>OX457137.1:20474460-21674460 GCA_949752895.1 Dendrolimus pini | reverse complement strand
GTTACTACTAGTAGTGATAATTTACGTGATCACGGCCACTTATAAGTGGCCGAAACGTCGGATTAACAAAATCAAATAAATTACCGCGCTTAAAACCGCAAAAACGTAGTTTTATTATTTATCATCAAAAATGTCCAATATCATAAACGTGTAAATATTATTTAATAATGATTAGAATATTCGTGTGCACATCACGTACACGTTAAGGTTTCTGTATATCTAATATATAAAATTCTCGTGTCACAGTTTTCGTTGCCATACTCCTCCGAAACGGCTTGACCGATTTTGATGAAATTTTTTGTGCTTATCCGGTATCTATGAGAATCGGCCAACATCTATTTTTCATCCCCCTAAATGTTAGGGGTAGTCCACCCCTAAATTTATTTATTTATTTTTTAGTCAAAATTTTTAATTTCTATTTTTTTATGATACAACATACAAAAATACATACAACCCTAAATTTTCAACCCTCTACGATCAACCCCTATTTTTTACCGGGCAGGACGACGTCTGCCAGGACAGCTAGTTGTATATATAGTCTAAGTTAAATTACGAACATAAAGATATTAATATACTGTAAGAGTACAACAACTTGTCGTCTATCCAACTAGGTAACATCATAGACGTGTACAACATTAATTAACTCCACGGGCTTAAATGTTAAAATTGATTAAACGCTCGCTCCCGCTCGTCGCTTGTGGCAAGGGCCAATTTGCGGTGGAGTGCATGGCGCACTTCTTAGAACTGTCTTTGCAGCCATTTATCCTCCGCGTGGGTCTGGAGCCCATAAAAAACCCATTCACGTAATAGCTAAATTGGGTTTCATTAATATATTGCGTAAGTCGCAGAGTTCATTTTCTAAACCACTATGCTTATTTATTTTACGGATCCGAAAAATTTGGCCAATCATTCTAGTTAAGTGGAACTTAAGTTAAGTTTGAATCCCGGTAAAGAATTGATGCCGCAGCCCTGGATATATAATAATAGTGTAGTGCAGGGGTGGCTAAATGGCGGACTGTGGTCCGTGTCCGGACCGCCGACCCATTTTGTGCGGACCTCGAGGACACACCTACTTGCACTACAGTTTTAAAACACAAACATGCGGAAGTTTCCAGTGAAGAGTTCTGGAGAAAATTTGTGTGTGGTAATAAATATCCAGAACTTCAAAACTTAACTGTTAAACTTCTTACTTTCTTTGGGTCAATATATATTAGTTATTTGTGAAGCACCATTTCGAGGATGAACTTCATCTATTATAATAAAACTGTAGAGGTCTAATTTCTGTACAATGAAAAAATAAATAAAAACCGAGTCAGGGGCATCCCCCTAAGAAGTAAAATAGAAGTAATTTAGATTATTTTCAATTTTTTTGTTTCTCTGTTTGTACCGGCTAATCTCCGAAACAACTGGATTAATTTAAATGAAATTTTGTATGGTGGTAGCTCATATCCCTCGTCAACATATACGATACTTTTGGTCCCGAAAAATTAAAGAGTTCCAGTGGGATAGTTAAAAACACGAACCACGCGGACGAAGTCGCGGGTAGAGGCTAGTTAAGAATAAATTCCGATCTCGACTTACTGATGGCCATCTTCAGGATTTAATGTCAACCGCTAACACCGATTTTACTCTAAACTTCAGACAGGTAGTCCGCAACAAAAAGTGTTATTTTTCTTATTGATATGTAAAAAAATACCTTTGTTATTTTCGAAATTACATTTGCTTGATAAATACTTTTTTCTATAAAATATGCGGATCGCGATTGTCATTTCATTTTTTAAAACGGACCGAGCGAAACTAATTGGTGACCCCTGGTGTACTGTATGTAGAAGGATAGAAAATGCGAGAAATTTTATATTAGGTATGGAAAACGGTGTACGCACGTACCTGGTAAGAAGTTTGTGGGAAGCTTGCTGCTAACAGTGATTCCATTTTTTCTCGAGGGGAAAACTACTTAAGGGCAGGACAATAGGATCGTAAACCGTGTCATAAGAGGCGACAAAACAACTCCAGCCAGGCGGTAGGGTATTTGTCTGCATGGCTACCACCCCTGGTATGCCGCCATAATAACCTTGACTTGTGTTCAGGGATTAGACACCTCGTTCTAGTCCACCTTTAGAGAGCGGCAGCGCATTGGTAGTACATTTGGTATTATAAATGCCGAAAGGCTATGGTAACTGATTTTCATCAGGTGGGCCGTCTGCCTGTCTGCTGAAACATAAAAAAAACTCACGTGTACAGTCTGAACACTAGTCCCGGGCGTAAAGATTTCAGGAGAAACAGCAATATATTCGTTATTTTTTATTTTCTATATTATGCTTTTCCAAGGTAAATTGACGGCTTTCACTAATTGGTAAACATGTGCATGGGTTCCTAATAACGTTATTCAATGAGACGGTAAGATATAGATATGCATATTCAACGGTAATAATATATCTGCAGACGAACAAAGAAAGACAGACAGAAAACGCTTTATAGTTCACTACACAGTAGTTGTCTAGGCTTTATTGCTTTAAACTCTAAAGTTAAGAGTAATCTCTTCCAGACAACCTGGGCTATGGATTTTACAAACAGAATCGCACGTGTATTTCGGTGGTTTGCACATTGAAGACACATATACAGCATGGATATATAAGTATTGCACAGTACATATACCTAGAATAAATAAACAATAATGCCTATATATTATCTATATACGTTATTATACAACTTAATAATATGTGTATAGTATGTGTGTTGACACACACTATGAACAAAAAACGTGCCAAGCTCCAAGCTCTTAGAGTGAAGTCGGTTAAAGGAAGCTGATCGCACCGCACTCCGTTACGAGAACTTCGATAGATAGATAGATAACACTTTATTGCTCACCAAATATACAATTTAAAAATACACAAGCACAATATTGTCATGGTACATGGCAACCTAACTTAAGGAATAATTTAATCTAATCTGGCGATGTAGGTGGTGCAGATAATTAAATATCATAAATAAACATACTTAAACTACATAATTTGTAAATTAAATACACATACTTTAAACTATTTCATAAATTAAATACATACATACATAAATATTAAATAGTCTATAATATAAGAATTGGGCATAATTATTTAAGGAAAAGTAGTGTTTTCTGAGTGCGTTCTTAAAGGTAGGCGATGTTTTAGCCTCTCTGACAGTAAGACGCAGCGCATTCCAAAGTTTGACAACTTAGTATTAAATAAATACTGATAAAGGTTGGATAGTTTTCAGTGTATTAATACTATTCACTGCACAGACGCAAACCACGTGTATATTACATAAATTACTTAAAGAACTTTAAGAAATATGCTTCACGTCATTGGATGCTTTTGTTCTCGCGTCTATGCTTTAATTCGTTTGAGTCTATATTATTCATTAGAATAGAACTTCATTAAAAGCATAGTTATTTTAGTCAGCCACCACTAAAAATGAAATTTCCAAAAAAGTATTCAAAGTTCATAAATATGAAATATGACTTGTCAGACAATGCCCTGTTCCACTCAACAGGCGCAATAATATGTCCGTTTATTAAGATACTCGAATCGGTGGAAGGGCAACGGTGACAGGAGGGTAAAGCCCTAAATCCGAGTGGGGGCGCTTTATTGGCCCGCGCGGTGGGGCTCCATGCATTATGCAAGACCCGTCGCCACGCATTACTAGATAAACTGTTTGACTTTCATTAAATATTCATTTCATTGTTAGATTGTTTTGTATACCTAATATATTTCTTTAGTTTTCGAATTAAAAACGCTCTGAGGTGCTGCGCAATCTTACATAAGGTATTCTGGCTTCTTAGCGGAGAAACCAAAATCAGGATTTATAAAACCAAACCAGCTGTTAGTGGCGGAATGAAAGATTCGACGTAGGATTTTGGGCCCAACAAGGAAACCTCTTTCCTTGGTATCTGGAGGGTCCGAACCAACCCTGAAATTGAAAATCTCGTAGCCGAGGTTACCATAATAGGAGAAATAAAATCTCACCGCCTCTGCTGGCTCGGTCACGTAGAACAGATGGGATTTGAGACAATCTGATAGCTGAGGCTCGGTCGGATGCCCCAAATACCGGTGGAAACACAAAGTAAGTAAGTGGAAACAGTACAGGACAGTAAAAATTGGCTTTTACTGGTTTCAGAAGCTAAGACACAAAAGAGAAAATGTGTCATGTCAAAACTCAAATGAGTTCGATAGTTTTTTCATACCTACTTCTGTTGATATATATGTACTGAAACTAATGTCTGCTAGTCCACTGGATCGACTGGTTCGATGCGTTCATATCATATAGAATATATTTATCCGTGCAGGAATGGAGAAAGAATACTTTCCCGGAAATCCGGGATTCTCCCGGATTGAGCCCTGAAAGTTAAAATCTTCCGGCTCCAGGAAGGAATTTAAAAGAAATATTACTTTCCCGGAATATCAAGTTGCTCGAAAATAATGTTACAATGCGCACGGACGAACTGGTTGAGAGCATCGAAAATTACACAACTGCGCACAGCAGTCAATATTAAAGGAAGTATTTGGTTTGTCCATCTCTGCATCAAATGCTGCCTGCGAGTGTTTTTACTATAGTTTTATACTAATATATAAAGCTGAAAAATCTGTTTGTTTGCTTGAACGCACTAATCTCAGAAACTTCTGGTCTGATTTGATTCTTTCAGTGTTAGATAGCCCATTTATCGAGGAAGGCTGTATATGTCATCACGCTAAGACCAATAGGAGCGGAGCATTAATGAAGAATGTTTTGAAATCGGGGTTTTTTTTTTAATTATTCCACGCGGACGAAGTCGCAGGCAGAAGCTAGTATAGTATAAATCTCTGTAAGTCGAACTTGAAGGAAGACGCCAAAAAATTCGAGTTATAGAGTTTTTGACTTGTGTTGGACTTCGACTTAAGCGACATTCGACTTGTAGAGGTTAAGATTTACTCTAACTGATTTTGAGTTAGAAATTTAAAAAACAGCCCATTTATTTCTAAGAAACAACGATGTATATTATTATCGACATATTATTAAAGTCGGTTTTCAAATAATCCTAGTAGTTGTAAAGGTTGTAGAAATAATTATTGCTATGTTCGAGATACAGAGGTCCTATTTACTTTTTCAGTTATAGAGGAAAAATAAGTAATGAATTTGCATATTGGAACTCACTAATTATATTTACTTATAGAGGTTCCAGGTTTCGAGCACTGGAGGTTTTGGGATTGAAAAGAAAGGGAACACAATTTTTTTTGAGTTTGGGAGGTTTTAGACTTATCGAAGTTCGACTTAAAGAAGTTCTATGTATTCTATATATGGACTAAGGAAATAAACGGTTTGAAACAAGAACATGTCAAGGCAGAAATCATTATTACATTACTGAAGGGGTCTGTCAATAGGGTAAATGCAATAAAATATAATCATAGACACTAAAGCTGTATAGGTTCACCCTTTTGTAACAGCTAAGCTGAGTTAAGCCACACCCGATCTTCTCGTCCACGGGGCACTCAATAAATACTTTATCCCACACTAGTGCTTACTAACCGACTTCGTTTGTAGTGAAAATTTCGATATTTTACTTATTAACTATGAGTTAATTAAATTATTTTCACAAACATCTCTACTACAAATTATAATATATTAGAGATCTAAGTAACGTCTAAATTCTGTAACGTACACAGATGGATGGGTAGTTTTTTTTGTTGTAATATAGAAAAGAGGCTGACAGCTGACAGAAAGTGATTACCGTAGCCTATGGACATTTTTAACATAAAAAACGCTACAAATGTTTTACTGGCCTGGAAGGGGGTCTGGCCACTGATGCTGTAACACATATTAAGGTTGTTATAGCGGCATATTCTAGACCAGGGCTAGTAGCCAAGAGAGGCAAATGGTATGGGGTTGTTCGGTCTCCTCTTTTAAGAGGAGGAGCGGAAGATGTTTTAACATCTTCCGCTCCTGCACGGATTAAAGACAGGGCGATTTCATAAGTGTTCTACTGTTGCTACTGCAAATATGCAACCCTTGGAGTGAAGTTAAATGTTTGTGCCGTTTGCTGTTTAACGCTGAGGCCATGAACCTCTACAAAGATTTTACAAAACGACTTATTGACTCTTGGGGAGATCAGAACGTTGATCCTACCTCGAACAACGTATCAGTATGGCGATCCAGCGAGGTAACGTAACCAGACTTCTAGGAACCTTATCCATCTACTTCGATTACCTAAGGTCAGTATGCGACTTGTAGTCTTATGAAATTATAGGTAGAATACAATAAAAGTTAAGTTTCCTTCACTGTACTAGTTTATACTTACGAGTATAACGTAATATAATTCATATAGTAATACGTGAAGCAAAAACTTTGTTTCCCTTTTTACGAAAATTGCGCTTACGGATGAGTATGAAATTTCGCACACTTATAGTTTATATAGAGAAGGAGTTCAGAATGCTAATATTTTTTAAAATTATGCAAAAAAAATACATTAAATCAATAAAAAAAAAACATTACACACACTACCATTTATTTGTGACACACACGCATATATACGCTTTTGTTTATTGTTAACAGTGTAGTCTTGGCGAAATCTGTGATCAAGAAGTATATTTGACATTAATTATTATGATCGAATTGGGACCATTACGAAACCATGGGCGACCAATAGTTATCATTAAATAATATTATATTTCCTTAAGTTTTAGCGACCAGTATACATAATATTGTAAAGATTTCACAAGCAAACTTAAAAATAGTAAACAAATACTATCAAACTAGCAATTCAAATATCATATACAACTAAAGAGTAAAGAATTACAAGCTTTTATTTTCAGTTATCGTCTTATCTTAAACGAAACATTAGCTAGAGTTATTCGCAAAAAGGTAATAGATATCATCTTCGACCCCTGTGCCGCAGCGGGCGTATGTGGCGAGGGCGGGGGCGGCGCCCTGGGGCCTGTGCCACGACAATTTCCGACCCAGCCGCACTCTCTTCCGGTGGCGCATCCGGCCGCACATCCGGCCTATTCTTCATACGGACTATTTCGTTTAAACTATTTTAAATTTCAAATAAGCAACAAGTTACAAATAGATAAACAGTGTCACGTGTGTGATAAGACAAATCAGAATTGCGTATTTAAAAATCTAAATATATTTTATTTTGATCATTGTGACTAAAATAATTTATAATTAATAATCGTAAATATATAAGTTTCAACTTTTATACGTAGTAGTATAAAATTAAAATAATTGTTTCAACATTAACCTATAGCGCAAACTACAAAAAGTATTTAAAACAATTTTCATATTAAATACTTGCGTAATAAAATATTCTTTTTTATTTAATATAAAATAAATCAAATAATCTTTATTAATCTTTATTAAAAATTATATTACGTATTAGAAAGTGTTATTTAATTGATAATTTTTTTATATTTAAAACTTTTTATTATGTTTTATTATTAAAGATCTGGAACATTTGTATTTAGAAATACAATCTTTATCTAATACAAAATTATTAATAGTAATGTGTGTTTGTTGCGATGCTGTGGTTGAGCCCGACGGAGCACCGGCGCATACACAATTTGTATCATGGTTAGTTTTACCCGTTTCAAGATATATTTGTATATGACAGGAGTTCAGCAGATAGGCAGACGGCCCACATGATGGAAAGCGGTTACCGTCGCCTATGGACATTTACAACACCAAAGGTGCTTCTCTTAAGGGTGGCTGGAACCTGGTCACTAATCTCGGAACACAACTCGAGGTTGTTACGGCGGCATACTTTAGACCAAGGGTGGTAGCCGTCCAGTCAGGCAAGTACGCTACAACCTGACTGTGGGTTGTTTTCTCGCCCGGTGCCCGGCCGCAGGAAATTGTATTCTTTCTCCGTTCCTGGACGGATAAAAATGATGTATCTTAGTGATACAACTTTAAAATTATAATCTAATCTAAGAAATAAGACTACTGAGTGAATTTAAGTTTGACCTTATAACTAGAATAACTAGATGTAACTTAAATTAAGAAAGTGTCCAATAACACGTTTACTCTTGTCTTTATAGATAGATAGATAGATAACTCTTTATTGTACACCAATACAAACATGAACTTAAGACTAAATTATATCTAGTTATGTACAAAGGGCGGTCTTATCGCTAAAAAGCGATCTCTTCCAGACAACCCCAGGAATGAATTAAGATGATAATGGCGATGGTGGTCTTTATTTACATTTTGTTTATGTGTCTTTTGTTATTTAGCAAACAGCACTACACTTTATTATTTCCTTAATGAAGACAATAGGAAACATGTTATTGGACACATCCTTAGTTTAAGTTATATGTAGTTAATTTAGGTCAGATTTAAATTACACGTACTCATTAGTCTTATTTCCTAGATTGGATTGTAATTTTAATATTTTATCTCGAAGCTACATTATTTATGTCCATCTGTCTGTTTGTCTACTTCAGGCAAAAAAAAAAAAAACAAAAAAGGAACACGTGAAATATTTGTTTATATTTAATACAATAAGTTAGGAACCCCGTAGCGATTCACGCGATTGCCCATTTGGTATTAGGGTTATATGTAAGTTTTGAATAGTAGTCACGTTGCCTTTGGATTTTCTATGATTATAATAATGACCATGGAATGTTATTGTTGCATAGATCCTTACTCGGCGTTGGGCTCCTGCGCGCGTCCCAGCGGTGGGCAAGTGCAGCTGTGGCAATTCCTACTCGAAGAACTGGCCACTGGAGCACCGGGGATATGTTGGGAGGTAATTACTTGGTAATATTGAGGCATTAAAAAGAAGAGAAAAAAGCCCTTGAATAACGTTAAAATTTTGTAAAAGATATAAAACAGATACAAAAGTTAACATAATGTGATAGAAATTTGTGATGAGATAGATAGTTGTGATCAATTACAGCCTATGTGTTATTCTGATATGTAAGCTATATTATTGTAAAGTTTTATCAAAATCCATTCAGTAGTTTTTGCGTGACAAACATACATTCTTACAAACTTTCGCGTTTTTAAAATATTAGAAGGATAGGACAGTAGGATACTTATAAATTCAAAAATAACTCTGTTAGTGACACCTTCAAAGGAAGACTATGGTACAAAATTTGGTGAAAATTGATATACCTAATTGAAAATTGATATATGTAGTTTCAAATATCGAGAATTGGCATAGAATAATTTTATTTCTGGGTTCAAAATTAAATAAATCTTCCTAAGGAGTTCCAAAATAAAAAATTAATACAAAGTAATGTAACTTGTGTGAATGCTTGCTCTCTAAATAAACTAGGGGAAAACTCTAGTATTTAATATAATATTTATTTACAGTCAATTGAATTCTACTTTGGATTAGTTTCTCACAAGAGGTTTTTTTTAAATATTATTTTTATATTCATTGGCTTTAGATGAAACGATGGCGATATTAAAACTAGGATATGCCCGCGACTTCGTCTGCGCTTGAATTGAAATTCCCGCGGGATTCCCGGCACACAATATACCGCAGTTTTTGAACAAGATTGTAAGCAATGGTTTTTGTACAAAAATGTGTTGGAAGAAACTAATTTTTAAGCACCCGAACAACTATAAACCACTTCCGGCAATTTTCCCGCCGGATTCCCGGGATAAAAAAGCAAGCATTTTATTACATTAAATTTATATCGATCAGTACAAAATCATATTGGAATTCGATTGTTTTTTAAATTTGGCCATTTTGAATAATTTCCAAATAAAATCCCGCGGCATTCCTAGGGTAAAAAGTAGCGCAGAGTTTAAGAATTAGTTGTCGATCAGCAAAAACCACATCGAAAACGGTTCAGTAGTTTTTATATGCAACCCGAACAAAAAGATAAGAAATCTAAAAAAAAATGCATCGTGTTCTTCTCTCTCTCTCTTTCTCTCTCTTCCATCGTTTATATAGTCTATTCCAGTTGTTTTTTTTTTATATCTTCAACGTACAGACACGGCATGTTTAGAATGTTATAACATTATAGATATTGATATGACTGTAAGAGCGTTAGCATATAATTTTTTAACTTGGTCTCAAGGGTCCTCCTGGAGAAGGCGAGTTTCGGCTGTCAGACCCTGACGAGGTGGCTCGCAGGTGGGGTAGGAGGAAGCAGAAACCCAACATGAACTACGACAAGCTATCCAGGGCTTTGCGTTACTATTACGATAAGAATATCATGAGCAAGGTACGTGTCTTTATTCATTTACTAGCAGTCTCGGCAGACCTTGTCCTGCCCTGAAAAAAATTTTCGCGCATTCCCTTTTATTTATTTAAGCACAAAACAGATTACAATAATTAAAAATGACAATAACAATGTAATAAACAGGGCCAGATTATAATCCAAACGATGTGCTAATCCAACGAACGACAAAGTACATATTCTATAGAAAGTTTTTCATATTTATTTTACAAATAATACCAAAAATATGAGTGAAAAATCTACAATAGGTATTAATACCGATAGTGTGAGAGATACTTTTTTGAATTTATTCAAAAGCTTAAATTGACTAGAATTAAAAATATCAATTAACGCATTTAATTTGGTGATTTCATTATAAAGGCGACACATTCGAACCAATGGATTGAAATAAGAAGTTTTTTTTATTTTTTTATTGCCGATCACCTCCGTCATTATGCGAGACCGAGATTTTCTTTTTCATGTTTCTTTTAATTCTTAATTTACTACATTTGGGATAATAAATATGGAGTCTTTTCTTTTACTATCTTTTTTTCATTTTATATTTAATATCTATTACATTTTTATTTACTAGTACTGCTTCAGATTTATATTATTATATATATGTTTTGCAGTTTTTCAGCTTATCTATTCTATTTAATTCTATATTTTTATATCTATTAATATAGCTGTTGTTGGGTTCCATTTTTCTTATAATCTAAATTACTTCGAAAGAAGTATTATTACGATACACTTGAAGGGAATAAACTGCTGGTTTTCTACATCGCTAATTGGTATTGAAGTTAAGTAAATACATTAAATAAGGTGAATCAATACGTCCATGTAAAATATTGAGAAGAGAAATAAGCTTTGAAATATACTTCTTCGATATTCTAAGGATGTCAGAGAGTAATATTTCAGTCGGTGATGATACGTTTTTGCCAAACAGTTAAACAAAATTTCCCTTGGAACAGTCTGTTCTGCGACTTCGTTTGAAAAGGTAAAATGTGCTCGCGGAACATTAAATGACCGACTGAATGACGAAAGAAATGTAAACACTAGCGAAGCTTTGTATATCACAACTGTACATACTTTCCAAAATGTACGCAGGGGCGTTTCGAGTCGTACTAATAAATTGTTAAGGCATGCTTCTTTACGTCTTTTTATTTGTCTTTAAAAATCGACACAAAACACATATCGTCCTGCATTTCTTTATTTGTTATCCAAGAAATTGTTTAATTTAGGTGCACGGCAAGCGTTACGCTTACCGGTTTAGCTGGGCGGGGCTGACGGCGGCTTGCCAGGCGCAGGCGCCGGAGGCCCCTCCCTATTGGCACTACCTGAGCCCCCCCCCACAGGGCGCCCAAGCTCACGCCCAGTCCCAGGCAGCCCAGCCCAACCAGCCCGTGCAAGTGTCGCCAGACCGGAGTAGCAACGGACAATCGCAACCACCCAGTGCACAGTGATATAAGGATTGATCAAACCAGTACCAATACTATCAAGATATCTATTTGACTTTTTCATTGATTCTCCACATAGACTCGACACTCCACATACTTTGGCGGCAGTTGATATTGAGCTAAGCTTGTGATCGAGGTCTTGCAACTCAAGTAACAAAGCAGATTTTCAGAATAACTCTATATTTTATAAATGTAGATAAAATTTATTTTCCAACTTGAAAAAAAAAGTAAATAATTTCTGCAACACTTTGAAGATTGTGTATGTGTCTTTGTATGACGATCTCGCAGACATGTGTGCCAAAATTATAAATAACTAGCTGTACCCGTAACGTAACTAACACGACTTGGTTCTATTAAACCATGTTTTATGCAAATAATTTCATTTGAATATGTATTTTTTGCAGTTTTGTTGTGGCTTTTTTATGTTTTATTTGGCACCAACTTCAAAATGCTGTGGAAAATATTTATTTATTTGCTTCTTAGGTAAATAGCATTAGAAAGAATATATTAAGCGCCTGTAGAAAATGTATTACTAGCAGACGTATACAAGTTTTTTAATTTATCCTAGTATTTATGATAAATATGTATTTAAAAAATTGTAAATAGGGCTGTCTTTATCCGGGGGCGCAAGGTCACCCGGTCGCAGAGACTATGAGGCGCAAGCCGACGACTTTGTACCTATACATACTTATCTTGGATAATCTGTTTAGTTTTGAAAATTACTTAGCATCGTCTTAAGTCTACCACCGATTATGAATTGCAAATATATTTATTTATTTTCGTTACTGGTCATTGCGCAGGCTGAGTTTTGCACCCTGGCATCTAATATGGTTAAGATGGTTCTGATTATAACATTAAAATTACGCTGTATGTATTATGTATGAATATCTCCGAAATAAAACAACTATTTTGAATAGTAATCAGCCCCGGATCTTGTCTCTTTTCTAGGGGAAACAAAACTGAAAAATGCCGCCCGCGCTCGCCTATATTTTACCTCAATCATCATCATCATTGCAGCCATCAGACGGTCACTGATGTATATGCGTCCATCTGTGGCTTTTAACCTATGCTTACGCGCTCTGCGAAAAGTAATTTATGTGCTTAAAGTACTAGACGTCTCAGTGAAAGGAAGAATGAAAATATTTATTCAAAATTGCGACACACAACATACAAATTAGAAAATATATCAAATACAAAAAATGAATGTCGAAATTTAAGAAATGAGGTTGGCACTTAGTGTTTTGCTGTGCCGAAAAGTGTTCTGATACAGCACTGATTTTCAATACCCAACTCCAAATTTCACATGTTTCATAAGACCCCAAGTATGTGGGAAACCTTAAACTATTACATGAATAAAACAAAAGTGATCAAAGTTGCGTTAATTATGAGTTATATATTTGTCTGCGAAGTTTGAATTTGCCGCCCGGAGCATGGGCCCCGGTTTGCCGCCCCTAGATCCGGCCCTGATTGTAATTTGTACATAATATTTCGTCTCGTCTAAGACAAGTGTAAAATATCCCAGTGTTTTAATTAAGATACCACTGATTGTAATTACACTATTGTCATCACATTAAGAGCTGTGCTTGTAATTGTTGTTTATTTTTGCAATGTCTGTATATTTAGAGGTAAGTTAATTTTGCTTTTATTTTTTTACCACGAAGTAATGTTGCCAGCCTTCTAGGTACTACCTACGACAGCGGTTTGGTCGGGCTAGACCAACCTTAGTCATAATGTATATATTTGTTAGGTTTTTTTTGTTTTAATTTACTTATATGTTTTTGAAGTTATACTTCTTTAGGCGCGATGAGAGTAAATTTTTACGATGCGCGCGCACACCGTCACACGAAAAAGCTACAGCATGAAGTTAGCTATAGTCAACATTTTAGTTTTTCAGGATGGCCGAGTGTAGGATGGTGGTTGATCAACAACTCGTGCAAAGATAGATGGATTGTGAGACGAGCATTGTAATATTTCTATACTTTATTGTGTTTTAATTAATATACGAGTTTCAGCAAAATCAAAGGATTTATTTTAATTCTAATTCCAGTGAAGTAAGTAAGTAATTATATCGCTTTTTCTAATACTTGGGTGTGATTGCGGAATTTATTTTAAATTATTTAGAGTTAACCTCAGTTTTTTATTGTCTTTTCAATACGGTCGGTTAAATAAATAAAGCCCCTACCACGGTCGATTAGACCGTGGTAGGGGCTTTATTTTTTTTTATTGTATGATTTCAGCAAACAGGCAGACCTGATGAAAAGCGATTACCATCGCCTATGGACATTTGCAACACCAAATGTGCTACAAATGCGCTGCTGCTCTCTAAAAGCGACTGTGCCACTAATGAACACAACTCAATGTTGTTATGGCGACATGCCCTAGACCAGGGGTGGTAGCTATCCAGGCGAGAAACCTTACCACCTGACTGTGGGTTGTTTTGTCGCCTCTTGGGATGAGATTAGATTCCTTTCTAGTTTCTAGTTTTATTTTAGATAGCTTCTGTATTAATTAATTATAAATAATCATTTTATTGATAGGTCTTAAAGACATATTTGTATAATTAGTGATATATTGTATTTTTATTACATAAATTCATAATTTCGGAATTATAATCATTGAAATTATATCCTTAACTTGATTGTATCCTATGAGGTATAAGAAAAGTAATTCCATTTATTTGTATAATATTATATATCAAGGGCTTCATGACAAATGGGCGTCCAGATAATACTACAGTTTTACACAAGGGACAAAATTGTCAATAAAATAAAAGTATAAGGCTGAAATTTGGAATACCCTTCTGTTTAGGTACACTTGCATACTGGTAAGACTTTCTAGATATGGCACTTTTGCGTATACGCCCATTTGGTCTGAAGCCTTCGATATATGTAGGCTATGTTTAGTTTTACGTCTTTGATATGTGACATTATTTTGTTTCTTTCTTGCCCTTTTAATTTGTTAATTACTAGATGTTGACGATATTGTAAATATAATTAGATTAGATTAATATCTAAAATAATATGCTTTTTATAACTAGTTAATATCGGATTCACTTGGACTGTGGGATTCTAAAACTTTGAACCTCTAAGGCATTGTTTCTCAACGATTTTTATATTACCTTATGATAATTACAAAAAGTTAAGTAAGTCTTTCGACCCCTTCACTACAAAATTATATTTACATTTTAATTCATAGTTTATTTATACACTTTATTTTTATTTGACTCCGACTCCCTATAATAACAAACGCGACCCCCAACAACCCCGCGACAAGGGTCGCGACCCAGGTTGAGAAGCGATGGTCTTAGAAGAGCTTTCAAGCCTTGTCAACAGACTGGTAATCAGAGGGTTGGTGTCTAGCTACATTGTAAGCTTTCTGGTTATCTTACAATGTATGGCTTGGTATTCACTTATAGACTCAAGGGAGTGTAGATAGACACAACTTTAATTTTAAGAATTAAAATTTTAATTGTCATTATAAGTACTTTAATGTTGGTTATTATAAATAGGGAGGTATATTGTTTTATGAATATTATTTTAAGTTATCATTTAAATCAGAAGATTGTCAATGATATGTTATTTCTATTAAGGGCTGAATTTTGAATCATTAAATAAAAGTTATCCAGTCAAATAAGTTATAACCTGAGTGAATTCAAAAGTGAAAACATTCTACTATTTTATGAACATAACTGACGTATTTAATTTTTCTATGTTATACTTTAGTCTATCAATAACATTTATTTGGTGATTGAAAAATCGGCGCTTAGTAATGTAGATTATTAAGTGGATAACGTAAATAATTTAAAAATTGTAAGCTTTGGGCAATGTAATATTTTTTATTCTGAAATCAATATATTTACTATTTTTGATTAATTTAATTTACTATTATAAATAAATTTATAAATGTTAAATATTTTCTATTACGTTTCCTCAAGTATTTTTATTTTACAATATTTAAACGGTGTAAATGTTACCTCATTAATTTTAATTATAATAATTAATATTAATTATTCACATGGGTGCTGTTACCAAGGGGCTGCACTTGCATCCCCCTCACAGGAAAAAAAATTCAAAGTTTTATTTTATTTTATTAAGTTACTCTTTGATAAAAACAGTAAACCCTAGATTGCTCTTTTTATCGCCTTGTCAATAAATACAATATCATCTTCTACTTTTTTCCTGTGAACACTGGAAATCCACATGCATAGGCCAGTCAGCCTTGCGTCTCCCATCGTTGAGTGATTCCACGTCTAGACATGTAGCGTGCTAAATGTACGTTCAATGCTGAAAGTTATTGCTGGAATAAATAAATTAAGTTAATATTAGTTTGGGTTTTTCGATACCGATTCAAAAATAGCCCAAAAGGCGATAGCGGGAATTTTATAGAGGCGGTCGTTTTTCTGATGCATTATTATTTTATTGTGAATAAAATAAAATATTATTTAAAAAAATAACAAAATCAAATTATTTATCTCGCTTCTATAAATGCGTAAATATTTTTTTCCTGTTTTGATAAAAATTGAAGGAGTAAAATAGTTTCACGGCAATAATTTGGAGGTGATTTGGTGTGAATTTTTTCTTAACTAAAATAACTATGGAGAATTTACGAAACAACGTTGCGTCTCATATCGTGAAGATTTATTATATTTTTTTTGGTCAATTATTAATCAGTAATTACCAACGAAAGGTTGATTCGTTTGCATTCCACTTTCGTCCTTTTGCGGCGACAGGAGCCTTAATATTATAATGCAGATGCACCTCCCTGAAAGTAATCCTGGCAGCGCCCATGACTATTCATAACGTATTGTAATTTTGAGCTTGTGAAATTTTAAGCCATACCTACACAATTTTAATTGTCCCACATGGGTTATCAAAAACATTATTAAATGATTAAATTCTACATATTAACCATGTGATGGACTAAAAATAGTTTTCAAAGGAAACCCTTTCGTAAGAGCCTTGATGACTTAGTAACGTTTGATCAAATCTTGGACTTGAAGAATGCATACAGGTACATATTAGGTAGTTTTGGACCTAATTTATATGGTGAAGGAAACAATGGTGATGAAACCTGCACATCAAGATAACCAATGTGTCAAACCCGCCAATCCACTTTGGATAAATATGATGGGTATACTGTCCGTGTGGTCTTCAGCTCCTTTGGGTGAATTTGGTTGGGGTGTCGAGTCAAAACTCTTTGAACGCAACGACCCTCGTGGTGTTGGAGCCGCTGGAGACATCCCGGTACTATGCTGTCCGCTTCTTCTGAAAAATTGAGGTAGGAAAGAGGGGGGAGTGCACAGCTTTCGCTGTGCATGGACTGATAGGCAAACTTTCTTGTTTTCTTTCTGTCACATTATATTGTTGGTTATTTCATAATATTTATTTAATTTATTAGAGTGCGTCTCATGAAATAAGTCCCGCGACAAAAAACGGAATTAAATGAACTATAATTACAACAAATCAACCCATTCCTGTTTTTAAAAATTATTTTTATGTAAATTATTCTATTTACTAATATTATCATAAATTAATCATTCCGTCGCGCCCCGTCTGTATGGAACTTCTTTCGTGAGACAAAGTCGGTTTTTGTTTTCAATGATTGTTGAAGCTCTTTTTATGATCTACTCCTATAAGTATTTCTCATGTTTTTAGGGTTACATTGTAAGGAATTAAAAACGTACATACTGATGTAATAATATACATACTATGGTTGTAATTAGGTATAAATTCGAGTGCTTTTTTTATTGCAATAAAGTTCCTCAATGATTTACATGAATGTATTTTATTTAATACGAATATACAAATGAAAAATTATATAACACAGAACCTCATGTTGGGATTAGAAACAGGAAATAGGGATGCGGACACGTATTACAATAAAATCTAACATTATCTATAATAAAATTTTCTTAAGTTTTCGCGACTTGTAAAGATACATAATAAAACTACGTTTTAACGGTTTTAAGCGCGGTAATTTATTTGATTTTTATAATTCCGACGTTTCGGGCACTTTTCAGTGGCCGTGATCACGGGAGACAAAGATGTCAAGTGTCAATGAGTATTGTTAAAGTATTATTTAGCTACCTATTATATGGTGTAGACAGGCATAATCGCCGGTCAATGTCACGCCTCCCGTAAATTATATTTGTCATGGGGCCTTCCCATGGCCCCTCGCAAGCCCTCCGTCCGGGCCATTTTCATGGCCCGTGGTCTTCAAGGCATGCGTTATAGTCTAAGGCTTCAAGAAACAATAAGTTCATAATGAGATCATAATTTGTAAATAATTATTTTTGAAAAATTCTGTTTAATTTCTTTGTAATAATAATAATATCCTGTAGCCCACCTCTCCACACTCCTTAAAGTTTTTATTCAAAATAAGTTCCACTGGAGAACACTTTTTGAAGGTCATACATATAGGTTAAAATTTAATTTTACTTCCTAGTCTATGTACACCGCTTCGCAACGTGTTATTGCTGTTAAGGAGAAGAAGCAGCTAGAAACTTCCCAGCAACACGTCATCACGTCGTCATTCATCCCACTTGCCCGGTAGGTACCTTTCGTTTTCATTTCCGTCATTATTCCCACACTTACCGGGTGTACTTGGGTACATATTTATATGGAGTAAACAGCGATAATAGTTGATCAGTTACGTTATATTAACATTAAATTTGTCTAAGGAGTCTCTACGTGTTTCAGGCCTATCCTACCGTACAGTAACTTCCTATGGCCCCATGTAAACTCTCCCAAATTCCGGGCAATTTATATGGCTCGTGGTCTTTGAGGACATATAAATTGAATAGTATTAAGACAGCCGCGAAATAAATGTACGTTTCAGCTGTTAAAAGTAATTAAAATACTTTAGGTACCGCTCTATGCCCGCCCCCAGCACCATCCTCTGACTCTAACACTTTGGACAATTGATGGTTTTCCCCACTGAATCATTTATTGATGTTCTAAATTAGAATATTTATTTAAAAATTGTAATATTAAATGGCGAATATGATTTAAAAATAATACAACAGCAGATTGTCCTTGCGACGAATCGGCGGATACCCGCACTGATAGCGCGCCTACGCGCTGCGCGGGCGCCGCTCACAGGGGCGCGTAACAATTGGAAATTATTACTTTTGTATATAAGAAAATAACATTAATTTTAGCCCTTAGATAAAGCCTGGAAGATCAGATGTTAAATTGTGCCGGTTTTGAATTTCGAACTAGGGTTTGCCCGCGACTTGGTCTACGTTAGATTGGTAGTAAAGATCACAGTTGTTTTACACAAAGAATTTGAATTAGTAAAAATATTGCATCGGAATCAGAATTTTTTCGACCTGGCCACTTGAAACCGCCCCCAATAAAATTTCCGTGGGATACCCGGGACCCAAAGTACTGTAGTTACGTCGGATAAGTCCGAAGATTTGCTGTCGGTTAATGAAAATCGCATTGACATCGGCTAAATAATTTTTGCGTGAATCCTGAAGAAACAGACAAACAACTTTTACAATTTTATAATATTATAGACTTTAACTCGATAACAAATATACTGTACAATATGGAAATACTCAATTTCTGATATAATGAATTATTATAAATTGTATGTCTTTCAAGACCACGGGCTATAAAAATGGCCTAGACTTTTGGAGGGCTTGCATGGGGCCCTGGGAAGGCCAACACGTAGAGGCTCATTGTCAAAATTTAATGTAAATGTGGCGTTACACTGACTGGTGATTATCCCTGTCTACACTATATACTAATACTTCCAAGAACAAGCCCCGACCAGTGTAGAACTATTGTGGGAAATGAGAATAAAAAGTACCGGGCTATAGGGGTGAACTGCTAGTGGTACTAGGGGTCTGGGAATATGGGGACTATGGCGTCTGCCCGTCGCAATGTTTGAGGAACATGGAAAAATCGGCAGACGGTGACTCGCCACTCCTAATTATTATTATACACCCAATACCACATCATACTACCACATCACATTGGTGATGTGCCAGAAGACGTCTGTCAGAATAGACGAGTATGGAAGGAAAAGATATATTGTGCCCATCTCAAATAATTGAGAGAAAAGTGAAACAAAAGAGAAAAGGAGCGGGTAATTTACATTTATTTATTTACAAGATTGGTGCTATTTTAGTTAATAGTGACTTGAGAGTAATTTATTGTACGTGTGAAAGAGTAGTGTAGGCGAAATTGAGATTAAATTTTATAAATTACTTAAGTAAGTTTTAAATATTAACTGTATTATTCATATTGAGTTATACTAAGTTTATAGGCTTCTTTAAGAACCTTAAAAAAAAGCCTAACAACTTATTCTAACTCAATCCGCAAAAACGTTAAATGACAATATCATATATATTTGTATAGATATGTCTTTTTAAAACAGCTAACAGTATTTTATAGTCTATTGTTGGCAACGCCTGCTGGGTGATGTCCGGCGCCGTTGGCCTGTTCCACAGTGTTTGCAAGATGGCGTCACGAGTGAGGACCCTGCTGCTCTCAGCACTCTTTCTCCTCTACGGTAAAATAATTATTTAGTTCACGGTGATTACAATGACAGTGTTTTAGTGATTGGTTCTGCATCAGTAATTATTTCTGGAAAATCTAACAAGGTTTAAGAAGAATGTTTACTAATTGCCGAGATAAGTTTTTGGTATTAAGCTGTCCAGCATCACAATTTTTTGTTTGAATATTTTTT
Organism: Dendrolimus pini; assembly: GCA_949752895.1. Taxonomy (NCBI): domain Eukaryota; kingdom Metazoa; phylum Arthropoda; class Insecta; order Lepidoptera; family Lasiocampidae; genus Dendrolimus; species Dendrolimus pini. The sequence goes on along the minus strand of OX457137.1, from coordinate 21,654,125 downwards.
AATAATAGAAGTGGTCGAAATTCGACCATAATTAATTAAAAGTATAAGTTTTAACGTTCTGTTATCAAAGACACTTCTATTATCACAGATTTCACCAAGGCTTATCTGTTAATTTGACTTTAACCATTAACAATAGAGTATATATGCGTGTGTCAAATACATGGTAGTGTGTGTAATGTTTTTTTAAAATTGATTTAATGTATTTTTATGCATAAGTTAAAAAAATATTGGCATTCTGCACTCCTTCTCTACATAAACTATACACGTAAGTGTGCGAAATTTCATACTCCTTCCGTAAAAATGGGTACAAAGTTTTTGTTTCGCGTATTAATATAATGATAACAAATAAATTCAGTAATTATAAAACATTAATTCAGTCCTGTAATTTTTTTTATTCCTCTCTTGTTTTTACTTTATCCTAATCATTTGGGTTCGGCACAATATGTCTTTGCTTTCTCTTCTCTTCTTTTTCTCTGTATCACAACAAATCATCATGCCCTTTTTAATTCAATCTGTTCATCTCCTTTATAGTCTGCCTTGTATCATCAATCTTCCATTTTACCGTTCATTTTGTCATGTGATTTTCATACCTCCTCCATTACGTACCTATTCCTTAGGTTTGCGACCTCTGTGGTTGAGTTGGCTAATAAATCTTTTTTGGCCAAGTTCAAAGGCTGAGGGTCCGGGTTCAATTTTGGGCATACTAAATTTCGTAAACGAACTTTTCCTTATTTACTATGGTCTGGGTGTCTGGGAACCAACCCAGAATGGTCGGTAGTATATTAACCCACAATACAAGCGTGACTTGCTAGGGGATATACAATGTGTGTTTGTCTGGCGATTTATTTATTTAATATCTTACAAACACTTCACTATCTTCCCCAAGGAGTTTCTCTTAAGTTCTTTTTGAATCCATTCTTTTGATTTTTATCGTATCTCTTAAACCTCTTTCCATTTCTTTCTAAATTCCTCTAAGGACGTCATCATATTTGCAACATTGGGTCTATTACTATTTTCGAGAATCTGACAATGAACTTTATTCTATTAAATTATTATTAAACTCTTCTTCAGAAATATCCAGCGTATCATCATTTTGTAACAACGCGACTTTTATATCCGGACAAGTGGATACAATGCTAGCTGAATATGACAGAGAAACGCCTCCCAGTTCAAAGGTCGTCGTAACGACTTTGCTGGACATCAGACATGTCACCGTTTATGACAAGGACTCTACCGTGCATGTTCTTGGTGACTTGAAAATGGTAAAGACGATTTGCTTTATATTGTATATTATATACCTTATATTAAGCAAAAATTCGTAAGACACAATCAAAAAAATTGGAGTTGATCTTAAGAAGCTACAAATAAGGGTAAATATTGGGACAGTTAAGGTTAGAAATTTTGTAAACTAATGAAAATCAGAATTTAGTTAATTATGAACTTTACTATCTAGTTCCATCATTGTATGTTTCCGAAGAGTTTGCTATTCCCTCGATGTGTTCTTATGGCTTTGATATTTCAATATCTTGTCATTCTCCAGGAATGGGAGGACAATCGCATATCATGGAATGCGACTGAATGGAACTGCGACAATCCTCTGGTCACTGCTGAAAGATTGTGGCTTCCTGACATAACATTGCTGAATGCTGCAGGAACAAGCAACGGAGACATGGGCTTACGTGCCCGTCTTTCTAGTACAGGAGCTATCGCGTGGATTACGAGATTAGATTTTACTATACCAGTGAGCTTAGTTCTTGACAAGTGGCCTAATGATGTCCAAACTGCAACAGTCAAGTTCGGCTCTCGGGCGCACAGTATCGATGAAATGGATTTAGAAACCAATCATGAAAAGGTGAGCGAATTATTCAGTTTCTTTGTTAATGAAACACTAATTTTTCTCTTATGTAAAGCAGATTCTCTTTCTCCAAGTTATTTTCCTTAAGTCTTTTGATGTTTATTTGCAATTTTATGGGTTACATCAGCCTGCGTACATACTATAAGCTTAAGATGACAGTATTCAGGATATGTTACAACATGTTTTATATTAAACGCTTTTTTGTTCCAGCGATTTGTAGCAGTTGTTGAATCTAGTTCGTGGGAGATTATGTCTCTTAGTAGTAATAGATCTATCAGAGATACCGGCGTCTTCCAAACACGCATTGTATCGTGGACTTTCACCTTGCGTCGTCGAGCACCTGCTCATGCATTGGCCACAGCTGGAGTGCTTGTCACCGTATTGATTCTTTTAACTGCTGCAGGCGCCTTAAAGCCTGCACTACGAGCACCTGCTGCAGCATGCGCCAGTTTCATATCTGCTATGTGGTAAGTTAGTGTAGTAGTTATGCACAGTCACGGAATGAAAAGGTTCGTCACCTTAAAGTCGACTTTTGCTAGCATGATTGCTAGAAATCGACACTGCCAACACTTTGATAAATATTACGTTTGTAAAATATAGAAACGGAAAAAAGTAAATTGCAATGTTGATAGTTAACAATAATAAACAAAGAGGATATAATCACTACTCTTATATTTAATATAAAAACAAATAAAAAGGTTTTATATCTTTAAAAAAATAATCTTGACAGGATAGAAAGTCTAAATTTATTTATTTAGGATAATAAACAAGAAACATTGTCCGTTACTGTTAAATTATATAAATATGAACTAAGAACAGAAAAAAATACAGTTATCATTTTTGATGATCTCGTTATCGATACATGTCGGAAGGGTATTTTTTGCAATAATTAAAGTAATTATCTTGAGATTTAACAAAAAAAAACCCAGTTAGTGATACATTTTTGAGACTAAAATGTCAAATCGACATATTACATCTCAGCTACCCCTGTTAGCTACCACATTCGAAAATGTTTGTAAGAGAAAAAGTTGGGCGACTCATTAAAATGAAGCTACTCGCGGAAAATTAGCTTTATAGTAATCAGTAACAAAAATGGACGGTGGATCCCCGACTACTAAAGTTACATAAGAAAGAAAAAACAGTGTATAGTATATAATCAGTACTTATTAATTATTCAACTACATTATCCACGAACTAAAAGAAGGTAGTGTGCAATATATTAAAAGTAATATGGGATATATACAAAACTCACTCACACACACAACAAACAAATATATACACACACAACACACTTATATAAATACTAGCTGTGCCCGCGACTTCGTCCGCGTGGATTTTTTTTTCATAAAAAGTTCTATGTTACTTCTAATACCTCCAAGAATATGTGTACAAAGTTTCATGATGATCGGTTGAGTAGTTTTCGCGTGAAAGCATTACAAACAAACTTACATTCACATTTATAATATTAGTAGGGATTGTTACGAGCTACAGGACTCGAATTAAAATGTCGTTGGAATTACTATAGAATTTATTAAAACTATACCAACACGTACAACATATGTACAAATATATCTAGACGCAATAAATCCCAATGTAATACACAATTCAATGACATGCGCAAAGTCCGTCACTATATCGCTCATCGACTGTACTACACACGTCTTACTGGTATCGTAGTCGTCGCTTGACTGCCCCACCTCTCCGTTCAGGCATTGTTTTATAGTAAACTATACAATACACAATCGATTACGAGGGCTGGGTTCTTCCAAGAAAATGTAATTTTCACACCTGCGAACGGCCAACAAACTCGAAAACAATAACAATAAGGATTAGTTCGACACTTATGACGGCCATAAAACAAGTAGACAAACAATAACATGTTTGTCTTAATTACAAATTCTAATCACAAAATAAACAAAAGAATTCCTAAATCCAGTGGCAATAAACTGCGTTTTACGACAGGCAGCTGTGCGCTTATCTTCGACGGCATGTAAAACTATCATATATGCAAGTGATATAAAATATAGAACAAATAATTAATTTGTATATAAATTATATATTAATGAGTTATACTTACTTACCTGCTTTTCTAGGTTGGTCTCAGCCTTACTCCGCTTACCTGCGGCTAGCTCATACCCTCGCGTGGTATCCCTGATGAGTGCAACTTGCATCTGTGGCGCTATAACGACCCTGGCTGCAGCAGTGGTGGTGCGTATAGCTTCCAAGACTTCGCAGGCCCCGGGCTGTGTCCGCTCTGCTGTGTTATCAATATCTCTAAGGTGCAGCCTTACTCCAGATGTGGTGAGTCAACTGATTATATTTTTATTTATAGTAGACTAGAGTTTACCCCGCGGCTGCGCCGCGGGTTAACCTCTAGTGCGTATCTCTTGTTTATAGAGCAAGTGCTACAGGTTATATTATATTACATTTTTATGTATTTGCGCACAGAAGATTCACTTCATTTTATATCGCTAATTATATATACCATCCCCCGTCTATCTGTCAAAAAAATAAATTAAAAAACTTGACCAAAAAGGCCAAAATGGTCTAAATGACCAAAAGACCACAGTGACCGACATTGCTAAAATGACGGAATAGGCAAAAACGACCAAAAAGGCCAAAATAATCAAAATGGTCAAAATTACCAAAGAGGCCAAAATGACCAAAAAGGCCAAAATGACAAAATAGGCCAAAATGACCAAATAAACCAAAATGACCAATAAGCCAAAATGATCAAAAAGGCCAAAATGACCAAATAGGCCAAAATGACCAAATAGGCCAAAATGACCAAATAGGCCAAAATGACCAAATAGGCCAAAATGACCAAACAAGCCAAAATGACCAAATAGGCCAAAATGACCAAAAAGTCCAAAATGACCTAATAGGCCAAAATGACCAAATAGGCCAAAATGACCAAAAAGGCCAAAATGACCAAAAAGGCCAAAATGACCAAATAGGCCACAATGATCAAATAGGCCAAAATTACCAAAAAGGCCAAAATGACCAAATAGGCCAAAATTATCAAAAAGGCCAAAATGAAAATTATCCCTTGTCCATCCTCAGTATTTAATTTACATACGTACCGAATTTCAGCCAAATCGGTCCAGTAGTTTTTCCGTAAAAGCTTATGCTTTTACGGAAAAACTACTGGACAAACAAACAGACAAATATCATGTTATCCCGGAAACTATCCCATTTTTCGGGATAAAAGTATCCTATGTTCATCCTCGGTATCGAAAATATATATATACTGAGTTTCAGCCAAATCGGTTCAGTAGTTTTTACGTGAAAACGGAACAGACAGACAGACAGACAGAGTTACTTTCGCATTTATAATATTAATAGGGATTTAAGCATTGAAACCTTGAAGGAAAACACCACGATGAAACGCACGACATTGCACATCGAGATAACCGATGTATTAAACCCGCCGATCCAAGATACAAATCCAACAACACCTAAACCATAAAGAATATATTTATTACCTGTTGGCATTTGAACTAATTGTAATTCTTTTATGATGATCGTCTTCTTTTGTTTACTTATTTATTGGCATACGTTTCTAGAGAACAGCCCATTGTTCTACTGCGCTTATTTATGGCCGCTTGCGGCCAACTCATTAGCCAGGTGTTTCGGATTACGCCAACTACGATACGGGCACATTGCATTTGTGCAGTATAAAACGGTGGCTTGATTGAGGGAGGGGGCAGTCGAGCGAGAACCACGTTCAAGGCGAGAGATACATTCGGTAATCTATTAGTGACGGACTGCGCGTTTTATTGAATTACGTTTGGATTTGTTGTTTTCGGTTATATTTGTACCTGTGTTATACGTGTTTGTATAGTTCTAATAAAGTGTATAATAATTCTAACGGCATTTTAATTCGAGTCCCGCTAAACTCGTAACAATATTGTTTCTTTGGGTTCTGCCCGTTCCCCTTGCATATGAGTAAGCCCTATCTCAGCAGTGCGACGTTATTGGCTGTTATTATTACATTAATTATTTTCTCGATTTCAGGACGAGAGCAATCGTGAGAAAAACGGAACGTGGTGCTTAGCTGCTGTGATCATCGATCGAGTGTTTGTAGTAGCACTTTTGTTCACTTTATTTATCCTCGCCATCTTATACATCGCGTAGAAACAACATACACGCATTAGACTGATATTGCACGGTTCAACCAAATTGAATCAATGTTCATAGAGACATTCATAGACATTGAATGACTCAATTTTATGTTTACACGAGTCGAAGGGAAATAAGTGAACCGTGTAATATGAACATTAGAGTATTATAATTAATGTTATATAAACTTTTTTGTACATAAATACGTTATGTAAATAGATAATGACTTTTAAAGTTTTTATGTCATTTAGTTTAACAAATAAAATTAACTTTTAGTATGTACAATTGTTCTTCTTTTTCAATAGGGCTGCTACTGTAGAAAAATTTAACCGGGGAGTTTATTTATTTGTAGAAGTAAATGTGGAAGAGTCATGCCGGAATAAGTATCTTGGTCTGCTCTTCGGGCTGTTTTCATCGGTGTGACACCACGCTCTCACAGAATATCGGCGTGAATAGGATAGGCTTGATTTAATGGTTTGTACGACGAGTAAGAAGTCCGGTGGCTCACTTCTAGTACCCCCTTTTTTCTGATGACGCAGGGGAATGTCTTTTCTTGAAAAACCATCTTTGGGCCTGGGACGAAGGCTTTACACCGAGGAAGAGTCCCTCTTGGTCGGGCTTATGGGCATACGCCTCCGACCGGAGGATAAGGGGATGGTCGGCCATCAAACTACCCACTAAACCTTGTTTGCGCTTCTTCTGGGCCCCAAAAGAACTAGAGCAATAGGTACTGCATCTGTAACGACCAACTTTTGTCGACGAACCCAGTCGTCCCAGTGTCCTGCGGTCGTGTTCTTCAAGAACAGGGGGGTCCACGGGATCAACTTCTAGCACCCCCTATTCCAATCCCATACATCAAATCTATTCCACCTATCAATCCCTCTATTTAATCGTAAGGGCTGGTACGCATTGGTTATGCTGAGGGTTGCCAACCGTACTATAAACACATAGTATCGTATTTTAGCCAATTGTACTATATATTACAGAAAATAATATAGTACAAAATGTATTATATTTCATCGTTAATTCAATTGACGCGCTTTTTATTCAGATACTTACAATTATTTTAAAAATAATAAAGCTTTGCTAGCCAAAGCAAAAAGTAGTAATAAGTACATATGGAAAATTCAATAATGAAATAAATAAATTATAAAATCACAAAAAAAATATGTACTAATTTTTTTCCTAGTATTCCCAAAAGTACCTACTATATTTTTAAGCTTAAAAGACAAAAATACTATATTTTCTTCAAAAAAGGTGGCAACCCTAGCTACGCCCCTGGTGTTGCAAATGTCTATAGGCAACCATAACCACCTTCCATGGCCGCCCGCTTGTTTGCCAATAGAAAATATATAAGAGCACCGCTTTCATTAACTTGGCTATGAATTAATGCTTAAAGTAGATTTGAAGTAAAATTAAAGAAATACTTGTTTTTAAAGTCTTTTATTCATCAATATGATTTTTCATGAAATAAAAAATCACGTAATAAAAAAAAGTAATTGATGTACTGACTAGGGCTTTTTAGTTCTTTTGGCTAAACTCGTGTCAATATTTTTGAAGTCTAAGTGGCTTACTTTTGTTGCCCTAAAATTTGAGACTAAAGGCGAGTGCATACTTAGGCACGGTACACACGAAACACGCGTTGCAATCAATTAAAATTTTATAAAATTCGGCATGTGCGCTGCGCCTAATGTGCACTCACTATTACGATTTAATCTTAAATATTAGAGATAATAATAAAAATGTCTATATACAAAAGTACTTTTTCTTTTATTTCTACATGAAGTTTTAAGTAACGAAGGCTCCACACTTAACCTAAATATAGTTCTTTCTTCATACAAACATATTTGTAGGCCCTAAAACATTTTATTCGAATTCAAATAGAACTACATACAAGTAAGTAAGGAATCACAACATTATCCTTCTTCTACATATACAAGGTTAGTCTTAGTATACACAAATAGGATTTGCCCGCGACTTTGTCTACTTCTGACCTGAAATTCCCGCAGCAATATAAAATATTACACATTTTAGTACACAAATTTGCTATCGATCAGTAAAAAAAATCACATTGGAATTCGTTTTTTTTAAATCTGGCCATTTTAAATCATTTTCAGAAAAATAGCGCAGAGTTTAAGTCTAAGAATTAGCTGTCGATCAGCGAAAACCGTATCAAAATCAACCTAGTAGTTTTTACGTGAATCCCAAAAAAATTGAATCGTGTTCTCCGTCATTTATATAGTCTATTCCAGTTGTTTTTTTTAAGAATAAAATTTTATATGGCTATTTCGTAAATTATTTACGCTAAGAATAACGTTGTATATGTAAATAGAATAAAACAAAATATATATAAAAATATGCTGCGCTCAGAAACAAAAATATAATAATTAATACTTTGCATATAACTTAAATAACAGATGTAAATAAAAAAATCTAGTTGAAATAACAACTATCATATAAAATATGTGATACTATTAAAATACGTTAATTTTATAACAATTTTCATTTGAGTAAAGCAAAATGTGATGATAATTCGATACAATAATTGTACTATAATGAAGCGTACATCAAAATCACTAACAGATCCGATTAATGTTATATTTCACTGATGCGATTTTATTCTAGGTAGAAAATATACGACTAAAGGTACGATTCGATTGAATCACAAGCATTGGATCAAATTTACAGATTTGAATGAAGCCTTAGATATGGCAAGCTTCATACATCGCGAAGGTCTTGACCGAGATTTAAATTGCGTGATAATCAATACAAAATCGACGCGATAACTTATAATGGTGACACTGTGCTCAAAAGAAAAGTTATTTATTTGTAGAATAACGTAACTACTGAAGATTACGTCAGAAGCTGCCACTCTTCATAATATAAACTTTGATTATAATGCATCTATGGATAGCAGATCTACAAAATAAGAGACTGTAATTTAGATCAAACTTGAATTAAAACCAAGCCTCGTCATACTTAGTTTCTTTGAAATATGATGATGATCTTGATGATAGATTTTATCTCACGATAGTTATACGAGCATAGTAATGATTTTGGTAAATTACGTGCTCTACCATTTACAATTGTTAGTAGAAAGGGGAAAAGATTTGCGTTTTGGCGAAAGGAACAAAGATACTGTAATTCATAAATATTTACAATTCCACATTCCCCGGCACTTCAAATTTTAGCTTATATTGGTAACTACGTATATTAAAAATATTAAACTAAAATTATGTATAAGGTTGGCTTATAAACTAGCTATATATTATTACAACAGTTGTCGCACCTAAAAGGTTAATATCATGTATTTTGAGTTTAACAAGATTGATACAGAATTCAAATGCAATATTAATATTTTTAAATATAAGATTGTTTCTACTGTAAATGTTTCTAAGATAATATCGTAAAATAAATTTAGAAAATAAGCATTGTTAGATTGATATAATGAATTTCTTAAGTTATTTCGGTATTGGAATTAATTGTTGTTGCACAAGGGTCAGTTGTTGACCCTTTATTGTTCCTGTTTTACTATATTTTAGAACTAGGTAAGAAACAAAGACGATATGCAATTATTTGTCGACATCTTTAATTAAAGAGAACAAAAATCATATGAAACTTAACTATACACGAGATAAGAATTATGAAGTAGAACTTAACAATTAATTTACTTAACAGTCATTATTTGTATAAAAGCACCTAATTCTTATGTATTGTAAAAAAATGTATAAAATAAAACAATAATAATAAAAAACAACATAAAACTACTTTATATGGAATGTACAAAAGGTGTCTTAAACATAGCAATAAAACATAATAAAAATATTGCGCACCACGATATAATAAGAGCTAATTAGCTGTTGGAGGAGGGAATAATAAAACTTATTTCGAATACAAATCGTGAACTACACGCCAAAGGTTTTGGATGGCGACTGACTTGAGCTGACTCTCAAGAAGCGATATATTTATTTATTTTATATTGTAAAATATACAAATACGTTTTAGCTGCTTTGACTTATTAGTTGTATAGTAGAGTGCTCCACAACATAAATTTTGTACATAAATATAATGTACAAAATATTTCGTATCCAGTGGCAAGATAAAAAACAATATTTCGAAAATTTAATTAATTAATTAATTTACATTATTAATATTTATCGTAAATGATGAATTTGAGAACGTTGTTAAGTAGACACGAATACCTAGTTTAAGTATGTAAATTTTCTATTAATATAATTCTAACAGTGGTATTTTACACTATATCACGATTAAAGTATTTTAATCGATTTTTCTTGCACCTTTGTCTAAAATAAGCGATTAAAAAAACATAATGATTAAATAATTTCATTTCATCATTGGTGATATTTCACAATCGATTAAACATTATTATAAGTTAATATAGAAGAACCGTTGATATGGATTCACCTAGCATAGTTGTCGAAGGAGCTATTATAATAACCTCAACATATTCCTCGTTAAATATCTAAAATTCATATCCTTAAAAATAAATACATCAGATTCATAAGTGTTTTAAGTCTTATTTGAGAGTAATAAGTAGTGGAATATCCTTACCTTACGAACTTCAAGATTGGTTTTTGGCTACAACGATTGAACCAGTCAGTGATAAGAAAAGCTGTTTTATATTTATAAGGTAGAGGCAAAACATCTTGTTTCTTTAGTATCTAGTGAAAAATTAATCAACAATTAATGCATTGACGGGTGCTAGTGACTGTATTATCTAAAACCAATCGGCAATATATTCTGCAGTAGCTCTAATGAGAGCTCAGATTGATCACAGAGATATTTCAGATCACGCTGAGAAATTACAACTAATGCATGAAGTGCATTGGACCGGACAGTGTCTCAAGCTATTGGAACAGTCGCATCCCCAAAATTATTTTCTAATTATTTGAATTTATTATTTCAATGGTGTTAAGTTTTAAAAATAATTAAGCTTTATAGATGATGTGGTAGCTTATTTTTATTTTTGGTTTTTGTTTGTTATTGTAACTTCTCAGCTTGTAGTTTGGGCAACGTCTTAAGTTTTGTTTGCAACAATGTATCTAACGGCCGCATTCACAGAGCTCAATGGAGCATTATATCTATGGATAATTAAAGTTTAAAGTAAATTTAATTTCCATTTTTCCCCTACTAAAGAGAAATTCAAATGCTACACAGGCCAATGGCTAGTAAATCGATTTTGAGTGCGGCGGTAAACGTACATCCTAAAATCACAATTCCGATTGATCCCCTCTTAGAAAGTAAACTGTTGACTAGGTTTATCTTCGTCGCACTGGTCTAAGTATAACGCAGGCCTGTCGGAGTCTAGACACGCGTCTAACTTGACATGCCTGACGAGATGGCCGCGGCGCACCCACAGCTGGGCGTCGTCCGCGGCGTCGCAGGCCGCCAACACTGCTGTCACGCGGTCGTCGGGGGACAACGACACGCACAGGCTGTGGTGGCGGATCAGACCATTATCGAACCGCCATTCTTGGTTACCACCCGTATTGTGGCATGGGTACATACCTGAAACCAATTTTCCAGATATTATTTTGATAGACGGAAGGCTATTGGAGTTACAAAACATTCTGATAACGCTGTCATGAAAGATTTCAAATTTCAAAAGTTTAGAAAACTGTCATTAAAAGCTAAATGAGACAGAGCTCCAATAGTTTCACCAAGTAGAGAGCCTGTTAAAATAAAAACTAATGATATGGATAACAATGAAATCTTCTAAAACAGCAGAAGATCAAAAGAAAATATTTCATAAGGATTTCGAATTAATGATTGAGAGTTATGGGAATTATTCGTACACAGGTGTAGATTAAACGTACTTAAAGGTGAATGGGAACAGTCGAAAGATAGTTTAGAACAAGCGGTTTTCATGTTTGAAATTTCTACATCTCCTTAGGCGATACAGAGATAAATACATCACGTATTTTATAATATAGTAAGAAAGATTACATTGTAATATGTCCATCTTATTAAATTTAGATTTATCCAAGGGTCGGTATTGTCCAAGCGATCAACTCCCTGTGTTGGAAGTAAAAGGGAAATAGATATAATTACATAAAATATTATTCTGGATTTACAATCAAAAATTATTATTGACTTAATCAACATTCAGTACAATTATTATTTTCAGCTGCTATATCAAAAATCAATATTTTTAAAGGTTGTTAAACTTACCCAGTGTCCCGTCTACAAGATGTCCCATGGTGTCCATGCAACGGACCCCCTGCCTAATGGCGTGGCTTGCCCCAGCCATCGCAGGCACCTGCAGTTCAGGGTAGACATGGTCCAGGTACCACCGGAATGGCTTGCAGTGCAGCTTCTCGCGAAGGGTGACGCGCTCCGAGATGCTGATTATTAAATCAAATCCTTAAGTGTTAGACTAAATGTTGATAAGTTCATGTGAACTAGCCATATTGATGTGTAAAATTGTTTTAATACGATTTACGTTAGATTATAATTATATATTTAATTTGCACACCACCATCATACACTTGCCAATCCCCCGCTCATAAAATCCATAGCCCGGGAAGTCTGTACGCTCTAAAGCGATAAAGCTGCCCATTGTTCCTATTTTTACTGTTTAATGTGACTACTGTAAATTGTTTATTTCATGTGTGTATGGTGAACAATAAAGTGTATTTTATATATAGTCGATTTCTTTACATTAATAACATATTAATATTAATTCTAAATAATATTATTAAATGATTCTTGTTTAACGAATGAATTTACATCTACGAGCATGGACTATATTTTTTTAGTAAAATAAGCTTTATTCCTAACGTTGCTAAACTTTCATTCAAAGACATTAGAAGCAGATAAGAACGTTTTATTATTTATAAAATTTTATTTATTAATTTATCGTTCGTTCGTTGATTTTATCGCTCGAGGAGGTCGTCGCGGCTTCTTTTTGTAAGAGTTTCCAAAAATTTACACTCAGGGTTATAAACCTCTTAAATTGCTTTCGTAAACTGTTTATACTTATAATGTCGCATTTATAATCGAACAATGGACCTAAAAAAGATACTCACTACGACTTAATTTCAATAATACAAAAAACATGAAACTGTGAGAGTAAACGACTTGCACCATTTAGTAATAGAAGTTCTAGGACTTTTCAGAGTTAGGTTTATACTAGGCTATTGATAGTCTTTACTAGTATTTTTCTTCCGTGATATAGCTAACATTTCAGATAATGTAGAAATATCAAATTACGAAAAGCGTTGCAAAAGATATAAAAAATATTTATTTTGGTGTATCATATTAAAGCGCCATCTAGTGGAAATGTAACGTGACTTATTAAATCGAATAGCACCACCTCGCGGTTGTATTAGTTATCTTGCGAAAGATTCACCGATTTAGGACAGATGGCGCAACGTGCATGTATAATATAATTACAATTATCCTTCTTATCCTAGCATGGGAGTATCCTACCAGGGTAAATCGATTTTTCAAAAATTCAATGACACTACTTTAGTTTTTGTCGGACTCGAGCCTCGTTTCAGTCGTTTCCCTCATTTCGTATACTTGAAAAATTCACCCTAACTAATCAACAGTTAAAGACATAGACCATTCAACCAAAGGACGAGCCTCGTATGAGCATACCCCTCCGCCAAGGTACAAGATTATAAAATCTAACGCGTTTATAAAAACTAGTTCAATAATCGATTTCTAACAGTCTTAGTATCGTTATCGCTGTGTGAGGAGCTCCTCAAAAATGCCAACCTATGCTGTTAACGTGTGCGATAAAAAGTCAAATAACTCAAATCTAGAAAAAGATGGTGTAACATTTCACATGCAAGTATTTTTTTGTCTAATTATTGCTTATTTTTAATAAAATAACTTATAGTTGTTTATTAAACTTGATGTTTAAAACATCGATTCTATAATCGAATTAATGAAACATCTCGCATCGACTTCCGACGTATCTCTGTTTTACTTTGAACTGTTATCGCGAAGATATTGAGTCTATATTTGTATAACAATGCCCAAATAACAAAATATTGAAAGTCTAGCGCACTTCACACACACACACGAGACTACTGCGAAATCCTTTAAGAAATTATAGCCCTTATTGCGTTGGAGAATAATTTGAAATTTGAATATCGAAGTTTATTTTTTTTTGCTACACGAGACTACCTATAGTGATGTATAATCTGTACATATAACTCCGTGTCGATATCGATAAAACTACCTTTGATACTGTTAGTCGAAAATATGATTACGTTATACTAATAATGACCCACTTTTAGGGTTCTATTCTAAAATAAGGAACCCTTATGATTTCGTCGTGTTCGTCTGTCCGTCTATTTTCCGAGATTAGGTCTACACTGCTGAAATTTGGTACATTTAACTGTAACCTATACTAGGAAAAATATTTAAATGTTATGAGAGTTTTTTTAAGTATTGCTCCCACAACATGAAAAGTTACGATGGTAAAGAGTACTGCTTTTACCCCATAGAATCGGGTATCGTTACCGATCTTGAGAGTCTACCTGTTTCTTGATCAGCGCTCCTACATAACCTACCTTGTGAACATAGGGTTAACGGTATTGCAGCGAAGGGTTCTTACTACTAGATGATATTATTTTTTATTTATTTATTGATATTATGTTTTATTCATTTAATAAATTTTATTAATATTCACTATATCAATTCTTTTATTTCATATCAATGCTTCGGCTTGAGTATGTTTAACATTCCTAGACATCACAGCTTCCAGCCATGGTTACCCGGGAAAAGGGTTCTCGCCCGCCGTTATGCCGTCGAGATGGGGGCGCGGCGTGTTCCGCGCGCGCTCACTTCTCCCGCGAGGCGCGTTACAAACCGCCCCACGCTCGGATTAATATTTTAAACATTACTAATTGACATGTAATCTCGAGTCAAACCGTGATCATAGCTGCTGTAAAGTAGCCGAAACTTTGGCAAAATAAAGAAATATCGCGCTTAAAACCGTAAATAACGTAGTTTTATTTATGTGTAACAGTCGCGAATATCTAAGAAAAATACTATAAAATAAATGAATTAAACTTATACTTTAGTTTTATTCCACTGTCATCATAGTATTCAAAATTATTATTCCTAGTAAAAATATCGACATTAAAGTATCGATATTTACTATCCCTATGAAATTCACAGTTTTGTACACTAGTAATACCAGCATTTTTTTCCTCAAAATATAGGGCATTTAAATTACGTTGCAAGTAAATATTTGAATTATATGTACATAATTATATATTATGTTCATGGATGTTTTTAGCGATTAGGATTTACATAAAATTGTGAAAGTGTTAATATCACACCTCACAATTTTCATCACACAATAACTAAGATCTTATTTCAACTAGTGCTAGATTAATAAATCATCAATGTGGTACTGTTTAATTATTACAATATAAAAGTTTATTTCATAATCCAATATTGTAATAAAAAATAACAATGAATATTTAGTCAATTATGATTAAATTACGAGGCAAATTGAATAATGATATGGCAATTTCTGGTATTTTGAAATGTGTGAGTCGTCTTTGTGTGCGTAATGAGTGTAAATATACGCTGTCTCTAAAGTAGTATTGAAGATTTGTACATATTTGCGTTTATGACAACACAAATAATATTTGGGTGTATGCGATTGTTTCAATGTGTGCTTTACTCTTCCCCCCGCAGCAAATGGCTGAATTGTTTGTTTGCAAAATTAGACGCGAGCCTCGTCCTTTGGTTGAATGGTCTAAGGTTAAAGAAGTGTTTTATAATAATTTTAAAGAGAATGAATCATTTTTTTCTTAAGAACTGTTAAACTACTTACTCCCCAAACTCCACTTGTTTGGCCAAAGGCTGTGATCTGTAATAGAGCTCTTTGTAATCGTCCATCCACACTTCAGCCGCCCTCCTCGTGTTTCTGGCGAAAACCGCTCCGGAACCGCCGGGGAACGTGTACGGATGGCGTTTCCGGAATACGTGCCCGACTCGGGAACACGGAACTATTTCTAAAGAACCACCGCATTGCCATACCCTGGAATAGTTAAGTTTGATTAATTAAATAACAGCACATTTTCAAATAAACTAGTGGTCACTCAGAGGTCGAAATCCGACCATAATAACTTTAATTTATAGATATATATATGCGTGTTTGTGTCAAATACATGGTAGTGTGTAATTTTTTTTATAGATTTAATGTATTTTTTATGCATAATTTAAAAAAGCTTCCCTATATAAACTATAAGTGTGCGAAATTTCATACTCCTCCGTCCATGCAATTTTCGTAAAAACTTTCGTGTATTAATTTAATATCTGGTAAAATAGAGAGTTTGATAAGTTTTTATGTAGCTCTGTATTTATTATAGTACTAACGTGGAAGAAAAACGCTAAAGAACTACGATTGCCCAGTACCTAATAAATGTAATTCGTAACACACTCTTGTGACATAGATGGCACCACCAGTTCGTTGTTTAAGTAGAAAATATCAATCAATACTTTCTTACATGTAAATAAATATAAGTTCCTTCTTAATTGGGATTTTTTATTCAGGCCTTCATATTAAATATCATGGACACTGCATAGATGATATGGTCAAACATGGACTGATATATGATCAAACGTTGTCACCCACATCATGAATTGATTAATTCTAAGATCTGGCCACATACATTTCTTTAAATTAAACCTCGCACTACAGTGATGTACTGTTAGGCATTACCTTACTGCAGCGGGGTAGAGGATTTTTCTTTCTATTTCGTCAGGAGACTTTTTGGACATAATTTTGGTCATCATGTGTTGACATTGTCCCAATTTTCTTAAAAGCTTCTTAAGCTAAAGTAAACTTTATATCCAACATTGTTTGTATTTCAACATTATAATCCAACATTGTAATTGACCTTATATATATCAGCCCATAAATGTCCCACTGCTGGGCTCGGGCCTCCCATTATAGGAGAACGGACAGTAGACAAGTCATGATCGTCCAAGCGGTTTGGCAGGTTTGACACATCGATTATCTCGATGTACAGGTTGCATCATGATGTTTTGCTTCACCATTGTTCGCACGTGGTAATTGTAACAATATCGACATGAGATAAGAAAAGTGACTAAGTGGTGTGTTCCGTGTGTGTGTTTGAGTTTAGGAGGCGCTAGCCATTACGTTACCACGACTTAATTGACTTTACGTTGGTACCTAAATATTGTACAATATACATACCTATAATAATATATGGACCTATTTTGAAATCTAATATCTTCTTCTTTATATATAAAAATGAATGTTTGTCTGTATGTGATCATTTGATGATCTTTAGCAAAGTTGTTGTGCATGAGCCAAAGCAGGTTTCTGAGTTGGTTCACAATTGGACCCGATAGGTGGCGCTGCTGTCGGCATATCGAGTGAAGCTTTTCCGGGCAGAACGACGTCTGCCGGGACAGCTAGTGTTTGAAAACGAAACAAATTAATTTACCTGAATGAGATTTCAAGGTTTTCGCCACCCCACACGTCCATCCTCATGTCGTATTTGCCGAGCTTGTTGAAGTAGGCTCTGTCCATGCTGAAGAGGCCACCGGCTATCATGGGCGTCTTGATCACCTGTGTCGGGTCACTGAGGCGGGCACTCCTCTCCGCATGGGATAGATATTCCCACTGTAATGTTTACAAATGTTTAAATTAATGTACTGTAGCAGCGACAAGTAGAGGTTAAATAATACTTCAGATGGCAGAGAGTAGTATTCACTGCCGAGGGCTGATGTGAATTGAATTGAGCTAATTTATTTTGGAAACGGTAGATAACCTTAAGTACAAATATTGAACAAGTCGCATAGCTAGTACAGTATATATCACAATGTGTGTGCGGAAAGGATGATGTGCAAGCAAGATAGAGCAACTATTAACATGGGCGCTCCCGCGTTGCGCTAGCGGTAGCCACTGTAGTGATGTGTACCGGTTGCATTTTTAGCCTCCGGATATTTTCGGAGTTTTTTCACCAGAAACCGGTTTTTCACCGGAGGATAACCTAAATCAAATTTTGTTTATTTTATATGAAAGTTGGCTTAATTTCTACATAATATTAGTATCTATCTATGTTTTTGAAGGAATAGATAAATAAACACAGAAAAATTATACAAAAGAACATTTATTCCAACAAACAAAACTTTATAACAGAAATATGTGAACAGAAACTGTGATTTACTCGACTAATATTAGTCGAGTAAAACACGGTTTCTGTTCAAAAACAGAGCATTTCCACTGCATCTGTATGCAACCTTGTTCGCCGACTACCTACCATGTAGCCAGCTGTAGAAAAAGATACACTATTAAACTAAATTGCATACAATATTAAATTAATATTTTTGGGAATAAAGAGTCGTTTTACGCGTGTACGAAAATACCGGTAAACAATAAAAACACCGATAAGAAACCGGTGATGACTGTAACCGGTTTTTCACCGGTTTTTGTAGAACCGGTACACATCTCTAGTAGCCAGTAGTTCGTTGTCCACTGCGATCACTAGATATATGCAGCTCCCATAGTGCATATTGTCTTTAGCAGACATGTTTGTGGGCTGATATCATTATATTATCACAAAATAATAAATGTTGCAAGTTGTTTTGTTTTAAGTATAGGTAAGTTGTATATACCTAACACAGATGTTGAAAGCGGCATCTAACTACAATCAACGCTAGACACCACTTCCGGCGTCGGATTGATGTTACACCAAAGATTACTCTAGGAACGTCTAAGCACATATAAGCACGCGTCAGATTTTTCCGTGTTCTCTCTATGGTTGAACAACTTTATTTGACTTTAAAAACGTAACGTCTTAACTCTAGAATGGTCAAGAATGATAGCGTACGACACGACGTGTGGACGCTGCTTTAGGCGTTTGAGAGAAACACCAGACTATAGTGTATTGTATAATAAGCATTTATCGATAGCGTACGCAGCCTACGGCGTTTCTAGCAGGCCGCCTGTTAAAACTTATTTGAATATATACCTTGAATCTTGTCGTTGACTACTCCTCTTTGATTTGATCTACACACCGTACCATGATGTAAGTTAACCAATGAACTTAAACGGTTAGTTTATTTATGTCGTTCGGAATAAATTATTGGCATTTGGATAGTGGATTACCTTGAAGACAAGGTTCCAGTCGAAACCGCCGCGCAGGTCCGCCGACGCGCCGATGTACTGGAACGTGTCCATGCTGATCACATCTATCACTGGACACACCACGCGTGTTGGGTCCTGGACACAAATGAATAATTAAACATTAACAGGTGTTTAGATTTATAAAAAACCCCATAAAGGTACCTGTACAGGCAAATGGCAGGTCTGATGGAAAGCGGTTACGCTCAAGCTTTATAACTTCTGGTCTGTTTTCCTAAAAAAAATCTGTATGTTTAGGGACCATCCATAAATTACGAAGGTGGTTACCGTTGCCTATGGACGTTTCCAACACCAGGGGCGTTGCCAACGCGTTGCCGGCCTCTAAGAAGTTTTATAACGCCCGTCTTAAACGAACCCATGTCGTAGCGCAGAGAAAACCTCGGCGGGAAGTTCTCTCCATACCATTGTTGTACGCGGAATAACCGTTCTAGAGAACCATTGCGTAGTTGGGCGTGGGAGCTCCAGGAAATGGGGGTGAAAATTCTAAAATATGTGACGTCACAGGGAGGGAGGAGTGTCACGAATGTGAGGAAGGTTCAAGTTTGAGGAGGGGATCAAAAATCATGAAATTCGTTTGACGTAATTTGTGAATGGTCACTTATACGAAGGCTTTCCTAATTTACTACCTATACTCTCAAATTATATTTTTTTAACTTAAGGTCCTCTCAGGAAACTATGATTCACGATACCTGTTAATATTTCAACAATCTTGCATCGCGGCCTTATTTCATTTTATTTTCAAATGTTACTTTCAGTGACCTGACCTTCTATTACAAATATTTCATAATTGCTGACCCCTGTTAAACTGATTGAACCGATAGATTGTAACTATCGCTAGTGAAGGTAATTTGAGTATTACCTTCCAACCACCAATATTGTAATTGTATTATAGCTCAGAGTTCCGTGAACAGCTTGCCGGAAGACTGCCTCCATACTGGAGGAGCTCAAAATTGAAGAGTATCTTGTGATCACTAAAAAGTTGAAGACAAGAGACCTCGTGGCAGATCTCGAAATAGGTGGGTTGACCAGACTGCTGACTAGCTAGACTGGAATCGATCTTGATGGTAGATTGCAATTGTTTACTGCCATCAAAGTCACGATCCTCAGCAGTGAGGGAATGAGTTGGACGAAATGTATTTTAGTCAATTGTTTCGTGAACAATATGCCGAGGACTGTTAATGAATCAGCTTGTATCTTACAGTTTAGATCATAATTCTCTATTATTGAAGAAATGGAGATTCTATATCTCACAACGTTTCAGTTATCACACGATGTGGAATGTGTAGGAATCGTCACCAATTAGACAAGAAGATTCCACGAACTCCGTTTGCTGCTAAAGAAATCTATGATGACTTTCACCCTAATTTTGCTGTTATTAATTATGGTGTGCATTGAAAGAATATATAAAATCAGTAAATAAACATTACATAATATGAATCTAGACACATTCCTGAATGGTTAATAATCCACGCTCACAATGTTATAACAATAAAATAAGCATAGCGTAGTATACAGTGTTATATAGGAGCACTGACAAGTAATCCAAGTAATAAATGACGGAAGTAGTTAAGTATACAAACGTACTAACAGAACAACACACGAGAGAGTATGGTGTTTTGTTGGTGTATCTGGCAAAAAGAATAAAATATAATTAAACTAAACTTGTAGACTTAGGTGAGTTGGCAGATTTCACATGACCTTTGCAGTACAAGCGAAGGAATTCCGTAAAATTTATTAACGGCTTGTAGAAGTAATTAATTCTCAATTGTGTGCGGAAGTAGGTAAGTTTAACAATAGCTGAGCTTTTAGACGAAGACACTGTCATAGCTCGAACAGAGCGCCAGTAAACCAGTCTAATTGACACTCAGTGAGGTTTATCTCAACAATGCTGTAGACATTGCGTTCTTCAAACAGTTAAGTCCATATAAAGAGCTCGCTCACCAAATACTTTGTAAGAGTGTGCCTAGAGTGTGTACTTTTACAAATTATTTATTCTAAACAAAAGGCAGTTGTAAATTGTTCTCTGCCGGAACTGTAACAGGCGCATGGTAACGAGATAACAAACATGTCGCACTCTGTCCAAGACAGTTTCAAAAGATATACCATTTGAAAGTGAGTTCCTTGTACGTGGACCACGGGTAGTCAGAATGCCGAGTATTGCGGCCGAATTGTGGTCCAAACCATACGTGCCAGCGTTGTGCGGTAAGCTGTTCTATCCCTAAGACTTATCAGTACAATCAGTCGTTTATCTCTAGGAGATTGTGCCAGCGGAACATTATTTACTACTGTTCTGGTAGTCATGTATCGACTGACGATGTGCCTACTTTCATCTGCACCCCTATGCACACAGCAGAAAGTATTTACAACTATCTAGGTATATACTACAGATGTTTACAAAGTGTACAAAGTTTATAATATACTCCTTACATTTTGGTCTTACTTAAAGCTTGGAATGATCTTTTTCTTTTCTATATTTTTGTAGGCAAACAGACTGACTGCTTACATAATATTAAATAGTTACTAACACCTATGGCAATTGCAATTGAAACCGTAAAATTTGTTTACACTGTCTTGAATAGCTTCATATTGCAGCGCTATGAGAAAAGCACGAAAGGAAGTTCATACACAGTTTACACAGGAATGGTATGAAACAGTGAGAGTCATGTACAGTGGACGAGTGTTAAGTGTTGATGAACTCCCAATCACCAGCGGTGTTGGTAAAAAGATGACGAAGGCACCAAATCCAATAGTTTATCAGAGTACACCCCTTTGTAAAAACGTAGAACACAGATATCTTAGAGCGCGAATATCTCGTATATAAGTTTGGGATCGTCAAAAATTCGTTGCTTGTGGAGTTAACTGAGACCAGGACTTGGGTGCACCAGCCCAAAGATGGAAACAGTATCCCGCATGGGGTCGAACTTAGGGTTAATACAATAACACCTGCACACAATACGTGTTTGAAAGGTCAATGAAAGAAAGTTGTTGCTAAGTGCTTTTTTGCTGCTTTTTTTCACTGCATGATAAGAACAGAGTTGAATGGCGCAGAATAAGTAAATCATAAGTTAGTGCTACTTAAATTATTAATTTGTAAGAAAAGGTCTTCTGGGAAGATAAATCTTTGAGAGGTTTGGATATGAAAGGCCAAATTTGCAAAGACCTAAGCCCTCCTATACCTAAACATACAACGCCATAGGCCAACTACATTGTGTGATATGTGACTGAGAATTTAAAAGCAAAGATGGCCATGCACTATAGGGCCTACAGGTGACGTAATTATTGCATTTGAGGTGACGTCGGTACCGGCACACACACAATTGGTAAAAACCACTGATAAAATAAATTACATCTCAGATATTAAAAATATGGCAACAGTCTCCGCGATATCCTTTGAAATAGGCCCATTGGCCACCTAGCTGCATTACTTAAGCAGTGAGCGGAGGATTCAGTGCGCGTTGTGCAACCGTGATCTTCGGCGCCGGCCGATCCCTTCACCCTCTTCATTTTGCAATATATATTCGTTGTTGCAAAAATACTCATCGACACTTCTTCGACACTTGAAAGTCGTCTTCTGTAGAAGGCGCTTACTCCTTTATTCTATACGTGTGCAAGCTTTGGAATGAAGCCAAGGTTTTTCCAGGGCGCTACAATATGCAATTATTCAAAAAGGGTGTAAACAGTTATATAAAGTCATAACGAGGTAGGCAACGCATCAATTCCTTCAGTGTTGCAGATGTTCCAGGGGCGACGGTAATGATTCACATGGATCGCTTACCTTACAAGTAAAGAAAACGAATAGGTAATATTGGATATAAATGACATTACTTGCAACGTGGTAATAAACGAAGTACATAAGGTGACGTAGAAATAAACCAAGTACATAAGGTGACGTATTAATAAAACAAGTTCACAATTTGATGTAGTAGTAAACCAAGTATTTATAACTATTTTACAGATTTACAGCACAAAGTTGGATTCGTTTATTTGCTTTAAATGCGTAAATGGAAACTTTTTATAATTCCATAAAGAACAAATCAGCAGAAATTAAATTTAAATATAAAAAGTCTACGCACAAAAAATATATATACCTAAAATTTATGACTTTTATTTCCAAGAGCTTGTATTACTATGTAAACATATTTTTTGTGTGCTTTTGTGCTACGAGTGTGTTAATCTCACGCTGACAGTCGACGTGGAAACAACTTTTTGTGTTGGATATATTATAACACTAGCTGACCCGGCGAACTTCGTACCGCCATATTTTCTGAATTCCTAAAAGACTGTTTCATGACACAAAAACATAATCACCATAATCGGTCCAGGTGATTAGGAGGATTCTAAAATCCGATGTCAGCGCCACCTATCGGTTCTAATTGCGAATCTAAACCATCCGGGAACCCACTCAAACACACAAAAACAAAATCATCAAAATCGGTAAGTCGTTCTCAAGTTATGCAGGTATTCAGAAAATATGGCGATTCGAAGTTCGCCGGGTCAGCTAGTTATTTTTTATATATTTACTGCAAGAGTTCAGCAAACGCAGATTGCTCACTTGGTGGAAAGTGATTACCATCGCCTATGGACGTTCTCAACACCAAAGGTGCTACAAATGCGCTGCTGCGCTCTTAAGTCTCCAGTCTCCCGACTGGAACCTGGTCCCTAATACTGGAACACAGCACAAGGTTGTTATGGCGGCATACTCTTCACCAGGGGTGGTCGCCATCCAATCTATCCGTGCAGGAACGGAGAAAGAATACAATTTCCTGCGGCCAGGCGGCCTGTCGTAAGAGGCGACAAAACAACCCACAGCCAGGTGGTAGGGCATTTGCCCGACTGGATGGCTGCCACCCCTGGTCTAAAGTATGTCGCCATAGCAACCTTGAGTTGTGTTTCGACATTAGTGACCAGGTTCCAGTCTCCCTTAAGAGTGCAGCAGCGCACTTGTAGCACCTTTGGTGTTGCAAATGTTCATAGGCGATGGTAACCGCTTTCCATCAAGTGGGCCATCTGCCTGTCTGCTGAACTCCTGCAATAAAAAAATAATAATAATAATATAGTAAATACCCTGCCATCTGGCTGTGGGTTGTTTAGTCGTCTCTTACGACAGGCCCGGCCGCAGGAAATTGTATTCTTTCTTAATTTTCTTAAATTTTTTGCGAATTTTATTCTCCATTCACAGATGTTCAAAAAAACATACAGTTAGCAAGGATTTGTCCATTTATACAAACTAGTGGTTGCCCAGCGGTCGAAATTCATTTATTTTAAATTATAAGTTTTCTTTATTGATTTAATGCATTTTTATGCACAATTAAAAAAAAATATTAGCATTCTGCACTCCTTCTCTACATAAACTCTCATACTCCCCCGTCCGCGTCGTAGAAAAGGGTACAAGTTTTTGGTTCACGTATTAATATAATGGTACATTTTTGATGCTTATCCATATATCTTTTAAGAAGTCTTAGTTAGCCTATATTGTTACATACCGACAAAGAACGCACATATGGCTGTCTGCAGTTTATTGCCTTCCTGGATTAAGGAATTCTTATGTTTACTTTGTGTTTAACAATCGTAATCAAGAAGCTTGTTTTATAGCCGTCATTGGTGTCGGACTAATCCTTATTGTTATTGTTTTCGACTGAGCTTGCCAGATGTGCGGGTTAACGCGGCCCCTTTGTCGGTATTATACAGTTTAGTATAAAACAATGCCCGAACGGAGGGTTGGGGCAGTCAAGCGACGATTACGATACTAGCAAGACGTGTGTAGTACTTTCGATTAGCGACATAGTGACGGACTTTGCGCGTGTTGAATTGCATTGAATCGTGCAGTGTGAACTGGTTGTATCCAGTTTTATTTGTACCTGTTTTATACATATTTGTAATAAACTCTATAGTAGTTCCAACGGCATTTTAGTTCGAGTCCTGTATAGCTCGAAACAATATTATAAAATTCTAAACATGCCGTGGGAATAGAAAACATAAACGATGGAAAACAAGATACATTTTCTTAGATTTGTCTGTTTGTTGGTTTGTTCTTACCATTTGGGTACGGTCGCAGGTGACTAGGCGGCTCTTTATATCATTATTACAAATTAGGGTTTAGATGGCAACGAATGAATCATGAATGAAAGTGTTTCAACATCTACAAAATGATCTGTTATATTAATAACAGCCCATAAATGTCCCATTGCTGGGCTCGGGCCTCCCACTATAGGGGAACGGACAGTATACCCGCCATGCTTGTCCAAGGCGGCTTGGCAGGTTTGACACATCGGTCATCTGGATGTGCAGGTTCCATCACGATGTTTTCCTTCACCGTTATTAGCACGTGGTAATTGTGACAATATGCACATTAGGTCAGAAAATAGCCCAAGTGGTGCATGCGTTCCGGCCAGGACGCGTGCGCCAGCCATTACGGTACCACGAAATGACGAAAATGACATGACAGCTTCATAATTGTTACATAAGGCGTACAATGTCAAATATGAATGGCGGTCCACATGAACAGGCAAATGCAAACATGACATATGTCACGGCTCGAAGGCAGAATGTTGGCACATCAATCCGGTTTACGGCAAGACCTGTGCTCGTGACCTTGACACTTGACTCGTTAATGACGTTATACAAGAAACTAGGATATATGCGACTTCGTCCACGTTTGACTTGAAATTCCCGCGGGATTTCCGGGACACATAGTACCGTTAAGCATTCAAAATCGAACGTAAGCTATCGTTTTAGTGAAAACTATGTTGGAATAAGCTAATTTTATGCACCTGAACAACTACAAATTATTCCCAGAAAATTCCCGCAGGAATCCCGCAAAGTAGCGCAGAGTTCAAGTCTAACAATTTCTTGTCGATCAATCGAAACCGCATCGCCATTGGCCTAGTAGTTTTAACGTGTTTATTTGTTCGGGATGAACGAACACCGACACGACTGTGGCTGGTGGAGCTGGATGAGCTTTTAGGTTTTTAATTTTTTACTATTGTATGTATATTTTTAAGTGAGTTTTATTTATAAGATTGTTTTATTTTTAGTAGTTTCATATTTTAATTACAATACATATGTATAATGCAATATTTTAATATCATTTTTATGTCCTCTACAGAATGAAAATATTTAAATCTACGGAGCCCTAAAATCCATCCTAATAATAATCGGTAGACAAACACACACATTGTATATTCTAAAATAAAGCAAGTTACGCTTGTGTTATGGGTAGTATACAAGAGACTACTCTAGGACCAATTCCAGACACCCAGACCATAGTAAATAACGAAGAAAATTCGTTTCTGAAATTGACCATTTTAGGAACCAAACCCGAAGCCTCTGCGTTGCAGTGAGGTTGGCCGGCAGAGGCTTCACCCCTCAACCACACCGTCAATATTTAGGTTAAGGAAGAGCGGGATCTTCTGATACAAGTAAATTGGTTTAACAGTAGATCCCAAAAACAGACTACAAATTGTACATGTGTTTCTTAAAAATAAATGTTTTCATACTTTCATTTTTATCAATTTGGTTGTTCCGTTTAATGTGAAGGTTAAAAACCAGAGAACTGACGGCAGTATACAATATCATTGAATTGAATGATTTAACTTTATACTCACATGGATCATTTTATTTGATTCATCTAAATTGAAAGATAGAAATGAACCGTCTATTATTGGCGTTAGTGAACTAATCCATACAAAGAAAGAATGAAAGAAAATATTTATTTCTAAAATGAGACACTTAACAAAAATTAATATTAACAACAATAATAATTAAAAGGGGTGTCGCAATTTGCGAAATGAGGTTGGCACTCAGTATTTTGCTGTGCCGAAACATACTCCGACACAGCACTGATTTTCAGGTACAGATAAATAAAATTGAAGTGTATGTTTGTAATACCAAAAAAAAATCAAATTAGACAATGGGGCAACTCCGACCATGCAGGACATCCCGAAAATGCAATTTTTAGAATTTTTGTCTGTCTGGATGTTCCGGCTAGTGCTAAAAGGGCTGGACCAATTTGACGGACTTTCACTGGCAGATAGCTGATGTTAAAAGAAGTAATCCAGGCTACTAGGGTTCCGAGAGAAAAAGTTAAAACCATTTGTTGCCGCTAATCTCTGAATCGGCTGGACCGATTTTGACGGGAATTTTACTAGCAGATATCTGATGTCATAAGGAGTAACTTAGGCTACTTTTATACACAGCTAGTACTTTATAAGGGTTTAAAAACCAAACGAAGTGCCACTCCATACTTCAATTCCAAGTACGAAACCGCGGAATGCATTCACGTACGCCCCAGTTAGCCTTGACATTACCTTCCCGAGGCTCCTTTGCCTTGCAGTGGCGATCGTTTTTGATACCATTAAATTCAAGCAACCTTGAATTTAAAACAATGGAAACGAAACTTCGGTGTTATTTCATTTTAATGTTCTAGCAAAAATAAGCAGTAGTTTAATTCTTGTCTGCATTGCCACCCACTTTGCAGTGTACTACTGGATATAGGCCCCTAACTTTGCGCCATATATCCCGGTCTTCCTTTTTCTCCATACAGCGCCTACCAGCAATCTTAGCTAGGTCATCAGTCCATCGAGCTAGATGAGCGGATAATAAGTCCATCGATTCGTAGTCTTCGTTTTAGGACTCGTCTGCTCCATCGGCTATCGGTCCTGCGATAGATATTATCGACTTACTGCCATTTCTTTCAACTGCTGGACGTACGTCTCTCCAGTTTGCGATTCACCACAGTTCTCATCCAGCCCCTACCGACCTTGCACAGATCGTCGGTTTACAACCCATACTAGGTTTACCGAGGCGTCATCTCCACTCCAGGACTCGTCTGCTCTATCGCTCATCGATTCTGCGACAAATGTGGCCGACCCACTGCCACTTCAACTTGCTAGTTTTGCGAGCTACGTCGGTAACAACCTGTGTTCTCTTACGGATATTACTGATTTTATCCATAAGAGATACTCCCAACATAGCTCGCTGAGCGACCATCAGTTTGTGAACCAACCCCACTGTTAATGTCCACGTCTCGGCACCATAGGTCATAACGGGAAGGACGTATTGCTAGAAAACTTGCGTCTTCAAGCCTATTACTGCTACCAGTTGTTACTTAATCGTTTTGCGAGTGATGTCGCTTACCCTTGTTCTCTTACGGATATCTTCTTTTCTGATTCCATCCATAAACGAAACAATCAGGACAGGTCGCTTTATAGCCTGAACTTGTGGGCCAATCCAGCTTGCCTCGACCCACTCAAACGCACACAAAAAATGTCATCAAAATTTAGAAATTTGAAACTTATCAACATTTAGAAATTTGCTCAGAAAACACTCTTTGTCCATAAATAGCTGTCTGATTAATCCAATATAATCATGCTAATATATTTATTATAATAACTAATGTATTTTGAAATATATTATTGTATATGTGTTTATATATGACTATGTATATATTTTTATATTTATTTCTTGAATTAATTTGAGTATTTATGTATCCATTGCCTTTTTGAAACACCTATATCGCCTCATTCAAATTGATTACATTTGGGTTGCCTGGAAGAGATCGCTTTGAGCGATAAGGCCGCATATTGTATTCTTGTAAATATGGTCAGTTTTTGCAATTGCATATTCTGCTGCTCAATAAAATGTTAACTCTCTCTTTCACTTTCAAAATCGGTAAAGTAGTTCTCCACTAAATATCACGTCATACATTTTATAACTTCATATTAAGTAATGATAATTTTTAGAATTTGGTAATCCTGCGCGTCTAGTCATCGTGAACGGGGTGTATTATAGTACCAAATACGATTAGCTCAAGCCTAACCATTTTACGCCGATATTCTGTGAGAGCGTGATATCACAGCGACCGAGCCTTCCCTGAGAGCTGTAAACAGCATAATGATTCTAGTGTGTCTCTACCATGTCGAACCAGGCTAGGACGAGGAGGACGCACTGTTCGATGACTTTCGCCTTCAAGCATCGGGGGGTGTTCGATATGAAGACTTGACGAAGCATACCAAACGCTGCTCAGCTCACCACGCACTTGGCCGCTTTATATCATACGCATACGAATCCACTGACACCCACGCATATATCGTTTAAATTACTCAACGTGTAGATGTTGTTATATTGCAATTTAGTGCCTTTGCATAAATGTATATTACTACGATTTCATAACGTATTGACATTTTGCGTTTTAAGTTCACCGCGTGATTGTGCGGATTCTGTTTCCAATAACGCATTATAATGCGGTTTTAGTTAGTGTTACATGCTATTAAATAAAGTTTAAGCGATGCTTATAATAGTCTACACTACAATAAAAGAAGCTATTAAGATGAATTAAAACATTATATGTATTTTATAGGTTTGCGTTTGACCACTGTCTCACATGATGTTGAGTGATGAGGCAGTCTGGGATGGAACACGCTTATCTAAAAGATGCCTGTTCACTGGTGACCTGAAGACTTCGAGATCGTATTTGTCAGGAAAAACGCTTGGTTCTGACTAGTGGAGTTTCTACCATGTAACGGTGGCGCAAACCGGTGTGTCTGGTTGTCCGATGGTAAAATGAGGATGGACGAATCAGCTCGTGCAATTTTAAGGAACATTCCCCGAAATGTATCCGATAGAAGACAGTCAGCCCTGCGACCTTGCGTCTATGCTCTAGCTCTAGACTCTGAAGTTGAGCATAAAAAAGACGGTCATTGTTGACCAACTTCCTGGCTCTATGGATATAGATGTAAATAATAACCAACTTTTCCAGTTATCGCTTGCTACTATTCTTTTTTGGAACTTAACTACGAACTTAAATATAGATACGCTTGAATTGCTTGAATTTAAAAAAAACGTCATTGTAATTTGTTGGCTTTAGCCTGAATACAGAAAAAAAACACATTTGGAACTTACCTCTTTGATCCTCTGGAGCAAAGGCTCCAGCCAGTGGACATTGCACTCCACATGCGAGTCGAGGAAGGTCAGGACGGGAGCTGTGGCGGTATCAGCCCCTCGGACCCTTGATCTCATCAGACCTTCGCGCTTGGAGTTCCTGATGACGCGCACTTTGCGTATCGCACGGAGCGCAGCGCCATCTTCCGCTGAGAATGAGAAGAGTAAACTCATTGAATTTTGATATGACATGACATATGACAGACAGTGACATAAAGAGCGTCGCTATATACGCTCCGGTGTTGCCTATAGTGACACCAACTTATCTGTAGAACGGCCAAAAGTGGAACTACTGACGCCATTTTGAAAACGTCATTTTGTTGTTGTCAGTCGTTGTAGTCAGGTGTTCAATCGCGGGTTCTTCTTTTACTGAATATTACAAATATTTTGTGTGAAAATCATGCCGAAAGCAATCAAAAGTGGCGTACGAGAAATGGTTATCAAAATGAAATCATTCTTTGATGCAGAAAAGGAGCATGAAGCCCCAATAATACCATTTGTTCATGTCCACCAACGCATTGCAGCCGCTACAGGTCAGTGTTACCAGATTATAACTTATTGAATCCATATAAAATTGATATATTTTATTTATTTATTAAGTAACCACAGTATCACAATTTCATTTTATAATGAAAATTTTTATATTCATTGAATAATGAAAAACTAGATATTGCCTGCGACTTCGTCTATGTGAAGTTTGGTTATTGTTTTTCCGAAGCAACTCTAATGTTTTGGGATAAAATTCCATAGGGGATTTGTGACTCTAAACAGTGACGTTTATCATTACACGCCCACTTTCTGAAGTTTTATTTGTTTAATTACTATTGTACTTCTCTTTTAGGTATTGGTCTTTCAACAATTTATAAAATTGTACAAGAAGGCGAAACGGCTGCAGAAACGGGTACCAAAATAACAACATCAGGAAAATCGAGACGAAGTACATGTGGCAAAATTGACGTGGACAGTTTTGATCAAGGGGTAATCAGGCGAAAAGTGCATGAATTTTATGCGTAAAGGAATTGCCTACTATAAATAAACTACTTACAGTACTGAGAGATGAAATAAATTGCAAAGGTGGCAGGGAAACACTTCGAAAATTGTTGCGAAAAATTGGCTTTCATTATCGAAAAACACATAGCAAACGCAAGGTTTTAACGGAGCGTAATGATATTTCGGCGTGGAGAGCTAAATATTTGCAAGAATTAAAACAAAACTCATTATCAGCAAATCCTCGTCCAGTAGTATACTTAGATGAAACGTATATACATTCATCACATACCACTAATAAATGTTGGCAAAGTCAAGAAACAGATGGAACTCTAAAACCTGTATCTAAAGGGCAACGTTTTATTATTGTTCATGCAGGTGGAAAAATGGGGTTTGTCCAAAACGCTAATCTTGTATTTAAGTCAAATACAAAAAGCGGGGACTACCACGATGAAATGAACAACACAAACTTTAAAAAGTGGTTAACTGACAAATTACTACCAAATCTTGAAGAACCATCCTTGATAATAATGGACAACGCTCCCTATCACAGCATTCGAGTGAATAAAACACCAACTACAAACACAAACAAACCTGAAATTCAAAAATGGTTAACTGATAATCACCTCGATTTCACGTCAGAATTAACCAAACCACAGTTGTTGGAGATTGTCAAACGAAATAAACCTAACCCTGTGTATGAAATTGATAGTTTATTAGCACAACATGGCCACAAATGTTTACGATTACCAGCGTGTCATTGTTATCTAAATCCCATTGAGATGGTATGGAGTTCAATGAAAAGGAAAGTAGCAGAAATAAACATAGAGCACAAAAATCAAAATATGCAAGAATTAATAACTGAAGCGTTCAATTCTATTGGTGTCTCAGAATGGCAAAAATATTGTGCTCATGTGAATAAAATTGAAGAAGAATATAGACGAAAAGACGTATATTTAGATCAGCCCTTTGTAGTCCATTTAGACAGTGACTCTGACACTGATAGTGACAGTGATTCAGATTTTGAGGAAATTAGTGGAATATATCCACTGGACCACATTTATGGTATTAGTGCACATATTTCGTCTGCCTTAGATCATAATTACTGCTTGAAAGGTTTCGAGTGAAACGAAAAATCAAAATAAATAAAGCTTGATTTAATGTGTTATAATTAAAAATAAGAATTAAAAAAAATACTGGTTTGCTTTAATAATTCCAAGGCCAAATGGCTAAAAAACCCTTACAGTTAAGTCGGGACCTTTGTCTTTATCTTTCATGTACTTATATATTCTTTTATCTGTGATACCGAGCAAATCACGAACAGTAAAAGGCATATTTACGAATAATAAAAATGGCTGAAGTTGATTATTTTTATAATAGGTGGCAACCCTTTTCGATCGTAGCGCCATCGCTACATTCTACAGATAAGTTGGTGGCACTATATCTATGAATCATAACCAAAGACTTTTTAATATTTCACATTTAGTATTTAAGGCACTGTGGCGGCCAGCGGCACGCAAATCAAAGAACTGGTTCATGGAATATTTTCTTTTAATTCTCCACCAAGAAGCTGATACATCTCTTCAGTCCGCGACCCGATACAATAATCATTTCGATTGTTTTTTGAGGCATTCCACTATTCGAATTTGAATATTTATATTTCTTAATATAAACGACGACTAAAAAGGTTTTAGTCGTTACAGTATATAATAAGCGGGCTCTATCAGAAAAAAATGTAAAGATATTGACTGTAGCCAAATGCGTCTTGTTTGTAACGTTAAAAATAACGCCGTTAACGAATAAACATCTTTTACGAGTGGCAGCACTAATTCGAAGGCAACTTCAACATGGTGGCTGTAGTTTCATTTTTTGCTATTTCACAGATAAGTTGGGTGATTTATATATATATAGGTTTTGATACGATTTTTTTTTTGTAGTAACATTATAAAATTCTAAGCATGCCGTGTCTGTACATTGAAGATATTAAACAAAACCAACTGGAAAATATTATATAAACGATGGAGAACATGATGCAATTTGTTCCAGATTTCTAGTCTGTTTGTCGATTTGTTTGTTTGTTCGGGATTAACGTTAAAACGACTGGGCCGATTTCGATGCCGTTTTCACTGATCAACAGCTAATGCTTTGACTTAAAATCTGCGCTACTTTTTATCATGCGAATCCTAGCAAACTTTTTGTAATAAAATGTGTGATTTTTTTATCCCGGGAATCCCGCGGGAACTATCAAATCAAGCGTGGCTGAAGTCGCGGGCATATCCTAGTATTGTATAAACAGTTAAAAAATAATTTGACGGCCTCTTTGGTTGAGTGGGCTAAGCCTTTGACGGTTTACCTCACTGCAACGCAGAGGCTCCGGGTTCGATTCCTGGTATGGTAAATTTCTGAAATGAATTTACTCCGTTATTTACTATGGTCTGGGTGTCTGGTATCCGCCATAGAGTAGTTCGTTGTATATTAACCATAACACAAACGTAACTTGCTTAGTTGGGGGATATACAATATGTGTGTTTGTTTGCATAAACTTAGGTACCAGTCATCACACCACTCTCCTCATCAACCTAGGGCATTGTTTAGACAAGACAAAAATAAAATCGTGGGGGCGTGAGATCTCTTACAACCAGAAACACCATTGAGCACTACAACAGTATATTACGCCCAGTAGTACTGTTTGGCATACTTCCTAAAATTACCAACAACGTTCTTATTACACGAGTCATTATGCTGAACGCAAAAAATAATTGACACTTCCAAAAATATGTTGTTGCAAGTGAGAATGTGCTCGATCGCACACAAAGGTTCATTCGTGTCACCATGGCAGTGTGCCAAGGGCAAAAAGACACACATTTCCTTACACCGTTTGATGCTAATTTTTTTCTTAATCATAAATGATATCTGTAAGGAAAAACAAAGAATTTATTTCAAGAAATAACGACGTACAAAAATATCAAATTTTGTATGCTGCATTTTCAGCAAACAAGGTTTGCTTGCTTGTTGCTGTATCGGAATAATATCCGACACACGCTGATTTTCAGTGTTATCTTTCTTTTTTTATTGCACGAGGTCATCAGACCACTGGTTGGTAAACGGTTACCACCGCCTATGGACATTTGCAACACCAAAGGTGCTACAAATGCGCTGCTGCTCTCTTAACGGAGTCTGGAACCTGGCCACTAATGACGGAACACAGACAAACTCTAGACGGGCATCCAGCGAGCAAATACCCTACCACCTGGCTGTGGATTGTAGCCTCTTACGATAGGCCGCCCCAACGCAGGAAATTGTATTATTTCTCCGTTCCTGCATGGATAAAGGATAAATCTTTTGTCGGGATACCAAAACGACTCAAATTTTTTTTTATCTTTAGGCGACTGGCAGTTTTTTGCCTCAACATCTAAAACTACAAAACTTATACAAAAAAAGTAGATTACGCGCCAAACATCGATATACTTGCGTAATATTCTTCTTCTTAACACTTTTTTGTTCTTTTTATTGGTTAATCGATTATGTATTCGTTATCGATATCTGTTATTTTATATTTTTTTAATGACAATAGAAAACGTCTATTATGTCACTGTGAAGTGTCATACGTCAGAGCCAAAGCTGTATGGACTCAGCTTCTTTGTCTGACATAAACACAAATGCTTAAATTATTCGTTAAAAACAATAAATATCATACACTTACTGTTCACATTGTTCATTTATAGGTACAATTTAATATTTTTTGAAATTGATATTGCACTGGAAAACATTACGTGTCAAGTTCCTGCCAAAACTTTAATATTAACGTAATGGAGGTTATGTCAATGTCAAACATCTATGGCCAAATGCTATTTCCAGCCAAGTTCTTGTAGAAAATGACAATCACAAATGGGTTTCTAATGAAATAAGCTACCTAAATACATTATAATTATGCGTGTAGGTTACCGGACCGGTGGCTCCTAAGAAAACCCCCGTCTCTTTTGTAACTGTGTAATTAATAAAGACAGTATTTTATTAACTATACTAAAATTAAATGCCTAATAAATATATACAGTAAAAAGTAAAGAAAACACTATAAATTAAAATTGGCCCAGCCCGACCAAACCGCGGTCGTTGGGCAGTAGGCCTAGGAGGCTGGCTGTATTACCTCGTTGAATACAGACACTAATCCTTCGAGCGAGGTAAGCTCCCGTCTTCCGGCTGCCTGTGGCCTCGACCAGCCAAATATCAATAATAAGCCGATAAATCCCTAATTAATATTATAAAAGTGAATGTAAGTTTGTTTGTTACTTGAAACTTTGTACACATATTCTTGGAGGTATTAGACGTAAGATAGGATACTTTTGATCCCGAAAAATTAAAGAGTTCCAGTGGGATAGTTAAAAGAACTTTCCACGCGGACGAAGTCGCGGGCAGAAGCTAGTATTTCATAAATTTTATAATTAAAATAAATAAAAACTAGTTAATCCTTATGTGACTTATTTTTCCGCGTCTCGAACGTGTATTTCTTCATTTGTGAAGGTTCTGTAGCTACTTTGGTAAAAAAAATGTCATCATCCATTTAATTGCATGACTCTTTCCATGTTTGACAAATCGATTATACCATCAAAATATTTTCCTACAGCGCCAGCACGTGGTCATTAGATCGTTATGGACATTAGGTCACATAACTACCAAACCAGTGCATGTTCCTCGGCCCCGGTTCGAACCCATGTTAACAACTAACATAAAACGGCTTCTACATATTGAATGCTTGCAGGTGATAAAGTGTTTCAGTGTATATGTGATTGTAAATTAAAGTTCTAGAAATAGACACCTGATAAACAGTACTGGCGTGGTGTGTTGTACTGTTTGCTACTTCAAAGATTTATTCAAGGTCAATTGAGTATATAGAATTTGTGTAAAAATGCGAATTTACGACCAGATTCCGATATTAGTCTTAAATAAAGTGTTGTAAATACAACGAAAATTCACGATGCTGGCTGCAAGCCAAGATGTCTACACTAACTAGAATTTACCTAGCACTTCGTTCGCGTTGGACGCGCGGAGAAGACCAGAGTTTTAATGACAGTATGAGGAACTAATACCAGCTTATATTGCATATAGCCATATGTTTATTATCTTTAAATAGTTGCATTATATGACTATATCTTATATATATGGAGGCAGAAGAAACAGCCACTCATCTTCTGTATGGACGAGGAGAGGTGGCTCAATACAGGGCGAAGTAACTGGACACCCTAGGTAGCCTCCGAGAAGTCTTCAGCAATGTCAATAAACTGGTGGCCTCCCTGGAGAAGCTGAGTTGGATGGTGTAACCCTACATCATCCACCCGCGCACGTACAAGAAAGAAAAGAGAAGAGAGAGCCTAGTTTACTGTCTACTGGTAAGCTGCCCATAAAGGTTATCTACGTTGTTACCTCTCTGGGTCACCATGTTGGTCCATGGTACGCATCTGCTCTCTCATCCCCCAAGAGTCGATGAAGCGTTTTCATATCATAATTAGAAAGGTAAATACATTGTTTAGGTATTTATTTTAATAAAGAACATTACTATAATGTATTACCTTATTTGAACGAATGAATTTTACAAAAACTACAGCAGCCATTTTATTAAGATCAGTCCAATGAATGACAAGGCACATTATTGACAGAAACGTTATCTTGTTAAAATCATAGAGCTACTTGGGGAGCGCCCATTAATTACGTCAGTCATTTTTGAGAATTTTTCGACCCCCACTTCCCCCTTAGTGAGATTTCGTAAGATTTTCCTCAAGTACCTCCCCCCTCCCCTAATCTAACGCGAGATTCTTCAAAATGTATGTTTTGGCTGTAAGCGTGTTGGATTATTGAGAAAATAAAAACACAACTTTATTTAATAAATAATTGAACGCTACTTTACTGCTCTGCGAGGTTCGGACGAATACTGTGTCAGATTTGGCCATATTTTATTCTAGAAATAATTTGTGACGCAATTTTACACCGCTTACTGCAAGAAAAAATTACGTGATATTTGCTAAGACCCTCCTCCCCCCCTAAGTGAGATTTGAAAAGATTTAGCTTGATCCCTCCCCCCCTAGAACACCTCACGTAATTAATGGACGCCCCCTTATTGCTTAACTTTTTATAAAAAGCCTTTATTCACTATCCTAACAATACTATTCACAAGCCTTGTGCATGAAGTGATTATCACGAAATATATACAATTTTGCAACAAATATGCATTTTCCTGGAGCATATTTTTACGAGGTACGAATGAAAATTCCATGCACACAAAGCCACGTGATGAGTAATAGTAAGACTTAAAATTAATTACAACATAGATTTTAATCTTTGTCTAAATATGTAAACAAAATAACAAGCAAATTTTGATTATCAGGTTGGTAATTAAGTTGTTAATTTCGACATTATTGCAATGAGAAATGAAATCGTATGTAGATTCTATTGTTTAACAGATAACTATGTGAACAACAATATATTTCACTTAATTGTTAAAAGAAATAAATAAACTAGTAGATGTATAAGAGCGAAAGTCCTAACAACGTTCTACTTGCCGGATGATACAATTTTTTATTACTTCCTATTACCGTTTTGGGCTGTGTGAAAATAAAATTTGTGGAAATAAGCCTATTATAATATTTCCAAGCGTTTATTTTACTTTCAATGTTTGCACGTCTATCAAGATAGATAATACTTTATTGGTCAAGTTACGTTATTTGGCCGTCGGATGTTTTAATTCGTTTAATAATTAATTAAATACAAATACTTAATTATTACTTAATATATAATACGTCTGGTCTTCTCCGCGACGGAGCTCCAAAAGACGACCCTGGTACGTCGCGATGACCCTTTGTGGGTTTGCGCGATGTTTCGAAATCATGTGATCTTCTGGGAAGATCGATGAGTCGTGTCGTGTGAGGCAAACGAAGAAAGTTAAGGGTTCGTCCACACGAACACGTAACACTCACCAAAATAAAAAAATACAAAACAAAATGCATAATTCTTGGCCAAACAACAGGCAGCCTTATCGTAAAAACGATCTCTTCCAGGCAAACTAGCTTAAATGAAATTCTTAACTAATCTGGCGATGTAGGTGGAGCAGAAAAAGATAGGACTGTACAATTTAAATATACATACTTTGTAGAGGGGCATTTTGGTGTGCAAGAAATGAAAACAAGATAATAAACTGTAAACAATATACTTCGTCATAATTTAAGTACATGGAAAATAGAGCAATGCGCACAGGCATTGCTTACCGACATACTTAAACGACTAAACGACGGGGCGGCCGGCGATTCCTAAGAGGACGAGAGGGGCGGGAGGCCGTACCATCGGTACCATCTCGGCCAGGTGGCTGGCAGGGCCTGCGAGGAGGAAGGGCGCGGGAGGCCGTACCATCGGTATCAGGCGACCGAGCAGGTGGCCGTAACACGTGAGGCTCGACTGGGATAACGTCGCGCGCTATAACCTCCCCCTCCAAGTCACAAGTACGACCCGTTTGTGACTTGGGATTAGGCGGTCGTCCACGACGACGTGGGTGAATGACGGCATCGGATGAACCGGTATAACGCGTTAAATCACTAGAATGATACTTCCCCTTAGGAACACCGGCACTATCAACAATCATATAAGAAGTTGGACTGATGACTTGCGAGACACGATACGGGCCTTCCCGTCTAGGAGCAAATTTACTTGTAAAACCCTTAGATGCGCTGCTCGCCATATGAGTCTTAACGAGCACTAAATCTCCTTCAGTAAAAGGTAAAGATTCACGTCGGTGCTTATCACCTTCGGACTTGCGCTTATCCTGTTGCTCCTCCATACGTTGCTGTACATCTTGCAAGGCACGAACAAAGTCCTTCAGATAGGGTGTGATCTGCGGCACGAAGTTCTGCTTCGAAACGATTGCACGTAGATCAGTGCTCACTGAGAGCGGAGAACGCATCTCTCGCGCGTAGGTCAGGTAGGCAGCTGAATGTCCGGTTCCCTGATTGTACGCACTGTTAAGTGAAAAACGCACCATCGGTAGAACAGCTGGCCATTTACGGTGTTCAGGACCTACGAGTATAGCAAGTCGCGTTTTTAATTCACGATTTTTACGCTCAGCTGGATTAGCTTCGGGGTGGTAGACTGGAATCAGAGATTGCTGCACCCCTAATACAAACAAAGCTTTTTGCATAACAGCCGAAACAAACTGCGTTCCATTGTCGGAAATAATCCGACGAGGAAAACCATAACGCAGAAAAACCTCCTCCAAAAGAACTCTCGCACACGATTCAGCAGTCGCGTCACACAAAGCGAATAGCTCTACCCAGCGACTGGCGACATCTTCTATAAGAAGGATCCACTTCTCGCCACCATCGCCTTCAGGCAAGGGCCCAAAAAGGTCCATAGCTAAAACCTCAAATCTCTGCTGGGGCACTGGAGTTTGAAGCAACCCCGCAGGCTTCAAATTTGACGATTTGTATTTTTGACAAGGGTCACATGACTTTAAATACTGAGCTACATAAGAACGCATATTCTTGAAATAATAATTTTGTTTGATCTTCTGCAAGGTACGCTCTAAACCCCAGTGTCCAGCAGTAGGCGAATCATGGAGCTCCTTCATTAGCTCCGCCCTTAATGACTCTGGTACCACTAATTGAGGCTCTTCGGATTCTCCATCCGGATCGCAGCGATACAATATACCTTGTGAAAGATAATATCCTCTGTCCGTCCAGCGTAAAGATGCATCTGGATTATCAAATTGTGCTTCAAAATCTGCAATAATTTTACTAACGTCAGGATCCTTCAACTGAGCCTCTCTAAGATCCTCAGGCTTCTGACGTGGCAGATCTACAATTACAGGACAAATATCACACGAACTGGAACTCAATACTTCTGATTCGTGGCTTACCGGGCGGCTAAGCGTATCCGCCACCACGTTTACCTTTCCAGGAGTATAATCAATATCCAAATCATAAGATTGGATCTTCATAGCCCATCTGGCTAAACGACCGCTCGGGGTCTTTATGGACAACAACCATTTCAGAGGCTGATGATCAGTCGCTACACGAATCTTACTTCCTTCAATGTACCCTCGAAATTTATCCAGAGCCCAGATCAGAGCGAGGGCTTCCCGCTCTGTAGTATGGAAGTTACGCTCAGCAGGCGTTAACAATCGACTTGCATACTCAATGGGTCTCTCTTCATTAACAGTCTCACCTTGCATGAGCACTGCTCCAATGGCGTACGCACTGGCATCTGTCCGTAGAACAAAAGGCAGGTCAAAATCTGGCTGACGAAGAATGGGACTGGTGGTGAGCCGGTACTTAAGCTCCTCAAATGCTCGTTGCTCACTCTCCCCCCATTGCCAGCGTCTGTCCTTCTTGGTCAGATCCGTCAAACTACGCGCTACGTCGGAAAACTGCGGAATGAATTTCCGGAACCAGGAGCAGGTCTGCAGAAACGTCTTTAACTGCTTCAAATTCGTCGGAGACTTCATGCTGGTTACAGCTTCGACTTTCGTGGGATCTGGCTCGATTCCACGCGAAGACACAACATGTCCTAGGTAATTAATCCTATCCCTAGCAAAAATAGTTGGTTCTCCTCCTGGAAAAAAAATGTCCTCATGGGCATTCAGGAGTGTACCGAGCTGCTCACGTTCGTCCGACCCAAGATGGGAACCTTCATCCTCACGAAGACCCACAGACGAACAGCTGATCAGCGGCAAAGAACATGACTCAAATTCAATGGGTTGCGGCGTCCGATCGTGTCTCACAAACCATTTATTACAAGAAAAGTCCAATACCATACCTATTTCGTTAATGAAATTCATACCCAATAAACTATCCGTAGCGTTGGGTAACATAATGAAATCTACCACACATGTTACCCCTCGCACGGTAACATTGACACTAGCTATTTCTACATTTTGCGCACAAACGCGGCCATCGGCAAATTTTAACTCTGTAAAAACATAGTGAAACTTATGACTATTCTTAACTAAAAGTGTTCTTAAACTAACACTACCGATACTATGTTTCGCGCCAGTGTCCACTAACACTTTACCACTTGCGCCATAAATTTGAATATTGAGCACCGGGCGCATACGCGAATTAATATTAACGGAACTCACAGACACTGATTTGAATGAACTTTCAGATACTACTGTAGATTTTTGTTGTTTACATGTCGGACAATTTGTACGAATATACCCCGGTGTCCCACAACCGAAACACGTTATCGTACACGCTCGCGGTTCAGCCTCCAAAATATCATCTTTTACTCTCTTCTGTTTGGTAAGTCTCTGACAGGCATCCCTCACGTGACCATACTGCTTGCAGTAATTACACTGTGGCCGTGAGCGGGGTTTCAAAACTGTATTAGACTCTGAGCGCTCCGTCCCTGACTGCGCTAGCACGGTAGAAGAGGTGGAAGGCTTGGTTTCCAAAACCACTTGCGGCTGACATTCTTCTAGAATATCCTCGTCACGGCGCGCCTGCGCCAACAATTCTCCAAACGTAACAAAAGAGGAACGCGGCACCTTTTCCCGGATACGACGGTGCAATAACCCGTAGGTCATATCCAATTGCACCACTTCGGTGAGTGTAAAAGGTGGAAGCTGCGCGATTAATGCACGAATATGGCATATAAATAAATCCGTTGCTTCGTTATTCTTTTGCTCTCTCTCAAATATAGCACGATAGATTTTGTGCGGCGGTAACCTGGGTCCAAATGTTTGTATCAAAGAGTCGACCGCTGCTTGCCATGTTAATGTGGTATCCTTAACTCCCTGCCACCACGTAGCAGCAAGTCCCGTCAGTAACATAGGCAATCCACGCAGCGCAACATTGTCGTCTATACCTACGCAGGCTTTATACGTCTCAACTGCGTCGACAAAGGCTCTAACATCGTTCGATTTACTGCCGTCGAATCGTGCCGTACATTTAGCAAAATGGCCTGTATTCTGCTGATTAGTAAAGTAAGATTGCGTACCTGAGCTGTTGTTATGCATACTACTTATCAGAAGCATCAGCTGATCATTCGTCAGAACAAACTGTGGCGTGGCAACACCGACGGGCGGGGCAGGCGGCGTGACAGGTCGCGTCACGTCCGCGGCCGCAGCGGCAGCGCCCTGCGAGGAAGACTCCCGCATCGGCACCGTAACAGACGCTGTGGCATGTACCGAATCAGACCCCGAAGCAAGTGCCATACCGGGCACCGGGGGCGGTACCATAATCCCCTCATGAACGATGACACCGGCTTCCGCCGGACTCGCAGCACGAGATCTCGTCATCCGTCGCGACATAGTGAAAGCCACCCGAATGTTCCAGAATACGAATCACTATTACGTACACAACATTTACAGTTTATAACAAACAAAACAAAACTGTCATTGCACACCAAACTTTTAAATATTATTTACGAAAAACGTTCATTATTTTTATAAAACACAACAGTTTCTTCACGAGTGTTGGCCGAACGTTGGGCGCCACTTTGTAGAGGGGCATTTTGGTGTGCAAGAAATGAAAACAAGATAATAAACTGTAAACA
This sequence comes from Dendrolimus pini, assembly GCA_949752895.1. NCBI lineage: Eukaryota > Metazoa > Arthropoda > Insecta > Lepidoptera > Lasiocampidae > Dendrolimus > Dendrolimus pini. Next base: position 21,611,520 of record OX457137.1, on the reverse strand, counting down.
ATATACTTCGTCATAATTTAAGTACATGGAAAATAGAGCAATGCGCACAGGCATTGCTTACCGACATACTTAAACGACTAAACGACGGGGCGGCCGGCGATTCCTAAGAGGACGAGAGGGGCGGGAGGCCGTACCATCGGTACCATCTCGGCCAGGTGGCTGGCAGGGCCTGCGAGGAGGAAGGGCGCGGGAGGCCGTACCATCGGTATCAGGCGACCGAGCAGGTGGCCGTAACACGTGAGGCTCGACTGGGATAACGTCGCGCGCTATAACTTACACTTATAAATTTAATACATACATAAATCCAGACACATTTATAGAATACCAATATATACGAATAATCTAAATAAATATATTTTTGTTAACATTATAATATATGATAAGCATTTTATATTAATGTATCATCATCAACATCAAGTTGATCATCAAATTACACAATTATCGTACTTTATTGTTGATTTTATTGTATTAATAATTATATTTATTTGGGAATACTATTTCATTTAAGAGCAGTGTTCACTTAAATTTTAGCATTACTTTTAAAATCACACAGATATACAGGTAAATAAAATTGAAATGTCTGTTTGTAATGTCAAAATGACAGCTTTTTACTAAATGCATATGAAAGTATAGACGATATTTGTATAAAAAACAATTTAAAAAGTAATCTGTCTGGATGTCCCGGCTAATCTCTGAAACGGCTGGACCAATTTTGACGGAACTTTCACTGGCAGATAGCTAATGTTATAAGGAGTAACTTAGGCTACTTTTATAGGGTTTTGCGAAAAAAATATACACGCGGAAGAAGTTACGGGCACATCTAGTTTTATAATATTGTTACGTGCGAGCGGGGGTACGCACTTATGGATTGGAAGAAAACACCAGTTTTTAATTTAAAAGCTTTTATTGACTTACACAGCCGCACGCAGTACCTCTCTGCAGGGTTGCCCCTATACGCACGACCAACGATGCACAGTCCCGACGATAAGTTAACACACCCTCAATACCGTCGCCGATATTGCGTAGACCACCTCCGTTACTATCGAGTGTAGCTCGCTCCTGGTTCCTCTCTCGAACTACGCTACACACCTCCTTCACGTATCTATCCACCAAACTGGTCACTAAATTCACCACTTGATTCGTCTCTGTCCTCTATTAATCTTCTCTAACAACTCTTTAGTATCGCACTTGTTGCTTCACCGTCTTGGACTGAACTCAACTTTAAACTCAACTCTCAACTCTAAAAACTGCCCGGTAGGCGCGCCTTACGCTGTTTATATACCTGGAAGAATTTTCTAGAACCCGTCTATCTATCTCTGTCTTTTCTTTCCCGAACCTTCTGTTCGGGAACTTTCGTTTATACATCTATCCCTTTCTAACATCTATCTATCTCTTTCTCTCTTTTGTCGTCTATCTCTTTCTAACATCTATCTATCTCTTTCTTTCGTTTATCGTCTATCTTTTTCTAAATATATCCGTCCTTGTCTTTTCGTTCTAGATTTTTCTAGATTTTTCCAAAAGTTCTAAAACTAACTAGATGGTTCCACCATCGTTCGCCACAATATGACTGTAGAATTCAATTTCATTTAATGGTATGTATAGATTTTTGTAACTTCTGTTGCTAATTCGATATTCATGCGAACTTAATTGAATTTTCTATATTAATATAGAATCGAAGATTTATAGAAAAGAAGAAGAAAATATTTATATTTATAGAAAAAGGTAGGAACATGGTAAAAATGATAAATGACTCACCATTATCACTAAAATCGTCGACTAGAATAATTTCTTTGATGAGATGCTCTGGGCTCCTGTTAAGAACGCTGCAACAATTGAAAATATAAACTTTGTTATTGCATTAAAAACTTGTTGAATAATTTCGAGCTCGCAAACTTCCTTATGTCCCTGCTCCATCTGAGATATTGTCATTGTCAGCCGCAAATGTGTCGTTAAAATGACACAGTTAAAGATTGACTACATTAGTATAGATGCATACCTTATCTGTCAATGTTTAACGTTATCAAAAATGAATCACAATGTCGCACCACAAATAAGTGGTAGCACGTCTGGATGGCTACCACCCCTGGTCTAGAGTTTGCCGCCATAACAACAACGAGTTGTGTTCCGGTATCAGTGGCCACCAGTCTCGCTTTAGAAAGCGGCAGCAAAATATTTCCATAGGTGACGGTAATCGCTACAGATCAGGTGGGCTGCCTGTTGAACGCATGCAATAAAAAAAACTTATTAAATTCATCGCTAATCTGCGAGAAACGGTTACTAACACTTTCATTATTCCAGATGGAGTAGGGATTTAAGAAAAATAAAATACAATTAAATTGAATGACAAACACAAGGGTAAATAAAACTCGAGAAGGAAAACATTATCGATTGATCAAATAATCGAAGCGTGTCGGAATTGGTATCAATAATTGAATTTACCAGTCCAAAACTTGATGGCGCTGTACACTTTTGGAACGCACTATGTTTTAAAGAATGCAAGAGTGATGTTATCACGTTGTTTAGTGTTGCACCCAAGCTGGAGCACCTTCGGTTCGCGAAGGCGCTCGCCCCAAATACCCCGGTAAAGTTGTGAGGTCTTCGGACCAACAACATAAAGTCAAGTCTAATAAAAAAAATGCTTCATTGGGAGTTTTTGGGACTTTTTTACAGAGGCTAATAGTTATCAAGGTCAAGGAAAAGAAATCATATTCAAAACATAATTGCTAATTCGTTTGATAAATTGGTTTGAAGCTTACATAATAGACGATCAAGTCAATCATATGAAACAAATTGAGTGAAAGAAATTATATTACCTGACAACTGTACGCAGTAGCGTCGATCTCGCTTCGTTGTGGAATGTAATGATTACACTCGTCTGTGGCAAGTCCTCGTCGTATTTCTTGAGGCGGCACCTATGGCAGTTAGAACATAATATACATGCAGCCACATCTTAAAATAAATTCTAAGAGTATTTGCATACACAAGAACAGTCGCTAAAATAACATGTTATCATCTCCCCACGTGTAGACACCAGAAAGTTTACTAAGTATTAATAAAGTTATTTAATATTTTGGTATGATTAGTATGTCTTGTACTTAATGAAAAAAACTTCGTTTAAAAAACCGACTTAAAAAACTAAAAAGTATAAAATAACTTAATAAATATTTTTGACTAAGAATTTATTAACACAGATGTAGAAATAATATAAAATTCTACATCTTGAGGTCGGTGCCGAGCAAACAATAAAAATTACCATATACACTGTTATAATAACAAAATATTGTAACTTATATGGTTTACTTGGCACCGACTTCTAGATGTAGAAAATTTTATATTATTTTGTCTCTTAATAAACTAAATAAATTCTTAGTCAAAAACCTTTATTATTTCATAATTTTTAGTTTTTGAAGTTGGTTTTTCAGACGAAGTTATTTTATTTGCTATTTTTTAGTGTCTAGGCATGCGGCACCTTTTGTGGGGTAGGTCTACAAAAGGTGCCGCATACCTTAAAAATATAGGTCCCAAGAAACGGGAACGGAAAATTTCCATTAAAAAATGATCATAAAATTAAAACTACTGGGCCAAACTATGTTAAATTTTTAGGGGTCCAAATGGCAACTATTCCGCATCAAACTAAAATCACGTAAATCGGATCATAAATCTCAGAGTAATCAGTGTACATACATAAAAAAAACCAATCAAGTTGAAAACCTCCTCCGTTTTGAAGTCGGTTAAAAATTAAGTACACTAACTAATTTTATTTTAAATACACATGTTTATCCTCTATGGCATGAAAATATTTTAGAAACTAAGTACTTTTAAATGCAATGAATGTGAATTTAAGGTATGGAATAGCGGGATCTTCTAATATAAGTAAAATTTTCTTAAAAGAAGATTCCAGCAACAGACCACAAATTGACCACATTCACAATTCTTAAGAAATAAATATTTTCATTAATTATGTTTATCTGTCTGTCTCCTCGACCATCGCGTGAAAACTATTGCAAAGATTTGAATGAAACTAGACAAAGAGCTAGCTTGTATTCCAGGTTAAAATTTAGGATACTTCCCTATCAAATAATATCATTTCCGTGGGATAGACGAATGTAATAAAAAACGTGAGGTTGCAGTTGTTTTTTTGGAATCCTCGTTGCATTTCACTAACACACTTGTCCTCGTCAAGGCAACGCGAACGAAGTTTGCATATTCTAGTTGAAACGTATTTTTAATTAAGTCTGAACTCGTCCATTAGATATTTAACTTTATTTTGCATAGTCAAATCGGTGACCCAAATTTCATCCGAGATGGTACAGATGAAATTCAGTCAACTCATAGATCTTGTTGACCTCAGCTCGAGATTGAGTCAATGACTATGTGTGCAAATTGGCGATCCGGTTTCGTTGTTATGTCATTTCACTCATTTTGCATGGAATGCTGGTTTATGCTGTTTAATAGTTTTTTGTTCGTTTGAGTATAGCCGACATTTGTGACGACTATGGTGCTACGCGGCTAACTTCGAAAGTACATTCTAGAGACCACAGGTGGTGCTCATCCATATGTAAAGATGCCCTACCATCTAGTGGGTTATTTAATCAGTTCTTAAGATAGGACGCCTGCGCGCGGGTATTAGTATTCTTTCGGTGTTTCTGCAAATTTCCATAGGCGACGATAAGCACTTACCACCAGGTGGACCGTAAGCCTGTCCGTTGTATTCTAGCAATAAAAAAGTATATAGCAAAACCAAAACCGATCAGACAACATTATTACTTTGTACAAATTTTATTATCAAAAGCTGGCTTATATGCAAATTATACACCTGATGGAAAGTGGTCACCGCTGCCTATGGACGTTTTTAACACCAGGCGCACTGCCAAAGCGTTGCCAGTCCCGAAGAAATTTTATTACATCTTTCTTAAATGACCCCATGTCAAATAAAATCCTCGGCGGGAAGTTCCTACCAAATCTTTACGTAATTGAGCGTGATAGCTCAAGGAAATGAGGCTGAAAATCCCGCCGATGACGAGCGGAGCGGTGATGAAAATGTGCCGTTGGCACCAGATCAGTTTCTCAGAACACTCCCCATTGTACAGATAGTGGAATACGCAGGGAGACAGTCTCTCCCTAGGATAAGCGATTCTAAACCACTGGCCTATATACTTTCGTAGCACTGGCAGCGAAGCCAATGCGTTTCCAGCCTTTAAGAGGATAGAGATAAAGAGAGAGAGATAAAGAGATGGTCAAGGGATTTTATTCCTCCTGTCTGATCCTACCATCTCATCCATAGAGGCATGAGATGGAAGAGGGGATGGAGAACATGGAGTAGAACTAAGCCATCAGAATTCTCATTCAACGTACGAAACACGATTGGTTCTAGCCTAAACGTTTCACGCCGATTTTCTATGAGGGTGTAGTATGGACACCAATCAAGCGAGCCAGCTTGATCAGAGCTATAAGCAAGATGATTCCAGCATGGCTGCACCACGTCTGAGGTAGTATTAATTAAACTTGTCTTACATGGCATTTCGTGTGTCAGGTATCACTCTATTGCTGGACAGGTTGTCTGACGCAGCCTGGTTGAATCTATTTCTAACATAAGGGTCTGAATCTTTCGCTCCACCAGCTACATATCCTCCTTCATCGAAGTACGTTCTCCCAGTACTGCCTGTTCCATAGGCTTCTTCTGGGGACACTGGGCTGCTCTCTGTCTCTTCTACGTCAGAATGCTGCTTGATTAGGCGGAGGGCTATGTTTTCTTCCTGCAATAAAATAAATAATAGTTTTAATTTTGTGATATTATCTACCTTCTATGACTAAGTCTCTTCGATGCAAGGAATTTGGTAGCCTATCAGCTTAGTGGTTAATGTAATCGCGTCCCAAACTCGGAGGATCAAAGCATGACCAGCAAAGCTTAAGCAACTTGAATGCTTTTCTGACCAAATGTGCAAATTGATACAGTTACCATGTGTAATTCTAAATCTGAACACCAAAATAGCCGACTGTTCCCCTAAGAAATTGGCAAGTTTGGAATCGGCAATTGGATCGAACCTGTGAGGACGGACAGAGATGATAAATTTAATCCAGAGTATTCCTTTTTGGCCAAAATAACGACGAAATTGTAATAAAAGTTTACGATACGGCAGATGAATAAAATTAAAAACCCTCATCGTCGTCGTCAGCCAATCGCAATCAACTGATTTACGTAGCCCCCAAAGTTGATGCCACTCATCCCTGTCCTCCGACTCCTCATCCAGCGCCTATCGGAGACCTTACGTAGGTCGTTAGTCCATCGGGCTGGAGGGCGTCCGACATAACGTTTACCGAGACGAGGTCTCCACTCAAGAACTCGTCTGCTCCATCGGCCATCGGTCCTGCTGCAGACGTGATTGGGCCACTGCCATTTCAACTTGCTAATTTCGTGAGCTATGTCGGTTACCTTAGTTCTCTGGATATCCTCAATTGTAATTCTATCCATAAGAGAAACACCCAACATGCTCGCTACACACAAACACAAATGTTACATGCTAAAAATTCATAAGACTCCTAGATATAGTGACAGTCGCTAAAACGCCAATACTTTTGGTACAAGGTTAAGCGAAGATACGGTCGAGCGCACGGGTTAGATAAGTACTTGGAATCTGTACTTAGTGCATCCGGGGATATTGACCACGACGTCAACGCCCGTATCACAGCAGCTTGGGCCAAGTGGCGTGAGGTCACAGGTGTCATTTGTGACCCCAAAATGCCGGTTAAATTAAAAGGACAGGTCTATAAATCCACCATTAGACCTGTCCTTTTGTATGGCAGTGAAACGTGGCCTGTACTTGAGCGATACAAGCAAGAACTGCGTGTCACGGAGATGAATATGCTGCGATGGATGTGTGGAGTGGCGCGGAAAGACCGGGTCAGAAACTCCCGCGGTAGTCTTCATGTCCGTGACATAGCAGACAAACTGCAAGAGTGTCGCTTACGCTGGTACGGCCACGTTTTACGGAGACCGGCTAATTATGTGGGGAACGAATGTCTAGCCATGCCGCCTCCGCCAAGTCCCGGTCGAAGGGGAATGCCCAAGAAATGTTGGCTTGACGTTGTGAAGGATGACATGCGTACCAATGGTCTCAAAACGGGGGATGCTGAAGATAGCGCGAAGTGGAACAGAAAAAGTAGGAAAGCGGACCCTGGGCGTCGGTGTGAACGCTCCGAACGCATCCGGGATTTAACACTCGGATGATGATGATGATGCTAAAACGGCAATACTTTTGGTACAAGGTAGTTATTTGCCATCAAGGCTTAATTTCAATTATAGCAAAGTATTTCAGTATTGTACCTTTTCAGAAAGGGCAGGCTAATGAAGGCGGGTTCCATTTTCATTCTGAAAGTGTTTAACCTAAATGTTTTGAATATATTATGAGGTTAATTTACGTTTAAGACTTTTTGATGAACCCCTAAATTGTCGAGAATAAATAGTGTTTTATAATACATATACATTATGTGGTTATTATCTTCATTATAGCTCTTAGGGCCAGCTCGAATACTGTAATACCACGCTCTCACCTGCTGCTGCTGTTGGCCTCATGTTAATCGTTAGAATCTTCGTAATCTAAGAAGCTGTTTGCACTAGGCAAATGTCGCACTAACTCGGGATTGATTCATACAACACTCTATTTATAAATGTTGATATTTACGCATGTTCTCTTACCAAATTTAAAAGGTCCATTTTGCTGGTTTTAACTGACTTTGTTAGTGCACTCTAGTTGGACTAATTTTTTATTTTCTAACCTTGTTACTTCTTTTGTTATTAAAAATAATCCTACATCTATCTTTCTTCTGTAATATGTTCTATGAATTATTTTTATATCCTTATTTTTACTTATTGTTAATATTTTTGTACCTTTTGTATTTTTATTAATAATCAAATGCTCACCAAGGATCATGTGGGATTTCTGGCAGCCGGACTACCAACTAAACCTGCCACCGTCCCGACTCGTCTTCGTGAGGTGTCGTGCGATACACCGCAGGCACGACCCTATGAAACGTCGACGCTGACTAAAATAACGTCCCTTAGGGTACCAGCGTCCTGGGTGTGGGGTACCGGGGAGGTCCCGGGACCTCGATCCGGCCCCACTGCGTCGCGGGGAAGAGGTTAGCCGTCTGCGACGGGAGTTCGCTAATTCGTCTTCCTCCCGCTGTCTATCGTCCCCCTCTTTCATGGAGATAACGTCCTCTCTCTCGCATCTCGCCCAAGACTTTGCGGAGCGAGAGGTCCCGCTCTAATCCCATGCATCTTATCCCATCGTAAAGACTGGCAACGCGTTGGCATCACCCCTGGTGTGTTGCCAATGTCTATAAACAGCATTTCCATTAGGTTTGCCATCCTCTCAATAAAAAATAGCGATGTGGACACTATCTACCTTTATATACAAAATTCTTCTGTGCGTGTGTATGTGACTCAACTTCTCCTAAACGGATTGACCGATTTCGATGAAATTTTTTGTGTGTGTTCAGGTAGATTCGAGAATGGTTTAGATTTACAATTGGACCCGGTAGGTGGCGCTGGAATCGGGTTATAAATTTTATTTATTTAGGGCAGGACAACGTCTACGGGGACAGCTGGTCTATATATAAAAAAATGAATTGCAGAAATGTATGTACGCGCATAACATGAGAAAAACTTTAACCAATTTTGATGAAATTTTGTGTGTGTGTTTGAGTGGGTGGCCGGATTATTTAAATTCACAATTGGAACTTGGGATCGGGTCCTAGATTTTTTATTAAAGTAAATTCTAGCATGTGAATAATATATCGAGGGGTGACAGATCGTTTGTTTCAAGCGACATTCTGAGACATAACATAATGTTTTTTTTATTCTAATGTCCCCACTTAAGAAATAAATATATAAATAAATAGAGTTCGTTACCTCACTAGCGCATTACTACTTTTATTGTTAGAATATATAAACTAACAGAATTTATTTACAACAATCTTATTTTACAAATCTTAACAATAAAATTGTGGAGTGGAGATCCCTAGGGCTAAGGCTCAAGCTCCAGGGGTGGAAGTGATAAATCGCATAACGTCGGAAGTAGTTTCGGTAAACCTGCAGCCTCTCCACATCTCTTAGCTACTCCCACCCATGTTGCCCGCCAATCTTGTACGGCACTTTTGGGGACCTATGCAGTGAATGGCGAGTCACCGTCTATCCATTTATCCATGTTCCGACGATTGCCAGACCCCTAGTACCACTAGCAGTTCACCCCAATATCCCGGTAATTTTTCTTCTCATTTCCCATAATCTAATACACTGGCCGGGGCTTGTCCTTGGGTGCATTATTATATGGTGTAGACAGGGTCAGTGTCACGCCACATTTAGATGAAATTTGTCAAGGGGCCTCTACGTGTCGGCCCCTGGTCTTGAGCGACATACAGAAAACTATGAATATTTTACAAAAAGAAACCAGATTTGTCGTTAGTTAATTTTGACAATTTATATCTTCAAAAATGTGGTAATGCCTTCGAGAGATAGCGAACTCTTAGTAGGAAGAAGCAATGACATCATTTGACGAAAAAATATTTCCTAATTCTGATTAGAATTACGAAATATTATTTATTTATTTTCAAAATCATATAAGCCCATACGATGTTTTTACACAACCTATAATTAGAAAGGATGTTAATTTATGTTTTAAAGCTATTTTAACCTTGACATAATGGTGATGGTTGACTTTTAATTTTTACAAATTTTATGCTAATTTAATATCGAAAACTAGTTGTAATTTGGATATCACCTGCTTAACAAGATACGAAATGAGCAACGATATGTCTTTATTTCACGAATTTGTAGAAATAGACACCACGTGTCTAATTAGAATTGAAAAAACAAAATGTTAACTATCTCTAGCGCAGATGTTTTAGAAAAAATATATACAAATGAAAAACTATCAATATCCAACATATACTGCACATTTTAGAGTAATTTTGCACATTTTCATTTGAATCCTTTCAGTAGTTTTTACGTGATGCTCTAACAGACAGACAGAAAAAAATTCAAACTTACAATATCTCCGGTATCTGATAATCCCAATTAGCGACCCCTGATGTCTTTCTCTTTTTTATAATCATTGTTCAAACTCAACACTCCCAACAGATATGTATAGTAAACTAGCTGACACTCGCCTGCTTCGCGTGTCGTAAAATATAAATTTCGTGAAAACAAATTTCAAGTCTATAGGTATTCAAATATACACATAAGTTATATAATCGTATATGTACAAGACATAGAAATAAAATGCAACTATTTAAACATATAGCTATATGCAATATAATGCTAATATAATTTGCACAACAAATAAGTATTGCCATACAGCGTGGTATGTATGATATTAGCGTAATGGTTAGCGCACGCGCCCCTAAATCGAAGGGCGCAAATTCGATCCTGACCGCAACGCATGCACCTCTTAGTCAGTTTTCTAATCTAATGTGCATATTGTTACAATTACCATGTGGTAACAACGGTGAAGGAAAACATCGTGATGCAACCTGCACATCGAGACAAGCGATGTGTCAAACCTGCCAAGCCGCCTTGGACAAGCGTGGCGGGTATACTGTCCGTTCCCCCTATAATGGGAGGCCCGAGCCCAGCAGTGGGCTGATTCATGATGCTGATTGCTGATGGCATTCATGGGCTGATATTATATATATACAGCGTGGTAATGCAGCCAGCCTTCTGGGCACGCTCCGCGTTGGCAGTGATCTGCTACATAATACATTTTAGTTTCAGTCTTTGTTTTTTATTATTATTAATTACACATAATTATATTGCAGATAGTTTCCTGACCATGATCTTAAATGTTAATAAAGATTTTGCTTGTCTGACAGCAACAGGCAATGTATTCCAAAGTTAGACAGCCTTAACCATGACAGAATTATTGAAAAAACTTTGTATTATGAATTGGGAGTAATAAGTCTATGTTGACTGGAATGGCGTAAATTGTGAGAGCAAGAAATAAATTCGAAGCTCATTTATTAAACGGAAATAGATAATATAACCTACAAAGTTATGGTTTCATTATTAAATGACATAATACACATGGTGGGCGCATCAAATGCTCATTTCTGCCAAGTATGGCTCGTTGCCTCCATTGGCTTATGGCTATGGGTCTATTTACAGAACATTACAAGCATTCGTTAAGTATGTTCGTCATGCTCTGGTTGTTCTAACGACTTATAGATAATGTTTATTTCAGAGTAAGCAAAATTTAACTAGTTTTAGCGGCAAAATGTTTTTGTTATATCTTTCGTACGTTACACATTTTGGAATTATTCGAGCGAATTTAAATTACATATTATTGAATGTAAGTTCTGGTATTTTTTTAATGTATTAATTTTTTACCATTTCAATTTTATATTGTCAAGCTGTTTTATTTCATTAACAATAAATTTAATTTTCAAAATTTACTATAATACAATTTTAAAAAATCCTAAAAATTAAGAGATACATTTATATATATTTACAGGAAATTTATGGGCTGATGTTATATATTATAATGTTTCTTTTATGTATAATAAAAAGAAATAGCATTTGTCGCTTCTTCTCTATATAAACTATAATTGTGCGAAATGTCATACTCCTCCGTCCGCACAATTTTCGTGAAAAGGGGTAAAAAGTTTTTGCTTCACATATTAATATAATGATTTAAACAGCCATAAAAAATATTTTTATTATGATATTTTGTACGTAACATGTAAGATTGGTAGTTTAACGCCAGCCCTTTTATATGAAACTTATTTTAAAATTTATGTAATATATACCATTTACCCAATTCTTGTTTTCTAACTAAGTTTAGATGCAAGACTGGTCTTGGGCAAGCTTTCTACTTTCCAAAAGGACATCCTATAGCTAATAGTCGTAAAATACTTTTGAGGAAATTGCGATGGAAGTGCATTTTGCCAAGAGTTCAATTCAATACCTATAACAAGGAGTGTTACGAGGAATTGTTTGATCTGGTGCCAACGCCTCACTTCTACAACCGCACAGCTCGCCAACGACGGGATGTTCACCCCCATTTCCTAAAGCTACCACGCTCAACTACGCAACAGTACAACAATGTTAGATTATAATAAATTTGCCCAATTTTACTAATTATATATTGAAAAATTTAAATAAATTACAGTGTATGTTGCGGACAGAGAGCACCCCTGGAGCCGCCCCGCCCGCCGGAGCACACCTACTCTCCGCGCCCCGCATACCGCCGACGCCCATAGCTCGCGCAATTAGCAGCTAGACGTAGAACAGCATGCGGGATATAGCAGCGACTTTGGAGGCCGAAGAATTAATTAATAATAACATTTGACTACTTACCACTCCCACTCGACTCTCTCTCTCACAATTACTTTGTCATACATACTTCTTTATGTATATTTCTAATTTATGTAATAGTCTAATAGTAATAATCATACAGTCCATTATATCGAGTTTAATTTAAAAAGAAGCAACTGCTACCAAGAGTATAGGTTCGTGTGAGGAAGAGTTGTAAATGACCATAAGACCTGTCCTGACTTGGTCGTTGGAAGATGTGACGGGGCTAATGTGTCAATATGTCATAATATTACTGCATGACTAAAAAATAAAAAATCAATCTCAACGTTTTCGAAAATGAATAGGGTGTTGTTACTTTCGTTGTCGACATTGGCTAAATATACGAATGTAAATATTCGTAACTCTACAAGAAATCAAGCACAATGGGAAATATACTTAGTTTACATTATTATGGCCGGTATTACCGGTGAAAGGTAGATTCTGGTAGATCCTTACTTATTTATAATTCATGTTTCCTGTTCTATGAGAACAGGTTAATGTGAGAAACGAACTTCATAGCAATTATACTAGGTATAGGCCGGTTTCTATATATTAATATGTATTATACTTAACCCTTAAATTTGGTATTGTATGCTGTGCCATACAAACTTTAAAAAAAAATAAAGTGTTAAAGAAATATTATGATTTCAATATAATTATTAATATTTATTCTCATAAACTAGTCATACTTTATGAAAAAAAAATGTTTTTGAGTGTAGCAACGCTGGTGCTGTCACTTTTTTCAAAATTTCTGCCCGAAAGAAGCTGGCTGTTCTCTCTAAGGTATTTATTTGTTTTTTTATTACTTTTTCCTCGTAAATTTCTAATAAAACACTAATAATTCGATCGTGACATTATAGTGAAGTGTTCACTGTTATAATTTTGGCAATATTTGTGGATAATTTTTGTTTTATTTGATAATAAACTTTGTATGCCGTGACATACAGTGCCAACTTAGTAATGAATCAGTGCAACCTGTATGTCACAGCATACATTGCCAATTTATTTGATTTCTTTTTGTGATATTTTTTTGCGATTTATGGGTTTTTGTTTGCTTGGGCTTGAGTTGTGGTGTATGCAAGCTTTTTTTTTCTTTACAGCACGCGCTACTAACACGTGGTGGTAGAATTTTAGCTTTGATCCCTACTGAAAATGCACTCTTTGATGATGGTAATGCATCATGCATCATGCAATTGTCGCTAGGCTTTGAAGCTCAAGTAGTCATTGCTTTGTGCAGAAGTATAAAAAAAATACCAGCTTTTGTATTCTGCGACAATTTTTATTCATGCTCAGAACTCTTCTACGTACTGAGAGAAAACTACGTCATTTTTGGATTGGGCAACATCAGAAAAAAAGACTGAGATTAGCAGCTGCAGTTTTACGTACGGAAAAAGAAATGAAGAAAAAGCCTCGAGGAGCTTATGACCAAGCAGTTTGTGACAAAAATCGCCTGGCAGTTGTGCGTTGGAATGACAACAAAGTCGTAACGTTGGTCAGTACTTATGTAGGTACAGAACCGGTAGACAAAATCAAACACTTCTGCAAAGAGGCCAAACAAAAAGTTGAAGTCAATTGTCCACAAGTCGTCAAAGAGTATAATAAACATATGGGTGGTGTAGATTTGGCGGATATGCTCATCTCGCTATACAGAACTCCTTTCAAGATACGACGTTGGTATATCGGCATATTTATTTGTTTTCTTATGCAAGAGATTGACACATGTTCACAAAGTAGTATCCTACATATTGGACAGCTGATTGGCGTGAGATTGGGAAAGAACAATAAATGCAACATAGTCGCCTCAGATTCGTCAGCGTATCATCCGGTGGTTAGCAATAAAAACATCCTGGCAGTAGTTTATTTGAGATGCGCATCACGTTATAAGAAAGTGAAAACACACGTTCTCATTTTTCAGGCGGTAACCTTAATCCGTTTGTTTTGGAAGCGGTTTTGTGCAAATCGTAACATGCTTTGATTATCAATTAGGCGGACGCTTTTACTATTAAGATTTGGAGCAAATTTCAATTATCGTTGAATAGTTTTAGAGGGAATTCATCACATACACAGATTACACGTTAGTAAATCATAAACGTTTGAAATATTTCCATTTATATAGTTATTTACCTATTTGTTATATTTAAAAAAAAACTGACTACTGGGTTTGATTGGTATGGTAATGGTATGAGGTATGGAATTAGCCCCAGAGTTGAATGTTGTATGGTATGATAACCATAACACAAACATAACTTACTTAACTTGGCTATACAATATGTGTTTTTGTATGCCTAGTATTAATTAATAAGTAAGTAAGTAGTATTAATTTTCATGAGATGTTTATGCTTCTACTGCGTGATAACCGAATATCTACTTTGCAGAAAATAACCAATTTTCCTGGGTTATCTTTCGTTCATCTCCGCTATCGAAATTACATATAATACTTACATTAATTGTAAGTTAAATAATATGTAACAATTGGTTAATCCTTAAGAGTGTGATGACGGAACAAAACATTTTAATGCCGACTCTCTTTATATATACAAACTTATAAAGGTATATTATTGGTAGTATGGATGAAGTATCTTGAATCAAGGTTTCAAACATTTTTTAAATTATGAACTTTAAACTAATTTTTTTTTAATACAAGCAACGTAATCATAATATGTAATATATCAATAAGCGTATGAGAAATCTTACTAACATTGATAATATCAGTACAAACTAGGAGTGAAAGCAAACGTAGCGCATTCTTACGCAATAAGAGCGTTTATGTTTCCATTAAATAGTGGAGTAGACAAATAAATGGGCAGCAATTGTAAAGGTACACTTGATTGCACTTGAAAGTGTAATGTAAGTGTATGTATGAGAACACCGTACACTACATTGCAAAGGAAAGCATAAGTGTTGTTGTAAGGAGTTATTTATACTGTAAGATGTAAGCGATTAGAATGTAATGTGTACAATCTATAATGTTTAATAAAAATTCATTTAATTTTATATTTGTATCACACGGCAAGATTGCCATTTTTGTATTATTTTATTTATTTACTAGCGTGTGCAACCGAAACTTTGTTTGCGTTGTCATGACGAGGATGTATTTGTTGATGAATTGCAAAAGCGGTATCACAAAAATAACGAAACGAAGCGACATTATTTATGTCAAAAAGTATCCTTAGTTCTGGGTTGAGTTTCATTTAAAACCGTCGAATAGCTTTTACGTGATACTCTATCAGATAGAGAAATATTGTAAATTTTGCATTTCGGAATTTGCTGGTCCATATTCTTCGTCTAATTTTTTCTCATGATTACAACCTTTGTACATACAAACTTGAGCCCGCCACCAGATCTATTATAGATAAGAGGACCCAGAAGTTGATGTCCTGTCTTGAAAAAATAAAAATGTGTAAGTCAATTTCACCGCCACCACCTATTCCAATTCAGACCCACTCAAACACGCTCAAAAAATGCCATCAAAATCTTGGAACCCAATTGCAGTGTCACTTGCCAAATCCAATTATCAATCCAAATCTATACTTCCCGCGACGTACTCAAACACGTACAATTTTTTTATCAAACTACAAAGACCTAATTCAAGCGCTACCTACTGGATCCAATTGTGATTATAAACCATCCTGAGACACGCTTAAACCCGCACAAAAAATCAAATGCCATTTTTGGGTTTTAGCCAGATATCTAACAGCATTTAATTTTTATACATAAATAAGAAGAATAGAAAGAAAGAAAATATTTTATTTAAGACAAAAAATAAATTAATGGAAATAGAAAGACAATAGAAACAAAATTAGTCCCAAACTGGACCCAGTCTCACCATAATGTTACCCAACAAGGACTAGCGCTGTTTTTCCGTCTAGGACTAAAAAGTGAAGTCACGGTGGACAATACAACACACATAACAACGATATATACAGTATAATGCAGTTTGATTATGGTAAATGAATTGCAGACTAAAAAACAAAGAAATAAAGCAACAATTTAAATAACACATGCATATATAAAATTATTGTAGCAAGGCACACAACGAAACAAATGACATATATCTATAAATTAACTATATAATAATAATAAATAGAGAAGATTAGGTGTGACATTTGATTCTGAAAACGAATCGCTATTAGCAAGCAGTTAGACAGCAGCCTATATAAACCTGCCTCGGCACCTAACACCGTGCATGCCGACGTGCCCGATCAACTCGTGAGACTGGCAAGACCTTCGCTGTGTGGGACTGTTCATGCGTATAGTTCACATGACGGATCGCTCACCACCACGTTTGTTTTAGTTCGATTCCGCTTTGGAAATAAATACTTATTTGATACTATTTGTGCTCGCTTGGAAACATAAAAACAAATTAGCCTAAGTTACTCCTTATAATCAGCTATCTGACAGTGAAACTCACGTCAAAATCGGTACAGCCGTTTCAGAGATTAGCCAGGACATCCAGACAGATAAAAATGCAAAGAATTACATTTTCAAATCTCCTGGTCCGAATGATTCCCCCTGATTATTTTCACATTTTCATTTTGACATTACAGAGATTTCAATTTTATTTACCTGTAGGTATAGATAGGGTGAATATACTGTTATTGGCACTCTTTTATTTTATTAAAAACACCAAGAGAGCTTAATACTTTTTTGTTATGATAAAAATATTATATTAATATTGCTGATATACGTTTCTTGGTTGAAATTGCGCAATCCAAAATTGATTGTACGAATCTCGTTGAGAAACTACATTTATTATGTTCGCCCTAGTAAATTACTACATGGGTACCACTAACGCGGACAGCCGGCCCAGTTTACCGACGTAATACTCAAACGATGATAGATAATATAGACTTTCATCTATTTTCTAATAATTTAGCATCATTAAGCACAAAGTTGGTTAAATTTTACTCTAATTCTTTATCTGTTTAAGTATCTTAGATCTCTGTTACTCTGTGGTTTTGTTTTTGTGTCCTTGTGTATTTGTTACTTTTTCGTTTAATATTGTTGTGTCATCTGTGGAGGCTTATCAATCAATACAAGGAAATTAGATTTGAAATAAAATTTATTGGCTTGTCAATAGCTTCTCTTTATTTAATTACTATTATATTAGCTGTTAGACTTCAAATAAAATAAAATAAATTTAGTCCTGGTTGGTGGCTGAAAGAAAGGTCCTAAGAAAGATTCTGGGTCCGACACGGGGAAGCGATGACAACTGGCAGATCCGACAAAATGCTGAAGACAAAGAGCTGGTGGATGAGCCCAATATAATAGGCAAGCGCAAGACACATCGCTTGCGCTGGCTAAGCCACCTAAAGGTGAAAAGAACCTATCTGGGCAGACCAACGGAACGACGATTTGGTCGGCCCAGATATCGCTGGAGTGACATAGTGTAGTATGATTTGCGCGAACTTCAAGCCTACAATTGGCAGGAGACAGCGGTGATCAGAAAGGAGTGGAGTATTCCCATTTCCGAGGCCAGGACTCATTTGGGGACGTTGAGCTGCAGCAGTTAGATAGTTTTATAACTGTTTCCTACAAAAAAAAATGTGTGTGTGTGTGTGCAGTTCACACGCAGTAAAAGTGAAACTTCAGAGAATATACTCACACATAATCCTTCTCTAAGTTTTATTAACATAAATATAATTCCTTTAGTCTACATCCGTTGATATAATATAATTCAAAGTAAAAAATTTAAGTACCTATCACTTTCAATTTTTTATTTTTATCATCGGTTTTATTGACTCTCTAATCTGTGCTGCACAATATAAAACTCATATCTCATGCTCTCGCAGGCTTAGTCCTATAGATTTGTATTTATCTGTTTTTAGTGTCGCTTTTTCGTTTCATCGAGTTTCAAATAACAACGATTCTAAAAGAAGTTTCACTTCAAAATATAAAGATTTTTTATTATTTTGAATAAATTGACTGGGTGTCATTCATTGGGTGGGATGTCAACAATTGTATGGCTTACCCTATATAGAATTTTGTGTTTTGTTGTTTGTAAAATCTCGGTAAATCGTAGTTCAGAAAATTGGCTAACGGCCGTTTTCAATAAGCTATCTATCCGTCATTTAAGTTACTAAAGATAAACAAATCTATCTTTTTGTCCTTACTTGCTTTTCAATAACCTATCCACGGATAGCATTTCCTATCGAAAACAGCTATCTACCGAACGGAGGACGGATAGCTTACTAGAGATAGGAACGGCCATACGTTTCACGCTTACGTGCGTTTCAATATGCGTTTCAAGTTACTCTCCGATAGGCGAAGCTATCTCTGGTAACGCCATTCGCCTATCTGTCAAAATCGGCCGGTAGGTAACATGATTTTTGCAAATAAATAATAATTTCTATTTAATAATGGAATACTTGAGCGATATGAAATTATTTCAAATGATAATTGATTGTGATGAAGACAGTGACAGTGAGATCGATAGCACAAGGTTACAGAAGAAGTATAAACCACGTGTGAATTATATGACTAAATTAAATGATATCGAATTTACATACAAATTTAGACTGAACAAAAGTGCTGTAAATGAATTTAAATATTTAATACGACCCTATTTGAGTGTAAAATCTAAAAGGTGAGAATAATTTTAATGTTCTTATTAACTTAAGTACCTCAACATTTGTGATATCAGATTTCAATTAAGTTTTAACTTTTCCAGGAATCATGGTATAGCTCCCCTTCATCAGTTGCTTCTGACTATGCATTGGGTACCGTGCTAGTGTCTTTGCAGATTTTATTGGAGTGTCAATATAGCATCTGCTAGTCATGTGATGTATTTAAAGTTATAGCAGAATTATACCCAAATTTTGTTATATTACAAAGTCACACTCAGACTCACAAAGAAAGACTTTTATAATATTGTTTGGTAAAGTATTTACACTCTTAGATTTACATATAATCCTATTGTATCCTATCTTTATTTATCCACACCTAGTATCTATATTTGTACCTAGGTCTCAAAAATATGTTTTTTGCAGATTCCAGCATAGGAGAGGAATTTAGAAATAGACAAGGAGCAATCTCTATCAATGTCCAAGTTGTGTGGAATGTTTTATTGGTGTTTCAAAATGATGTTGCTCGGTGGCCAGGATCCACTCATGATGCAACTATATTTAACCAAAATGTATTATAAATTTTGTTGTTTATTGAGTAATAATATGTGATACATTTATTATTATTTAAATATGGCAATGGATTGTATAAAAATACTATTTTTAACACATCATTGTTAACAAGGTGAGCTTGGAAATCGCTGGTTGCTTAGTGATAGTGGCTATCCATGTAAGCCTATCTTTTTACACCATTACTCAATCCAAATACTCCAGTTGAGCATCTATATAATAAATCACATATAAAAAACAGGAAATACTATAGAAGTATAGAGACATAAGCTTTGTTTTTTGGTGTAACAGAACTTTTATAGTAATAATGGCTGTGTATTTGTTCATATTTTGTTTTATATATAATCCAACAGAGTATTACTGTTCTGAATTCACCATACATAGTATGGCCCTTATAAGGTTATAGGTAATATGCCTATGGAAGTAATAATTAAAGTAAATGAATGGATGTTTATATTCATAAATAGATATTGGT
The DNA here is from genome assembly GCA_949752895.1 of Dendrolimus pini. Lineage (NCBI taxonomy): Eukaryota > Metazoa > Arthropoda > Insecta > Lepidoptera > Lasiocampidae > Dendrolimus > Dendrolimus pini. Next base: position 21,591,560 of record OX457137.1, on the reverse strand, counting down.
ATTATAAGTTTAAGCAATTATATCTAATGTCACATTTGTGCCACATTATATAAGTGAAATATTATAATTGCAGATGCATTGGTGCCTGGAAAAGATTATTCCCTGAACTATTATTGAAAAGCAGATTAAAACTAGAAAACATGCAAGGTGTTATTGTTGCCACTGCTGTTCTGCATAATATGGCTAGAAGCATGAATTTGGATGAAATAGAGAGAACCAGAGATATCAATGCCCGTTATAGCACAGGAAAATAATACAGTTATTAATAATAACTTTTCTTCAGAATGTGCATCTGAAAGGCAATTACTAATAAATAATTACTTTCATAGATAATTATAAAATTATTGACTATTTCCAAAATAAAGATAACATTGTCATATTATTTAGTTTTATTTAGCTTGACTATATTTAAGTCTAATGATTTAAGATTAAAATCAGTTTTAAATGAAACAATTTCATACAAAATTATGTTTTAATCCATATACACTTAATTTAAAAAAAATCACCACTTATTACTTATAGCTACATAATATACAACATACAAATTATTTGCTTGTTGATTTAAAATATTCTTTTAATTTTAATTTTTCTAACTGACCATTATCTAATTGTAACTTATATTTAGCTAATAAAATCTCCTTTTGCTCATTTTGTAAATCAATTTGTTTTCTTTTTCGCTATAAGGTACTCGGCCAAAACATTTCCCCTATTTATGTGAGCTTTACATTTCGCCTCCACCATCTTGTTTCTGTTTAGCTGTAAAAAAAAGGTTTACAAGTTAATAAAATTGCTATAAATACTCTTGACTTAATCATAATTTGGATGTAATATAGATGTTAATAATCAGATTTGTGAATATTTACAAAAATAAAGTTTTAACTTATAACTAATGCCTAAATTATTACATTTGAGATTAATTAATTAACATTCATTGACTAGCCGGCATACTAAAATAGTTTCTATTGTCTTAAGTAGATGTGAATGACTGACAGCACATTAAGTACTGTTTCTGTTACATTACATTCACTAAATGAATAATTTAAAAAAAAGCTGTACAATGAATGTGAAAACCAGTACCAACAAACAACTATTCATAATCAATGCCCTTATCGCTAAACACTCATAATAATAGTAACATAACAACCACTTACCAAAACTACCACTATCACTAGCCCTGCTTAAAAACCAATTATCCTGTTTAGGGCGAGGAGTCTTAAAAATTTGAATTTCTTTTGACAATTCCTCGTCACCACCACCAACATATACATCATCATCACTTGTTTCCCCACCAATAGTTATAACATCACCCATCACTATAGCAAATTTGTTTTAGTTGTGGCATCTCCACCAAACTCCATCGAAAAACTTTGGCATGTACTGCCCAAGAGTGAGGCTACTTTATTAGTCATTACCACCTTGAGTCTGTAACAAAGAGCAAAGTTATTTAAAATAAGTACCTGTCCCAAACAACTCAATTCAACTTGATTGAACAATAAATTAAAATCACAAACCTTATAAAGGCTGCTCCTCATGTTTGCACAGCGTTTGCGAGCTGATTCCTTTAGTTTCCCATTTCAAGCGAAGTTACACTGGAGTTCGCGTGTAACTTATGACGGAAGAGTTAAACTCATTGGTCAAGGTTTGCCAAGCCTGTTCCTTTAATTTATTTATTAAAGATATAAGAAAGCCTAGAAATGCGTTTTGGAACTTTGGAGTTTGGAGGGATAACGAAACTAAACAAAACAAAAACACAAAGTCATTTGACAACTGCCGGTTGTTAAACCAAACACGTTCCGTTTCATTATTGATTTTATTAAAAAACACGTTAAATTAAATGAAAAAAATATGTCCTATTTATGTTTTGATTGGTCGCTGTAAAAAGTAATTTATTATTTAAATAATACAAGAAATAAATAAATAAAAACAAAATATAACTTTAGTTTTAGGCGTGACGTCGTTAAGTGGTTATCGTAGAACGGAACGTTTCAAGAGGCTTGGATAAGCGAGAGGGAACAAGCTATCTATCGTTAACTATGGATAGATAGCACTTATCCTTGATTGTGAAACGCAAAGAAAGGATAGATTTACTGTTACTGATAATCGGGGATAGCGATCTATCTGTGATCTTAGATAGGTTATTGAAAACGGCCGTAAGTTCATTGGTATATAGAGTATCTTTTCAAATCTGACACTGACAGATTATCGTTGGGCGCGGTTTACCGCGACCGCTTAGCTGCTAGTGTATCACGAGCCTTAGAGTGTCACACTCATCTACTCGTATTCAAGTAAAATGAAATAAATCATCATCGTCTATAAACTGTACCAGGCTATAGGGAATTTTCCGCGCAAGATATTCGCTGGGACTACGATATTATGTCTATTTAAGACGAGCTATCTTAAGGACGTTTCAAGGCAGCGACGCGTGGACGACGCCCCTGGCGTTGCAAACATTTATATTTTGGGACCACTTTCTATCATAGTAATCAGCCTGTTTAGTTGCTTTAGGCAAAAAAAGTTCAGTAAATAATATAAGGTTATTATGCATGAATTAGGGATGCGCTAATTCGCGATTTTGTCGATATGATACCGATATTTACAGTTAAAAAAACAATATCGCCGATATCGATACCGATACAGTTTCATGAGAATTAATGATCGGTACATGTTATTTTTATCAATTCTTTTAAAAGGTTGTTAAAAGTTGTCATTTGAAAATAAGACATTTGTAAATGTCAGTAATTAAAAATGTCATTTTTTGATCAGAACACAAAACATCTTTGAATTGAGAGAAACATAAAAACACGCGACGTTACACCACACACTAGAGACACGCGCCTGTTCTTTTAAAAGCTTTCTAACTTTGTTAGACGTTCATAATGGAAACATATTGGCGTGTCAGTAAATTGGTATGCGAGATTTCAATGTATCGGAATCAGCTGCATCCCTCTTTGCGGGCACGCTGCGATGGCCGGTAGAAACCAAAGGGGCGTGGAGAGAAAGATCAAGAAGGAACATTTACTTGTCACCAGTCTTCGTTCATTTTTCTTCCGGCAGTTTCATATCACTAGGATTTAAGTAGTCCGATGCGCAGTAATTACATTTATTTAATTATATATGTTTTATTTTATTTCTTGTGTTCCAATAATACATATTATAGGCACAATTGACACAAATTATAGGCGTATCTTGTTTAGTGCATTCTTGATTTAAAAGATTTTTTTCTTGATGGCAAGGCGCGAAGGGAGAATGTACACGGTGTTCCTCGGCTTAAACACCCTTTTATCACCTTCTCCGCCATATTTGGGATCTTTACAATATGTATTTTATAAAAAAAAATAGACGAGCTATTCTGAAATAATAAAGTCGTGTAACACGACGCTTGGCATTTCAGATGTCAAGTAATGTTAAAAAAACTGACATGACTTATATTTAATTTTCTTTTACTAATATTCTTACATCTTCTCGTCTATCTTGTAATCGTGTAGTATATTATTATTAAATGTTTTTAAATACCTACAAAAACCAGACCACTGTCGATCGTTAATATTCTACAAAAAACCTATCCGTGTATCGGTAAATATCACTAAGATTCCGATATATGGGTATCGGCAGCATGTCTAGTATGTATTAGCATATTAGTAACACGGTATCAACTGGTCAACATTTTGAGTGATATCTGCTCCGCGGGCGTAGATAGTGAAAGTAATGGCCGCACGCCGACCTTGGTACGGGCGCTATTACGACACCGCGCAAATCCGGTCTTGAGCTCACGATCGCCGTTCGAGTTTTGCGCTAAAAGGTTCCGGAATTCGAAACCCAGCATTGTAGAGGAAGTACTATTAGAGATGGCAAGTATAAGAAAAAAGATGAATCTCGGGAGTTGTCAACAATTTGAAAAAAAAATAAAAAAAAATTGATTGAAATATTTGAATTTCCTTTTGAGTGTTGTGTCATTAATTGAAAAATATTAGTTTAAAAATATTGTATGTGTTTAATTTTTTGAATGAATATTATTTCATGAACAATTATTCAAAGCAATAAGCATGTTTGTTAATGATACTTAATTTAAACTCTTATGCAAGTTATTATTATTTTTTTATCAACAATATTATAATATTTTGATTTATATAATCAATTTATTGTTAGTAATAAATATTAATATATTCACTACACAGGTGCATAAGTATTTGTTTTCCGTAATTTCTGACTTTCAATCTGGATTAGCCAAAGCTTTCTATTAACATAAACTTGAATCATTCAATGTCATTGAACGCCGTCGTGTCCTTTCATTTCTCTTGATTTAATTTCGATGATTAGTCAAATATAAGAAAAAAAAATTGCATGAGTTCAGCAAACAGGCAGACTTTCCACCTGATGGAAAGCGGTTATCATCGCTTATGGACATTTGCAACACCAAAGGCAATACAAATGCGCTGCTGCTTTCTTAAGGGAAACTGGAACATGGTCACTAATGTGGGAACACAACTCAAGGTTGCTATGGCGGCATACTCTAGACGTATAAAGTAATACAGACATACATGTAAATTATTTTAATGCTGAACAATGGTTTTGACTTATGGTAATCCTATCTCTTGTTCATACTTTAGTACATATTCTTGATGCATGCATATTTCCTTCTCTTTTGTATACAGGTATGTATGTATATTTATCTCTGTCCCGGACTGTCCCCTCTAATTATCGCTGACTGCACAATAATGCCGCCATTGTCGTCGGATTCCGTTTGCGGTGTTAAATAAACAGACATGTAATAATGGAGTTTTGGCAAGTGCAATGAGTTGGTGAACTTATTTTAAATGACGGCCGCCTTAAAATTTTACTGAGTTTGATGAAAGTGATAGATTGAGCTGGTTACAAGATATATACTTATGAAGCCAAGGTGGATGTTCTTAGTCGACGGAGTTTGGGTGAGCGTATGTAATTTCTGTACTTACTTATTATTCAGTAAGGAATATATGGAGATATGTTGCAAAAAAATTAGTACGTTATGTGGTACGTTATTTATAACTATAATAATATTTTCTATCCTTTTATTGCGCTATGTCTTATTGAATATGCACTGTTTGCTACAACTCCATTAATTCTTCAAAAGTCATTCTGTGACATAATCCTGTATAAAACTTTAAAAAAAGAACGTGAAATATAAATAGAACAACATATATAAAGAAAAACAATTTTTAGCTAGACGTGTTGCTGGGGAGTTTCTCGCCGCTTCTTCTCCTTAACAGCAATAACACGTTGCGAAGCGTTGTTCATAGACTAGGAAGTAAAATTAAATTTTAACCTATATGTATGACCTTCAAAAAATGTACTCCAGTGGAAATTAGTTTGAATAAAAACTTTTGAATTTGAATAAACATTTACACAACAACTGAAGGCAACAAAATTATATTATTTTTTTCAGCGGTTTCGTGTGTACGGAATGTCCGGGGATTTTAAAAAAATTTTGGATACGCGCATAGATACAGAGTATAGTATATCAAATTAATTCAATATGGTTGAACCGTCTAATTCAGCTTTTACTACATAAAAGGCTTGTGTTAGCCTGATCTATACACAGGTACGATCTGTATGATGTACAAACAAGTATTCCAAGGAAATATTTATTTTCCAATAATGTCTTCAACCACGGTATTTAAAGCAACTAAAATGGGTGTTTAATAGTAGGCGTTTAATGTTTTCTATTAATTCAATCGACATAATGACCATGGCATCAATTCAAGGACAAATTAACACATCAGTGCCTAAGTTAGCCTCCATTGAGTCCTCAATACTTCATTCAATGAAAATATCTGAAGATAATTTAGCTGTTTATTGGAACGAAGTTCCTTATCGCGTGGTGCGAATGGCGAAAGGGGGCTAGACGGAAAGTTTTAAGACCAAAAAAGTTGTAACAACATCTTTTGTGATTTGCCATTTTTGTCATTTTGGTGCATTTGGTCGGTGTGGTCGAACGATGTGGTCGGTGTAGTCGGTGTAGTTGGTGGTGATGTAGTCGGCGATCTCGATGTACACACACACACACACACACACACACACACACACACACACACACACACACACACACACACACACACATATATATACATACACATATAAACATACACATATATATATATATATACACATGTATATATATATGTATATATAAAAAAATAAAATTTTATTACAATTCCTTCATTAATTAATCGATAGGAACTTCGTTCCATCCGGGTGTCCCTTGACACCTCTCCAGTTTTTTATTATTCACTAACACTTACCTAAGTCGTGGTAGTGTAATGGCTAGCGCACGCGTCCCAAACACAAAGGGCGCGAGTTCGTATCCTGACGAGAACGCATGCGTGCCACTTAGGCAGATTTTTGACCTGATATGTATATTCTTACAATTAGCACGTGCTGAAGCAACGGTGAAGGTTAAGATCATGATGAAACCTGCACATCGAGATAACCGATGTGTCATGCCAATCCGCCTTGGACAAGCGTCGCGGGGTATACTGTCCATTCAAAATTTCAAAAATAATTAAATCATTTCAAATTTACGAATAAGTGAAAAAATAAAAGAACTACTTACTACATAACAAAATATAGCCTCTATTCTATTCTTGTTGGTATAGTATATAGCTTCACTTCAATTCACTTTTTTGAATGTATCTACTGACATTGTAAATGTCAGTTGGCAACATTATTTGTTTATGATCATTTTCATTCAAACTAGTTAGTCTTTTTCCTTTTTATAAATGATACCATAACCTATTCATTTTGGAGCGCGTTCCTTTAGTATCTTACAATGCCCAACATGCTCCGTCGGCCGTTCCGGCGACCGCAGTGGTTATGCCGCACAGCACACAGCACAGCGCTCACAACGCGCCATGTCAAGAGCTAGTTCGAAATGGGCGTTGATCATAGATCATTAATTTTCTTATCGATTCAAATTAAAAAAGGCGAGATTTTGAAAACTACTAATGACATTTGTGTATTTCGATGTTAATGACATCAACGCTCGATAATCCGTTCCACAAGAGTTTATGATTGTAACGTCCGCAAGCAAGTCGCGGACGTGAGCGTGGTTATTGTGAGACTGTTTTAGAACGCAGCTTTGGTGTAAGGAATGTATTGTTCCTCTGAGCATATTTCTTGGTAATTAATAACTTTGATACAATAAAGTTAACATTTGGTTATGTATAGAGTAAATAGCGCAGCCTAAAGTCGGAATGATTCTAGGAGTAAGAAATTTCAATTAGTAAGACTGCTTAATTATTGCACTTTTATTAGACACAAACATTCTCTGTGAGGAACGGAAAAGAATACTAATTCCTGCGGCCGGGTGGCTCGTAAGAGGCCGGGTGGTAGGGCATTTGCCCGACTTGATGGCTACCAATCCTGTTCTAGAGTATGCCTCCATAACAACTTTGAGTTGCGTTCCGGCATCAGTGACCAGGTTACAGTTTCTCCTTAATGGCCGGCAGCACGTTGCCAACACCTTTGGTATTGCTAATGCCCATAGGCAACGGGAACCACATTCTATCACAATTGGGACGTCAGCCTGTTTGTTGTGCTTGAGCAATAAAAAAATACATACATACATACACATACATAACTTCACGCCAGGTTCCTTGCCGGGTCGGCACGAACAACAGAGCGCCATTCAGGCTTATTCCTACACACCTCACTTGCAATAAAAAAATAATTTAAAAAACACACACCATCCGACTTCTATGCTGTAAACCGACTGACTGTCATCTCATTTCAATATAATCTTCAATCACTCATCTCGTTCATTGTACTCTTGCGTTCCGATAGAAATACGACTCTTTTTTTACCATTCCTACATACTAATAATATGATGCCTCTGCCTCCATTTGTACATTTATAGATAACCTTTCAATAGAAATCCTATCCTTGGAGTTTATACTCTAAGCTGAATCGTGAATCGGGTGTCCGATAAATATTATATTTCCTATTGCCCAGGGAGCGACGGGCTATTTCCGAGACAGCCTTCCGAGCCTCAGATATTTTTAGAATATCTGCACTGCAGTACACGTCTATACCTTGTCCAACGATTTGTTTCACTTTTGACGATTGCACGCCCATCGAGTTGCACATTTTTGACAGTAAATTTCACACGTCACAATTGTCATACTTCATTGTTCTAACCGACGTATTAGTACCATTCTGTAAATCATCGATTGCATAGACTATAATATGATACACATGTGATGCTGATGTTAATACGTCTGTTTCAATATATTGCTTGTTGCATATTTATATTGTTACAACTTAGGTCCCGACAAAGACAAATTCCACCTACAGATCTGTAGAAGCACATTTTATTACCCATCGGCATTTGAACTGAACGTCTTCTTTTGTTCAATTATTTATTGGCATACGTTTCTAGTAGAGAACAGCCTATTGTACTCGCTCATTAGCATCATTAGCCATGTGTTACAAGCTAACTATAGGAAACTGGCGACGTTGCCGGGCGGGCACATTTGCATTTGTGGAGCATAAAACGACGACCTGATGCAGAGAGGAGTCAGTTGAGCTACGACTACGATACGGGCGTGACCTGTGTACATTCGGGAATCTAATAGTGACGGACTTTGCGCGTTTTATTGAATAACACCTTCTGTATTACGTTCGGATTTGTTGTGTTCGGTTATATTTGTACCTGTGTTATACGTGTTTGTATAGTTCTAATAAAGTCTATAATAATTTTAACGGCATTTTAATTCGAGTCTCGCAACTCGTAATAATATGTAAAATACGCTGTACGAGCAATATTTGCACGTACATGTATACTCTTTCGAATAACAAATAAAATTGAAAATCGGTCTACAATTGACGGAGAAATTGCGTAAAAATACGCAGTCGAATTGAGAAAGATCTCCTTTGTGAACTCGGTTAAAAACTAGATTATTTGCATCTAAATTTACAACAAACAATGTGAATGTTCATCTAAACTACAATTATGGGTGTACTTCACAACAAAATGGCATTAAGGTAAACGTGACTACATCCTAAGAGGGGAAACTTTCCAAACTGGTCCACAGCCTAGTCGTTTCCAGAGTAATGCCGGTTTTGTAGATAGAAACCTCAGATAGAAAATGTCTATTAACCATAATAAGGTATTTCTCGTGATGTTTCTAACTTATTATTTACTTTACTGAAGTATAATGTCCTCTTATCTCTTTATCAAATAATTTAATTCGGTGCTTACAAAGGCTCAAAGTTCAAATTCATTTTACACTTATATCTAAAACTTATATTAGTTACATATCTCAATTGGGATTGTGAAAAAAATATTGATTTTTTAAATTAATTTTTATTTTGAAATAATTTTTGAATTATTGCGAAAATAAAAATAGTGTTGCCATAAAACTTATATATGATCTTTCCATTTATAACAAAAAAATAATTCAAAAACCTTCTGCGCACGGGTAGTATGTACGTATATACATATGTATACTAGCTGACTCGGCGAACTTCGTACCGCCTTATTCAAATAAATTAATAAACAAACAAATTGAGAAAACATGGGAAAGGGCTCATAGAATTTGAAAAATATATAGCCTATAACCATCTACGATTAATTCCGCGTCGACTGGTTGTGGTTTCATGATGATCGGTCCAGTAGTTTTCGAGTTTACCTCGGACAATATATATATATATATATAGATATATATAGATAAATAGCCATAAACCATCTAGGAAAAAAGATAAATAGCCATAAACCATCTAGGAAAAATTTCGCATCGAATGGTGGTAGTTTCATGTCGATACGATCAGTGGTTTAAGCGTGATTGAGCCTCAAACGAACACCATTTTCATTATATATATATAGATAAACAAGGAGAAGCCATTGATAAGCCTCCACAGATGGTGGAAAAAATGAAAAGATGTTTAAAATAAGGTTAATTTTAATAAATTAATTTAGTTGTTAATCCTCCTTGGATTAAAAACTAAACATATCTATAATTGTCGAGCAGGAAACTATTATCAGTATAAACATTGACTTAATAACCAAGTTAGTAAGTCAATGAGTATAAAGTTTGATTAGTTTCTTTTTAAATTTAAAATTGTCATATTAAATTTGTAATCACATATTATTGTTTCTATAATTGTCACTATCGGGCTGTCGAGTATGAACACTGAATTTGAAAAAAGAATAAATCGGGGCCTAACTCGGGACGTATCTTACGTAATGTCAAGGACCGTTGGTAGTGTTTCTAATTAGATGACCACCACTGTATATAGGCAAAATGATGACGCGGTAGTCGCGTTATTTTGGCGCCACCATTGTAGTAGACTACTAAATACGTCGTCATCGTGGCAACGCGAACGAAGCTTTCTCTATTATTTCTCACATTCTTTTACATCCTTATATCGTATAAATGACTTGAATTTAATTATTACTAGTGATAATACGTGAAGCTCAAACTTTGTACCCTTTTTATGAAAATCGCGCGGACGGAGGAATATGAAATTTAGCACACATATAGTTTAATAGCTTCTGCCCGCGACTTCGTCCGCGTGGTTTTTTTTTTATAAAAAGTATCCTATGTTACTTCTAATACCTCCAAGAATATGTGTACATAATTTCATGATGATCGGTTGAGTAGTTTTCGCGTGAAAGCGTAACAAACAAACTCACATTCACATTTATAATATTAGTTAGGATATAGGGAAGAAGCGACGAATGCTAATATTTTTTTAAATTACGCATATAAAATACATTAAAATCAATAAAAAAACATTACACATACTACTATGTATTTCACACACACACGGATATATACTCTTTTGTTTATTGTTCAAGTCAAAGTAAGAGTGTAGTCTTGCCGAAATCTGTGATTATAGTAGTATAGTCTTTGACATTAATTATTATGGTCGAATTTCGACCACGGGCGACCACTAGTTTCAATAATAACCCGATAGATCATGCCGGTCACATAATTGGTGTGATCAGTTAACCATACTTTCACTGTCTTACAGCTATTTTAGCCTTTAGCTTTGCTCTCTAATTGTTTAGACATAGCTTTTTAAACTTGTACAACGGGTTATGGGTTATCTAATCGTAATTAGTGGGTGTTATTTTAATTCGTTCATATAACAGTACATTTCGTTTGGTTTCTTTTTTGCATAATTTATATGCCAAAGAATAAAATGTCATTATCAGTATCACAGATAAATATTGTTACATACCGACAAAGAAAAGCGCATCTGGTTTATTACCTTTCCCGCATTTGGAATTCTTTTGTTTACTTTGTGTTTACAATTTGCAATTAGACAATAGCCTATTGTTATTGTTTTCGACTTTGTTGGCCATTCGCAGGAATAATTAACCAGGTGTGCAAGTTACTGTTTCTCGGAAACCCCAGTGCACGCGGTCGATTTTTTGTATTGTACAGTAAGTATAAAACAATGCCCGAACGGAGGGGTGGGGCAGTCAAACGAGGATTACGATACTAGCAAGACGTGTGTAGTACATTCGACAAGCGATATAGTGACGGACTTTGCGCGTGTTATTGGATCGTCCAGTTAGTACTGGTTGTACCCAGTTATATTTGTACCTGTTTTATACGTGTTTGTACAGTTCTAATAAATTCTATAGTAATTCCAACGGCATTTAAATTCGTAACTCGTAACAATATGTTGTACATCTTATAGTTTACTAGCTTCTGCCCGCAACTTCGTCCGCGTGGTTTTTTTTTCATAAAAAGTATCCTATGTTACTTCTAATACTTCCAAGAATATGTGTACAAAGTTTCATGATGATAGGTTGAGTAGTTTTCGCGTGAAAGCGTAACAAACAAACTTACATTCACATTTATATATAATATTATATTATATAATATCAGCCCATACATGTCCCACTGCTGGGCTCGGGCCTCCCATTATAGGGGGAACGGACATTATACCCGCCACGCTTGTACAAGGCAGCTTGGCAGGTGTGACACATCGGTTATCTCGATGTGCAGGTTGAATCACGATGTTTTCCTTCGCCGTTGTTACCACGTGGTAATTGTAATAATATGCACATTAGGTCAGAAAACTGCTAATTGGCGTATGCGTCCCGGCCAGGATCGAACCCGCGCCCTTTGACTTTGGGATGCATGCGCTAGCCGTTACGCTACCACGACTATAAGTAAGCATTAAGAAAGGATTTTTGGAATGTCAGCCTCTAAGGGGGTAAAAGAAAGGAATGAGAGTTTGCCAGCTGGTAGGGCATTGGCCCGACTGGATGGCTATCACCCCTGGTCTAGAGTATGACGCCATAACAACCTTGAGTTGTGTTCCGACATTAGTGACCAGGTTCCAGTCTCCCTTAAGAGAGCAGCAGCGCATTTGTAGCACCTTTGGTGTTGCAAATGTCCATAGGCGATGGTAACCGCTTTCCATCAAGTGGGCCGTCTGCCTGTCTGCTGAACTCATGCAATAAAAAAAAATGTATGAAAATAAGTCATTTTCAAAACAAGAAGCGCGAAATTTTATATACCTCTGCTTAGATATAATATATAATTCAACACGTTAGATGGAGAAACTGCTGAATCTAAGACTATTTTCTCTTCTATTCTGTTCTATTCTTGGTCGGCGATGGCTGCAAGCTGCAACACTTTATGCGCGCGTTGATTTTGCCAATGTCGGAGTGACTGAGTAAAAATGACAAGTGTAGGGCGATCAGATATTAAAATTATAATAATAACTTTGAGCGGCGGTGAAGAAGGTTTTTTGATAACCTAAGGACAATACAAAAGAATAATAATTGTATTATACTAACTACATTATAAATATAATAAATAGTTTCTTAAGTTATCGCGATTTGTTTACCTATATAAAAAATATACCTTTTAACGATTTTAAGTACGGTAATTTATTTGATTTCTATTATTTCGACGTTTCGGCCACTTTTCAGTAGCCGTGATCACGGAAGACATAGATATCAAGTGTCAATGAAGTATTGTTAAAGTTTTATTTAGCCTACCGCCAATGTCCGAAGAACAGCGCTGTGCTGAGACTGGGTTCAATTTTAGGATCTATCTGTCTATACTGTCTATGTATCTATACTGTCTATGTATCTATACTGTCTATGTATCTATACTGTTTCTGTTATTTTTGTTTGATAATACTCTGTATTGTTATTGTCCTGAATGAAATATTTCTTTCTTTCTTTCTTCTTCTTTCTTGTTATTTTCTACTTTTATATCCAATTATATTTATAAGTTATACAAGTCTACTAAAATTCCCTCGACTATGTGTTAAAATTATTTACATTTATTTCTTAAACATTTGTTGTATTGATTATCTTATTTTCACAGCTACCCACACGTGACTCTTAGTACAAATATCATTTGCCTTCGACACAGAACTAATTACGTGTAAGTAATAAATAACAACCCAACGTAATTACGCTGGGAACTGACCGTTGCGTAATCTCGCCATCTTCACATAGCGTTAAATATCCGCGTTTTGTTCTACACACTTTTACTTTATGTCTAGTTAAGTCTTTGCAAGGTTTTGGGTCATCTTCTGATTAAGGTAAGCCGTGGGGCCCAATCCTACTACTATTTTTTTTTTATTGCAGGAGTTCAGCAGACAGGCAGACGGCTCACTTGATGGAAAGCGTTTACCATCGCCTATAGACATTTGCAACAGCAAAGGTGCTTCAAATGCGCTGCTGCTCTCTTAAGGGAGACTGGAACCTGGTCACTAATGCCGGAACACAACTTAAGGTTGTTGTGGCGACATACTTTAGACCAGGGGTGGTAGCTATCCAGTCAGGCAAATGCCCTACCACCTGGCTGTGGGTTGTTTAGTCGCCTCTTACGACAGGCCGCCCGGCCGCAGGAAATTGTATGTATTATATTCATATTTGTAAGGAGTTATGTCCTGTCTTCGTCGTCACGTCTGTCGATGGAGCCAACGAGTCCTGGAGTGGAGACCACGTCTTGGCAAACGTAGCGTAGGCTGGATGAGGAAGACGGGAGACCGGGATATGTGGCACGTACCTACTTGGAGAGGCCTACGTCCCAGTGGACTGAGATTGGCTGAAGAAGATATTCTGTTTTATAACTATACGACTATACGTTTAAATATAGTCGTGGTAATAGCTGTTACAGATTCGCGACAGAATTTAAATTAAAAATTTTGGAGGCCTCTGGCAAAATAAAATCTAATAGTCAGTGGTGGGCCAAATAAGGTTGAGAACCTATGTTCTAAACTGTTTTACCAGTTAAATTTCTTAAAGCCCTGTTAGTAAACTTATCGGCTTCCTTACTCTTTGGAGAAGACTACTTACGATGAAGTGGACCAACTGCCAGTTTGCTTACCTGCAAAGAAACAAATGAGGTTTAATTTTTCAACGCAAATGACTTTAGTTACATGTGTGTGTGCAACATTAACATTCTTACAGAATTATGTTTATAATGTGTGCATACAATGTACTCTGTGATGTGTGCAACCATTTATTACATTACATTTGACGCTTGAACGTTTATAATATTGCGATTTTTTGCATCAGAGTTTCTTGCAAACTTCTTTGAAGAAACTCTATATATATGGATCCCACTTGCTTGTGGACGTTGCATCATAAACTCTAGTGGAACGGATTACGAGGCGTTGATGTCATTAACGACGTAATACACAAATGTCATTGGATGATCTGAAAATCGCGCCTGTTTCAATGTCAATCGCTAGAGAGAATGCTCTGTGGTCAACGCCCACTTCAACCCACCTCTTGACATGGGTCTTTCTGAGCGCTGTGTAATCGAAAATAATGAAGTCATTACGGACGTTGTGGCCACGACCGTAACGACCGCGGTTGCCTTGTGGAACGGCAGACAGAGCATTTTGGGCGTTGTGAGATACTAAATAAACGCGCCCAGTCACATGCCATAAATGTCAAAATTGTCATACTAAATTATTTCAAAAAAAATTATTTATGGCTTGGCAACTAGGCCTTTAAGCCAGAAATCATACTTCATTATTAAAGGTAACGTTAATAGTGACGTTCTGTTATCATTTGCACATACTATAACTAAGACGATAGGTCTTCATGCTTAAAATCGTAATTAATCGTTTTGTAATGAAAATGTTTTAATGAAAAGAAAATAACAAGGCAATTATGTAGATTTAAAAACTTGTAATTTTGCTCTCATTTCACTTTTAAGTAGACACGTGGGTTATATGACTCTTTAATTATGTAATACAGTATTTTTAGCGAATGATATAGGTGTATTAAATTGATTAAAATATATTCACAAAGAAACTCGAGTTTTATGTAAAATCGAATTCAAATTCAAAAGTTTTTATTCAAAATAAGTTCCACTGGAGAATACTTTTTGAAGGTCATACCATACATATAGGTTTTTTTTTTTACTTCCTAGTCTATGTACACCGCTTCGCAACGTGTTATTGCTG
This sequence comes from Dendrolimus pini, assembly GCA_949752895.1. Lineage (NCBI taxonomy): Eukaryota > Metazoa > Arthropoda > Insecta > Lepidoptera > Lasiocampidae > Dendrolimus > Dendrolimus pini. Next base: position 21,576,125 of record OX457137.1, on the reverse strand, counting down.
TTAAGAAGAAGGGGCAAGGAACTCCCCAGCAACACGTCTAGCTAAAACTTGTTTTTCTTTTTATTTCTTGTTCCATTTATATTTCAAGTTCTTTTTTAAAAAGTTTTATACAGAAGTATGTTAACGCTTTGGATTACAGCATCACTAATTGATCAATGAGCTCCTTCGCAAGACGAAGGCGCTCGAGCCCGGGGGCAACTTGCTTGAGGGAGCTCCCTAGGGAGTTTTACCTCAACAGTCCAGCCGAGGTAAAACTCCCTAGGGAGCTCCCTCAAGCAAGTTGCCCCCGGGCTCGAGCGCCTTCGCAAGGCGAAGGCGCTCGCCCCAAAAACCCCGGTAAAGTTGTGAGGTCTTCGGACCAACAACATAAAGTCAAGTCAAATATAAAAAAAAAACAATGATCGATATGTTTTAAGAAAAACAGGCAGCTGTCGGGGTATAATTACGAAAAATATTATGAATGAAGAAAAACTGTTTATTGTTCACCATAAACTTAACTCTAGACAATCGATATGGATACATTTGCATTAGAACATGCTTAGTTCTATTGATTTATGTGTTTGTCTCTTTTAGTGTCGCTTTTTCGTTTCATCAAGTTTTAAATCGCATCGATTCTATAGGTTTCATTAAAAAAAATAAAAACGATTTTTGTTAATTGAAGTATTATTTTAATTTAAATATCAGGCCTTCTGAGATTATTTATATGAAGTGTATTTTCTACTGACTAGTTATTAGTCTATTTGTATGTTTTTCTTCGAATCGCCCTTATTGGCCGCATTCGGTCACTGTCTCCGCATACGTGCACATGTTTTTTAATGTTTAAGGAGTGAACACTTGTCGTGTGACGGAACTGACATTCTTAAAAAGGAAAATAAATACTCGAAGGACATCAAACTAATCATTTTGATACATTACACATACAATTTAATACATTATATAGGTTTTCGTGAGATCTCTTACACAGAAATATCTATACTACACAAGTATAATGCTAAAATCTTACAATTTACCCTACGTGCATAATCTTCTAGAGTCCAACTGGTCCATTTTTGTGTGATTGGTTCATAAGCGTAGATAATCTACTAGATTCATCAGTCCAGGCCTGACGAGATTGCCAAGTGATGTGAAACTAGATGTGGTACAGATAAATGTTGCAAGTTATTGTGTTCAGATGCAACAATGCTCTGTATTCAAGAGAACTTATGTTCTACGAGTGGCCAAAAGGTCATATAATTTACACAACAAGAATTTTTAAATTTTGTATAATGTATAAACAAGTTGTATAATCAGAACGTATTTTTAGGAAAATGTTAATTTGACAAATTATACCGCTATGTACATAGAGAGAGTATTCCATAGAGATGGCATAATATGTAAGTACAATAACAAAGAAGTCCACTCTCCCCATTGACCACTCTCAGGTGGGAGAATAGCGCTGGTCTTAATTGACTAACATATGCTGAGACTAGGAATTATTAGGAATTATATTGCTTGCATTAGTATATTGTTTAAATCACAAGCTCGACTGCTCCCCTGTTCCCGTTTAATTTTTTTATCCACGCAGGAACGGAGAAAGAATACAATTTCTTGCAGCCGGGCAACAAAACAACCCATGGCCGGGTGGTTGGGTATTTGCCCGACTGGATGGCTAAAACCCCTGGTCTAGAGTATGCCGCCATAACAAGTATGAGTTGTGTTCTGGCAATAGTGACCACGTTCCAGTCTCTTTTAACAGAGCATTACCGTATTTGTAGCATATTTGGTGTTGTAAATGTCCATAGGCGATGGTAACCGCTTTCCATGAGTTGGCCGTCTGCCTGTCTGTTGAACTGATGAATAAAAAAAAAAGTGTATTTATTTTTTTATTCTTAATTTTATGATATTCTATACTTAAGTCTATAAAACATTATTTATAGGAGTCCACAACTAAATACGGAGCTTGAAACAGTGATACATATACAACGATCGGATCGGCCAAATGATACATATGTGATTTTAACCCATGATTTACTCGCTTGAGAATTTACGATAAAATATCATTCGTTGACGTACGTAACAAAATATTAAATAATGTTATATCCGCATATCAATTTAATTGTTCAAAATTGGGACAATCTAGTATTCAAATTAAACTTTATTGCTCATAATAAAAATAAATACATATATTATTGTAGCTGCAACGTTTGATATTTATTATTAATAAAATGTTTTATAACAATACAACATAAAGTCATACAACTCTATTAAACAATAATTAAAAGCCTACTTAATAGTCGTTAAATTGTCATTAAAATGAAGTATGAAATCAAATCAAATTAACATTCATTAATTTCATTGTTTAATTATGATGTAATATTATAGTAAACAAACTTATTATTGCCGATAAGCGTAGCGCTAGTGATTATGTAAATTGTTATAAGTCATTGAACAGTCTATGCATGTGATGTAGATCTATATTTGGCCACATGATCAGATAAGTTTGTAATGTTGCATGCGTAATTTTTTTAAAGAATTGTTATATAATGCGAACCGATCTTATATTATTAGTTCAGTGTTGCCAGATGGGGGGGATTCCCTGCAAATTCGGGGATTTTTTTCGACGTTGGAGGGAAATTCGGGGGTAAAGATTGTTTGGGGGGACATTCGGGGGGGAAATTTTGTTGAGAGAAATTTTGGAGATTTTTTAAGTATCAGTAATTCATCTACAAACACAATTCTCCTCACCACAATTATTATATCTAAGTTATAATACAGTATTATTACTTAATCTTAGGATTATATTTTACTAGTGAATCATACTTCAATTCAATAGTTCATTTTAATAATTCAATTCATTCGTTCGTTCGTTCATTTACGTCATTTATTTATTATGCCGTCTCTACTCGTATACGTCGTATCCTATAGGCTATGTTCCGTTAGACACTCACAACGACCACAACAACCGCGATTTTTCCCTTTCCTTATATACTTTTTGCTAGCGTCACAATTGTAAGCTCAAGTAGAACGGTTATTCGACCCACCTATTGACACGGGTCGTCGTGAGCGTCCTGTGAGCGAAAATGATGACGTCATTAGTGACGTTTTCGCTACGACGGTGGTTTTGCTTTTTAATTTCTCCTTTAAAATAAGTAAAAACTGTTTTGGGGCTTTTTTTTTTCAAAAAGCATAAATTTGGGGATTTTTGAAAAAAATTTGGGGCTTAATTGACATGGTCATCTGGCAACACTGTATTAGTTTAAAAACGCATGTAGCTTGGCATTTGGACAAGATTGGCATACTTGCCTGTTGCCGGCGGACTGTTATTAAGTGAAAGGTAGATATAGAAGAAGCCACTTTGAGATACGTCTCTAATATGCAATATTGCAATTATATGAATTACAGATTACTTGCAGATTAACTCGTAAAAGCTTTGGCTTCGTCCTACAAGGAGCTTTTGAGTTGCGTTACTGGATTTCTTATTGAATTTATGCACAATATATTTATCTATACGATGTGTAGTATTCATAAATGCTGGATATCTATACCTACAGATACAACACGCAAGAGTTAACTTGAGACTTCCCTTGGATGACGTAAGCGCGAGGTACTGACGCGTCGATGGCGAGAGCGGTAAGAAGGCGGGGGTCGGGAGGGGAGCGCGCATTCCGCTCAGGTCTCAAGTTAACTTTTGCGGATAGTAAATAAAATTGTAGTGTCTGTTCGTAATGTCAAAATAAAAATGTGAAAAAAGTCAGGGGGGATAATTCGGATCAGGAGATTCCGAAAATGCAATATTTAGCATTTTTGTGTTTGTCTGGAAGTACCGACTAATCTCTGAAACGATTTTGACGGGACTTTCACTGGAAGATAGCTGATGTTAAAAGGAGTAACTAAGGCAACTTTCAAAATTAGGGTTCCGCGAAAAAAAAATTGCACAGCTAGTTCAAAATAAGTTCTACTTTTTGATGGTTATGCATATAAGTTAAAATTTAAATCTACTTTCTATTATATGTGCACCACTTCGCAACGTATCATAGCGACAAGAATATTCTCAGCAACACGTCTAGCTAAAAAATATTTACTTCGTATTTGTCTATCTCAGGTTCTTTTATTTCGAATAATTACAGTTGTTTATTATATATATATGGGTATATGCTATGGCATATCTATGGGTGTGCCCCAGGGCTCTATTCTAGGTCCCTTCTTGTTTTTGATATATATTAATGATTTGCCATATTTTATTATTGATATGTGTGAGGTAGTGTTGTTTGCTGATGACACGTCACTTATATTTAAAGTAGACAGAAATAAACAGAACTTTGACGACGTAAACAACGCCTTAACCCAAATATCTAAGTGGTTTACCGTAAATAACTTATCACTCAATCCGAATAAAACTAAATGTGTTAAGTTTGTTATGCCCAATGTAAAAGAATACGATGTTAATATTTCCCTTAACGACACTAGACTTAACCTAGTAGATTCAACTGTATTCTTAGGCATTAACCTAGATCAGAAACTCCAGTGGGGCGCTCATATATCTAGTCTCTCAGGAAAGCTTAGTTCTGCTGCATATGCGGTCAGAAGAGTTAGGCAGTTCACTGACGAAGAGACTGCTAGACTAGTTTATTTTAGTTATTTTCATAGTGTCATGTCCTATGGTATTTTACTTTGGGGCAACGCTGCTGACTTGGAGACTATATTTGTTTTACAAAAAAGAGCCGTAAGGTCAATTTACAACCTCGGCCCTCGGGTGTCTCTTAGGGAACGCTTTAAGGAAATCGGTATTATGACGGTCGCCTGCCAATATATTTTCAATAATATAATTTATATTCGTAATAACTTGAGTGCCTACAAGCGGCATAAGGATGTTCACGATTTCAACACCAGGCATTGTAATAAACTGATATTGCCATCTTTTAGATTACAAAAAGTATTGTCTTCTTTCTTGGGGGTTGGTATACGCTTCTTCAATAAGATTCCGAGTGAAATGTTAGATCTGCCCTTCACTAAATTCAAATTTAAAATAAAAAGTATCTTGCTTAAAAAGGGATACTACACTATTGAAGAATATTTAAATGACAAAACTTCATTTACATAACAGCTCGCTCCAACCTCTTATACTGTGTTTTGTACGAGTATAACGTTTTTATCTTGCCGTACTTGTAAGGAATATATGGAGATATGTTGCAAAAAAAAAAAAAAACGTTACGTCTTTATATTTATAACTATAATTATTTTCTATCCTTTTATTGCGCTTTTGTCTTATTGAATATGCACTGTTTGCTACAACTCCATTAATTCTTCAAAAGTTATTCTGTAACATAATTCTGTATAAAATCTTTTTAAAAAAAGTACTTAAATATAAAAAATAGAACAACAAATATAAAGAAAAATTTTTTTTAGCTAGACGTGTTGCTGGGGAGTTTCTTGCCGCTTCTTCTCCTTAACAGCAATAACACGTTGCGAAGCGGTGTACATAGACTAGGAAGTAAAATTAAATTTTAACCTATATGTATGACCTTCAAAAAGTGTTCTCCAGTGGAACTTATTTTGAATAAAAACTTTTGAATTTGAATTTGAATTTGAATATAGAATTACTTTTCGAAAAAATTATAGACTCAATATGCCAAAGACATAATGAGAGTAAAGAGTGATATTGTTACCGTCTTGGTAAAGTAATGGCTAGCGCACACGTCCTAAACCCAAAGGGCACGGGTTCGATCCTGGCCGAAACGCATGCACCACTTACACAGTTTTCTGACCTAATGTGCATATATTACAATTACCACGTGCTAACAACGGTGAAGGAAAACATCTTAATGCAACCTGCACATCAAGATAACCGATGTATCAAACCTGCCAAGCCGCAATGGACAAGCTTGGCGGTTATTTTTTTTAGTGCTGAAGTACAGCAGACAGGCTGACGGCCCAACACTTGCAACACTAATGGTGCTATCAATGTACTGCCTGACTTCATAGATGGGACTGAAACCTAGCCACTAATGCCGAAACACAACTCAAGGTTGTTATAACGGCTTGCTCTAGACCAAGGGTAGTAGCCACCCAGACGGATAAATACCCTACCACCTGGCTGTGGTCGTTTTGTCGCCTCTTACGACAGCCCGCCCGGCCGCTGGAATTAGTATTCTTTCTCCATTCCTGCATGGAGAGAGTATACTGTCCGTTCCTCTATAATGGGCGGTCCGAGCCCAGCAATGGGACATAATGGGTTGTTACGTTGCCGTGACAGTACCTTACGGGCTCAGCGGAAGACCAGCATTTTGCTGAGCTTGATACCCATTTCAGGACAAGATTATGTTGTTAGTTTTAAATTTGTTAACAATTATACCTACACAACACCAATGCAATTTGTCCTGAATAAAATGTTTTTTTCTTTCTTTTTTTCTGTTAATTAAATAAAAAAATAATGACAAGAAATATAGTAAAAATTCATACTACAACCTATCTCCATAAATTCCTTATATGTTTGGCAAGAACACAGAGAGTAGTATATAAGGCTGGAGCTGTTTATATGGATCACTTTGGTTGAACCATCCAAATTGAAAGGCAGAAGTGAACCGTCTAATATCCGATAACTATACTATAGTTACTCTTTATGACGTAAAATAAATTCGTATCCAGGCCATTTTGGAGGCGCCTAGCCGTTGCTTTTATTGTGTTGTGTAACCTGGTAAATACGATTTCTTAAAATGCCCGAAGAATGTTATTGTTTTGCAACATCATCAATGTTGTTCGTTTTATGTGTTTTATTGGTTTGTTACGAACTTTTTATTAAGGGTTAACGCAAACGAGCGAGCAATTGCTCGAGCTTTTAGCATAAAAAAGATGTGTTTTTTTATGAGTTAAAATGATGATGTTAAAATATATGTATTGTAGTAAAACATTTTAAATGGTACTGGCATGTGCCACTGTTTCGTTTCTAATAAATTCTAAAATGATTTTCATGTACAGTCGCGGAGTGAAAATATTTGTCACCTATAAGAAATAATACTGCCAATATTTAATAAAGAGACTGTCTTTCCCGATACTTATAACCTACATGTCTTCAAGTCCCGTGTGAAAAGGTACCTTCTAGGTTAGCGTGTTCCTCATAGAGCGAGGACGTAGTCAAACGCGAACCTATACTACAACAAAAAAATGTTACGTTAGTAAAATATAGAAAAGTGAAAAAAGTAAATTGCAATGGTGAAAATGACAGACGCTGTGATTAACAATAAGAAACGAAAAACACACGACTGCAGCACCATCTATAAAACGGAAACAACTTTATATACCGGGATAAAAAGTATCCTAAGTGCTTACCCTGGATGTAAGCTAGCTCTTGGTCTGGTTTATTTTTTTTTATTGCTGAAGCACAGCAAACAGGCTGACGGCCCAATTGTGATGGAAAGTGGTTGCCGTCGCTTATAGACATTAGCAATACCAGAGGTGCTGCCGTCCTAAAAGGAGAAACTGGAACCTTGCCGCTGATGCCGGAACACAAATCAAAGTTGTTATTGTAGCATGTTCTAGACCAGGGGTGGTAGCCATCAAGTCGGACAAATGCCCTACCACCTGGGTATGGGTTATTTTGTCGCCTCTTACGACAAGCCACCCGGCCGCAGGATTTAATATTATTTCCCCGTTCCTGCACGGAGACATTTCACGTGATGCTTAACATGACCATTTATAATTTTTGTCAAAGCGGGACATCTGCGGCATTATATAATAAAAAAAAGTTTTTTGTGTCTTATAAGTATTTTATTATATAAGATAGAATAACACAAAATAATCAACGCACTAAACACAAAATAGTACACGTAGAAAAATGCAGGCTTAAATTTCACCAATTTTTATTATGCTGTTTACTAAACTTGAAACGCCTCACCCAGACTTAGACCATTAAACCATTTTATAATCTTGTACCTTGGCGGAGGGGTATGCTCATACAAGGCTTGTCCATTGGTTAAACCAATAAGCACCCAGACTAGAAACAGTTATTATGCTCGTTTTGAAAACTATTGTTTCAAGTTTGTTAAGCAGCTAAAAATAAGTTGAATTTGAAATAAATTTATCATTTGGTCTGTTTGCAAAACCGAAACTATGTCGGCCTCGCTGGGGACAGCGGGACTATGGCGGCCTCGCTGGGGACAGCGGGACAGACTGCCTGAAAGCGGGACTGTCCCGCCCAAATCGGGACGTATGGTCACGTTAGTGATGCTCCAACACACAGTTTGTTAGCCATGTATCCGTTCAGGAACGGAGAAAGAATACAATTTCCTGCGGCCGGGCGGCCTGTCGTAGGAGGCGACAAAACAACCCACAGCCAGGTTGAAAGGTATTTGTCCGTCTGGATGTGTGGGATACTTTAACCAACAGGTTATAGCGGTTCAATTTCTGTAGACTGTAAAGTGGAGATATGACCTAATCCTTGCACCATAAAAGCAGAAGCTCCACCAACCATGAGATCAGCCCTCTTCTGGCTTGGTTCAGGTTGCAGTCGAGAACAGAGCACGGCACTATGTTTCACTTTAGAGCTACTACCGCTGTACACACAGGTAAGGTCTTTGAAAGTTATTGGCACGGCCAGTAGTTATAATAGTTTAAATTTAATAAAATAGGTGAGCGCACGGCGCGGTGTAGTCGAAAACGTTGACAGAATGAGACTCCAAATGGCTGCTCCCTACCCTGCTGTGCATTGGCCGTCGCCTCACACAGAAAGAGGGTAGTCAACAAAATCAGCGGAGCGATGCTTTACCCGCTTATTATAGACAAGGACCGAACAGGATGGCTACCACCTCTGGTCTAGAGTTTGCCTCCATTATAGATTTGAGTTGTGTTCCGGCATTAGTGACCAGGTTCCAGTCTCCCTTAAGAGAGCAGCATCGCGTTTGTAGCACCATTGGTGTTGCAAATGTCCAAAGGCGATGGTAACCGCTTTCCATCAAGTAGGCCGTCTGCCTGTCTGCTGAACTCCAACAATGAAAAAAACACATAGATATAATTTTATAAGTTGAAATTTGGGAACATCATGGGCAGTTTTTTTTCTGATTGTTCCTCGTTTTTAAATTCTTTGTACTAACTTAACACATACTGCATACTTATTATAGTATAGCTATCTGTTGTATTTATTTAAACACAATAGATTAAAGATAACAATTGAAAAAAGTTTCTCTAGTACAATATTAGAGAATGTGATAACATATTTGAAAACTTTTTCTCAGGCCTATGCTAATGGATCCATAACTGTCATTTTTGTTAGCGCTCACATAATTCATAGTGGGATAGCGAATTTTGTACTTGTGTTTGAGAAACTTACTTTTTGGTCTGTTTTATAAAAATGTAAGATATTTACTATACTCTCTCCCCCTCCCCCCGGAGGGGGGGGAGAGGGGTCGATGAAGTGTGACATTGTGTGACAAGGAGCGGGAGGGGTCCTAAATTTAGTGACGTCACATTTCAAAATCTAATATGGCGAGTTATGGTGGAACCATCTAGTTGGTTTAAGAACTTTTAGCAAAAGGTAGAAGATTCTGGAAGGAAAAAACAAGAACAGATACATTTAAGAAAGGGGTAGACGATGAACTAATGTTCTAGAATAGAATGTTTGGGAAGTAAAAGACAGAGGTAGATAGATGTTAAAAAATTTAAAAACTTCGTTTAAAAAAACCGACTTCAAAAACTAAAAAACTAAAATGTATAAAATAACTTATTTCTTAAGCTATTATTATTAATATATATTATCTAAAACATCTTAAAGTCGGTGCTTAGTAGTAAATATAGTAATTTTTATGTTTTCCTTTGCACCGACTTCAAGATGTTTTAGATAATATATATTAATAATAATAGCTTAAGAAATAAGTTATTTTATACATTTTAGTTTTTTAGTTTTTGAAGTCGGTTTTTTTAAACGAAGTTTTTAAATTTTATTTGTTAATTTTTAGTGTCTAGCTATGTATGGGTGGACCCACGAATGGTGCCGCGCTTCTTAAAAAATATAAGTCCCAAGAAGCGGGAACAAAAAAATGATCGTAAAATGAAAACTACTGGGCCAAACTATGTCAAATTTTTAGGGGACCACATGGCAGCTATTCCGCGTCGAACAAAAAAGAATTACGTAAATCGGATCATAAATCACGGAGTTATCGGCGAACATATGGAACGGAGTGAAAATTATTTCCATGAAAAATGTTCATAAAATGAAAACTACTGGGCCAAACTATGTAAAATTTTTAGGGGACCAATTGGAAGCTATTCCGCGTCGAACAAAAAAAGAATCACGTAAATCGGATCATAAATCACGGAGTTATCGGCGAACATACATAAAAAAAGCAACAAAAAAAAAAGATCCCGACGAATTGAGAACCTCCTCCTTTTTCGAAGTCGGCTAAAAAGGGATAGATGATGAACGAAAATTTTAGAATAGAAGGTTCGGGAAGGAAAAGACGGAGATAGATATATGTTTAGAAACGGATGGATAGTAAATAAAAGAATAACGAAAAGATGATCGAAATTATGGGTTTCAGAAGATTCTTCCGGGTATATAAGCAGCGTAATGCGCACCTACCGGGCAGTTTAGAGTTTGAGTTCATTTCAGACAGCGAAGCAACAGGTGCGGTACTAAATAGTTGGAAGAGAAGTTTAAAAGAAGACAGTGACGAGTTTAGTGCTGAATTTAGTGGACAGTTCAGTGAAAAAGGAGTGTAGCGTAGTTTGAGAGAAGATCCGAAAACGAGCCACACGCGGTAAATTCGGAGGTAAGCCCTCCAGTAGCAGGAGGTGGTCTACGCAATATCAGCGACGGTATTGTGAGTAAGACATCTTATCGTTGAAATAGTGCATTTGTTGTGCGTGTAGGGGCAACCCTGCGGCGAGGAATCACGTATGACTGTGTAAGTTAATAAAAGAGCTTAATTAAAAACTGGTGTTTTCTTCGAATCCTAAGTGCGTACCGCTCGCGGGTAACGATATTTACGCTAATTACAAAATTGCTGTTTTAATTTAATAATTTTTTGATGTAAGATTACAAAATATGTGACGTCACACTGGGGAGTGAAGAGTCTCACGAATGTAATAAGGACGGGGGAGGGTCACAAAAACATGAAACTCGTGTGACGTAATTTGTGGCCCCTTGGCACTAGTAGTGTATATGACTGATAGTATTACAAGCCACTATTACCACAGCTTATTATAACGATCCTAATTTGCTAATATCTAGGTAACACAAATTGCGAGTTAGGAACTAGATGTAATAAACTGATGGTCCATTATGTCAATATTGCGCAATTATATTGAAATTTATTCGTGCACTTGTCGTTAGAAAGTGTTGACCTACATTTAAAAGTGCTACTTTATGTTGCTGAAGAACGGACATAAAATAAATATTGTTTGTCACACGACTTTCTCTACAAAAATGTAACCTTGAACCTACAATACTTAATCTCTTAGGTTATCTTTCTACTCTTACCAGGGAACGAAGAAGCAGACCGCTTAGCAAAAGCATCTACCGGTGACGGAACTGAAGTAAATATACAAGCAAGTAGTTTTGAATGTTTGTCAAAATATAAAGAAAGTATTTAAAAGGAAAAAGGGCATATGGTATAGAACATTGCAAAGCGAGTCTTCTCGTAATCCCTGTTTTGCTAATACTAGCTATGATAGATGGCTTTGTGTTCTACCTCATAGATTGCGCTCCGGTCGCATTCCACTAAATAAATTCTATCATCCTATGGGAAGGAGCAATATTCCAAATTGTTTTCAATGCAATGTAGTCGAAGACGTATAGCATTTGTTGGTTAAATGTGTTGGGACAAAAGACGACAGGATTTTTTTAATTGCAGGAGTTCAACAGACATGCAGACGGCCCACTTAATGGAAAGCAGTTACCATCACCTATGGATATTTGCAACACCAAAGGTGCTACAAATGCGCTGCTGCTCTCTTAAGGGAGACTGGAATCTGGTCACTAATGCCGGAACACAACTCAAGGTTGTTATGGCGGTATACTCTAGACCAGAGGCGGTAGCCATCCAATCGGACAAATACCCTACCACCTGGCTTCTTCACCTGTTTTCTTTTGTCGCCTCTTACGTAAGCCATACGTGATTCTTCTCTCAGGGTTGCCCCTTCACGCCCAACTAATGACGCACTGTCCCGACGATAAGATGTCTCACAAAACCGTCGCCGATATTACGTACACTGACTCGTGATGCTGCGGTGCTCATCTCCGAATTTACCGCGCATAGCTCGCTACTGGATCTCCTTTTAAACGACCCACTACACTATAGGGCCATTGGCAGGTTTGAAACATCGGTTATCTCGATGTGCAGGTTGCATCACGATGTTTTCCTTCACCGTTGTTAGCACGAGGTAATTGTAACAATATGCATATTAGGTCAAAAAAATACGCGACCCAGTTTTAGCATAATGCTAGCCAACAAGGACTAGCGCTGTTCTTCTGTGTGGGACCATAAAGTGAAGTCACGGTGTACAATACAACACGCATAACAACAAAAATTTATACAGTATGATGCGGTTTGATAAAGGTAAATTAATTGCAAACTAAAAACAATAATTAAATAATACATACATACATAAAGTCATTGTAGCAACACACACAATGAAACAAATAACATATATATGTCGGAGGGAACTTATAGTTGAATGGATTATTATTTGGATGTATAACGCACAATATCATTTGTTTACATTTTAATTACTTCTAAAATTCTTAATGTAATTTAATTAGATTTGTTAATGTTTCTAAAACTTGCAAGATCGTTCTAACCTAATAAAAGTTATGAATATTGTAATTTAATAAACGACCAATCAGAGCAGAGCTTATGGCAGAGCGGGGTCAGACGCCCTCTATACTTTGAGTAGTATCTACTTCGGTAGACTGAGGAGTTTTTGTGACACATTCGGTTGGTGGCAACAGGTCGAGTTGGACCATGGAGTATTTTAAAGAAAGTATTGAAGCTGGAAGTATGAGCGGGTGCCCTGAACCCGCTGCTCGGTCTAAACTATGTTAAAATGTGTTTTAAATCTAAATTAAAAGTGTATAAACCGTGGTTATTGTGTTTTATGCTCGCATTTCATCCTGATGACGCCCACTAAACCTGAAATAACTAAAGATGTCGTGAGAACGAGGCCGTCCTGCGACATATATATAAATTAACCAAATAATAATAAATTAATTGCGGGATGCGTGACCAGAAGGCGGGCCATCGTTGTCGGTTGAGTCCCTGTAGTGACGTTTCTGGACTTTGACGAAGTCACGAGTGACCCCTAGTGAGCTATGGCTTCAGGGGTCATCGACCGCAGGGGGTTATTAGCGTTGTTATCCATTGCGATGCTTTTATCCAATTTCACGGTCTGTGGAGTAATGTGTCGCACCGTAAACATTCATGATTTGACTTCGTAAACCTTTTTATTTCGGTTTTACATGAATTTGTGGCTATTTAAAATACTTTATGAAACTGCTAAGTACTTCAATCTTTCACTTTTATTTGGTATAAATGTGATTTTTGAAATGAAATAAATAAAATAAAAAATGAAATAAAATTAAAGTATAATCTTATCTCATGTATGGCAAAGAAACTAAGACATATAATCTTTTTTTATAACGCGAGTTCAGCAAGCAGCCAAACGGCTCTCCTGATGTGAAGCAGTTAACATCGCCTATGGAGATTTGCAACACCAACGTACTGCCGGCATCAAAGAGAGACTGGAACCTGGCCACTAATTCCGGAACACAACTCGAAATTGTTATGGCGGCATACTCTAAGACAGGGGTGGTAGTCATCCAGACGGGCAAATACCCTACCACCTGGCTGCGGATTGTTTTGTCGCCTCTTACGACACGCCGCCCCAAAGCTGGAAATTGTATTCTTTCTCCGTTCCTGCACGGATAAAACACAGTTATAGAACTTCACTATATCTCTCTCTCTCTTTAGCTCCTATTTGAGGCAATGAAAATGAACTTTTTCTACAATTAAAAGTGAGTGCTTTAGCAATAATAATAAACAATAATAATTAAAACCAAAAACAATAGTGAAACTGGAATGAGTACCAATGTCGCCTGAGATATATGAAACTGTGTGAATTGTGTATGCTTGTTTTGTTCCGTTGGAACAATAATTTTTTCTTCCACCTGTCTGGTGGCCCGTTTCCCATGGCTTTGCGACATTACCTTCAGTTGCCGACACGGTGTTCAGTGTCGCTATCTGTTCCATTGTGTTTTGTTTACTAGATATTTCAAGTTGATAAAAAATTAAGTGATCGAGAGTTGTTTGATGAAGTAGTGGAGTGATGCAATTGGTATTACCATGAAATTTATTATATCAGTGTTGCGGACAGAGAGCACCCCCCTGACCCGCCCGCCGGAGCACACCCACTCTCCGCGCCCCGCATACCGCCGGCGCCCTCAGAGGGCACGATTAGCACTTAGGCGTCGGGCGGGATGCGGGACTTAAGGAGCGACCCTGGCAGGCGAAATTCTTTCTGCTACTCTACACTTCACCTCTCAGCATCGCTCTTATGTATCTTGTAAATAATTACGCTCTGTACTACTTTATGTATTCTTTTAATTCAACAATAATTATACAGTCCAATAAAATCGAGTTTGATTTCCAAATTAATAAAGAAGCAACTGCCACCAATAATCAGAGACAATCATCTTTATCAACAATAATACTCTTAATAAAAACTACGTTTTAACGGTTTTAAGCGCGGTACTTTATTTGATTTTTATTATTCCGACGTTTCAGTAACTTTTCACTAGCCGTGATCACGGAAGACAAAGATGTCAAGTGTCAATAAGTATTGTTAAAGTTTTATTCAGCCTACGTCTAACTTGTTCATTATAATATTAATATGGGTGGGTGGTTAATATTATATGAACTTATTAGAGCTAGGCATGTTTTCTGAAGAGTTTCTTGCCCCGCTTCTTCTCTTCAACCCACAACATGTTGCGAAGCGGTAGTAAATTAGATTAGGCTCCCATAGAGTAAATATTTACCATAAACAAAATTATTAAAATAAACAAGTTGGCGGTAGGCTAAACAAACTTTAACAGTACTCATTGACACTTGACATCTTTGTCTACAACATCAGAGTAGATCCCAACGCGTTGCCCACCTCTAGAACGGAAAGGGATAGAGTGGGAGGGATTGGGCGGTGAAAATAGGAGATTTGGAATAGGGAAGACAGGATAAAGGGAACTATAGGGGGGAGTGAGCTTTTTTGTTAACGCTGGGGGCACGTCTTTGAACACCATATCTGGGCCATACGGTGTATGCCCAAATGCAGCGCAGAAGCATGCATCGAGTGTGGTTGGGGCTCTCGGCGACGGCTCCCTGCATGAGAGGCCGATAACCGAATTACCCCCTAAGTCTAAACCCCATTAATCCGCACCTTTGCGGGACGCCACGGGATCTAGAACAGAGGTACTGCACCCTGAGGCCTCTGTGCACTCCTTCTATAATAACAGCCCATAAATGTCCCATTGCTGAGCTCGGGCCTCCCATTATAGGGAAACGGACAGTATACCCGCCACGCTTGTCCAAGGCGGCTTGGCATGTTTGATACATATCACGATGTTGGCATGTAATACTTGTAATATTATGCACATTAGGTCAGAAAACTGCCCAATAAACTGCCTGCCTGGCGTTCCGGCCAGGATCGAACCCGCGGCCCTTGAGTTTGGGACGCGTGCACTAGCCATTACGCTACCACGCCATTTACATTCTCACTCCTAGTATACTTGTTGGAATCTCCAACAAAAAGTATTTATACTTTGGTGTGGCATAGTACTGGCCACCAATACAAAATATTTGAATTTAGAACGTAGGTTTTTTGTTTTATCTCTATATTTTTATTTTTTCCCTCCATGGGGAGTTTTTGGCGGGAACTGAAAGGAGACGTTGTGCTGTGCAGTTTTATTTTCTAAAAATGTGTAAAATTACTTTAAAATGAACAATAGTTGTAAGATATTGATAGTTTTTAGTTTCAATACGAGTAAAAAATTTTAGGGGACCAATTGGAAGCTATTCCGCGTCGAACAAAAAAAGAATCACGTAAATCGGATCATAAATGACGGAGTAATCGGCGAACATACATAAAAAAGCAACAAAAAAAAGATCCCGACGAATTGAGAACCTCCTCCTTTTTTCGAAGTCGGTTAAAAATAATATTAACATTACATAAACGTAGATCAAGTTCTAAGTTTCAATTGATTCGCATCGTCTAATGGATACCGTAAATATTAAAATCTTTTGTAAATTTGTAATAAGTTACAAAATACGAAGCAGACAATGTTACACCACATTTTTTATGTAAATACCGTGAATATTCAGATTATTCACGGCTTTAAATTATATTCGTTGATGTTATGAAGAATATAGTGCTAATATTTGTGCTTTATATCGAGTGATAATTTATATTTTAATAGCAAAACTGTGTCAGCGATACTTTGTTCGCGTTGTCACGGCGAAGTGTTAAGTAGTAGCACAGATTAATAAATAGTTCCTAGTAGTAGTGAGTTACGATGGTAGCCATTTTATGACAGCGGTAGTTCTGAGCATGTGTGAAGTTAATCGGACATTTCGAAACTGGTGGTAATTATGTTGTAAATTTAGTTACATACCGACATTAACCTGTTTTAACCTGATGATCGTGGCAGACGTGAGGGCAAAGTTATGAAATGATTGTATTGTCATCGGTCCTTAACAAGTAAGCAAATTTTCAATTTAATCGGATGTTTCGAAACTGGTGAAAAATACGTTGTGAAAATCCGTTACACGATGTTAACCTTTTTTTTTTTGTTGACGCAGGGGGAATGTCTTTTGTTGGGACACCATCCTCGGGCCTGGGGGGAAGGCTCGCCGAGGGATGTTTGGGACTCTTGATCGACCGTATGCCCCCATGACCTCCGAACGGAGGGCAAGGGGGATGGTCGGCCGTCAAACTACCCACTAAACCTAACCTGCGCCCCTAGCTCACACGCTTTTACAGGGCGCCTCAGGAACTGGACCAATAGGTACTACATCTGTGACGGCCAAACGCTTGTCGACGAACTCAGGGTGTCCTGCGGGGAAGGACACCCTCTTCAACAACAGGGGGGGGGGGGAAGTCCGCGGGATCCCCCACTCGTCCACGCGGCCCCCTGTGCTGGAATCATGGTGGAAGGAGACTTTGTGCGTAGCGGCGCCTCCGACCCCGTAGCCGCTTTCTGCGGATGGGGTCTGCATACGCACTCTCCTTCCTTTGCCTCTCCGATGCCTCCTTCTGGGTCATCACCGACTCACAGAATGAGGCAACCTCGGACCAACATCTTTTGCTGGAGATACATGATGTTAACCTGTTTTAACCTCGGGATCATGGCAGACATGAGGACAAAGTTATGAAATTATTGTATTGTTATCGGTCCTTAACAAGTAAACAAATTTTCAAATTAATCGTACGTTTCTAAACTGGTGAAAATTACGTTGTAAAAATCCGTTACATATCGATATTAACCTGGTGATCCCGGCAGATATGAGGACAAGGGCTGCGGAGGCACAGATATGCGCAATATCTCCTCCCGTGATTCCGCTACAGAAGTTCTCCAGCATCTGATTTACGGAGGAACCAACCCGTGTTGACGAAGTGAGTTTGTCTCTCCCGGGACATTTTCAAGCACTGATGCGCAGGATCAGCGTGACGTAGATGTTCTAAGTGTCCTGCTTTTACTACCATGAGCGCGGGACACATGGGAGGAAAGGGGTTTTAGTGGAGTTGTGGCCCATGGGTTACTCCAAAGGGTATCTTGCTGAGTTTCCACACAAGTCAGCAATTGACTCTTTTATCTTCATCTTCTTGGATAACTCTCATTGCTTTGGTCTAGCCTTAAAAGCGTGTTAATAATGATGGAGATTACTTTATCCACCACATTAAGAGTCGGTTTAAACGACATTTTTAACAGATAAAAAACACTTTTCTTTGTTATATTTATTATTTAACTTGGCATTATGGAAACGAGATTTTGCATCGCTGGATTTAATTAATTTTCGATCGATGTAACTATCAAAAGGTTTGGCAATAGATAGAAATACTATTTTTGATAGTTCAACAACTTTCACATTTATTATTTAAATTAGCTTGAGTCTAGAAAACATTTAGAAATAATATTCGGCATTTTTAGATGATCTTACGCCTGATTCATGTTAGCATTAGTTAAGTGAGAGAGATAACACTATTGCACACCAAAATATACAATTACAAAATACCATATTTTCTAGGCAATACAATAGGCGGCCTTATCGCTCAAAGCGATCTCTTCCAGGCAACCTAAATGAAAGAGATTTGAATCAGGCGATATAGGTGGTCCAGGAAAAAGGCAATAGATACATCAATACTCAAACTAATTTAAGAAATAAATATACAAATACATATACATATATATATACATAGTCATATAAATGACTATGTTAAGTGTTAGTGTTATGTTAAGTTAATGTTAAGTGACTAGTTAACTTGTGAAACTGGCGAGTTAATTCATCTTTTTATTGCCTGAAGCAGGCAAACAGGCGGACGCCTCAGTTGATGTAATGTCTGCCCAACGGTTATAAGAACTTATTCTCAAATTAATTAGGTATTTATAAAATTTAAATAAGACATACGACGATATTCATTTATCTCTAGCTGTTAGCCTTGACTTCGTTCGCGTGGAATTTAATTTAATTTGGCTTCCGGTGCGATGACGGCGGCCGAGTGCGCGTGACACTTTCATTTTTTCTAAAATAAAACTAGCCAACTTACTCCTTATAACATGAGCTATCTACAAGTGAAAGCCCCGTCAAAATCGGTCCAGCCATTTCAGAGATTAGCCGAAATAAACAGAAATCATTCAATAAAAAGCTGTTATTTTGAAATTACGTACAGACAGTTCAATTTTATTTATATGTAGAAATTCATTTGACATTTAATCAGCGGAGATTCAGTACTTTGTACAGTATATGATTTAAATTTATTTAAATAAGTAATTTGAGAAGGTAACATCGATCGAGTTTCTCGTCCTTCTAAACACGACTTTGGGCAATTTATTGACTTAAAGTCTATGTTAATTAATAATAGTTTATTGTTTTTTTATTTGCGTAGACCATACAATGTTGCAATAATTCCTTATATTATTTGCGTATAAAACAGGCTATAAAACATCATCATACTTTCAATATATCATTATGTAAGTCATTTTAATTATTGTTTAAACAATCATTTATAATTTATGCACTATTTGAGTTTACTTGTACATACAACAGTGTGCTGTCATAATTTTATACACACGTTTAAAATGTATGAAGCTGGGAAGATTTGTACTATGATAATAAGTGTCTCATTTGAATCAATTGTTATCCATCCTATTCTCTTTCTCTCTCTTTCTTTCACCTTCTACTAATTATTTGGGGTCGGCACAATATGTATTTTCCTTCTATACTCTTCTATTCTGACATACGTACTCTAACACACCACGTCATTCTTCATACAATCCATCCATCTATTTTTTGTACCGATCAATTTTAAGGCTGGTGTGCATAGACATTTAACCGACGGTTATAATAAAATAATCGCTAAAAATATATGGCTAAACAGCGAGGCCTTTACCCGAGAAGGGGTTCCGATCAATGGTACTGAAGAAACTAACGATAGCGAGTAAAAGAAAACAAATCTATATATACATATACTTACATTAAAACATCACTGCACGTTATATTTGTAACATAATATTTTAGAATAAGCATGTAATAACAATTGTAGATTGGAAATAAACGGGCTTTATTATTATTATTATTAAATGTCTATGCACACCAGCCTAAGTTCAACATTCTTGTTGTCACGTGACTATCAGTCCTTCTCATTACATGCATTGGCCACCCTTAATCTTCTTTCTCTCAATTTTGCTTGCAGTCACGGGTGCAACTTCCAAGGATCCCCTTATTCCATTTATTTTCAAATAAATAGAGAGCTAAGTTAAAGGTCGTCTCGTAAGGAATCCCTTGCAGTCCCATCCTGTTTGTCCCGGCACGGATTTTCCGTGGTCGGCGAAACAGAAGAGGTCGCGTTGCGCTTTAAGCGTAGCGATTTATTGGCATATCGATAATATTATGTTCTTGTCTCTTTACTCAAAGTTTTTTTTTATTGAATAGGCCTGATGTCAGGAGGAAATGCAGTCTAAGGCACACCTACCTAGAAGATACATGTTCACGCGAGACTAGAAGACACATGAATTGTATTTTTAAGGAAAAACAGACGACGGTAAAGAGTTCGACACGTCTGCGGTGCGTATGATAAAAGTGGAAGCATAGCGTTTCCTGCGCTTTGTTAATATTTCTATCATATATCGGTGGCGTGAGCTCGTACGTCTGCTTGTCCGGGGAGGAATGCAGTTCCGTGGCACACTCGCCGAAGTGTAGAATACCGATAAACTAGCGACTTTACGTTGATGAGTTAGGTTCTGAAGCCTCTCGTCGAATAGTCGGTTATTGTCTATTAGCTTCCTAGCTCTTTTGACTCGAGTGTCTCGAGCTGGTATTTGGCTGAACCATCCCAAAGATGAGAGCAGTATTTTATGCAAGATAACTGCTCACATCTTTGGGATGGTAAAAAAAAAACAAAATGTCACGTGTGCGCAGGTTAAGGTTACTGCTCAAGAATCGTGCCTGGGATAATACAACAATTTTTTTTATATAAAATTCGACCTCTTTCAAGTTTTCGCCATAATGATAATTATGATTATTGAGTTCAAGAAAACAGAAATAAGAAGAGGAGCGGAATTTAATACAGATAATAAATGGTGGTTGATGAAAGCGACATCTATAGCGAAAGTGTGGCAAATAACCATTGTTATGGAATGAACAATGTCATGAACTTGAGTTTCACTTAATTACACGTTAATTACTGTAATTAAGTTTGTCTTATTAAATTGACACAATTGCGTTAATACTAAGCTTTTGTTTAGCATTTTTATGTTATGTATAGTGTATTAGGGTATAGGGAATTAATACTTTAGTAATAGGGACATTGATACACTTTTTATCATCATGCAAATCATCGCAAGTTTTGCACGATATGACTTATGACGACGTAAGTATGTACATTGTACATGTAAACGGATTCAAATAGCGCATCAATTACTGTTTAAACAGTAATTAAAATTGTTTCTATCGTTATATTTTAAAAGTAAGTGATATGATGGTATTTCAACGCCTGTTTTTTATGTACAAACTAGCTGTCCCGGCAAACGTCGTCCTGCCCAGAAAAGCTTCAATCGATATGCTGACAGCAACGCCACCTACCGGGTCCAATTGTGAACAAACTCAGAAACTTTCTCTGGCTCATGCACAACAACTTTGATAAAGATCATCACATGATCGAATGTATAGTTTACGATTCTATAAAGGACATACAGACAAGCATTCATTTTTATATATAAGAGATAATATTAGCAATTTTCATAACACTAGCTGTACCCGGCAGACGTTATCTTACCCTTAAAAAATAAAAATCTAAAAAACAATTGCAGCGCCATCAAGTATTAACTATCCCTAATGAGGTAATCGTCTCTTCACGGGATACCAAACCGCAGTTTAGTGTTGTAAGGCCGCTTGGAGATATTTAATGAAATTTTGTTCCGTTAATGTTGTTTGTTACACCCTCGACTAGGCACACCATAAACCGCGACCCCACGGTTCATTGCCTTAAAGATTTTATCGGGCGAGCGATGAATCGCTTGGATCCGTAACAGATTATTGATGGTTCTTACTAAATTATTTACGTAAACCAGCCCGGGTGATTTTATTTGTCTCGCTCTGATTCCTCTGTTGATTCTTTAAATTAATGAATATTTGTTTTGGTTAATTTTTTTGCATAACCGTATATCTTCTGCGCTGTGAATTGGACAGTTGCGTAATGGTAATCTGGTTATTATCTGTTAAAAACATAAACGAATGCAATAATATAGTATTATCTCTAACCGTTTATTAGAATAAAGAGATTAACTGCCGTAATTAGAGTCGGAATGGTCCATTAAGTCTAAAAGCTAGAACAACGTTTCTAGTGTTGCTCCATTATTAAAGACTAGCCGTTCTGCCAGACGTTGTCTTGCCTTGAATAAAAAAATGTAAAATCCGATTCCAGCGTCACCTACCGGGTCTAATTGTGAATCTAAACCATCCCCACACCCTCTTAGATACTATTTTTGTCTCTTGGGTTACATAATTGAAGTTTTAGTAGGATCCCTAATTTTTTTTCTAGTAATAAATCACTTGGCTAAAATGTGTCCTGTCCATTTTAATTTTTTATCATTCTTCTTATTTGCGTTACATACTGGCGTTTTAGACGTGGTGTCTGTGTCTATTGCACTGTGTGTTTGAGTCGTAACTAAGAAGCATCTTCACTTTGAATCTTTACAATTATTACATGTTGACGGTGAAGTAAGACATTGTGATGATAGTTGCTCATAGACATAGTCAACGTTCAAAATCAGTCTAGCCCATGGTATGCCATCCATACCCGTATACTTAGAGCTACCTTTTTTTCCATATTCAGGTTCGATTCTTTTCGTTATTTGATGTGGTCTGGGTGTCTGAGATCGTTTCCAGAGTGGTTCGTTATATATTACCCACAACACAAGCGTATAGCTTGAGTTTGTCGAATATTTAATATAGAATATGAATAAAATTCATATCAATACGGTTTCTAGAAAATTGACAGTTCTTTATGAACATCTGGGTTTATGAGCTGATGTTATTTTCTTAATATTGTAACGACCTAGATGCCGACAAAGGCAAATTCACACCTGCATACCTGTAGACATTTTATTACCTTTTAGGCATTTTGACTTCTCTTGTTTACTTTGTGTTTAAAATTTGAGATTAGAAAAACAGCCCATTGTGTATTGTAATATTTTATGGTAGTCATTAGCCAGGTGTGATTCTAGGAAATTCAGTCCACGCGGCCGAGCAGACATATTGTATTTGTACAGTATAAAGCAATGCCCCAATTGAGAGATGAGGCAGTCAAGCGAGAACACGAGCGAAGCAAGGCTTGTGCACATCCGGTAATCTATTTAGTGACGGACTTTGCGCGTGTTATTGTATCGTGCATTACGTTTGGTATGGTTGGTGTTTCAGTTATATTTGTACGTGTGTTATACGTGCTTGTATAGTACTAATAAGTTCTAACGGCATTTTAATTCAAGTCCTGCAACTCGTAACAATATCTTACTGGCGTTTGTGCGTCTTCACGCTATTGTCCGCAACAGAGCACCACACACGTAACTATAATTATCTTACGAATATATGAGCAAGTGTGCGGTGGCTAATGATGAAATTATGTCATCCCGCGAGCCACATGTGCTGACCCAATTCCCGACAGCTTTATCAGATGATAGTGTGCGGTGGCGAAACAGGAAAAGTTGCTTCTAATCAAGATTAAATCTGATGTTGATTTGCTCAAGTAGGAACCTTAATGCTCTTAGAGCTAGACAATGTTCGGCTAACTTCAATTATATTTTAAATAATAGCAACTAATTAATTTTTATTTAATTAATCGCATTACGTTGTAAATCTATGGTCAACATGACTAACTAATTGTTGCAGCTTAACGACCCAAAATTATATTTAGACTTCGAAACGAGAATGCTCCACTCTTTTCAGGACAGCGCTTTCTCTTGCCAGCCACAAGCTTGAAGCTCACGCAAATCAGTCTCCACTATGAAGGCCTCTCTTCAAAATCCTCCGCCATTATTTGTTGGTGGCCAAGTCCGCGCAAGCGATGTGCCTTTCTCTTGTGTGGAATCCAAGACCTTTTTAGGACCTTTCTTTCAGTTTCTAACCTCTTAATTTCCACCTAAAATGTTGAGGTCCAAATCTTAGATGATAATCTGTCTAAATGTTCAGTGCACGAAATAGCACAGCGCAATGCAAAAATTTAATTTTATATCATTATTCTCGGGTATGCATCAATGTTTTGGTATAGTACTAAAATACGAATATTACAACATTTTTAAGCATACCTAATTAGAATTAATTATGTGTCTTAATTTTCAAGTCTTTTGGGCTCTTCGAATGTCACTGTAAGTTTTTGGGTGTTTAGGAATTACAAACTTTTTAGATTAAAAAAGTTTGTAATGATTTTTGAGTCAAGCTTTTTTTAAAGGAAATAAGGATTCTTGTCTAACCTAACCTTTGTAAACATCTTCAAAAGGTGAATATATATACGTATGTAATATTATTATAGAAACAAAGCGTATTTCCTCCTAAATTGTAAACATCGAAGACTTAATTGATTCAGCCGGCATTCCTTCACATTGTTTCTTAAAATTAACTATAATTATTCTGAACACGTTTTACAATAGGTATGTTGACGAGACAATAAACGTTCAGTTTAGACTAATTTGCTAACAGAATCATGGTTATTTCGTAAAATAGTTTTTTGTTTCTTAGATTAAGGCAAAAGTTAATTTTATACGATTTCCGGACCGTTGAGTCAAAATCTCTACCGAGTTTTAGTTATTCACCATTCTTTTAACTCGTGTTTCTCTGTCGCGTCTCTCTTTTCTTTCATCTTCTCCCAATTGTTTGTGGTCGGTTGGTCAGCACATACCTTTTCCTTGCTTACTTCTCTATTCTGGCATACGTCCTCTGTCACATTATAAATCATCATCATGTCATCCTTCACACAATCCGTCCAACTCTTTTTTGGTCTACATTTAATTTTGTGCTCATCAATATTCCCTTTTCATTACATGTCCATGCCACCTTTGTCTTCTTCCTCTCAATTTTTGTTGACACGTGTATAGGTATGTATTATATTTGTGAAGTTAAGGTTTCTTATAAGCGAAATGTCCACTGGCAAGTAACTTCCACAATTTCTTTCAGAAGTCAATTGACAACTGTTTCCATTGACTGCAATTTCTCTATATGCAAGTCGGTTGTAGAAGTGTGTAGAAGGTAACTTCCTGCAAGATCTTCTAGAACCGTTTCGACACAATATTTACTATTATTATTGCATACAAATTACTTGAACAAGAGTGATCAAACAAGATGCCTAGCTGCCTCTTGCCTAGATAGCCTAACCTAGATATTCCCACTTCCGACTTATATAGTTCATCCGTACTTTGACCACTTTTTTGTTTGTTTTGTTTTTTAACCTCTTGGCCAAATTGTGGTTTGAGGTTATGTAGCTTTCGATTGATTTCAACAGCCGTAGTATTGAATTTTTCTGCGAAACGCTCTATCGCAACGTTTTTCTTAATTTTATTTTTATAATCCTTGCAGTTTGTGTCCTACAATTGGGGATTAATCTCGTATAAAGATATAAGTTGCACCGTATCTTCACGGGACCATACCTTTTTGTCGCTCATGTTAAAGTTATTAAATGTGACACATAAAATCAATTTAAGTGAATCCAGTAATTACTTAAAGAATTTCCAGCTAATCTTAACTTGCTCTAAAAACTTCCAACTTTTTGTGTGAACAAAATAAAGACGCAAGCGCTTGCTGCAAGGTTAAAACAACCGTATACACGTGCGACTTGCAGCAAGTTCGGCAAGTCACTAAAACTTGCAGAAGTCAACTTGCGCGAGCGTTTACACGTTGGAAGTCGCTTGCGCAAGTCAAGTTCTGCAAATTTTATTGCTAGTGGACACTTCGCATTAGAAATATAACTTCTTAAAAATCGGTAGAGTAGTAATTCTTAAACCTTTTTTTTAACTTACGTCTCTTCGACCCTGATGTAAAAATTCCTATAATTTATTATTCTCATCACGTCATGGAATGCCTTGTACAAGCACTCTCGATTTACCTCATGTTCGTAAAGTATGTCATGGTGCTATCGCCGAAGTGAAGTTCTATCAACAGTTTATTCTTTCAAAATACCTTCATTTTCATATAAACTACATTTTAAAGTGCAGTTCTAGAGTAACTCTGCATATGTGTGTGCGTGCGCGAGAACTGAATTATTTTTATTTACATTATTTTAATTACATTATTTTTCCTTAGAATTAAGCAGTACGCATGGGGTCCTCCAGCATCTGGGGATGCGGAGGAACTAACCTTTGTTGACGAAGTGGGTTTGCCCTGCTTCCCGCTGCACTCTAAGGCACTGATGCGCAGAATTAGCGTGGGCGTAACTACGTTCTAAGTCTCATGCTTGTCCTGCGAGGCATATAGGAGGCAGGTAGGTTTAGTGGAGTAGTGGCCTATAGGGAACGTCTTTACCTTGCTGAGTCTTCACACAAGCCGGCGGACTTCAGTGGTTAACTCTCGCTCGCTTTGGTCTATCTCCCCAGCAAAGGACCCGGTACTGTACGAAATGTATGCTTTATCAAAAGGGAAGCAAGCATGATCTATATATTATTTGCATTTATTTTAGGAAATAAAATATAATCTAATATTTTAAGATAAATAAAAATTCTAAATGTATTACAATCATTATTTAATACTATTATTGCATTTATCATTTCGAGTAATCGGTGTATTGGTAAATTAAATTAGGCCACCGTTTGAAGGTTGTACGGGTGGCTTAACACAGCTCATGTACAGCTGTAGCGTGCCTATTTTATCTATTGCGAAACAATTACAAAAGATTCAGTCTGTTATTTATCTACTTTATATTTTTAACGTTCTTCATATAAGGTAGTACGTTCCCCTTTGATTTTGTAATATTATGTTCAGATATGAGGTAAGCCTTTAATCCGTGCAGGAACGGAGAAAGAATACAATTTCCTGCGGCCGGGTGGCCAATCGTAAGAGGCGACAAAACAACCCACAGCTAGGTGGAAGGGTATTGGCCCGACTGGATGGCTACCACCTCTGGTCTAAAGTATGTCGCCATAACAACCTTGAGTTGTGTTCCGGCATAAGTGATCAGGTTCCAGTCTCCCTTAAGAGGGCAGCAGCGCATTTGTGGCACCTTTGGTGTTGCAAATGTCCATAGGCGATAGTTACCGCTTTCCATCAAGTGGACCGTCTGCCTGTCTGCTGAACTCCTGCAATAAAAGAAAGCTGCTTCCATGGAAAAAGCTGACACACTGCTTATCCAGTAGTAAATGGGTTTTAAGTTAAGAAGGTTTATAAACTAATATTTGACAGATGTCAAAATTTCGGAGGTCGTATTTGCTAAGGACTATACTGTTAATACTAAGTCCATTGAGGACCTTTCTACGGTTTGCTCCGGAATAGATTTAATTGGTAATAATATAAGCTTTATTTGAGCGTATGAAAGTTCTGCCAATTCCTTATCATATAGATAAGGAATTGGCAGAAAACCGCCAGAATGTTTCAAATCACGACCTACACGACATCGCTCTGGCTACTTTTTGTCACCTCACGTAATGTCCCGCTACCAATTGACCGGCACTCTTCGATTTTCCTTCACAATAACGGACTTGGTGCACTTTTTGCTATCGATCGGTTATTGACACCCGCTGCATTGTTGAACAGAGTACAATTTTCTTATATTTACAAGTTTGCCAGGCTGCTCAATGTTGTACAATAGCATTATATTTCCTAAGTAAAAATCAAGCAAGCTTAGATTAGCTGTTTCTATGGAATAGGATCTATTTGTCCATAATGTAAAATAAACTTGATGATGGTAAACAGTAATTTATTTGTTTGGGTCGAATCTTACTGGACGGGTGGAAGGAGGCTGGTACTGAAAATCAGCTCCTGCCACAGCATAACGCTGAGTTACCTCATCGTCGCAGATTTAATGTACATTTTCTAGTGTTTATATTTTTTTCGTACATCATATTATATTATATTGTTATATTGTTTATGTGTAACAAACAAGTGTATTTACTGTTTTTTTGTGCATTATTTTGCGACAGTAAAAATTTTTTTTCTTTCCTTCTTTTCTTTAAACTCAAACCAATAATGAGAAATATGATGTCAATAATTTTTTTATAAAGTATAGAATTTCCTGCGTCCGGACAGCCTGTCGTAAAGGCGACTAAACGACCAACAGCCAGGTGGTAGGGTGTTTGCCCGACTGGATGGCTACTACCCCTAGTCTAGAGTATGTCGCCATAACAACCTTGAGTTGTATTCCGGCATTAGTGGCCAGGTTCCAGTCTTCCTTAAGAGAGCAGCGCATTTGTAGTACCTTTAATGTTGCAAATGTATATAGGCGATGGTAACCGCTTTCCATCAGGCGGGCCGTCTGCCTGTCTGTTGAACTCGTGCAATAAAAAAAAAAAAGTTTTTGCTTCACGTATTAATATATACCTACACTAGGTAGGTATTAATAAAAGTTAGATAATAATTATCTGTGAGTATATTCTCTGAAGTTTCGCTTCTACTCCGTGTGAACTGCACACACACACACACACACGCACGCACGCACGCACGCACGCACGCACGCACGCACGCACGCACGCACGCACGCACGCACGCACGCACGCACGCACGCACGCACGCACGCACGCACGCACGCACGCACGCACGCACGCACGCACGCACGCACGCACGCACGCACGCACGCACGCACGCACGCACGCACGCACGCACGCACGCACGCACGCACGCACGCACGCACGCACGCACGCACGCACGCACGCACGCACGCACGCACGCACGCACGCACGCACGCACGCACGCACGCACGCACGCACGCACGCACGCACGCACGCACGCACGCACGCACGCACGCACGCACGCACGCACGCACGCACGCACGCACGCACGCACGCACGCACGCACGCACGCACGCACGCACGCACGCACGCACGCACGCACGCACGCACGCACGCGCGCGCGCGCGCGCGCGCACACACACACACACACACACACACACACACACACACACACACACACACACACACACACACACACACACACACACACACACACACACACACACACACACACACACACACACACACACACACACACACACACACACACACACACACACACACACACACACACACACACACACACACACACACACACACACACACACACACACACACACACACACACACACACACACACACATGTTTTTTATCGAGTTCAATCCCTTTGCGGTCACCCTACTGCTCGGGGACATACAGGGCAGTGTGGGACTCGTCGGAATACCCACTAAACAAGCCGGTGTTTCTCCTATCGTCATATGCTGACCTAACACTAAAATCAGTCATTTACTTCGTAACTTTCTTCTTTATTTCAATGTTAAGCATCTATTTTATTATTTAGTGCTTTATCTGATAGCCTGACAAAATTTACGGAGTCTGACCACTGAAGATGCCAGTGTCTTTGTTTGTTGCGACCCAAGTGTTCTTAGCTCTAAGGTACGTAAGTTTAAACTTAGATAATCTAATTACCCATGCATACCACGTTTTCGAAAGTAAATAGGTACTGGCGTTTAAACCCAAGTCACGGATATATGTGACCTTTGAACAGATATTCTAAGCGTGCTTAAAACTATCAGGTTTTTATAACCTGGTAATTTGTTTAAACTGATTGTGTTTTATACGAACGTAGCAAGCGTTAATAATATCCATTATCTTCTTTGCAGATAAAGGTGAAAGAGACTTCCTGATGAGGGAGTTGGGATTTAATCTTTTTAATGTAGGTTTTTTTCTTAGAAATTTTGGTAGTCTTCCATAAGTAAGACATTTGAGCTAGTACATTATTGGAATTTCAAAAATAATTTATTTCAAGTGTAGGAGATGGTGAGGCTGATATGGAAATGTCGAAAAATTCCCAAAAGAGATACAAAAGAAAATAATACCTACTCCGCTATTTTATTTTCAACTAGCGTTCCGCCCCAGCTTCGCAAGGCTATCTAAAAAATTTTTTTTTTTTTTTTTTTTTTGAGTTTAATTACGTACTAAGCGAATTCAAAATATTTCCCCTCCCGTACGGCCCGTACCCCAGTGACGCCTACATCGCATAAGGTGCTGCCTAGCTAGCCGAGCAGGGTGAGCGGCGACCACGCAACTTTCTTCTAATACTTACATTTTTAAACTCGTGATATCTTTCGAATGAAATGTCCGAATTGAATAAATCAAAAAGTTATATAAAGATATTGAAGCAGTCTTGAATATGAAGTAATTTATTTTGATAATGATGAATACCAAGATACAAATAAAGAGCCCTTTCTAGCGGCGGCATTTCAATTAAATTTTTAAAATAAAAGAACACTTATTGTGGCATAACTATAATAGTTAGATACATTTTGTCGCGATACTTTATAAACAGTGATGTGTTCTGCAAAGTCGTACTACATTATTTTATTCTATCATCAATAGTTTACGAAGCGGCACGCGTTTTTACGTTTTTTTACACCTTGGATTACATTATTGGAGTTTTAGTAAAGATCCCTATTGTTTTTGAAAATATAATATAGCCTATGTCACCCGGGAATAGTGTAGCTTGCCGACAGTGAAATAATTTTTCAAATCGGTTCAGTAGTTTCGGAGCCTATTCAATGCAAACAAACAAATCGTTCCTTTTTATAATATTAGTATAGATAACAAGGTCTTTCGTTTATTTGGCCTTCTCTACGTTCTCATCCTAAATATCACTCCTCGCTATTAAATAATTAAACAGCTGTAAACTGCCAGATATAACACAGTACAGGTGTTAAATTTGTTATCAGAGTGTTTGCACTGAACACGGCTGTTTGTTAGATAACATAGTTGGAAGCTAAAGTCAATAAATTTGCCGTATTGCAGTCGAGGTTAATGAACCAGTTGCTGACTTCAGTTTCACTATTAAGGCTTGTAGCCACGCCAATGTCCTTGATTTTCCGATACTAATTCCATAGATGAGGTCGTTTTTCGGATACATTATTGCTTTATTGTGAACTAGCTGCGCCCGCTGGAAAATTGTTATATTTTGGATAATTTACATTATGTCCTATGTGTTATTCTATGTGTAAGCTATATTTTTGTAAAGTTTCATCAAAATACATTCAGTAGTTTTTGCGTGAAACATACATCCATATATTCTTACAAACTTTCACGTTTATAATATTTATAAGATAGGATAGGGATATAGAATAAAATAAATTAGTATTTTAAAAAATAATAATATCAATATATTTATATCTCTTTCATAAATAAGTAGATATTATTTTTAAACTGTTTTGATAACATTTGACAGAGTAAAATGGTTTCATATTAATAACTTGGCGGTGATTTTTCTTAAATAAAAACAACTATAGAAAAAATTAAAAAAACACGTTACGTGTCATGTCGTGATGATTTATGACTTTTTTTCGTAAATTATTGCTCATTAAACACCTTCGAAAAGTTGCAAATGCACCACACTCTTGCGCCACACCCTTTTGCGGCAATAGGAGCCTTACGAGCATAATAATATGCTCGCGGTTATAAAACCGACACATGCTTGAGCTAGATTCTGTTTAATTGAAGATAATCTAGGATCGGCAGTGGTTTAGCGTTTGTAAAACTTAAATGAAGTTTATCTACCTATAGATACTATAATAAATACGTAGGAGTACCGAGTTTGTGGAATGAATTTAGAAACGAGAAAATTTAGGAGGGTTAATTTCAGTTCAGCAGATTTCGAAATTGCAACTATTAGAATTTTGACCATTATTAAGTTACGTACGTACTTACTACTGGAGTTAATATTCTTATATGAGAATAACGCGCATGTTCGATAGTACAGTACAACCATTTTATCGATAATAAAGTGCACCCACCTTTTAATTGTTATTCATCTCCAAATAAGAAGTCTTATACTAACGCTTCCTATAAATTTTTTATGTTATCTTTTGCATCTATTATTATAATATTTTCTTAAGTTTTCGCGACTTGTACACATAATAAAACTACGTTTTAACGGTTTTAAGCGCGGTAATTTATTTGATTTAGGTTTATCCATTAACAAGTTGGCGGTAGGCTGAATAAAAACATTGACAATACACGTTTGACAAATGTCATCTTTGTTTTCCGTGACCACGGCCACTGAAAAGCGGCCGAAACGTCGGATAAACCTTAATCAAATAAATTACCTCGCTTAAAACCGTTAAAATGTAGTTTTATTATCTATTATTATGTCATAGTCTCCTTCATTCACAAGTACGTAAATATGCTGTTAAAGTGAAATTTTCTCTTGAGTATACGTACATTTATTCTGTAATCTCATTACAGTAGTTGTACATACTCAGCCGCATATTTATATAATGTCTAGTCGTATCGATCAAAACACTTGGATATTTACTAGTTTAATTTTGTTTAGCAATAATTATGCTGTGGAATGACTATGACATTTTATTATTAATTGAGACATGGTTGGAAGATGATATTTTTAATAATGAACTATGCGATGATAGATACGAGGTTTTCAGATGTGACCGTGATCTGTATCATAAGAGTAAGGAAACTGGTGGCAGGTGGAGGAGGCATGATATGTGCACAGCAAGATCTATTCAATTCGTGCAATACAATTTCCTGCGTCCGAGCGGCCTATCGTTATAGGCGACAAAACAACCCACAGCCAGGTGGGAAGGGCATTTGCCCGACTGGACGGCTACCACCCCTGGTCTAGAGCATGCCGTCATAACAACCTTGAGTGGTTTTCCGGCATCAGTCTCCCTTAAGAGAGCAATAGCGCATTTGTAGCACCTTTGGTGTTACAAATGTCAATAGGCGATGGCAAGAGTTTTCCATCAGGTGGGTCGTCTGCTTGTCTGCTGAACTCTGTAATAAAAAAAACGAGCCCTGTCTCATAATAGCGACTGGACTTATTCACATGAGCCTAACTGATAAGTCTCGAGAGTTAGGCTTGATCATTTTAGAGAGTGCATGACTCCGTACACTTATTTGTATCCTACACATAATTTGTTTGTAGTTCGCGGATTTTAAATTACTATTTATAAAATGGAAAAATAATACTTACAGTACTTTATTACATGCATCTTGTTCTGCACAGTCTGAATCGTCTACAGCTTTCTTAGATTTTTGAATTATACATGTTTTTATCAATACAACTGTATTAAGAACCACGCCTATAATATTTTTGATCTCTGTTTCAGTCAGTTTCAGTCAAAGAGAAGAAGAAAAATACAAAAGATGCTTAGTACATAGTACAACGGCCAAACTTAAACGGTGGGACTAATTTTGATGTATTTTTGTGTGTTGCTCAAGTGGATTCGAGAATGATTTAAATTAATAATTGGTCCCGGTCGATGGCGCAGCAATCGGATTCTACATTTTTATTTTTAATGGTAGGACAACGTCTGCCGGTTACAGCTAATATATGACAACACACAAGTGTAGTTTAATAACAGATTAGGAATTATTATACATATTAGAAGAGTATTACGTCTAAATCTGTTTTTTAAAGCATCGTAAGGATCTGGCCTGTCTTATAGGAATAGTAGCTTATTTATTTCATTATGTTACCTCGTAAGAATGATTGTTAAGTAGTTACTTACGTGGTTAAACATATAGCCTTGAAGGCAAATTCGTATAAAGTGATTGTTTCCATGCCATACCTCATTAAAATCGGTTTAGCCGTGAAACGGTGGCGCATAGGCAAGGTTACTTTCATGCGTGTAAAAATAATCGTCACGGAAATAGGTATTATATTTAAAAGCAAAGTATACGCATTTTGATGCACCAACTTGTCTCTAGTCAAATACTGACTTCAAGATGGGTACCTTTTCACACAACGGTTTAAAAAAAGTTTTAAATAAGAAAAAAATTGTCTGCGTTGAAAATATATACTGTTTAGTGAAATGTTCATTTTCGAGCTGCTACTAAGAAGTCTCTCGTTTGGTGTCAATCGATCAATATAGTCAAAATCTGTATACATAGAACAAAGATAGTTACACCATTTATAACTCAAGAACGGCTGGACCGATTTTTATAATCTTTTGTCTCCACCCCAAATAGCAGAATAACTATGAATAAATATATCGAAAAATTCGCAGTTTTTGTGTGTGTCTTTGCCCCGGATGGTTTTGATTCACAAATTGAACCGGTAGGTGACGCTGGAATTGAGTCCTAGATTTTTCTTCTTTCAGGACAGATCAACGTCTACAGGAACCGCTACTTTGATATATAGGCTAAATTGCTTCAACGCTGTTTTAAAACCTGATTATTTATAAATAATACACTCTGGCTAAATATCACAAATCTATGTTTATAAAAGAAGAAATCCGAATTATTGTTTTAATAATGAGTTGCAATAACACGCACCCCAGAGAGTAAGAAGAAAATATCGATCGTAACAACCCCTATGGTTGTTACTTAAGGGGTAGTTTTTGTCCTTATCTAAGTAAATATAGCTGTTCTTTTTTACGTCCCCACTATGAAATATTTATAATGTGCGTGATATCTCTTTTTGATATATTTATTATTGGTTTGGAAAATGCCGTTCGCATACCATTTGTATATTAATTTAAATATGTCTCATATTAATAAGTATGTGTGTCTATTATAGTTATTATAAATTATTATATATAAATTCTAAATTATGTAAAGTAAACGTATACAGTGAAACCGGGTTAAGTTTGACATCAAGGGACCTGCAATATGGTTTCACTTATAGAGGTATTCCACTTACCCAGTGTCTCAGATATCAAGGTATAAATAAATATCTCTCCCATTTACAGACGATTCCATTAATAGAGGTCAGAATACAGGTTATTTCAGTTATAGAGGTGCGATTATTAAATGAAATAACGAACGAATAAGAACGTGTTATGTAAACATTATGGATATAAATAAGCTGGAGGTCATTGAGGCTCAAAATTACTTACGTAGTTAAGTGCGGGATTTGCGGGTAGAATAAGTAAGTCAACAAACAAAACGATGTTATCTCAGTTACAGAGGACTATGCATATAAAATTCACTCGCTATCTCAGTTATAGAGGTAACTATGATGATAAATCGAAAGAACGAATCCCAGATATAGAGCTTTGCTTTATCCCACTGACAGGGGTAATTCAGTAATTTTACTGTATATTGTTCATAAATTTATGTTCAATTTCATATTTATTTAAAAGGTATATAAATAATATAAGTAGTATATAAATAATAAAAATAACTTTATACTCATGAACTCACTATACTCATTAGAGGAAAAAATGCTCTTAAGTCCTTAGCATATAGAATTCTCGTTCTCTAGACAATTAAAGTTATATAAATGCTTAACAAGTCACTTCTCCGACAATTTTGGAACTAAATCCAAATTTTTGTTGTAACTTTTATTTAGTGTAGTGTATTGGGACTTTTTGGCGGGAACTGAAAGGTGATGTTGTGCTGTGCAGTTTTATTTTCTAAAAATGTGTAAAATTACTCTAAAATGAACAATAGTTGTAGGATATTTGTAGTTTTTGAGTAGTAATTATGTGTTTTGTGAAAAATATGAACTGTATAGTCAAATGTGGCCTTTTGAGTTGTCACAAGAACTCCGTTGAATGGCACTAGCTGATTACCTACAGATCAGCTGTGCTACACATAGGCTTAAGAAAATGAAGAAACTATATTGTAAATTAAGATCTGGCTTAAAGGCCTAGTTGCCAAGCCATAAATCTAAATAAATAAATGTAGTGTATTGTAACATTTAATTTGTTACATACATTTAGTTATTAAGTTACTGGAAGGAACTAACCCCTAAGGATACAGGCTTGGCCTAGTCTATGTGTTAGTGTCCAGTCTTAATTTTAAGGCAAAATTTGTTATATTTTTGGTGACATAACCGAATTCAGAGAGCTTACAAGACAAGTACAAAGACGGTAGAGTGGTGAGTATTGACAGTTCACAGTGCGACTTGCTGGTAGAGTGAGTATTTACGATTATGCAAACGGCATCC
The DNA here is from genome assembly GCA_949752895.1 of Dendrolimus pini. NCBI lineage: Eukaryota > Metazoa > Arthropoda > Insecta > Lepidoptera > Lasiocampidae > Dendrolimus > Dendrolimus pini. Next base: position 21,540,309 of record OX457137.1, on the reverse strand, counting down.
AGCTCGTGGTACAGCGAATTTTAGTTTGTCGAGAATAAAGAAAGGAGATTTTATAAGTAAACACAATATCAGCAGTTTGGGTCGCAAGTTCAATGGTACTGCTTTGTAGGATTCCAACCTGGAAAGGTAACTATTTAAACTACAACAGCTGTCAGCCATTTACAAGGTTAACAGACTATTATCTAACTCTGAGTGCGGTAGTTACACAGGCGTACTTAAATGTATGTGTATGAATGTATGAAGATTATAAAAAGTTCAAATGAAATCTATTAAGCGAGCTAATCTTGCGGAAAATGTATGAACAGTGGATGAAAGAAAGATTTCTTCGGAAGTAATCAATACACGTTTTCTATTTTACACAATATCTTGTGTAACATTACAGGCATCATTAGCAATGAAATGAAGAGTTGTTTTCCAATCCAAAGGATTTTGGCAGGATTGCATATCGGCTATCTCGATGTGCACATTTCATCACGATGTAGACAATATGTAGATTAGGTCAAAAGCTAAACTAACTAACAAGAAACTTAACTGGTGCAATGCTGGTCAGGATTTGAATCAATAATTTGAAATGTGAGTTCATTAGCCACTAAGCTATCACGGCCTCATGGCATAAATGAATGAATGAATGAATGAAAATTCTTTATTCTTGCCGCTTGTTCTCCTTTAAACAGCGATAACAACTTGCGAAGTGGTGTGCATAGAATACGAAGTAGAATTAATTTTTGACCTATTCATAAAACTTCAAAAAGTGTTCTCTAGTGGAACTTATTTTGAATAAATTATTTAATTAAACAATGAATGAATAATTAATATTGAACAATGGGCGACCTTATCGCTCATAGCGATCTCTTCCAAGCAACCCCATGTCCGAGGAGAAAAATATTAATGAAACAATGCATCGGTGGCTTACAAAACAGACTAAACTAAACTTATAATTGACTTATCATATGTTATTGTCTCTTCCTTGAGTCATATTCCTCATTCCTGAGGGTCGTGAACTTTCTCCGCTACTTTTTCTTGGACTATTTCGCAATCGGTGACGATCAGCGGCCGTATGCAGGACGTCATACACGTAGACGAATCAGCGCATCGGACTACTGCCTAGAGATCTTTTTCCTTATATTTTGTCAATGACCATTATATTACTATTATCCGCAAGAGTTAACTTGAGACTTGAATGCGCGCTCTACTCCCGACTCTGGCCTTCTTACCGCTCTCGCAATCGACGCCGCGGTCTCAAGTTAACTCTTGCGGGTTATAATAATAAAAATCTATAATATTATAACATTCTAAACCTGCCGTGTCTGTATATAGAAGCTATTAAAAAAACAACTCGAATAGACTATATAAACGATGGAGAACATTATGCAATATTTTTTAGATTTCTTGCGCCGATTTCGAGGCGGTTTTCGCTGGTCAATAGCAAATTCTTAGACTTAAAATCTACTGGGAATCCCGCGGGAATTTCAATTTAAGCGTGGACGAAATCACAGGCATATCCTAGTAATAACCTTCGACGTTTTCGCATTTACACTGAGACCATAGGCTTTGCTCTAGTCAAGAGTTTTATTAAATTATTTGTAGTTAGAATTGCTTCTGAAAGTTTGTTAAAATTACATTGAGTACAGATTTGAAAGTCGTCTGAATGAAATTGGTATGAGAAAGAAAGGTTATTGGAAATCGAGTTAAATTCGCATTTGTTGGAAAAGCAGGGGACAACATTTTATATTTAACCATAGCAATGTATTTATTATTTTTACGTCTTTGTACTGTCGCTTCGCTAGCAAATAAATTCTTTTTTTCTCTAGTTAATGAAGATAGCAAATGGCAGAGGTAATTTGCCACCTTGATGAACACCAGCAGCATATCACACTTAGATGAATAAATATCATATTTGGATCGCATTAACTAAATCACATACTAGATAAGGAGGTGCTATTAATTAAAGCCTCAACAGATAACAGAAAAAATACCAGATATTCACGAAAAGAAAACTATAGCGATCTAGAATATTTAAGCAGATAATTTAGAATCAGAATAAAATTTAACTTACTTCGTTCTTAATTATGTTACACTGTTAGAAGATAGGTCTAAATCATCCATCTTACATTCATTTGCCGTTCTAATAGAAAACGAATTACGTCGGTAAACTGTGGAAGTCAGTGGTGTATGCAGTGCCTAATTTGCTAGAGCAAACATTAGTAGGGGAACATACAAATGTAGTGTTTGAAAGATATTTGCACAGTTGATTTTGGAATGCGCATTTTGAATCAAGAAACGTCTATCAGCAATCTTTCTTCTAGTGTTCAGAAGCAAGAGATGAAATACAGGGGTCCAAGTAACTTTTCCGAGATTATGATTTTGCATGCTTATTTTATAACATAAGCATCAATGTAATCTATTAAGTTTAATAAAAGTCTTAGTATTCACGTAAGTGTGTACTTTATTGTTTTATATTTATAGACCAGGTTCTCAGATTGGCAACGCCGATGGTTTGAGCCGTTGGCCACAACCAGTTCCAGAGGAATCTGAGCCTCATATTCTTCAGATAGCAGAAAGGCCAGATGACCTTCGAGTGGAAGCAGAACAAATTGCAAGAGAGTCCAAAAAAGACAGATTACTGTCAAGAGTTATTCATCACATGCAATGTGGCTTGCCTGGTAAAGTAAATTATGGTGAACTTCGTGTTTACTGCTTACACAGAAATGATCTATCATTAGTGGAAGACTGCATATTACTGTTGTTCGGTTGTGGTTCCAGCACAATTACGAACCCAAGAGACTGTCAACTTAACCTCATGAAATCGAAGTATAACAGAATAGTTGCGACCTTCCCGCTTTAACGGTACTTAAATATATGACACAGTCATGAACAATCTTTAGCACCTTTCATTGACTTAACTAACACGATACTGATTTGTTTTACTTCCGATATTTATTACATCTATTAATTGAACCCAATACGTTCGTTTTGAGATCACGCAACCGTCCATTCACTTTACTTAAATGCTTGTAACATATTATTTTTACAACATCTTGTAATGCTGCATTATTGCGTGTAGAATCTTTTTTGGATGTAATGCTTTTTTTGCAATCTTTTAACAAGTACTGTTTTTTTGTGTGTAGTAACTTTATGTAATGGTTAATATCTTTACATCAGGTGAGATCGTGTTCAAAGTGAATCTAATATTTGGTATTTGTCGCTTATAAATGGAGTTAAGCCTGTTTTACATTTGTTAGATTACCCAACATTCACAATATTTAGTTTACTTGCAACACTGATTCTGCACAAGCAGCACCAAAAACCCCATCCGTTGTTGCATCCCTTTTGTATACCACCCTTTTTTTAGTAAAATTAAATTAAAATACAGTACAGTCAAGTGTTAACAACATTTGCATTACATAAGTGTTAGATAAGTAAGTCCTTATCCTCCTTTGGATAGACATGTACTTTTTGAAGTGAAACTTCTTTAGAATCGTGATTGGAAATTCGATGAAACAAAAAAGCGACACTAAAAAGTGATAAACACATAAATCTATAGGATTAAGCTCGCGAGAGAATAAGATACGAGTTTGAAATTGTGCATCACAGATTAGAGAGTCAATAAGACCGATGATTAACATAGGTCCAATTTGGACTGAAATAAAACTGAAATATTTTTTTGATTAAAAAAGTGAAAAATTTAAATTGATAGTTAAGAAGTTTATTTTGAATTAAAATATGTTGACGGATGTAAGCTAAAGGAATTATATTTATATTGATGTAAAGAAAATCCCTATGATTGTCTTTATTTCACATTTAAATTACCGCTCTTATCTATGGACAAACTAAAACTGACAGCACAATGTACACTGACAAATGACAGTTGAAACATGACTGAAGGAAGCGCGTAAAAGACAAATGAAGTGAATTTATTGTGAACATCCTGCTAGATTTATTTATATTACCTGAAACCTGAAATAAGGGCATTAAATGTTGTTTCTCTTGTTTTTACAGGTAATATTTATTTACTTAAATTGTAATAGCGATAAGTTTATTGTTGAAAGAACATCACATTAATTAAATCTCTTGTTTTTACAGAGAAACAGTTTAGTCATTATTTCGAAATTCCCATTTTGCAAAAGATAAAATACAATAAAATCATTATAAAACAACATTTTTTGCAAATACTTAAACGAAAATGGAGAAGTTAAGATTCGATTTCGCTGTAAAACCATCTGCGGACGGAAAATCAAATATAATATGCATAACATCCATTTCAACACCAAATGGACATACTTATGAAATACCAGCTGAGTACCAACCAGCGAGTTTTCATCAAGTAATCACAAATACTCCCAACTATGCCAAAATAAAAAAATCATTAAATAAAAGACATCAAACAAGGAAAATATGGATAACTGTGACAGACAATATATCTAAAATATATTTAGATGAAGAACAAAATTTACAGTTTAATGATTTTTACTTAGAAGAAATTTCGGAGAAAACATGTGATACAGAATCTACACAAAGTGGCTCAAGTCAAGTGTTAGAGAAATTGATAGAAAAGTTACTTGAAGAAAAACACCATAAGTCGGAAAGTCAAAATTTAGGGAAAATTGCAAAAGACTTCATGATTGAGAAATTCACAGGCAGAAATGCAAATGCTTACCAGTGGATTAAGGACTTTAATAAAGAATGTGAACGCTTTCAAATTAATGAGGACAAAATGAAAATTGAAATTTTAAAAAACTTTTTGGAATACTCCAGTGTAGATTGGTACAGCTGCATGCTAATGAAATTTACAGTGGAATCAGAGTGGAATAAATGGGAGAAAATTTTCTGTGAGACATTTGGCAATAAAGGATGGTCTCCCATTAGATATGCTCTGGCTTTTAAATATCAAGCGGGCTCGCTGCTAGAATATGCATTGAAAAAAGAAAAACTATTATTGGAAGTGAGAAAATCAATTGATACAGGAACGCTTATTGATCTCATAGCATCTGGCTTACCAAATTATATTACAGATAAAATTGACAGGGAAACCTTACATGAACCACAACAACTGTACAATGAAATAGGAAAACTGGAACATTTGGTACAGAAAAATAGATATGATAAAAAAAATAATAGATATACAGAAATGAAACCAAAAAAAAAAATCGAAGAAAGTAAACCGTGCCAGATTTGTATAAATGAGAAAAAAGGGAAACGTTACCATCCTGAGGAAAGTTGTTGGTTTAAAAGTAATAATCAAAAATCAGTTGTGAAAACTGTAAATAACTCTGAATTGGAAATTGAACTGAATGAAGAGAATCCAAAAAACTTGATGTGCCACCATTAATAAAAATAAAGCTTCTATTAAATGACACTTTAAATGTTTCAGGAATTTATGACTCTGGTTCAAATGTGTCATTAATAAATGCTAAATTATTAAAGATTAAACCAAAACATACAAATGATATACAAATGGTAAATTTAAGGACTATTAATGGTGAGAAGAAAACAAAAGGAATGGTAACTCTAAAAATAAAAATCTACAATATAAAAAAAACCATGAGTGTTTTTGTAGTGGATAGTGAAAATTTTAATCATGATTTTCTAATTGGTTTGGATTGTATCAAAACTTTCAAACTAATACAAAATGAAGATTTGAAAATCATACAATGTAACAATGTCAATGAAGAGCATACAAAAAAGAAAAACTACTCAATAAATGATATCTCAAATTCAACAAATGTCAGCATTCCTGATGTAGTAGAAAAACAAAATGAAGAAGGATTTTCATTAAACTCTAAAGTTTTAAAACAAGAAATTAAACACATGACCAAAGGTGAAATAAATTTCAATGAACATATAGATTCAGATGAATTTAAAATATCAGTAAATCATTTAAATTTATTCCAACAATCAGAAATTGATAAATTAATAGAAAATTACAAATCAGTTTTTGCAAAAGATAAATATGATGTCGGCACAGTACAGAAGTATGAAGCACATATTGACTTGATGGTGGATAAATACTGTTACAAACGTCCATACAGATGTACAGCTGAAGATCGAAAAGAAATAGAAAATCAAATATCAATACTATTACAGAAAAATTTAATTGAAGAATCTTACAGCCCATTCGCTGCACCAGTGACACTAGCATATAAAAAAGAAGATGAAAAGAAATCAAGGTTATGTATAGATTTTAGAGAATTAAATAAAATTGTTGTCCCTCAATCACAACCTTTTCCATTGATTGAGGATTTAATGGTGAAGACTGTAAACTGTAAATACTTCTCTACTCTTGATATAAATTCAGCATTTTGGTCAATTCCTTTGAAAATTCAAGATAGACACAAAACGGCTTTTGTAACACAAGAAGGCCATTTTCAATGGACCTGCCTCCCGTTTGGATTAAAGTCAGCTCCAGCAATTTTCCAAAGAATATTGAGCAATATCACAAGAAAGTACAAACTATCTAGTTTTACAGTAAATTTCATAGATGACATTCTAATTTTTTCAAAAACTTTTGAAGAGCATATAGTACATATTTCAAGACTACTAAAAGCAATCCAAACAGAAGGTTTTAGACTAAAATTTTCAAAGTGTGCATTTGCAAATAAGTATGCCAAATATCTGGGGCACATAATAGAAAATAATTCAGTCAGACCTCTAAAAGATTACCTAACAGCTGTCAAAAACTTTCCAGTGCCAGAAACAAGAAAGAATATACGTCAATTCCTTGGCAAAATAAATTTTCATCATCGCTTCATACCTCACAGTGCAATTATCCTGGATCCACTACACAATCTATTAAGGAAAGATGTGAAATTCATTTGGTCTGCAGAGTGTCAAGAATCATTTGATAAAATAAAAGCCTTACTATGCTCAAAACCAATACTGAAAATTTTCGACCCTGAACAACCAATAACCATTTACACGGATGCTAGTATCAAAGGGGTGGGAGCAGTGTTGAAACAAGAAGATGAAAACGGAGACAGTAAGCCAGTTGCTTATTTTTCAAAGAAATTGTCTGAAGCTCAGAAAAAAAAGAAGGCAATATATCTAGAATGTCTGGCCATAAAGGAAGCTGTGAAATATTGGCAGCACTGGCTTATGGGAAAAGAATTTATTGTGTTTTCAGATCACAGACCATTAGAGAATATGAACATAAAAAGTAGAACTGATGAGGAACTTGGTGATTTGACATATTATTTATCCCAATATAATTTTAAGGTTAAATATAACCCAGGAAAATTAAACCAAGAAGCAGACTGTTTAAGCAGAAATCCAGTTTTAGAACCTCATGAGAATACCGATGACTTTTTAAAAATAGTAAATTTAATAAACCTAGAAGAGATAAAAAATGACCAACATGTAAATCTAGACTTACAAAATGGTAAAACAAAACTTACATTGAAGAATGAAATTTATTACAAAAATAGTAAAAAAAGGGAGAAAATCATACTATCAGAACAACTTAGCAAAACTCTAATAAAAGATATCCATGAAACTTACTGCCATATTGGAAGAACCCAGATGATAAATAAAATAACACCATTTTACACAGCAAAGAATATCATTGTAAACATTAAAAAAATCTGTGAAGAATGTGAAATTTGTATAAAAAACAAGTCAAGGAGGAAGCCAAAATATGGTTTAATGTCACATCTGGGCCCAGCAACTCGCCCGTTTGAAATTGTATCTATTGACACCATTGGAGGCTTTGGAGGAGCACGTTCAACAAAAAAATACTTACATCTTCTTGTTGATCATTTCACACGATATGCTTATATTGGCACATCAAGGACTCAAAGTGCAAATGATTTTATCAAACTAATAGAAATTGTGACACAAAGCTACAATATTGATATGATATTAACTGATCAATACCCTGGTATAAATTCCAAGAAAGTTAAAGAATTTTTAAGGAAAAAAAATATAGAAATGGTTTTCACTGCCGTTGATGCACCATTTTCAAATGGGCTAAATGAAAGGCTAAATCAAACTTTAGTTAATAAAATAAGATGTAAAATAAATGAAAGCAAAGAAAAAACAGCATGGACAACTATTGCACAGAAATGTGTAGAAAAATATAATGAAACAGAACACACAGTCACAAAATTTGCACCAAAATACCTTTTGGAAGGTGAAAATTTGAACATTCTACCACCTGAATTGAAATCAAAATGTACAACAGAAGATCTGAAAAGAGATAGAAAACTAGCATATATGAACACTATAAAATCTCACAATTATAATAAAAAAATATCTGATGTACATAGGAAAGAATATACATTGAAAGTAGGAGATATAGTCTATGTGGAAAATGGAAACCGACTAAATAGAAAGAAAATGGATGAATTGAGAATTGGACCATACAAAATTCTGAATAAGATTTCTAATTCAATCTATGAAGTTGATACCGGACATAAGAAAGCAGAATCAAACCTTTACCACATTACAAAACTGTCTCCAGTGTTGATGTAAATAAACAATTTCGTGCTTTCACACTCGGAATTGTTCTCTCAAGCGGGGGAGATGTAAAGAAAATCCCTATGATTGTCTTTATTTCACATTTAAATTACCGCTCTTATCTATGGACAAACTAAAACTGACAGCACAATGTACACTGACAAATGACAGTTGAAACATGACTGAAGGAAGCGCGTAAAAGACAAATGAAGTGAATTTATTGTGAACATCCTGCTAGATTTATTTATATTACCTGAAACCTGAAATAAGGGCATTAAATGTTGTTTCTCTTGTTTTTACAGGTAATATTTATTTACTTAAATTGTAATAGCGATAAGTTTATTGTTGAAAGAACATCACATTAATTAAATCTCTTGTTTTTACAGAGAAACAGTTTAGTCATTATTTCGAAATTCCCATTTTGCAAAAGATAAAATACAATAAAATCATTATATTGATAACAGTTTTATTGAGAATTATTTGTGACTATACTTTCAATTTGAGAAATTTCAATGCTACTGCGTGTGAACTCCACACACAGACACTTTTTTACAAACTCTACGGGCTCTAAGTTGTGTACTCATTTTTTGAAAATTAGATTGTATTGATTGTTGCAAAAAAAAAACATCCAGACAGACAAAAAAAAATTGATTTCTGATAATTTTTATTTTATATTTTTATTGCAGGAGTTTAGCAGACAGGCAGACGGCCCACTTGATGGAAAGCGGTTACCATCGCCTATGGACATTTGCAACACCAAAGGTGCTACAAATGCGCTGCTGCTCTCTTAAGGGAGACTGGAACCTGGTCACTAATGCCGGAACACAACTCAAGGTTACAGCGGTCAGTATCTTCATTATGATTAAGGAACGCGCGTGCGATAAGGAACGAATTCGTACATTTTTATCCGTGGAGGATCGGAGAAAAGATATAATTTCCTGCGACCGGTAAGCTTTTCGTAATAGGCGACAAAACAACCCACAGCCAGGTAGTAGTGGAATTTAAAACGTTCCTTAAGGCACTGGGGACTATTAAGAGTAAATAATATATTATAAAGAAAAAGAAACTTCACTCCCAAAATACTTTTCAACCTTTCCGTTTCAAAAGGATTCACATATTTGTATAGTTAAATTTAAATATGTTGTATCTATTCCGCTTTTGAACAATTTCAATGAGATTCGTCGAAGAGTTTTCTCACTTGAACGAATTCCTATAATAGATAAGTCTCATTTATTGGTGTAGGTTTCTCAACAATCTCCTACTATATTACTATCTATATATTAATACGTGAAGCAAAAACTTTGTACACGTTTTTACGAATGCGCCGACGGAGGATTACGAAATTTCGCACACTTATAGTTTATATAGAGAAGAAGCGACGAATGCTAATATATTTTTTAAATTATGCCTAAAAAATAAATTAAATCAATAAAAAAACATTACACACACTACGACGTATTTGACACACGCACGCATATATTCTCTTTTGTTTATTGTTCAAGTCCAATTAACAGTGCATCCCTGACGAAATCTGTGATTATAGAAGTTATAGTCTTTAACATTAATTATTATGGTCGAATTTCGACCGCGCACGTCGTTACAAATCGTTTACTCTATCGATATAGTTTTATAACAACGCAAACTATAAATAACTATGCCATATCGATTTGTAAACTATAACTGAATGTAACTATTGTAATAGCTATAGATTACGTGGGAATCGTTTCTTATAAATCGAATCAAATTTAATTGATTTATTTACAATAATAATTATGTAATATATAAGTTAGGAAACAATGTAATGAATTGCGTAAGGATATTATAAAGTGGAAAGAAATGGCGGCCATCTTGACACACTCGTAATGGCGTAAGCTGTCGCTCCTACCCTCTTAATCTCGCTTCATTACTTACTCTGCATATAAATGGGAAATTAACTCGTAAGTTCTTTACCAGTAATGTGTAAAAATTTGGGTGTGAGTGCAGTTCACACGCAGTACCAGTGAAATTTCAGAGAATATGCTCATAGAAAATTCTGTTCTAACTTTCAGTAATATAAATATAATTCTTTTTGTCTACATCCGTTTATATGTTATAACACAAAATATTTTTTTTAAGTATCGCTTGCAATAAATCATTCATCTCTTAAATAAAAGACTATTAAGCCCCTAATCCATGGCTATTTCAAATAAAACTTGCCATCTTGCCTCTTAGCAGTCACTTAAACTACCTCTCGATGTTGGTTATTTATGTCAGATATTTATGAGTTACTTTGTCACCACCTCTTATCCTTAAGAGGAGTTTATGGGTAAGATTTTCGTTAATCAGTTGCTGAGCAGTTTCTTAAAATTTAACAAATGATTATATATAAGGTCGTCACGGTCCTAGTCTAGAGAATATTATTATCAGTTTTATTTCGGTCTAAACTGTACTTGTACGTATCTCGTTCTCTCGCAGGCTTGTCCCATAGAATTGTGTATCTCTTATTAGTGTCGCTCTTTGCCATTCGTCGAGTAACGTGCGATAAGGAAGTTTGTTCCAAAAATCTTGTATATTTTTAGTTATTCAACATTATGATTATTAGTCACATATTTATTCCATGTCAAATTATTTACGTTGTTCTTTAAATACTAATATATAAAAAACTTATATTTATAAAAAATAAAAATTTGTTGTCCTCCGGCACTGGGGCCTAGGGTCCAAACTACTGGTGGTTAAGACTCTAGGCGCAGGAACCTCCTTACAATACGGGCCGTGTCGAACAAGGCTGCCTTCTGTATCCAACCCTTCACCCAGATACCAAGCGACAATCTGTCAAGGTGGCGGTCAAGGCTCTTCGCTGTTAGTCCATTCACTGACACTGGTTATTAATATCATTTTGATTCAGACAAAGTTAAATGTGGAAAAAATAATCAAAATGAAATTTATGTAAAACAATCGCAATTTTATTAAAGAGTTCTTGTTATACAGATTTGTCGTAACTAAATTATGTCAACTTATACAGTGTATACTCTATGTAACGTCACTCGATTTAACGACATACTCCCTTAAGCGTCGAAATCACTTGGCTTTATTTGATTTAACTTGTCTTCCATACATTGATATACTCTATATAGCATTACATCCACTGTCAATAACAACAATTAAGTAATAAAAAGTACTTTTTAAGTTGCCAAAATTAGTGAAAGCTCTCTATAACGTTATAAAATGCCCAGTCCCTTAAAAACGTTATATAGAGTTTACACTGTATTTTGTAAATCTGGTAATGCGCGGACGAACCAGAAAACTCATTAAAAGCATGAAGAGTTTTTTTTGCAGATAAACACACATAATATATTGGGGTTAACTAAGTTTCGCTGATGTTATGGGTAATATATACCGGATTACTCTAGGCCAATCTAGACACCCAGACAGAAATAAAGGAAATTTTACGAAATTAACCAGGAATCGAAACCCTGAGTGTTCTAGTGAGCTGCACCAGCAAAAGCTCAGCTCATTCAACCACAGAGGCCGTCAATTAGTACCATTAACGTGGTTTGGGCATGTAGAGAGAACGGATGAAAATAACATCACAAAACAAGTATATGACAGCATTGTGAATGATGGTTGGTGCCGGTAGACCGCCACAAACACACCATGATCAAATAGCAGAAGTGTTAAAAATAGGTCAGGTAAAAGATCTTAAATAAACGTGCGAAATAAAGAGGTTAATGAAAGTAGATGAAGCGAAGGTTGTTTGTATCGTCGCAAGTCCAGATCCATAGTCTCTGCCAACCCTCATGGGAAACAGGCGTGATGTGATGTATGTATGTAGTAAATTAGAAGCTCTATCTATTACAATTTAATAAAAAAAATGGAATTGCACGCCTAATAAAGCAAAGTGAATTAATACCACTACAAGAAAACGCTTACGTACAAATTAAATTCTAGCAATAAATTATTATATTGAATTCCAAAACTATTTATGTATAATTGCCATTCAATTGCTTAATTACCAAAACGGTCAGCGTTTGGTATCTACACTACACGCACTTGCCAGGTGGTAGGGCATTTGCCCGACTGGATGGCTACCACCCCTGGTCTAAAGTATGTCGCCATAACAACTTTGAGTTGTGTTCCAGCATTAGTGACCAGGTTCCAGTCTCCCTTAAGAGAGTAGCAGCGCAGTTGTAGCACCTTTGGTGTTGCAAATGTCCATAGGCGATGGTAACCGCTTTCCATCAAGTGGGCCGTCTGCCTGTCTGCTGAACTACCGCCATGAAAAAAGCTTGGTCGATTTTACTTATTATATAAAAAAAGAATATTACATACTTCTATCGACCCTCTTATAGCAGTAATATTAAACTGTCTATCTATCAATGTTTATACTTATGAAGTCGTGACGATAAAACGCTGCAAGGAAACGTGACGCTTTTTATTATCGGACTAAATTTCTCTACATCGTCGATAAAACAGTTTCCCTTCATAAGTAGTCGATTTAACAAGCCAGGAATCTAAACCGGAGTGTGTGCTCTAGTGAGCTACGCCTGCGGGCTGAGCCAACTCGATCATAAAAGTTTTGATATTGTTACGAGCGTGGGACTCGAATACAAATGCCATTGGAATATAATTGGAAAAAACCAGTACAAATATAACTGGACGCAACCAGTACAAATTGCACGATTCAATAGCACGCGCAAAATCCGTCACTATTTCGCTTATCGAATGTACGTCTTGCTCGTATCGTAATCGTCGCTTGACTGACTCACCCCTCCGTTCGGGCATTCCTCTTATCCTGTACAAATACAATATGTCTCGACGCAAAACAATCATTTCAAAGAATTAGTTCGACACACCTCTCTAATGACTGTCATAAAACAAGTACAATAACAATAGAATGTTTTTCTTAATTACAATTTACAATTTTAAACACAAAGTAAACAAAAGAAGTCCAAATTCGGGAAATGTAATAAACCAGGTGTGCATACACTTTGTTGGCATGTAACAATATAAAGGTTCGAGGAATAAGTTCCTTTCACTTACCTTTCATATCGCCTTTGTTTTTAGCAACTATAAATTAGATGACGGATATAATTTGTGTTGATGTAACAATACTTATTTTGTGGGTGGGCCGAAATGGTGAGAGCAATTTTAGAAGTTACAAAAGAGATGATTATTCATAATCCGTCACACATTTTAATATACGGATGTCATAAAAATGCGGTCTTTGATTGGAAAATTGCAAAAATCTAACGTTAAAGATTTCTATAGATGTTTTAAGTAGCTAGAACATTGTTGGCGTTGCCATAACTCACACCACAGTAGGCGCGATCGTAGATAGTTCAATCTTTTTGGCTATGAATTCTTATCCGACGAAACACCGTCTATCCCGTCCGTCGTATTCCTCCCCTTTATCTTATACTAATTGCTGGTAAGGCGTTGACTTCCACCCTGGTGTGGTAAACGTCTACAAACAGCGTTAACCACTTTCCATCACATAGTACATCTGCATGATGCCAGAATCACAATAAAAAAAATGTTATAACAAGTAGAGTTGCTACGAATATAGCCGACTATTCATACTAGCAACAAATCAGAAGGGTTTTTGGTAATAAAAGAACAACAAGTGGTTACTATACTTGTACTCAGAGAACCTTATATTCCATACTAAATCTACACAAAAAATATTAGAACACCTCGCCATCCATGTCCCTTCAACAGTTTTACAGTATAAACTTACAAAGTTAGCGAATTGACACAACCGATAGCGGATTGAAGTCATTGTTAAACTATTTTAATTAAAAGTGTTATGAATGACAATAATTTAATACATTATTGTTTGGAAATTTTACATACTATTTTATATAAGATATTACAGAAAATATTTATAGTTTAAGTTTTACATGTAATAAAATAAACCGAACACAGTAAATATCTATCGCGTCTGCCAACATGAAAATAAAATGTAGTGAAAACCGTCTATACACAATTGAGAGATTCTCAATTATACATACATACATACATAACTTCACGCCATACAGGTTAATTCTTACTCAATTATTATTCTTTATTTATTCTCAATTATAATCTACACAATTACCACATCATATTAAAAAAATATATATTTTTACAAAAAAATATGGTAAATTATGGAGAACTAGTCTATACAAAACAGGCGTTAATCACAGAATAAATAAAAATATAACATTATTATTCAATTAAGGAAATGGCCGATTAGAAATAAGAGGGTACATAACAAAATTAATTATTAACTTTAAAAAGAAAACATGACAATAACAATTATGCAACTAAATAAATGTAGCATTATGTTTATTTAATCACGAATATAATAGTAATTTCTATGTCATTTATAGCGTTATCGGCAAGCGTAGGCCGGATCGGTCATTGTGCACTGCACTTACTCTTAATTACTATCAGCTGATTCATACAAACATTATCTTGCATTCAGTGTGCCGCCAGAATTATCACTCTACACATATACCACATGAGTATAGAGATATTAATGTTAGTGAAGATTAGTTAAATGGATAAAATTGATAAAGTTAGATCATTCATTCCCAAAGTGATCTATATTGACCCCCTTTAAACTGATGGCTTAGATGAAGTCAATTCACGAATATATATATTTATTTATATGAATTCCTTAACAAAAAATAATTTCGTCTGCACATAAATACGTAGTCATAATTACCATTATAAAAATTTCAAATTAACAATAAATATTATTAATAATACAAAAATATTATTTCAATAGGAAGGCATGCTTTAAACTGACGCTTAAAAGATTGCTTTTTGTATCTATTCAACTTTAGGTCAATAGGTAATTTGTTGAAAATTTCAACAGCCTCATAATAATATGTGAAACTGTGCTTACAACATTTAAAGATGGAATTATTTTATTTTTCATCTTTACTTCTTGTTGCTTCTCTATGTTTTCTATCTAAGGAAAAATATTACTAATTACTGTGGCAGGCCTGTCCTAAGAGGCGGCGTCAAAATAAGCCTCAATCAGATGGCACAGCATCTGCCCTTCTAGCTATCAAACACTCTTCCGCTAGGCCATGATGATTTCCAAGAAAGTTTATATCTCAGCACCAAAAAATTTTATAAACATAAAAAATATGCCATTTAAAAATTATTTATGTAGCTTATTGAGAGCAATATATTTTGATAGTCGCTACATGTTTTATCAAGCAAATGCCTAGCAAAACAATAAATGCACAAACATTCATTTAAAAAACAATGTCAGCTGTTAGATTTTGAAATTGCACAGATGACGTGGTCTAGAGTATGCGTCCAGAACCAGGTTGAGTTGCGTTCCGACATAAGTGATCATGCATCAGTCCTCCCTTCGAGGCCGTCTGCAGATTGTTAGCATCTCTGATGTTGCAAATGTTCATAGGCGACGGTAGTCCCTTTCCATGAAGTGGACCATCAGCTTGTTTGTTGAACTCCAGTTATAAAAAATGTGATCTATCTAACCAGAGAAATACTATTACATAGAAAGAAAACAAGAAATGTTAAGTACAAGTACTGTATTTTAGTAGACAACATATCCAAAATCGTAGTAAAAGATCTATACCTGTCTTTATAAGAAACAAGTTTGATTATACAAGAGTGTGTAAAGCCTGATTTATAGTTGTACAGTGAAACTTGGGTAAGTGGGACCTGGATAAGTGAGGAACCTCCATAACTGGAACTCATGCTGAGGTCCCAACACTTTGGCATTGAATTACCCCTGTTAGTGGGACGAAGTATACCTCTATATCTGGGATTCCTTCTTTCGATTTATCATCATAGTTACCTCTATAACTGAGACAGCAAGTGAATTTTATATGCATAGACCACTGTAACTGAGATAACATCGTTTTGTTTGTTGTATGATTACGTTTTTTTTTATTATAACTTATTTGTAATGTTTACATAACACGTTATTTAATTTAATAATCGCACCTCTATAACTGAAATAACCTGTATTCAGACCTCTGTAAATGAGACAGATATTTATTTATACCTGAGACACTGGGTAAGTGGAATATCTCTATCAGTGAAACCACATTGCAGGTCCCTTGAAGTCTCACTTAACCAGGTTTTACTGTATTAAGAAGCGAGTTCACTTCGCTTCTTCACTAGTGCAAATGTAAATGAGGCTCAAGGTAAAATGGCAAATTAAACTGTGAATTCTGGTAATTTTATGCAAAAATAAAAATCCCAAACATCATCATATTGTTTGCAGTTCATTATAAATGTCCAACAAGTCATTTTTATTTCGGTTAATTCAAATTTCCTAATAATAAATATTAATATTTGTTTCTCAATGAAAGGAACAATTAATTAAACTTTTACTTTATAATATGTTACAGAACATGATGTCACTACCCATACTTTGGACGTAAAAATTTTTGAATTTAATTTAAATAAGATTACTTAAATTAAAATTTATAATTTAAACATTACTTTATATGCTAGATTAAATGCTACAGTTAAAATTCGAAATTCGAAATACAAGAGTACATGGATTATGTGTCCGTTAAAGTTTGAGGACCGCTGCCTTAGATACATAATAGATGCAATTACGTTGATCCGAGGAAAGTGAGAAAGAACATTGGTGCCCTTTTCAAGGCCTTGGAGATGAAACAATTTTGATAAAATTTAAATGCTATAGTTATCTCTCTTACTTCTCGATTCACACGATATATGTTTCCAATATTACGCTTAATGTACAATTAAATGCGAATAATAAAAAGTATATAACACTGGTCAACAGTGTTGCCCTGGATATGATAATCTTCGAATCATTTTATCTCAACAATTATTGAATCTGTGAATTATTTTGGAATATTGGCTATAGTAATTTTTTATTTCCATTTTTATACAACACTAAAAACCAGTTAATCTATATATTAATATGTGAAGCAAAAATTTTGTACGCCATTTTACGGAAATTGCGCGGACGGAAGAGTATGAAATTTCGCACACTTATAGTTTATATAGAGAAGGAGTGCAGAATGCTCATATTTTCTTTAAATTAGCCATAAAAAATACATTAAATTAATAAAAAAACATTACACACACTACCATGTATTTGACACACACACACGCATATATGTATGTATACTCTTTGTTTATTGTTCAAGTCAAATTAAGAGTGTGCCTTGGCGAAATCTGTGATTATAGAAGTATAGTCTTTGACATTAATTATGGTCGAATTTCGACCACGGGCAACCACTAGTATGAAATATAACATTACAATTATTATTATACATTAATATCTAATCTTTATTGAGAAATACTACGAAGAGAGAAAATCTAGTGAAATCCATCTTTTTACTTCAGAGAGACACCTCTATAAGATTTTCTTCTGTGTTATTTTTGGGAAAACTGGCATCGTAAAGACCAACAGTAATCTGCCGTCATGTAACGGTCCCGACTACTCTGGTACCTTTCCACCATCACTATTAGGCGTTGGTAGAAGTGATCACCCTGTTTCACACTTATCAGGAATTTATTACCAGGAAATCTAAACCATATTACTGTGGACAAAGTGTGATTTAAGTAAAAACTTAACTTAAAATCCTAAGAACCATTGGCTGTACTTTCATGCGTATAGTCACAAATTGTGAAATTATAAAAAAAATAAGCACCGACTTTAAGATGTTTTAGATAATATATATTAATAATAATAGCTTTAGAAATAAGTTATTTTATACATTTTAGTTTTTTAGTTTTTGAAGTCGGTTTTTTTAAACGAAGTTTTTATTTTTTATTTGTTACTTTTTAGTGTCTAGCTATGTATGGGTGGACCTACGAATGGTGCCGCGCTTCTTAAAAAATATAGGTCCCAAGAAACGGGAACAAAAAAATGTTCGTAAAATGAAAACTACTGGGCCAAACTATGTAAAAATTTTAGGGGACCAATTGGAAGCTATTCCGCGTCGAACATAAATCACGGAGTAATTGGCGAACATACATAAAAAAAAACAAAAAAAATAAAGATCCTAACGAATTGAGAACCTCCTCCTTTTTTCGAAGTCGATTAAAAAGTTGCAAAGATATCCAGGGCAACAATCATTTTTGAAATTTTTGTTGATCTGTGTAATTTTATACGGTAGATGTATTTTCAAACAATAAACTATAAATAATTATATTATATTATAAATTCATAAGTTTTCCTTATAACTCTGTATAAATAACAGTGCTAAAGATGCTCCGGTGGTTCGGGCATGTGGAAAGAATGTTTGATGAAAGAATGATTAAACAGATATACAATGCAAAAGTGGATGGATGCAGAAGTCGCGGAAGGCCACGACACACCTTCCATGATCAAATTGATCGTGTATTAGCAGAAGGTGATGTCAGGAGCCTTAAGAACAGACGAGCGTGCATGACAAGAGCTATGAATGTCAAAGAAGCAAGTGAGGTGTGTAAAAATAAGCCTGTATGGCGCTCTGTTGTTCGTGCCTACCCCGCAAGGGACCTGGCGTGAAGTTATGTATGTATGTATGTATGTAAAGATGTACTTTATTCTTATTTGTGAAATTTTTTCCTAACTGGAGTAAATCAGGCAGGTTGAAGATGTACCTTATGGCAAGTGGTTACCGCTGCATATGGAACCAATATGCTGCTAACCTCGAAGGACTTTTATGACATCCATGGCGAACCTCATACCTCAATGTTTTAGGTTTTATGAAATTTTCTTATTAGATTAACTTTATTTTACTACACATAAGTTATTTAAGTAAAACTTCTTTAAAATCATTGTGATATGAAACTCGATTAAACGAAAAAGCGACACCAAAAAGACATAAACACATGTAAACAACCATTTCCCTTGGTTTGCCGTTTGACTTTTCTTCACAGAAATTACTGTTGTTGGCAGTAGTGTGTGTGTACTGCTAATTTAAATAATTTAGTAATAAATGAATATTAATTAATCTTGCTAGTTACGAAAGCAGTTCTTTTTTTACAAAATTTAATGTTTAATTTTTACAATTTTCTTTGGCATTAAAAGATTTTCTTTAAGACACTGGAAGGGACTAACACCTAAAAAACAGGCTCGACCAAGTTTAGGTGTTAGTTAACGAAATAACTTTATTATTAAGAAAAGTACAAAAATTATCTATATTTTGTATTTGTGAGTTTTACATGTAATTTTGGCGTTAATAAATATTATTATTAATTATTATTTGTAAAAAAATTAATCCTTGCATGCAACACTATGATTTTATGGTATAATAATACAGGTGCGTTTATTTTTCAAAATCAGCTGCTTGGATTCCTGACAAGGGTGATGTTTAAAAAATCTGATGATACCACTTTAATTTTCGAAAAAATTACCCTGTGTTTTTAACTATTTAGCATAGCCTAGGTACTTAAAAATTCACATGTTTATTGTATCTGTTTACTTTTATTATAAATAAATTTTAAAATCATTCCTATCATTATTAGACGATTTCTGTGGTTGAGCTGGCTAAGTCTTTGCCAGTTTGCCTCAGTGCATTGCAGTGGTTCCGGGTTCGATTCCTAGGATGGTAAATTTCGTGAAAGAACTTTCCATTTGCTATGGTCTTGTTGTTTAGGATCGGCCCTAGGGTGATCCTTTGTATATTACCCATAACACAAGCGGAACTCGCTCAGCTTGAGGATATACGACAGTATGTTTGTCTATCAATATAATCATATTTTTGAAGTGATAACTTCTAATGGGACGGTAAACCGCTTCGTTACGTAACGCGTTATGGCGTCAGTCTGTCTGGCTTCCCTTTCTCTCACGCATACGGCTGCGGTAGGCAGGCTCCTCCTCTCTCATTCTAATCCAAAGCGCCAGCCGTATTTCGGTATTTAGATTAAATAATAATACTACTAATGTACGTACATACACAAAATTCTAATGTATATATTCAAGAATTGTAACTAAGAATAA
The DNA here is from genome assembly GCA_949752895.1 of Dendrolimus pini. NCBI lineage: Eukaryota > Metazoa > Arthropoda > Insecta > Lepidoptera > Lasiocampidae > Dendrolimus > Dendrolimus pini. The sequence goes on along the minus strand of OX457137.1, from coordinate 21,519,938 downwards.
AATAAATTTTATAAATAACGTTTTCTTACATTATCGTATTAATATACATATAATTTAAGTAATGACCTAAGCTTGTCTCAAGTTAAACAGTTTCAATATTAGATAGTTCAACTTAGATTAGTTTAAGATATCACTTCTGGAAGTCCCGAGACGCACAGTTTAAAAAAAAATTAAATTGATTGATTGAATTGGTTCAATTAGATTGATCCATAATAATGATGTCTGGTCTTTACGTTGAATAAACATACCTACATGGAAAATTTTAGATTTTCTTATTAAAAGCAATTAATCTTAATGGAGTTCATTATGATTTAATTATGTTTTTACTAACTGACATATTTTTATAATATACATTATTAAGTAAATTGTCATGTTGTGATGCTGTATTAGTTCTTGTTGTTCTTGTTATATAAGTATAATTCGATTGTTTTTTTATGTTCGTTTCTTTCTATTACAGAGACTTAGTATGAATCGATTTTTATATATTTAGCGAATAGTTATTTTGGTGACCCAACTTTTAACACTAGTAATTACAAGTTACTTTAAAGAAGAATCTTTAAAAAATCTTGGTTCTAGGAGGAAAGATCGTAGCTGGAGAATTTGAGCTAAATTCGAAATATAAAATCTTCTGCTTCTCTTTCGAAGTTGAGAATTTCATGGCCGAATCTAACATAATTGGAGAAATAAAAGCTCGGTCACCTAGAACGGATGGGAGAGGATCGCAGTGCGAGGAAAGCATATTTGTGACGGCCGGTAGGCCGGCGTCCGGTCGGCCGTCCCAAATATCGCTGGAAGGACAGTGGAGGCGGACATGTCGGAGCTAGGAGCCAATTTTTGGCAAGAAACCGCACAGGAGAGAAAAATGGCATGCTCTCACTCGGAGGCCAAGACCCATGCTGAGCCAACGGAGTAAGTATATCTTCTGTCTGAGACCAAAATAATCGCAGAGACCAAAGCTTTTTGCTGGCTCAGTTAAGTAGATCACATGAAAGAAGATGAGACTTTGAAGAAAGCTACGACCATCGATCTCTATAGTCTACTCATTCTCCGAGCGATATAGTAGAAGCATATCAAATAGAGTTTCAAGTCTGATATTGGCAAGAAAATGCATAAAATCCCTTCAGTGGTTTCGCGTCAAAGACTAACAAAAACATTGACGATCATTATTGCTCGATTCGAATAGATGATTCGATACAAGTTATTCCACGGATATACACACAAATATGCCAATAGATTTAACATAACTACATGGCGAGGTATTTTTTTTTTGTTAATTAAATATTACATAAGTAAAATTAGTTTTATCGATTATTATTATTATTTAACAAGATTGGTTCGTTTTTGGTCTTACGTCAAAAGGAAGGTTTGCACTGAAAATTATATGCTCTGTGTATATTAATGTATAAGGAATGTAATTACGTCGCTATTTCTTCAAATAAAAACGTTCTTTCTATAATAACAAGTTAATTACTAGAAAAAATAAGATTTACTAAATACATGGATATGTATTGGTACACTATATGTATTTACACTTTACTGTAACTTACATTATTTGTACAATCAGGCTTTAAATATTGTGATGTTAAAATAAACACTGCTGAGATATAAAAAAACGGTTCAATGAGTTATTTTCTTTAAGTTTCATTCCCTGTTATCGTGTTAAGATAGCTTCTACGTAATCAGTAATTGCATTACAGAAGCCAATTTGTAAACAAACATACACTACATTCGATTCTATATATTTACGCAGTCTACCCACATCTCGGATGGCCCTATTTAAAAATCTAGTAACTGATAAATATATGCACTTGTTATTTTTTTAGTATAGAATGCGTTTTTCATTTAAAAAATATCTACTATTTAAGTATTGTCTGTTTTAACCCTGATTTACATAAGTTAAGTAGTTAGTCAATTTGCGAATATTTTCTTATCGTCATTTGAAGAGGCAGTCTACTTAATCGGCAACTTATTACTTAACTGGAAAAAAATCGTTCAAACAGTGATAAAGTAATTTATTTAGCATGAAACATGAAATTTTACAAGTGTTATGTTTTTAGTGTAATACAGTTCGTGTTTCGTCTATGACAGGTATATATAAAATTTACTTGTAGTTTGGGCTACACTGTTTGCTTTTTAGATCTTATCTTTAGGAATATAAAAATTATTTACTTTTAACTCTGTATTATTAAAAAAATTAACATCAAGAAGAAGAAGATAAGAAATTGCCATTTTCGCAAATTAACCGAAAGCTTTATGATTCTCGTATGTAAATTTTTATAAGACGAATTTGAAAACATGTCAGATTTGTTAGCTACTACGTTTTGAAATGGGGCAGCTGATCTAAATGAAAACGGGCAGGTTCTGTAGGAATCATTAGTCTATATGTCTTATTATCCATTGATAGAAAACTGACATTACATGAGTTTATGAGTTTAAACTAGTGACATGACAAATACCTACGGCTAGGTTCATTAGGAATTATAGCCTATAGAAGATAGAAGATGGATATTACATGTAAGATGTTTATGACATTAAACTGAATAGCAAGACAAACGAATGTGTAGTAATGAAACCGCATAAATGACAAGATTTCGTGGATCAATTAATAACTAAAAAGCTTACCTTAGACTGCGTTGAATCGGGCTGCATATAGTAGAACAGGAAAAACATCCAAACAGTACCGATTAGGCACAAGATTTTAACGTTTCGTCTCATTTTGATGGTCACTTGTATCACTAGTGTTTATGATGCCGTATTATTTGCGGTGAGTGGTTTTTACGAAGCGGCGCGCAGCCGCGCTGCTCGCACCGATTGTACTAAACCGACTGAGCTCGATGTAGATACGACGGTCATGCGCGTATCGGTCGAGACTCCGGACTACTACTACAATATTATAATAACTTGCATTGTGCGTACAGCTGATTGTCCTCGCTGCCCTCTCACCTGATCTTAATCTCTCTACATTACGATACAAATCTGCCAGGTAGGGCAATTGCCAGCTTTGCATTTGATAAATAGGTTCATGTTTCACCATAATCACACCTAAAAGCTGATTTAGATGGATCAAGCTACAGACTTCAAATACGAAGGAAACCAGTGCTGACATTATACTGGCATCGTGTAAATAGATTTGAAGATAGGAAACAAAACAGAATAATATATTATAAAGAATAAATAGGTATAAAGACTGTAACAGAATCAAGGACAATGTAAGTTTTAAGTTTTGTTGAAACAAAAGGAAGAAATGAAAAAAAAGAAATAAATAAAATAAAAGATATCATCCCCGCCCCTGTATTTATCACACGAAAAGAAAATAAAAACAATAATCTCCAATATTCTCTATAATGGAGAAGAAGACCAAAGAAAAAATAAACAATTTAAAGTCAGTAGGTACAGCGCTGCCAAGTCGGACTGACTTCAATAATTCCGATTGAGTATTTTGAATTCAGTCCTCTCCCAAAGTCAGTAACTAGTTCGATCGTTTTTTTACCAGAGGAAATCTGATTGAGGACCATAAGCTGCGCGAGAGGAAAAATTGTACCCCGTGTGTGGGATTCTCCTCATCGAGATGGCACTAATATCCCCGTAGGAATGCTCTTGCCACTTCCACGGTTTGCGACACTCACTAAAACCTCTGCCTGACCCGCGAACGTCCCTTGTACGGGTTGTGGACTGGGACCACGGCCGGTCCCTTTACGGGCTGCCATCATTTGTTATACCTCGGGTCTCACCTCTTTGGCAGATTGTTAATTGTACGGGCAGATTGTTAATGTACTTGTCCAATTTGAAAATCTGCCCGTAAAACTTCAAGTTGAAATGTTGTTGCAATTCGTTTTTCCACTTGTCTTTTGCGATTCGTTTTTCCACTTATCCATTGCCATTCGTTTTTCTACTTGTCCGTTGCGATTCGTTTTCCACTTGTCCGTTGAGTTTCACTTCTACTATGTGTCCCAGCACACATTTTTTATTTATATTTATGTTACACTACACTACTAGCATTAATTTATAAGATAAATTGTAACTAAAACACTAACTAAATATGGACCACGGTCCAAAATAAAGTTTATATATATGTTAACCTTAACCTGTGGATAGCACTATAGGCAGCATGTACATAAAATGAATAATATAGGTATTTGTTGGTCTACTAAAAATTACATGTGTAGGCATCCTAAAATATATGGTAGCTAATATGTACAGTGTAAACTCTATGTAACGTCACTCGATTTAACGACAAACTTCCTTAAGCGTCGAATCACTTGGCTTTGTTTGGTTTCGCTCGTCTACCATACAATAAGCCTTAACAGCAATAACACGTTGCGAACCAGTGTACAAAGACTAGGAAGTAAAATTAAATTTTAAGTTATAAGTACGACCTTCAAAAAGTGTTCTCCAGCAAAACTTATTTTCAATGAAAACTTTTGAATTTGAATTTGTGTTTAAAGGTTGAAAGTAAAATAAAAGTGTGGATTTCGTGCAATGAATTTTTCTAAAAATTCCGCGTCCCACAACTGGTCCCTGTTTTTTTTTTGTTTAAATATAACTAGATGAACGATCGATCAAATAGATATATATTTAATTTTTTTTTATTTCACTTCCGGACGAAGATAGCATGCAACATTTTAGTTGTAGATGCGAATTGATGCAAATGGGATTGCGTAATAACATGAATTGCCCACCATCAGGGTTCCACCATTAACGGCATGCCCTGTAATTGATATTTTGTTAGCAACAGTTATTATTATGTGTAATAGAAACAACCGAAAAAGACAGTTATTTAAAAATCACGTACCACCACGTACTGTGTAAGTTCATAGAAAACAAGTACTATATATGGAAGAATACATTAGTTTTTTTTTATTACAGAGGCTCAGCAGACAGGCAGCCAGTCCACTTAATGGAAATCGGTTACCATCGCCTATAGACATTTGCAACACGAAAAGTGCTACAAATGCGCTGATGACATCTTAAGAGAGACTGGAACCTTGATTTTTTGATTCGTCCTTGTTACAGCTGGTTATATTCCTGAGACGCCTCCTCCCCCACATGTTTGCTAAACACTAAAATGACAGAATATGTGATATATTAAAACAACGCAGTTGGTGGTCTTGTAAGTGGTGGATAGAAGTGTGAAAATTAAGAGTTGTATGTATCTTTTAATGCTGAATCATAAACAAATTAAAAAAATGTCCAAAAACAAAAAAATATTTTGGGCTGGACCACGAGTAAACCCAAAAAATGTTTTTTTGTGTGTTTACTCTTATCACTAAGAGGTATGAATAATTGTTTACATCCTCTTATTGCGGTCAAGCCGTTTCGGAGGAGTTTTTTTACAAACACTGAGACGCAAGAATTTAATATATTAGAATATTAGATATATATTAGCGTGGCGCAAAATAACTGATTATTTTTTGAGCCTCGAGTGAATGTTACTTTTTGATGTTTTAAGAACTCCCTCTAAGGACAGCTCAATTTTTTTATAAGATTTCAAAAATCGCCAAAACCTGTTTTTTTCTCGTTAAGGTATAATTTTATAGATCAAAAAAGTTTCTGGAAGTTTCAGTTCAAAATGTGAATTTTGAAAGGTCGCACTAATTGGAAAGTAACTTTTACGTCAAAAATTACTTAACGTACATAATAATATAATATTAATAAACAAACACACACACACACACACACACACACACACACACACACACACACACACACACACACACACGCGCGCGCGCGCGCGCGCGCGCGCGCGCACACACACACACACACACACGCACGCACACACGCACACACACACACACACACACACACACACACACACACACACACACACACACACACACTGTATAACCCCAAGCTAAGCAAGTTAAGATTTGGTTATACAACGAACCACTCTGCTAACGGGCCCAGACACCCAGACCATAGTAAATAACGGACGGATATTGTTTTAAACCATATTTTTCAAAAGTTAACTCAAAGAAAACTTAGAAAGGGATACACATTTTGAAGTGAGACTTCTTTAGAATCGTTGTGATTTGAAACTCGATTGAACGCAAAAGCCACACTAAAAACAGATAAACATATAAAGCAATAAATATAGGACTAAGCCTGCGAGAGAATGAGATACGAGTTTTACATTGTATAGCACGGATAAGAGGGTCAATAAGACCGAGATAAAACATAGGTCCAATGCGGACCGAAATAAAACTGATAATAATATATATTCTCTGAAGTTTCACTTCTACTGCGTGTGAACTGCGCACACAGACATATTTGTATACTTATCGACTTAAATAAAATGCAGGCTAACTCTCTGTGTTATATTTCATCATCTGTTATATTTTCATGTAGACGCAGTAGTTTCCGCGATGCCTTTAAAATTGAGAGGCAAATGGAGAAACGGATGGACGGACATGACAGAAAACATACGTAATATATTGGTTATGATATCAAACTTTTGTCTTTACTAATATTATTCTTACATGCCGACAAAAAGTGAATGCACACCTGCCTGCCATAAATCGCAGTTTATTACCTTCCTACATTTGGACTTCTTTTGTTTACTTTGTGTTTGTAAAATTCGTAATTACAAAAATAGTCCATTGTGTATTGTGATCTTTTATGGCAGTCATTAGGCAGGTGTGTCGAACTAATTCTAAGAAATTCGATCTATGCCGGCAGGCAGCCATATTGTATCGGTGCAGCAATGGCCGAATGGAGAGATCGGCAGTCAAGCGAGGACTACGATATGAGCAAAACGTACATTCGATAAGCTATATAGTGACGGACTTTGCGCGTGTTATTGAATTTTGCAGTTTGAACTGGTTGCGTCCAGTTATATTTGTACCTGTGTTATACTGTGTTTGTATAGTTCTAATAATTTCTATAGTAATTCCGACGGTATATTAATTCGAGTCCTGTAGCTCGCAACATTATAAAGAGGAAAGATTAGTACCTATATTTGTAACAATTGGACTGATTTCAAAAATTCTTTCACTTCTTTACTGTTTCTTTACTATTCTTTACTGTATCCCAGATTAATATAGGCTATATTTATTACTAGAAAAAATTAGGGATCCCTACTAAAACTTTAATATTGTAACCCAAGGTGTAAAAAATATGTTTGAGTGGGTTCCGAGGATGGTTTAGATTCACTATTAGGTCCGTTAGGTGGCGCTGGAATCGAGTTCTAGATTCCTATTTTTTCAGGGAAGGACAACGTCTTCCGGGACCTCTAGTAGTCTATATAATATTATGAAATTGTAAAAGTGTGTCTTTTTTTTGTATGTTTGTTCGGGATTCACGTTACACTACAGGGCTGATTTCCATGCGGTTTTCGTAGATCGTTAGCAAATTTCCGGATCTAAAATCTGCTGTACTTTATATCGCGGGAATTCCGCGGGAATTTTCCTGGGAGTGGTTTGAATATCTGACTTACCAGAATTTCCTAACTTCGAAATCACGTGACATTAGGACTTGCTTTGATGTGATAGTTTATATATTTATTAGACATCTTTAGTAGAACATACAGTTTAGTTCTTTAGTAACATTATTTTCCCGGGATTTACAGGAGTTTCCGTGTTCGTGTATTTTCATGTTAAAAAAACCTAAATATACTTTTGATTTAAATTATTGCAAAACAACTGTAAATGCTACCTGTCCAACTTGGACGAGGCCACGCGCAAATGCTAGTTTGATTAATAATTATGGTTGAGTTAAGATCACTTAAGATGTATTGAACTTCCGGAGTTCAATGAAAGATAACGACACTGCGTTCAAAGCTCAATGTAAAAGCTCTTTCAGTATAAATAGCGCCATCTATAATAATTTTAATAATACATTCGTCCTTCATTCATAGAATGTGTGCATATAGTTTTAGAATTAACTAATAGATGGCGCTTTATCGAGTAGAATAAAACTGCGGATATTTACGATTTGATATTGTATTTTATAATTATTTTAATTAGAAAATACGGAACAGCAATGGCCGAATTATCATTTCAAGGATTTCCACAAATAATACGATCTGTAATACGGTCTTATTCATATTGATTTAGAGTAAGTTTCTAGGCTTCTTGAAGAACCACAAATAAGCCTACAAACAAACTTAATATGAATAATAAGCGTAAATGTTTACTTAACATACTTTTTAAATAAAAATTATGAGCCATTACACTTAAATACTTTATCGATTTTCACTTAAGTATTAATAAGTCCAAATATCAATAGCGTATTAAACACGCTCCTAAGATTGTAGACGGGTGCTGTGATTTATGTTAAAATTTTAAACTTGAACCCTTAGTTATTAAGTTATTACACAAACTTAATTAAGAGAAAGGGTCTCAAAGTTGTATTGCAATAACTTCCTTAGTCAGAGAATGAGATTACTTAAATATATCTTATAGATAGCTTGATTACCTTTAAATGTGCACTGTATTCTTAATCTCCATTACTCTCAATATTGCCGCACACATTTCGCATATCTAACGTCAGCCATATTAATTCAGTGTGTTATGGATTGATCTCCTAAATAAGACGGTCATTCCATCCATCAAACAATCAAGTTCACCTACTGAAGTTCCCGCCGGCCGGCGAATAATGAGTCCTCCATTCGAAACTCAAACCGGCAGGGCAGAGTTCCCGCGCTTGCAGACAGGAACACTCGTCTCGCAATGTTCCCGTTTCCCGCGAACTTTCATCGATAAATTTTAAATTTACGAACACCGCAATGCATTCGAAATTTAATTTTGACAACTAGCTTTTTTAATTTATGTCAGTTATTGTTTTTTTAATAGTGCAGTGAGACTGTGATTTTGTGCTAAGTTATTACCTGTTGGACGTAAAATTTTGGTAAGAGATTTATATAATAAAATAAAAATTATTTATATTAAATGCGGAAACTTTCTATATTAATTAATAAAAATTTGCAACTTTTTGATTTATTCCAAAATCCTAGCTTTAATTCCCAAATATAAAAGAAATACTCTTTACCAGTATCGTGTCTTTGTTGCTTTATTATTTTCTGGTTAAAAAGTGCTACTAACGATGGTTACAACTCTAGTTTCTAGATCATAAGTTAATTGTAGGCTGTATAGTTTGTGATATTTGCCTGTTCTAAAAATATTGTAGAAAAAATACTAGTGCTTAAAGTAAATTATTCGTTATGCAACAATGCCATATTGTATTGAACAAGATAAAAAAATGTATATTTATTTTGATCTTAATTAGAGTACTTTTAAAAACATATTAAAATGGAGCAAGTAGTAAAACAGGTTAAAATGCAAAACTTTGGCTGAAAGGCCTAGATGTAAAGCCATTAAAAAATACAAGACTAGAATATAGCCCATCGTTTACAAGATACCAGTCGGTATCAAATCTATTTACTTATACTAATACATTTACATTAATGCGAGCGAGGCCGAAGACAAAAGCTAGTATTTAAATAAGTTTACACACTCGCGTTGCCCATTTCCCTCGCCGCTTGCCTGCTTGATGCCATGGAAGTTGGAATGATATAAACGAGGCATAAGATGAGAGAATGCGGTAGTATGTTAAAATTTCGGAAAAATAAATCGATATCGAGGCAAGGGCAAGGTCGGTGCTAATAATAATGCGGTCCACCCTCGCGATGCACCCTGCACTTGCGGGTTGCGTTCCGCCCCACGCGTGTCGGAATTCCGCGCTGATTGACTAACCACAAACAAACCGGTTATAAATTCAGTTTATATACTATATTGCATGAAGAAATAGATACTTAATAATTCATATAAGATTTAAATATCATAAAGAATTTTTATAAGCACAAAAATATATACATAATGTTACGAGTCGCGAGGCTCGAATTAAAATGCCGGTAGAACTAATATACAGTTTATTAGAACTATAAAAGCACGTATAGCACAGGTACAAATATAACCGTACACAACAAGTACAAACGTAATGCAGAAGGTCGGAATTCAATAAAACGCACAAAGTCCGTCTGTATTACATTCCCGTTATGTACACACGTATCGCCTTGATCATATTTCTCACTCGACTTCCCCCCTCCCTCAATCGGGCCATCGTTTTATACTGCACAAATGCAATGTGCCCTGCACACCTGGCTAATGATTCCGCCGCAAGCGGCCATAAACGAGTGCAATAAAACAATGAGCTGTTCATTAAAAACGTATGCCGATAAATAAGAAAACAAAAGAAGATGATCATAAAATAATTACAAGCAGTTCTAATGCCGAGAGGTAATAAAATGTGCTTCGTGGAGTTTGTCTTTCTTGGGGGCTAAGTTGTAACAATATTATTACCTGGTCTATTGTAACTTTTTATTTTATATGTTATATTGTAGCTGTTTGTTGTTCCTTTAAATACATAAAATAAAAATAAGCTATTGGCAGCACGTTGGTAACACCTTTGGTGTTACAATAAATTAATTTAAGACTATAAACTTTTGAACAGGTGTGTAGTCAGCTTGACTACTGTGCTCCTACAAAAAAAATATAGATTTTCAATACTTTTTGTTCGCTTTTAGTCAATCATCCAAAAGTACAGTCAATTTTCGATACAAAATATTCTCGATACCAAAAGTTTACGTTTAAAGTTACATTTACCCTTTAACGATAAATGATATGAAAGTGACTTGACGAAAATGAGATACGATCAACTTAATTACCCATACAAAATGATCTGTTAGAGCTAGGGTTGTTACACATCCAGAACATAGTAGGCATGTCCGGAATGTAGGGATTTCAGACACAAAATATCAGAACATTGGACATAAAATATCTTAATTTTTATTGAAGTGATAACTTCTTATGGGAGGGTAAACCGCTTCGTTACGTAACGCGTTACGGCGCCACTTTGTCTGGATTCCCTTTCTCGCACGCATGCGGCAGCGGTAGGCAGGCTCCTTCCTCCTCTCTCATTCTAACCCACAGCGCTAGCCGTATTTCGGTAATTAGATTAAATAATGATACTAATAATGTACATACACAAAATCCTAATTTACATATTCAAGAATTGTAACTAAGAATAAAATATATTTTATAATCAATAAAACTTCTCTTCTCGGGCGTCCCAAGACGCACACTATTTTTATTTATTAATAAAGCTTAACTGACATGTTCTCTTAATTCGAATATTAATGTAAACTAGTTGTCGCCCGTGGTCGAAATTCGACCATAATTAATTAAAATTATAAGTTTGAACATTATTAAGGTTCTGTTGTCAAAGACTACACTATATTACTACTTCTATAATCCCAGATTTCGCCAAGGCTACGCTGTTAATTTCAATTTAACAATAAACGAAAGAGTACATAATATGTATATAATGTTTTTTTATTGATTTAATGTATTTTTTATGCATAATAAAAAATATTAGCATTTGTCGCTTCTTCTTTATATAAACTATAAGTGTGCGAAATTTCATACTCGTCCGCGCAATTTTCGTAAAAAGGGGTGTTTTGTTTAATTAATTAATACGTGAAGACGTATTAATATAATGATTTAATTTAAGTTATTTTGTATACCACTATGTGGTAGAATGTACTGTGCATCGACAATTGTTGAACATGTCTGTAAATAACATACATGCAAATAAAGAAATTATTTATTGATAGAATGTATTTTCTAAGTTCTTTAACAATGTCTACCTACATTCTATCTATCTATATAGTCAAGGCGGCGATGTCCGTCAACGGGGTAAGTTCATACACCGCTCGTTTTAAACTTGTTTTGAACACAATTTACCACCAACTACAATTCGAAGACACAATTCAATGGTGTCTTAGCTTCATTAATTGATTTGTTGTCATGGTAACTATTCAAACACGAAAATAATGAGAGGTGTATGGAGTTGCCCTACTGACGGATTTTGCCACCTTGACTTACTATAATAAATTTAGTCAGCGACATTGCAGGACCTTGCAAAATTGATATATTAACAACTAGTAATAAGTAGCAGAAGGTAGGTTTATTTTGCGTATAAAAAATGACTTATAAATGAAAATGAATTGTAGAAATGTATGTACGCGCATAACTAGGGAACGACTTCACCGATTTTGATGAAGTTTGTTCTTGAGTCCTTGGATGGTTTAGATTCACAATTGAAATTGGTAGGTGGCGCTGTGACCGAGTTCTAGAATCCTCCTGATCTTGTTAACTGATTTTGATGGAATTTTATGTATATGTTTGAGTGAGTCCCCGGATGATTTAATATTCACAATTTGAACCGGTAGTCTTAGAGTTTTATATTTTCAAGGTAGGACAATGGCTACCAGGTAAGCTAGTTATTAAGTATATTTCGTTTTTTTTTTCAGTAGTTAAGTTACAAATTAATAACATGGCGATTTTTTAGTTACCAATACTTTCGAAAACAATAACAACATTTTATAACAATATTTTTGTTGTGATTCCCCGATGGAAATCCATTTTTTTAAAAATTAAATAAAAATGCAAAAATATGTTTTAAAAAAATCTCGAAAAATACTTAAGACATAAAGCTGAAAATTATGATGATTTATTTTTATTTGATACCAAAACAATCCCCATAGTAAACATAGAAAAAGACCTACTCTTTATCGCGAAGTTTTCCTTCACGATCGATCAGTGATAATTGTATAATAACATAGGTAAAAAGACTGCCTATTCGGTACTCACTGGATGCGAACCCACGTCATTTGAAAAGCAATTTTGAGACCCAAGTGCATTAGCCACTAAGGTATCATGTCTTTGACTCATAAGTTGACTTTAAGTATATTATCTTCAATTGGGTGTCCCGTAAAATCTATTTCTGTTATGATTTAAGTTTTCCGCACAATTTAATGTGATGCTTCAGTGAGTCGTTAAATATACATTAATACTACACAACAGGTTTCTGTGTTAAACACGACTAGTATTAAAAGCACCGTCTGGGCTGGCCCTAAAAGATAATTAAATTTTTACCAAATAAGAAGATAGATATGTTAGCAATTATAATGTATCTATATTATATAATTTGTTCTGAAAAAAAAAATATTTTCTTTCTTTCTTTCTTATTAACTGCTCTTTTAAGGGAGACTAGAACCTGGCCACTAATGCTGGAACTCAACTCGAGGTTGCTATGGCGGCATACTCTAGAGTCTAGACCAGGGGTGGAAGCCATCCAGAGGGGCAAAGACCCTACCACCTGGCTGTGGGTTGTTTAGTCTCCTCTTACGACAGGCCGCCCGGCCGCAGGAAATTGTATTTTTTCTCCGTTCCCCCATGATAAAAGGCCTTTTAGAGAGTGGCAGCGCGGTGGTAGCACCTTTGGTGTTACAACTATCCATAGGCGACAGTTGCCGCTTTCGATCAGGTGCGACGGTCAATCTGATAGAAAGCGCTAGTCTGCTGTACTTATGCAATAAAAACAACTGATGGCCGGTACTCGTGATCTTTTTAGTGGTTTACAATGCTTGAAATTATTGGTGATATTTCATCAATTTTAAAATGTCAGAGTAATTCGCACAATTAAAATGGTCGTCAGTGCTTAATTTCGGTCAAGAAATTTTTATTGTACAATGAAACCGACAGAGAATCGGTAATTGGGGTGTATTTGAACCAGTGTGTGAATTGCGACATTTAAGTAAAAAGACAATCTTATGGTCTCATTTCGATGCGATCTGTCCGTGTTTCACTATTCTATTCCCATAACTAACAAAATCAAAATCTAGAGTAAAACGATTTTGTAGTTTATTTTTAAAGAAACGGCAATAATTTTTAAAAAATTACTTAGTATGAAATAGTCGAATTACGGATAACGGTGAAACAGATTTCAGTGGACAAAGTCAAAACTATTTTTGATCTCTTTTATTTCTTAGAAACATGGACATTGTAGACTACACTTACCTACATGTTACGCCATTAACAGGCACACAAAAGTTTTGTAGTAGCTATTATTGCTGTGTGTAATGTTGTATATATTACTCTTAATCACATATACGCAAACTACGTGTATATAAATCATACAAGTTAAAAAATGTTAACTTCATTTAACTTTATTTTTCACGTAGACTATCTATGTTCTTATACGGTTGTTTGAGCATATATTGTGCGCATGCCTTTAGTTTCTCACAACGTCCAAGCTCTGTCTGCCGTTCCACATGGCGACCACGGTCATTATGGTCGTCATATAGCCCTCACAGCGACCCATGTTAAGAGCAGGGTCGAAGTGGGCGTTGACCACAGATCATTAATTCTCTCTATCGATTGACATTGAAAGGTGCAATTTTCAAATCAACCAATGACATTTATGTATTTCTTCGTTAATGACATCAACGCTCCATAATCCGTTCCATTAGAGTTTAAGCAAGCAAGTGGAATGGGAAAAATTGCGATCGTGAACGTGGTCATTGTTAGTCTCTTGTGGATAGTAGCCATAGTCGTTTCTAGATGATTCGATAAGTGGTATTTTTATTAATTAGGTAACTTTTTGTTTAAATCTGGAACATTACGAAAAGAATTGCGTATATAAATTATGCTTTTAAAATAGCGACATTTTCAAAATCAAATTTATTTACTTGCATAAAACATGGTTTAAAAGATGTTATAGTAGTTATATTTAAAGTACACATGTTTTTGCTAGATTGACGTGCAGACTTCGCTCGTCAAATTAATTACAATGTTACATTATTCATACAATTAATTAAAATATTATATGTCAAAATCTCCACTAAAAAATAAATAGCGTCCACAATCCCATAGTCACATAAATAACAGTGAAAATAAATAAACAAAGTAACAACCAGTAGTTGGTAATATGATTATCATTGTTAGTTTGATATTTTATTATTTATGTATTCATTTATAGTAAAATAGCATTTATTAGCAAGCATGGATGGAATTTAAAAGAACATAAACTTGTATATCTGTAATAAGTGGGTGCAGAGACTATAAAAGTGTGTCGAATTGCGCAAAGTAGAACGAATTATCTTTACAACTTCGTACGGCAAGTTATTTCTTGTGCATAATAAAAGACCAACGTATGAAATGCTCGCAGTAAAAGGTACACTTCAAAAATACATAAAATAATGATAGTTCGTACTTACACTATGTAGTAACATTGTCTATAAGATATTATTAGTAATCTCTCTCTCTCTCTCTCTCTTACGTAAAAACTATAGACACATAGTCGAGGTAGCGTAATCAAACTCGCAACGCAAACTTTAAGCGCGCGGGTTTTAATCCTGGCAGGAACTTATGCACCACTTAAGTAGTTTTTCTGACCTAATGAGCATATTGTTAATTACCACGTGCTAACAACGGTGAAGGAAAACGTCGCGATTAAACCTGCACATGAAGATAGCCGATGTGTCAAACCTGCCAAGCCGCCTTGAACAAGCGTGGTGGGTATATTGTCCGTTCCCTTATAGTCGGATGAGAAAGAATATAATTTCCTGCGGCCTGGCGGCCTATCGTAAGAGGCGACGAAAATACACCCTACAGCCAGATGGTACGGTATATGCTCGACTGGATGGCTACCACCCCTGGTCTAGAGTATGCCGCCATAACAACCTTGAGTTGTGTTCCGGCATTAGTTACCAGATTCCAGTTTCCCTGAAGAGAGCAGCAATGCATTTGTAGCACTTTTGGTGTTGCAAATGTCCATAGGCGATGGTAACCACTTTCCATCAAGGGGGCCGTCTGTCTGTCCGTTGAACTCCTGGAATAAAAAAGAATTATCTTTGCCAGTGTGTACAAGGAATTTAATATACAGACACGGGAAGGAGAAGTTATGGCCTGGAATATATAAGATTAGAGACTAACTCTGCACACAATCGCAACAAGCAATCTGATTAATGTTAGAAAAAGGTAGTTATTTCAGCATAGCTTTAACTCAGCCCTAATTGATATATACAAACATTTGTTTGTTATACTTAGTATACTTCAATGGAGAGTTAACAAAGGGTTAAAATTCCTTGCAGTCAAAGGGTTCATACCGAAATTCCTTATTTCAAATTTCATCAAAGCGAACGGAAATTGAGTCAAAGAAGTAGATAAAACATGAAAGTACGTTGCATTAGGATATCGATTCACTGGTGTTGGTGATGAAGTCTTTCTACATTCTCTTACTTAAATACCTAAATTAGATATTGTTACATGCCGACAAAGTGGATGCACACCTGGTTTATGAGCTTTCACTCATTTGGACTACTTTTGTTTACATTGTGTTTAAAATTTGCAATTAGACAATAGCCTATTGTTATTATACTCGTTTATGGCCGCACGTGTGCAGATTACGTTTTCTTGGAAAAATCCAGTCCACGCGGTCGAGTGTTGTATTACATAGTTAGTATAAAACAATGACCGAACGGAGGGGTGAGGCAGTCAAGCGATGATTACGATTACTATATAGTAACGGACTTTACGCGTGTTATTGAATCGTGCAGTTTGGACTTGTTGCGTCCAGTTATATGTGTATCTCTGTTATACGTGTTTGTTCTAATAAATTATATAGTAATTTCAACGGCATTTTGATCCGAGTCCCGCACTCGTAACAATATTGTCTATAAAAATTTTGTACATTGCGATATGTACCTATTTTCTTTAAAACATCCCCGACGACCAAAAACCAGCCCCTACTAAGTATAGATTTTCAATTGCTCCCCACAATGGGCTGCACCATCATGCGCATCGCGTTATTCACAATGGAACTATTGAAACGAGGGAACAATGGTTAGGCTGTTTACACGGTGCAACGGCGAGTGCCGAATGTGACAGCTTGCTTTCGGCAAAGCTTTTTGGCCCGGATTACTAAAAAAGTATTTTTTTGGGCTGGTTTTGTAAAAGCTCTATATGCTGCTGAGGATGATGGTTCATATGTTTGGGTAGATTTTGACATTGTTTTTTATGAAGTTTTAATGTAGAATGTACAACAATATATTTGCATCTGCTAACCAGGAGGCCGATTGGAGTCGATAGTCTTTTTCAAAGTTTCGAGCACCGCCTCAGGGTAAGTTTATTTTGCGCACCACCATCCAGTAGAATAATTTGTCGGAGTGTTGTTTCCCGGTTCATATAAACCAGTGCGCTTCAAATCACGGTGGATTGAGATCTACTATGTGAGTGTCTTCATCTTAGATCGCAGCTTCACTTAACATCAGATAAGATACCTATCAAATGCGAACCCATGCCATTTAAAAAAAACTAGAAATTTGTTACCAGAACAGTTGAATTGAGAGGAAATATACATAATCCTTTCTAGCAGGATTACCAGAAAAGAGCACTACAAGGATTGACATTTTATGGTATAACTTTAGATGTTTTAAACTAAATATATCCTGTATTTAAACAATAAGTTGAACTGGATATTAGGTATATAACGTATATGTAACCTAAGAGCATAATGGGCACGCGACCGTGCCAACGCGTCAATCATCGAGAGGGTCTCGAGTATTTGAGCGCAGAAGGGCTTAACTGCAGGGTTGCCAGATGAAATCAAGCAAATATCTGAGCTTATAAATAGAGCTACTGATTTCCAATCAACGTTAAGAGAGTCTTGTCGACCATTCCGCAATGCTTAAGAGAAAAGTCTTCGAGCGGTGCGTCCTACCCATCATGACATACGGTTCCGAGACGTGGACACTGTCAGCGGGACGGGTCCACAAATTCCAAGTCGCTCAACGGGTTATGGAACGAGCTATGTTAGGTGTTTCTCTTATGGATAAAATCAGAAATGAAGGCATCCGTAAGATAACGAAGGTAGCCGACATAGCTCGCAAAATTAGTAAGTTGAAGTGGCAGCCGGTCACGTCTGCCGCAGAACCGACGGCCGATGGAGCAAACGAGACCTGGAGTGGAGACCATGTCTCGGCAAACGTAGCGTAGGACGTCCGCCAGCCCGATGGGCTGACGACCTGTACAAGATCGCCGGCAGGGGCTGGATGAAGAAGACAGGAGACCGGGATATGTGGCGCGTACTTGGGGAGGCCTATGTCCAACAGTGGACTGAGATTGGCTGAAGAAGAAGAAGAAGAAGAAGTTAAGAGATTTATAGCAATAACATTAAAACTCCTCTCTTTTCTTTCACCTTCTCGCAATTATTCGGGATCGGCACAATATGTCTTCTTCTTCCATATTCGTCTATTCTGGCATATGTCAGCTGTCACACTACAAATTATCATGACACCTTTCACACAATCAATTCATTTTTTTTGGTCTATCGTTACACTTGTATCTATCAGTCTTCTAGTTCAACATATTTCTTGTCAGTTGACTTTCATTCCTCGTTATTACATTTCCATACCGCTTTAGTCTTCTTCCCTTATTTTTTTCAGTCACAAGTGCAACTTTTAAAGCCTTAAACCTTACCTTACGTTACGTACCCATTTCGCACTTTATCCATTTTTGTAACTGTAGAAATTCGGGATCGACAGTGGTCGAATGTGTGAATTACGAGTATAAATAATGTGCACTATAAAATATATAAAGGCATTTAATAGGTTTAATGGTACACGAATTGACGACAGACACGACGGGTCAAAAGAATACACGAGAAAAACGTAGTGTCAAAAATATTTAAATATAACTTGACATCTGAGGTGCCAGTGCCAAGTTACAGACCTCATTTTAACACCCCTCCTTAACTTGCGCACTCGCAGCCAAGTCCTCTCACACAGCTCATAATCTCTCTCGGAAGACCTTTCGTACAAGTAGGTACAGGTGTAGGGACAGTTATCGTCATTCTCTTCGTTCTCGTCGTCAATCTCATCATTCTTATATCAGATGAGTGGAAATGACTTTGGTGTAGATAGACTAAAATTCAGAACCATATATTAATTACCGGTCGTACTCCTATTACAGATTTGTATATCTGATCCATGGGTAGTATTAAAATCAATTGAATCAATTAATGTGTAAACGAATTAATCTTTATTAAAACCTCCGGAATATGTCACTAGATTTTAATTAAAATCCTCGTAATATGTTTTTGTACAATGTAAAAATCGAGACGTGTACCGCAAATTTAGAAACCTGGCAATAAAATCTTAGCCGAGGAGCACCCGAGTAGACATGTGCTTAAAAAGTGGCAACCCCATTTGCAAACAAAAACTTTAAATTGCCCCCTCGCGAGGACTAGACGACGAATCAATCCAACTTTGAATTATTTACATGTAGTTTTATGGAACTTTAGAAATAGGGGTTTTTTTATTTATCTATCTTTACGGCCCTGTTATGTTTACGTACTTAGCTATTGACTGTTGACAATAGTTTTCTGATAACATTACATTTACCTTTGTATTTGTTTAGAGAGTTTTACTACAAAAAATTCATGCAGGAATGAAGAGAGAATACTAATAGATGTACCCATACATCCTCATGTATGGGTGCGAAGCTTGGACGCTTACACTCAAGGAAGAGAACCAGCTTTTAGTAGCGGAAAAAGGTTATCCGTAAGATTCTGGGTCCAACAAAGACAGAGAATGGTAGCTGCAGGGTCCCAAGCTACCTCTAAATTGAGAATCTCATGGCCGAGCCTAATATATTGGAGAAATATGGTCGGTAGGAAAGCATATTTGGGTCGGGCAGGTCGGCGTCCGGTCAGCTGTCCCAAATATCGCTGGAAGGACAGAGTAGAGGCTGACCTGTCGGAGCTAGGAGCCAATAATTGGCAAGAAACCGCAAAGGACAGAGAAAAGTGCCATACTGTCGTTTCGGAGGCCATGACCCACTTTGGGTCGCTGAGCCAACGGGGTAAGTAAGTTAGTACCTTAGACCATTAGGTTTAATGGTCTAAGGTTAGTACTAATGGGTGGTTTGTGCATGTATGTTATGTGTATGAATTAAAGTAAAATCACAAAACAAGTGCATGACTCTTGACTTGATCATAACGAATGGTAGAGTTGTTACGTAGTAAAGATCAGGTAATAAGCACACCAAATAAACGTGCATGTATGAATAGAATAATAAAAGAAGATGAAGCGAAAGTTGTTTGTCAGAATCGTCGCAAGTCTCTGCATACCCTCATGGAAAACAGCTTGGTAATATGTATGTACCTACATGGATGTATATATGTACTAATTCCTATGGCCAGGCGGCTTGCCGTAAGAGGCGATAAAACAACTAGGTTAGGTTTCTGCTATACGGGCGAAGTGACGTATAGCGACATACTCTAGAATCTAGAATATGTCGCTATAACAACCCTGTGTTCTGGCATCAGTAGCCAGATTTCAGTCAAAATCAGCAGCTCATTGGCAGCATCTTTGGTGTCAAAAATGTTCCCTAGCGGCGGTAATAACTAATTCTCCGATAAACCGTCTAGTCTGTAATGTAATCTAGAACCTGATTCCAGCGCCACCTACCGGGTCTAATTGTGAATCTAAACCATCTCCGGACTCACTCACACACACATATAATTCCATTAAAATCCTAAAACCCTATTCCAGCCCCAAGTATTTTGTTTAGATGGACATTTTTAAATTCGTAATATCTTTTGAATGCTATGTCCAATTTGAAAAAATCAAAAAATTATCTACAGACACTGAAACAGTCTTGAATACAAATTGGTTTATTTCGATAAGGATTAATACAAAGGTATGGATAATTTGGTCTGATTTTGGTCGGCATTTCTATCAACTTTTAAAATATAAAAAACTTGTTATAGTGACATGTACATATGGTATTACGAAGTTTTTTATATATATATTGATATACTCTTTAATATTGTGGAACATTCTTTTGTTCTATCATCAATAATTTCCGCAGCATGCAATGAGGGACACTTTTATGACTAAGTTTTTACACCGTCGGTTACATTATTGAAGTTTTAGTAAGGATCCCTATTTTTTTAACCAATTTAAAAAAAAGGAGGAGGTTCTCAATTCGTCGGAATCTTTTTTTAAAAATGTATGTTCACCGATTACTCCGAGATTTATGATCCGATTAACGTGATTCTTTTTTGTTCGACGTGGAATAGCTGCCATTTGGTCCCCTTAAAATTTGACATAGTTTGGCCCAGTAGTTTTCATTTTATGAACATTTTTTATGAAAAAAATTCCATTCCGCGGGCACCTTTCGTAGGCGTACCCATAGCTAGACACTAAAAAGTAAAAAATAAATAAAAAAAACTTCGTTAAAAAACCGACTTCAAAAACTAAAAAGTATAAAGTGACTTATTTCTAAAGCTATTATTATTAATATATATTATCTAAAATATTTGAAGTCGGTGCAAAGTAAAACATAAAAATTACTATATTTTGAAAATTACAAGCACCGACTTTAACATGTTTTAGATAATATATATTAATAATAATAGCTTTAGAAAGAAGTTATCTCGTAATAAATATAGCTTATATTACTCAAAGATAATGTAGCATTCGAATGGTGGAATAATTTTTGAAATCTGTCCAGTAGTTTTTGATGTTATTCATTACAAGCATAAAATATATAAATCATTCTTTTTTATAATACAGTATAGATTGGTATAAATTAAAATTGTATGATGGTAAATAACAGCATGATAATATTTGAAGTTATGTTCGCAATGCCTTTGCAAATTTTCTGACTGAAATTTATTTTTACAACAAAGAAGACGTTTAAGGAATTTTCATTGGAGAAGTTGAAAAGGGACGTAAACAGCTGGCGAGCATAAAGTTTGAACTTAAAACGTTTTCTTGTAAAAGTTGTATGTGCGTGATGAGGTTTCTAACCTATAATATTTGGCCAAGTCTGTGTAGAACCACGTACAGATAAGCAGTGAATTTAAATAAGCAGTGACCACTCCAATTCATGTTCAATCTAATTGTTATTGGAAGTATTTTGAAGTTCGAAGTCTACTTGATTTTAGTCCATATTTTTCCACTACATGATTTTAAAATAAAAGGAAGCGAATATCTCCTTATTACTTATAGTGTTGTCTCCAGTAATATATATATATATATATATATATATATATATATATCGCAGAACGGCCTCGTTCTCACGACATCTCTTTTAGTTATTGCAGGTTTAGTGGGCGTAATCAGGGTAAAATGCGAGCATAAAACAGAATAGCCACGGTTTATACACTTTTAATTTAGATTTGATCAACATTATGACATAGATTAGACCGAGCAGCGGGTTCAGGGCACCCGCTCATACTTTCAACTTCAATACTTTCTTTAAAACTCTCAAAGGTCCAACTCGACCTGTAGCCACCAACCAAATGTGTCACAAAAACTCCTCAGTCTACCCAAGTAGATATTACTCAAAGTATAGAGGGCGCTGACCCCGCTCCGCCATATGCTCTGCTCTGATTGGTCGTTTATTAAATTACAATATTCATAACTTTTATTAGGTTAGAACGATCTTTAAGTTATAGAAACATTCAGCAAATCAAATTAAATTACATTAAGAATTTTAGAAGTAACTAAAATGTAAACAAATGATATTGTGCGTTATACATCCAGTCAACGATACGTCCAATTAAAGCTTCCCTCCGACACGGCCTTCCTGACGTATTACACGCCCTCGTGTAATAGGCCGCCCATTATGGATTATCTGCAAAAAGAATGAGATATTATAGTTCGGCCACTCCTGACATCGTGTACATTTTATCTTCTGCGCAACAACTTCATTCTGGATTTTTTTCTGAGATCCGAGTCCTAACAGACTCCAGACTACACACCAAATCAAGTCAGCAGTATCCAAACTGCCACCTCGTCGCAGCGTATATACGTAGCGTAGTATAATACGTAGCTCGTATTTTTAGTCAAATGTCAAAACACAAATCAAAACATCAAACAAAAATATCTCCAAATAATACCCAGCTTCTCATTCTATCGATACCACTTTTCAATCGCTACCTCGCCTCTCATTCACTTTGTAATGGCCACCTCGCACCTATTTCACTGGCCACCTCGCCTCTATTTCACTGGCCACCTCGCCTCTATTTCACTGGCCACCTCGCCTCTATTTCACTGGCCACCTCGCCTCTATTTCACTGGCCACCTCGCCTCTATTTCACTGGCCACCTCGCCTCTATTTCACTGGCCACCTCGCCTCTATTTCACTGGCCACCTCGCCTCTATTTCACTGGCCACCTCGCCTCTATTTCACTGACCACCTCGCCTCTATTTCACTGGCCACCTCGCCTCTATTTCACTGGCCACCTCGCCTCTATTTTACTGGCCACCTCGCCTCTATTTCACTGGCCACCGCGCCTGTTACAAAGGTTAAATAAACCAGAGACTCAAGAAACACGAACATTGTAAACCTTTATCATTTTAACTATCAGACTAAAATCTTTCACTCTATATGTACCTCTAAATTTAAAAACTACCCATTATAATAGTCAACTGCATTTACCAAGTTTAATAATTATTAAAATTCCATTATTTTAACTTCAAACAAAAACCGTGTGAACGCATCAGTCATCCAATCCGCTAACAACACTTCTCAATCAGTCAATCAAACCAATACATCTAAATGAGTGATGTACTCTCAACCAACCCCCGCTGGGCGTGGCTTGGATGCCAGTCCTTGTGACTAGAGTAGGCAATCAGAGCAACCAAGGTTTTCACTCTACGGGCTCCAGGGTCGACAACTTATGAAAACTCATAATAATAGAGGAACAAACAAACTCAAAATAATTTTCCAATTTACAATGCGTTCAATAACTAGGGTATTCACCCTAATTCGAATTTGAAACTACCACAAAAATAATCTTAAATAAAAAATCAACTTACCAAAGTGTCTACTAACGTAAATACCCCCTGAGTACCTTATAGTGGCTTTCAAACTTCTTCATAGCCACACTTTCGTAAAATTATTATCATCTGAATCTAAAATGTCTTTCATATAACGCCTGCAAACTTACTTTTACAGGAAAGAAAATCTTAATCATAAAACCAGCGGAATACATTGCATAGGAATAATATGTCAAAACAAACTGTCCACCATACATAATCTAAAATAACTCAAAAACTAGATCCGATTTTCACATAAAAATTATTGGAAGGTAAACTTGAAATACAATGAATTTCATGCACATGGTTTATAACATACAGAAGTTTTGTTATCTTAATCAGAAAACCAAGGAAAACATCGCATAGGAATAATAAGTCAAAGTCAACTTTCTACCATACATAATCTAAGTAAAATAATTTAAAAAAACTAGACCCGATTTTCCCATTATAAAAACTCTTGGAAGGTAGATTTGAAAACACAATGAATACACGCACATCGTTTATAACGAACACAAATTTCTTGTAAGTAACATACTCCCAAAAATAGTGATGAAAAAGTAAACTACCTACGTAATTTGTTCGTTTTCCATTTTTTTGTCAACCATATCGTAATTAATCGTACACGAAAAATATCACTTAAATATGAGGGTAGTAAAATTGTCTACCACAAACGATAAACTATAATTTTTTTTAAATCTCACTTTCTTCATTTTCAGAATTCGCACTAAAATAATAATTAAAAATTACCATACCTCCTGTGCCAAGTAGAATAGGCACGTAATTTTTACCTTAGATTAGACTTCACGATCCATAAAACTGCCTTTCTACTCGCTGTACTAACGTGAATTTGAACCATTGCTGGCACACAGTAGGCCCAACGGTGACCAAACCATGCATAGGCCGACACACCGCCGCTCCACAGGCACATTCAGGACGTCACCACTACGTCGCCGCTATTGCCGCCGTTGGCCCCGACATGTCAATCGTCCTCAAATGCTTTTGCTTCCACTGTGGGCATCCTTCAATCCATCAGCACGCCTTCTTATACTGGCAAGGCTTCGCAGTCATTGCTTTCATTGTGGGCACAGGCTGAGATCCCACTTCTGATGTCGCAGAACGGCCTCGTTCTCACGACATCTTCTTTAGTTATTGCAGGTTTAGTGGGCGTCATCAGGATGAAATGCGAGCATAAAACACAATAGCCACGGTTTATACACTTTTAATTTAGATTTGATTAACATTATGACATAGTTTAGACCGAGCAGCGGGTTCAGGGCACCGCTCATACTTCCAGCTTCAATACTCTCTTTAAAATACTCCATGGTCCAACTCGACCTATTGCCATCAACCAAATGCGCCACAAAAACTCCTCATTCTACCCAAGTAGATATTACTCAAAGTATAGAGGGCGCTGACCCCGCTCAAGACATGCTCTGCTCTCATTGGTCGTTTATTAAATTAAAATATTCATAAATTTTATTAGGTTAGAACGATCTTTAAGTTATAGAAACATTTAACAAATCAAATTAAATTAAATTAAGAATTTTAGAAGTAATTAAAATGTTAACAAATGATATTGTGCGTTATACATCCAGTCAACAATACGTCCAATTAAAGCTTCCCTCCGACATATATATATATATATATATATATATATATATATATATATATAGCTTATCAAATGTACACTCGTCTTGCTCGTATCGTAATCGTCGCTTGATTGCATCATCTCTCAGTTGGGGCATTGTTTTATCCTGCACCAATACAATATGTCTTGACACAATATTCGACCGCATAACAATTATTTCAAATAATCACACCTGGCTAACGACTAACATAAACGATTACAATACACAATAGGATGTTTATCTAATTACACATTAAACACAAAGTAAACAAAAGAAATACAAATGCCGAAAGGCAATAAACTGCAGGTGTGAATTGTTCTTTGTCGGTCGTAACAATACATACATACATTTTATTGATTTCTAATAATATGTTACTTTTTTTTATAATAAGTTTTCAAATTGGAGTTAAAATCTATTCTAAACATATAAATAAAATCGAAGTGTCAGTTTGTAATGCCAAAATAAAAAGGTGAAAAATTCAAGATTCAAGAATTACAACTATAAACACAAAATGCTTTAATTAGACAGTATTGTTTAAATCACTAACTTGTGAGACGGCTGAAAAGCCGATCGCAAATATACTAGGCAAAAATAGAGTACAATGTCACGTCTAATGTTTGCTGTCCCCCTCTCACTTGCTACTAGAAATGGAGACACGGTAGATGTAATAACTCAAAGTACCTCATATTTTTTCATTGTACTTAAAACGCAGTCTTAGCATCTTCGTCAAACCCTTTCGGGTTTTAAGATGTAGATATATATACAATGTATGTTTTTGTTTGAATAAATAAATTAAAAAAAGTTAAATCAATCAAGTGACAATCTTTGAACAAGTAAGATTAAAAATCAATTTTACAGTTTCCTTTTTAGATCAAAAGATTAGCAGGAAGTCCATACAGACCATAGAGAATAATCACTGTCTAGCCGAAATTCTTACAATTCTTCACATTGTGTAATACAGTGTCGATCACTCGTCCCGCCTGCGCATACGCACCTAAACAGAAGGAGGCAGCGCCCTCTATGTTTACATATCTCGACTCTATCAAGGTGTAAGAATAACGCCTAACGTACCACATGTAACTTTGTAAAAGCCGCCATAACATAAACAAATGTAAAAAAAACTGTTTGTATCACTACTGGTAGTATTTTTGGGAGTTCACCTCTGTTTGTGGTATTGCTTCTGTAAAAAGATTAGTTAACACTGCTTTTTTGTATAGAGGAGAGTGGGGTTATTGCGGACATTTACAGGGGAATTTAAATAAAACTTATTAATAAATATTTACTTTTATTTTTAACTAACATGTGCTGGAGAAAATTTATTCGCGGTGTCAAGAGGACGACATATTTGTTAGTGAATTGCAACGGCTGTATAAAAAATACACGACCGTAGCGCCACCCTTTTCGCTGTATTCGTCTATACTCAGTGGTTCCCAACCAGTGGTCCGTGGACCACATGTGGTCCGCAGAAGCCAAAATATGGTCCGCGATTGGTCGCCATGTGCGGTGAGTGAGAAGAGCGCGGGTGGCGGGGTTGAAACTTGCGGCTGTCGGCTCGGCGAAAACAATACAATATAACAATAGGTCTAAACATCTGCGATCTGCTAAAAATTTAACGTGTATCGTCTGCAAGGAATTAGTAGGTACCTATACGTTGTGCACTGCACTCATTTCATTTGTTTAACTTCAGTGTCAGTAATAGTATTTAGTGGTACTTATCTGTGCGAGGAAGTGAATGTTTCATTACTGACTTTTGTTCTCAACTTTATTTCATAAATACTATAGGTAAGTAAACATTTTTGTTTTGATAAACCCCTTCCATAACTATAAAAAATGATCATTTTCGGGCCGTCATTAATTGAACATTTTCAATGCGTCTATTCCCGTTTGTGTCTTGTGGCGTTTAGTATATTATTTTTAAATTAAAACTACTTTGGTTACTATTTAAAAAAAGCAAATATTTTTATTTAAGTTAGCTAGCTTACACGATCATAGCTTACCTAAACTTACGCTTTTATTTTCTTGGTTTGTATTCGGTTTCATTTTTTGTATCTTATTTTCAGAACATGGCGCCTAAGAGAAAATACGACGATAGTTATATAAAATTTGGATTTACCTCGATAGAAAGTAATGGAGAAATAAAACCACAGTGCGTTATATGAGCAACCGTTCTCTCAAATGACGCGTTAAAACCAGCGAAATTAAAACGCCACTTAGAAACGGTGCATCCAAATTTTTCAGACCGTTTAGTAGAATTCAAGGAAGGAATATGAGAACCTAAAAAAATGAAACTCGGGTCTAGTAGTACGAGATTTGCAACGTCGGAAAAGTCATTAATGACATCGTTTGAGATTTCTAAATTAATAGCACAATCTAAAAATCCTCACACAGTCGGAGAAACAATCGTGGAACCATGTTTGATCAAAGCTGTTGCAAGAAAAAAATACAAGATATATCTTTGTCCAATAACACGGTCAAAGCTCAAATTGAACTTATGTCAAGTGATATAGAGGAGCAACTTGTTTCCAGAATCAAAAAGTCGCCATTTTTCGCTTTGCAGTGTGATGAATCGACCGAAATTTCGAATTGTTGTCAACTACTTGTATTTGTTCGCTTTTTAGACGACGACAACATAATTAAAGAAGAATGATTGATTTCACGGGAACTAGAAACAACATCAAAAGGTATCGACGACTTGAACTCAATATCGGAGTATTTTGAGAAACATAATCTCAGGTGGGATAAACTCGTTGTCCTCTGTACTGACGGTGCTCCGGCAATGTTGGGATCACGTTTCGGGCTGGCGACGTTAGTAAAACAGAAAAATCCTAACAACGCACTGTATTATACATCACCAGGCCTTAGCTTCTAAGACTCTTCCTGGATGCCTTAATGATAGACTGCAAATGGCCATAAAAGTCGTAAATGTTATCAAAAGCTGCACCTTAAATACACGCCTTTTTAAAAGATTGTGCACTGAAATGGACTCTGACCACGAGGCACTTCTCTTTCATACAGAAGTTCGAAGAAATATATAAATATTATATAAACATAATAATATAATAATTAAACTTCGCGCTTTTATTTGCAAACTTCAGTTGTGGTTACTAAAAATTGAAGAAAATAATTATTCTGCGTTTGCGATATTAAAATCGTTTGTGGATGACAAAAATTATGATGCTAGTAAAGCAAATATACAAGAAAACGTCAAGACTCATTTACAAATGTTGATTGATGAATTCAATAGTTACTTCCCAGAATGTATATTCTGGGAGTAACTATTGAATTCAAGAAGTTAAATGTGATCAAAAACCGATTCGCAACCCTTTTAGCACGGACGCTGGTGAAGTTCATGAAGGAATCCAGGAAGAACTCATTGAATTTCAAAATTACAGAAACTACAAGGATGCTTTTGAATTGAATTCACTTGAGTTGTTTTGGTATAAAAAAGCAATTTCCTATACTAAACTTCGAGAAATCGCCTTGCGTTATTTTATGGTTTTCTCAACAACTTATTTATGTGAACAAGGATTTTCTGCTTTGTTAGTAATTAAAAATAAAGCAAGGAATCGTTTGAAAGTGAGTGATGATTTGCGTGTAGCTTTGAGTAATAATATTAGTCCTAGGATAGCCGAACTCGTAAAGAAAATGCAAGCTCAGAAATCACATTAACACAAACTTCAGAAGATTATTCAAAAAAAAAAAAATATTGTTTATTTTTGTGTAATTTCCTATTCAGTTTTTAATTAAAGTTGGGGTTGATTATTATAGTTTATTTTTATTATACCTACATAGTGGTCCCTGCTAAAGAGAATAATATAGAAAAGGACCCTGACCAAGAAAAGGTTGGGAACCCCTGGTCTATACCATGGAGACGACGTCATTTATAGGGATGAAAAGTATACTAAATCCTTAGTGTTCCGAAATCCGAATGATATAATGAATCGTGAATCCGGAGATATAAATTAGCTTTATGTCGTGTTTTATTTAAATAGTGTTCATCGGATATTCTAATAGGCAGACAAATGAACAGATGGACAAAAATCTAAAAGTTGTAGTTTTGTAATGTAACAAAACAACTCCATTGGGTCAGCGACCCAAAGTGAATTTTTCATACTTTTTTAAATATTTATATAAACCTAACCCCTCTACAGACTTATTATATTATAGATTCTAAGCCAAAGTAAAAATTGGGCAATCTCCAACCTTACTAAGCCTTTCATCCATGGACTGACACACACTTGGCTGATTTCTGATACCTCATTTTAGCAATTACAAAATTGAAAATATTTCATATAATTTGCAAAAGACAGTCTAAACAGGATATGTAACTTGAATATCAAATAAGTAATAATGAATGAATGCAAACAAACAGTCAAACGCGTTTGACGGTGCTCTATGTTGATTTTTTCAACAAACATCCATGGAGTGCATATTGACGGGCTGGACAAACAAAGGGAGATTTATTTGCGAATAGTAAGCATCGTCATAGTTTAATACCAGTTCTATAAACTTTATAATTCATACAAATGTACTGTAGGTTTTTTTATCAGTTTCAACATAGTTCAGTTTTAAAGAAAATAAATCACAAATTAGGTAAAAATATCCTTTAAGTATAGGTTGATTGGAAGCGCTTTAAGCGCAGATTAGGTAAGTATTTACTTTAATTTAGGTTGCCTGACGATAAGATCGTCTTTTCTTGTTCCATGAAAAGTATTATAAATAAATATACATTTTTTAATTGTTTATTTTGTAGTATCTGTGATGTCTTGATTATAGGATTTCATGCAAATATTTTTTTCAGTAGTGACACAAACACAAGAACGACCATGCCTTGCATCGGCAAGGCATTACATACATTACATTCTAGATACTTTGTACGAAATAATATAACATAACTCTGTACATAACACGTAACGTAACATAACATAATTCTGTATAAAATATTTAAAAAATAGAACAACAAATATAAAGAAAAACAATTTTTAGCTAGACGTGTTGCTGGGGAGTTTCTTGCCGCTTCTTCTCCTTAACAGCAATAACACGTTGCGAAGCGGTGTACATAGACTAGGAAGTAAAATTAAAATTTAACCTATATGTATGACCTTCAAAAAGTGTTCTACAGTGGAACTTATTTTGAATAAAAACTTTTGAATTTGAATTTGAATTTGAAATGTGAAGTCGTCTTGATACGTGGCACAATTATTGTATATCACAGTATCTATCTATATATATAAATCATCGTTTACTACATTCTTAAAGGATGTGTTTCGCGTTATTTGTAGTGTAAATTTTTAATGTTACTTATATATAATTATTTCAAGATACTATTTTTTTTCTTAATGATTTAAGATTATCTTATTATATTTATGAGTGCAGAAATTTACTTATTAAAATATTGTACAATTGTGAAATAAAATACGAACTGAAAAAAATAAATTAATTATCAATTTTCTTATATTTCCGAAAACCTGAATATTTAAATAAATAGATTATACGTATATGATAGTTCTGTTAAGTACCTTGTCGTACCGGGTGTGAGGTTATTTTTTCCACTCCCGCTACGACAAAAACCTTGGGTTCGCCGAGCTTTGAGGGCATCACAATGGCGCTAACGGCGAATGACTCCTCTTTGACAAGTATCCTGAAAACAGGCACGGATTAAGGAATCAAGGATGTAACAGCTCTAAAAATATCATTTTCCAAGAAGTCCCAACCTTTCGATCTTTACGGTCATAGAAACACGTTGTTTCTGGGATAAAAATAGCCTACAATTAGGTTTTGAAGTTTTTATATTCGTTAAAATATTACACTAGAAATAAAAGTGAACTATTGCATATCTTTGCCGACAAAATAAATGTAGGTACTTAAATATACAACCGATAATATAACCGATGTGTACTAATCCATCTTGGAAGCATTGTAGCTTATCGTTAGTTATCTTGTGTTTACTAGTAACGTGTCAATTTCGAAATATGATTTTCCAAAAGTAGCTATTTTAAGGCACTCAGTCCAGGAGTGGGATAGATAATATATTTACATTTCACTCAGTCAACCAACATCCATAGAATTGTACATCAAAATTGTATAAAACAGAAAGCGACACGTAGCCTACGAAACACGTAGCCATGCATTTTAATGGTATTTATTAATATTTCAAATTCATCCCTGTGTGAAACATAGCGAAAATCGTGAATTTCTGCCAGACGAGTATAGTCTTTGTGTGATTGTAATAAAGACGACGGTTGTTGAATGGGTGATGAAGTCCTCTTTGGCATTCATCGCGCTCTCCAGGATTATTAGTCGTGAGTAGCGATGGAGGGATGAGAGTTATGGAAATAGGTTTTGTACATGCGTATTATACTGAATAAAATAGATCTTGCCGGTTATGAATTATGACTAAAATATAAAACTAAACTAATTAAAGCTGTGGCAAAGAAAGAAAGTAAAAGATTTGTTGACGTAAAACCGACGCACTACACAAATAGAAAACAATTCACAATCTATTTTACACACAAAAAACTTGAATTACAAAACATAAGATATACATAATTAGGGATAGTAGCTTAGTGGTTTGCGAATACCCGTCTCAAACTCAAAGAGCTCAGGTTTGAATGCTGTCCGAAAAGCATGCACAACTTAGGCATTTTTTTTTACCTAATGTGCATACTGTACATTTACCAAGGTGAAGGAAAACAACGCGATGATACCTGAATATTGAGATAAACAATGTATCAAATCCGTAAAACCGCCTTGGACAATCGAAGATTGTATTTAGATATTTAGAAGAAAGCTCAGGCAGAAGGCTTCTATGGAATAGATTAGATGGAGTAAAAAGTGTGTGCTAAGATCGTAGCAAGTGAAGATTCATCGTATCTGCCTACCCCTATGGGTAATAGACCGGATAGTATGTATGTATTTCGAAATCTTTATTCCGAAATTCTTGGATACGTGCACAGAAGGGGTTTCAAAGCAATGGCTGCACTTTAATATTTACAAGTTACAACACATAGTGCTCGTAGTAACTGAAACCAGTTTAAGCAACTATTTTGGATGTTAGATCCATTATACCCTGTTTAAAATTTAAGCAATGGTGGCTTGGTTTCCAAGACAGATGTAAGTCGGTCAACAGCTGATGTGCTGCCTAGATAACATTTATGCCTCTGGATGTTTTCTCATATAAACATTTTCTTAAAAACATGCCTGAATGCAGCTGGATAGGATCTGAAATAACCATGTCTCTAAAGAGCGAAAAAGATGCTTCGAGAAATATATACCTACTATAATAACTCTATAGGGGTGTCGAGTGAGCTCATTGAATTTAAATATGTGAAACACATCAGGAGAGCTAATTTGTACCAGCAATCCCGAAAATGCAATTTTTTATCATTTTTGTCTGTCTGTCAGAGCATTACTGTGAAAACTAATGAACGGATTTAAATGAGACTCGTTCTAGAGTTATCTTGTATCTCGGGTCAATACTCAGAAATATACTTTTTATTCCGAGATATAACATGGTTTCCGTGGGAAGGACGAATATAGCATAAAAAACGGTGCTCTGTTCTTGGTTTTTTTGTTGGGACGTCATTGCAAATCACTAACACATGTCGCTATATCAACGCACACAAAGTTTTTATCAACAATATTAGTTTAATAAATAAATCCTATATTTTAAAAGCATTGCCGTCAAAATTTCATGTATATTTATCGTCGAAAAAAGTTACATTTAGAAAGAAGTAAAATAAAACAAAAATAAAAACGACTCTTCAATGCATTTTGGGAAGCCCGAAATGAATACTTAAGTATCTTTTGCTTGCACAGTCAAATAAATAAATATAAAGCTCAAGTGTTGCTGAAACTAAAGTCAAAGTCCTAGTTAACACCGGCAAAGTCAAGCGAAAAGCCTTAGTGGTAGATTTATAATAGCTTAATATTACCAATGCTCATTGGTTAGAGTGTATCGAGATGCATTTTTTCAGATCCGACAATCGGGCAGGATGAGCGGTGACGGGGTGAAGGGGGGCAGGCGCATCCCCACCCCCATGCCACCGCCCAAGGAAGCGGCGATATACCCCAGGTGAGTTCTTCATGATTGAATTATTAGTTAAGTTGTTATTAATATATTATAATGTTATTAAAAAAAAAAAAAAAAAAAAAAAATCGTTTCTGTAACGAATTTTCTTGTATCTAATTTTAAACAAACTAAGATGTGGCTTATTAATTATTGAACTGGCAGCATAGGAACAAATCTCGCTAACCAACCTAAAGTTAATACTTACCATGGATTAGTATATATGTATATGTATGTGCGAGGTAAGAAATACTCAATAAATTTAACTAATAAAGATTCTCATCTTCATGTAACACGACCGAATTACATAAGCCCTTACGCACGAATACATACATCATACGATACGAACTTTGTAAATATAACACATAGTGTATACATACAAGACATATATAACACTAGTACCAGATGAATAAATCCATATTATTTTTAATTCTTGTAGACTATTTTGAGAATATACAGTTTATATTCCATTTACCGTAAGCGCTGAGTAAGTTCATATAGAACTTAAGCTTTAGTAATTGCCCGGGATATTCAAGGAAAGAAACTTGAAAGTAATTATGCTAATGGACTGCTTAAGAACTCAAAACTATAGAATCAGAGATTACAAAGAAACTTTTAGACGTCTTGTCGCGGTAATGGAATCTTTAGAATATTGGGATTAAATATTTTATATTTCCAAATTTATTATTTTAAGAGTTATTTAAATATTTTTATTTTACCCCTTTATACCCTATATTGGCAATAAAGTTTTTAAACCGTATTTTTGAAATGAAAAGCGTGGTGTAGGTATATTAGATTGCGTCATCACTTAACGTCTAACGACCTGCGCAAGGTCGTCGGTATGCGCTGCATGAGGAAGACGGAGGACCGTGATGAGTGATGCCGACTTGGGGAGGCCTAAGTCCAGCCGTGGACTATGGTTGACTGGCGACGAAGCAGACGAAGCGCTTCGTTTCGTCGTTTGTTTTTTTAAAAACATACAATGTCGGTGACTTCAAGTATCGGGTGAACTAATACAACCTTTACCGCTATTTTGTCGTAAGCGACATTTGATCAGAATCTGTTTATTAATATTGTATAAGTATCCTATACGATGTACGTACATAAAACTGAAAAAATCACTCCTAGGTTAGAAGTTTGGCGGCCACCTACAATCATTGTATACCACCATTATTAAATTAAAACTTTATTTTCAGTTTTTTTAAATGACTATTACATACAAAGACAGACGGACGGCTTAGATGATTTCTGAATAGTTCTGTTTTTACTCAAATGCCTAAAGAACCCTAAATATTGTCTGGCTAGTAACTAAATAAGATAAGGGAAGCAATAGTAAACAGGCGGTTGGGCCCAGCGGTATTGAATTTCGTGCTTAATCCCTGAACATATGTTTAGTATTTGCCATATTTCTAAAACTACCAATAAACAATGTTTAATAATAAAGATTATAAACCGCAGGGGGCTTTGTGGCGAAGCTTTAGGTGAGAAGCGACACCTCGAACCTAACTACGGTGGCAAGGCGGCCGCCTCCGGTACTTGCCTTAGCCAGCTGACGCGGAGTGGAGATCGCTAGAGCTAAGACTCAAGCTTCAGGGGTGGAAGTGATAAATGGCATAACGTCGGAAGTAGCTTCGGTGAACCTGCAGTCGACCTCTCTACACCCATTAGCCACTCACACCAGCTCTGTGAAGTTGGCACCTCGAGTTGCGAATTTTTAAAAGAACAATATCTCATTCGTTTGTCCATCGTTAGTCCACGTTTGCCCAGGAAAAATTTTCGTTTGCCCACCCTTGGTTCAAAAGTTATTGAACAAAAACTTTTTTTTATAAAAGAAATTCCGGTTCTTCCCATATTTTCGCAAGGTTTCATGTTTATTGCACTCGAATGGACTTTATCGTTACCTGATCCAATGCACTCGATTGTCCAGGCAAAAGTTTCGTTTGCCCACCCTTGGTTCAAAAGTTATGGAACAAAAACTTTTTTGAAAAAAGAAATTCCGGTTCTTCTCATATTTTCGCAAGGTTTCATGTTTTTTGCACTCGAATGGACTTTATCGTTAGCTGATCCAATGAACTCGATTGTCCAGGCAAAATTTTCGTTTGTCCACCCTCAGATCAAAAGTTATTATTGAACAAACACTTTGTTTTGGAAAAAGTAATTTTTGTTCTTTCCATATTTTCGCGAGGTTTAATGTTTATGACACGTGAATGGACTTTATCGTTAGCTGATCCAATGAACTCGATTGTCCAGGCAAAAGTTTCGTTTGTCCACCCCTAGATCAAAAGTTATTATTGAACAAACACTTTGTTTTGGAAAAAGTAATTTTTGTTCTTTCCATATTTTCGTGAGGTTTAAAGTTCATGACACTCGAATGGGCTTTATCGTTAGCTGATCCAGTGAACTCGATTGTCCAGGCAAAAGTTTCGTTTGTCCACCCCTAGATCAAAAGTTATTATTGAACAAACACTTTGTTTTGGAAAAAGTAATTTTTGTTCTTTCCATATTTTCGCGAGGTTTAATGTTTATGACACATGAATGGTCTTTTTCGTTAGCTGATTCAATGATCTCGATTGTCCAGGCAAAAGTTTCGTTTGTCCACCCCTAGATCAAAAGTTATTATTGAACAAACACTTTGTTTTGGAAAAAGTAATTTTTGTTCTTTCCATATTTTCGCGAGGTTTAATGTTTATGACACGTGAATGGACTTTATCGTTAGCTGATCCAATGAACTCGATTGTCCAGGCAAAAGTTTCGTTTGTCCACCCCTAGATCAAAAGTTATTATTGAACAAACACTTTGTTTTGGAAAAAGTAATTTTTGTTCTTTCCATATTTTCGTGAGGTTTAAAGTTCATGACACTCGAATGGGCTTTATCGTTAGCTGATCCAGTGAACTCGATTGTCCAGGCAAAAGTTTCGTTTGTCCACCCCTAGATCAAAAGTTATTATTGAACAAACACTTTGTTTTGGAAAAAGTAATTTTTGTTCTTTCCATATTTTCGCGAGGTTTAATGTTTATGACACATGAATGGTCTTTTTCGTTAGCTGATTCAATGATCTCGATTGTCCAGGCAAAAGTTTCGTTTGTCCACCCCTAGATCAAAAGTTATTATTGAACAAACACTTTGTTTTGGAAAAAGTAATTTTTGTTCTTTCCATATTTTCGCGAGGTTTAATGTTTATGACACGTGAATGGACTTTATCGTTAGCTGATCCAATGAACTCGATTGTCCAGGCAAAAGTTTCGTTTGTCCACCCCTAGATCAAAAGTTATTATTGAACAAACACTTTGTTTTGGAAAAAGTAATTTTTGTTCTTTCCATATTTTCGCGAGGTTTAATGTTTATGACACATGAATGGTCTTTTTCGTTAGCTGATTCAATGATCTCGATTGTCCAGGCAAAAGTTTCGTTTGTCCACCCTCAGATCGAAAGTTATTATTGAACAAACACTTTGTTTTGGAAAAAGTAAATTTTGTTCTTTCCATATTTTCGTGAGGTTTAAAGTTCATGGCACTCGAATGGGCTTTATCGTTAGCTGATCCAGTGAACTCGATTGTCCAGGCAAAAGTTTTGTTTGTCCACCCTCAGATCGAAAGTTATTATTGAACAAACACTTTGTTTTGGAAAAAGTAATTTTTGTTCTTTCCATATTTTCGTGAGGTTTAAAGTTCATGACATTCGAATGGGCTTTATCGTTAGCTGATCCAGTGAATTCGATTGTCCAGGCAAAAGTTTCGTTTGTCCACCCTCAGATCGAAAGTTATTATTGAACAAACACTTTGTTTTGGAAAAAGTAAATTTTGTTCTTTCCATATTTTCGTGAGGTTTAAAGTTCATGTCACTCGAATGGGCTTTATCGTTAGCTGATCCAGTGAACTCGATTGTCCAGGCAAAAGTTTTGTTTGTCCACCCTCAGATCGAAAGTTATTATTGAACAAACACTTTGTTTTGGAAAAAGTAATTTTTGTTCTTTCCATATTTTCGTGAGGTTTAAAGTTCATGACACTTGAATAGGCTTTATCGTTAGCTGATCCAGTGAACTCGATTGTCCAGGCAAAAGTTTCGTTTGTCCACCCTCAGATCGAAAGTTATTATTGAACAAACACTTTGTTTTGGAAAAAGTAAATTTTGTTCTTTTCATATTTTCGCGAGGTTTAATGTTTATGACACATGAATGGACTTTATCGTTAGCGGATCCAATGAACTCGATTGTCCAGGCAAAAGTTTCGTTTGTCCACCCCCAGATCAAAAGTTTTTGAACAAACACTTTGTTTTGGAAAAAGTAATTTTTGTTCTTTCCATATTTTCGCGAGATTTAATGTTTATTACACTCGAATGGACTCTATCGATAGCTGATCCAGTGAACTCGATTGTCCAGGCAAAAGTTTCGTTTGTCCACCCTCAGATCGAAAGTTATTATTGAACAAACACTTTGTTTTGGAAAAAGTAATTTTTGTTCTTTCCATATTTCCGCGAGGTTTAATGTTTATGACACATGAATGGCCTTTTTCGTTAGCTGATCTAATGATCTCGATTGTCCAGGCAAAAGTTTCGTTTGTCCACCCTCAGATCAAAAGGTATTATTGAACAAACACTTTGTTTTGGAAAAAGTAATTTTTGTTCTTTCCATATTTTCGCGAGGTTTATTGTATATTACACTCGAATGGACTCTATCGATAGCTGATCCAGTGAACTCGATTGTCCAGGCAAAAGTTTCGTTTGTCCACCCTCAGATCGAAAGTTATTATTGAACAAACACTTTGTTTTGGTAAAAGTAATTTTTGTTCTTTCCATATTTCCGCGAGGTTTAATGTTTATGACACATGAATGGCCTTTTTCGTTAGCTGATCTAATGATCTCGATTGTCCAGGCAAAAGTTTCGTTTGTCCACCCTCAGATCAAAAGGTATTATTGAACAAACACTTTGTTTTGGAAAAAGTAATTTTTGTTCTTTCCATATTTTCGCGAGGTTTATTGTATATTACACTCGAATGGACTCTATCGATAGCTGATCCAGTGAACTCGATTGTCCAGGCAAAAGTTTCGTTTGTCCACCCCCAGATCAAAAGTTATTATTGAACAAATCTTTGTTTTGGAAAAAGTAATTTTTGTTCTTTCCATATTTTCGCGAGGTTTAATGTTTAAGACACATGAATGGACTTTATCGTTAGCTGATCCAGTGAACTCGATTGTCCAGGCAAAAGTTTCGTTTGTCCACCCTGAGATCAAAAGTTATTATTGAACAAACACTTTGTTTTGGAAAAAGTAATTTTTGTTCTTTCCATATTTTCGCGAGGTTTAAAGTTCATGACACTCAAATGGGCTTTATCGTTAGCTGATCCAGTGAACTCGATTGTCCAGGCAAAAGTTTCGTTTGTCCACCCTCAGACCAAAAGTTATTTTTGAACAAAACTTTGTTTTGGAAAAAGTAATTTTTGTTCTTTCCATATTTTCGCGAGGTTTAATGTTTAAGACATATGGATAGACTTTATCGTTAGCTGATCCAATGAACTCGATTGCCTAGGCAAAAGTTTCGTTTGTCCAACCTCAGATCAAAAGTTATTATTGAACAAACACTTTGTTTTGGAAAAAGTAATTTTTGTTCTTTCCATATTTCCGCGAGGTTTAATGTTTATGACACATGAATGGCCTTTTTCGTTAGCTGATCTAATGATCTCGATTGTCCAGGCAAAAGTTTCGTTTGTCCACCCTCAGATCAAAAGGTATTATTGAACAAACACTTTGTTTTGGAAAAAGTAATTTTTGTTCTTTCCATATTTTCGCGAGGTTTATTGTATATTACACTCGAATGGACTCTATCGATAGCTGATCCAGTGAACTCGATTGTCCAGGCAATAGTTTCGTTTGTCCACCCCCAGATCAAAAGTTATTATTGAACAAATCTTTGTTTTGGAAAAAGTAATTTTTGTTCTTTCCATATTTTCGCGAGGTTTAATGTCTAAGACACATGAATGGACTTTATCGTTAGCTGATCCAGTGAACTCGATTGTCCAGGCAAAAGTTTCGTTTGTCCACCCTCAGATCAAAAGTTATTATTGAACAAACACTTTGTTTTGGAAAAAGTAATTTTTGTTCTTTCCATATTTTCGCGAGGTTTAATGTTTAAGACACATGAATGGACTTTATCGTTAGCTGATCCAGTGAACTCGATTGTCCAGGCAAAAGTTTCGTTTGTCCACCCTCAGATCAAAAGGTATTATTGATCAAACACTTTGTTTTGGAAAAAGTAATTTTTGTTCTTTCCATATTTTCGCGAGGTTTAATGTTTAAGACATATGGATAGACTTTATCGTTAGCTGATCCAATGAACTCGATTGCCTAGGCAAAAGTTTCGTTTGTCCAACCTCAGATCAAAAGTTATTATTGAACAAACACTTTGTTTTGGAAAAAGTAATTTTTGTTCTTTCCATATTTTCGCGAGGTTTATTGTTTATTACACTCGAATGGACTCTATCGATAGCTGATCCAGTGAACTCGATTGTCCAGGCAAAAGTTTCGTTTGTCCACCCTCAAATCAAAAGTTATTATTGAACAAACACTTTGTTTTGGAAAAAGTAATTTTTGTTCTTTCCATATTTTCGCGAGGTTTAATGTTTAAGACACATGAATGGACTTTATCGTTAGCTGATCCAGTGAACTCGATTGTCCAGGCAAAAGTTTCGTTTGTCCACCCTCAGATCAAAAGTTATTATTGAACAAACACTTTGTTTTGGAAAAAGTAATTTTTGTTCTTTCCATATTTTTGCGAGGTTTAATGTTTAAGACACATGAATGGACTTTATCGTTAGCTGATCCAGTGAACTCGATTGTCCAGGCAAAAGTTTCGTTTGTCCACCCCCAGATCAAAAGTTTTTGAACAAACACTTTGTTTTGGAAAAAGTAATTTTTGTTCTTTCCATATTTTCGCGAGGTTTAATGTTTATGACACATGAATGGACTTTATCGTTAGCTGATCCATTGAACTCGATTGTCCAGGCAAAAGTTTCGTTTGTCCACCCTCAGATCAAAAGTTATTATTGAACAAACACTTTGTTTTGGAAAAAGTAATTTTTGTTCTTTCCATATTTTCGCGAGGTTTAATGTTTAAGACACATGAATGGACTTTATCGTTAGCTGATCCAGTGAACTCGATTGTCCAGGCAAAAGTTTCGTTTGTCCACCCTCAGATCGAAAGTTATTATTGAACAAACACTTTGTTTTGGAAAAAGTAATTTTTGTTCTTTCCATATTTTCGCGAGGTTTAATGTTTAAGACACATGAATGGACTTTATCGTTAGCTGATCTAGTGAACTCGATTGTCCAGGCAAAAGTTTCGTTTGTCCACCCTCAGATCGAAAGTTATTATTGAACAAACACTTTGTTTTGGAAAAAGTAATTTTTGTTAACGAAACTTTTGCCTGGACAATCGAGTTCATAGGATCAGCTAACGATAAAATCCATTCATGTGTCTTAAATATTAAACCTCGCGAAAATATGGAAAGAACAAAAATTACTTTTTCCAAAACAAAGTGTTTGTTCAATAATAAATTTTGATCTGAGGGTGGACAAATAAAATTTTTGCCTGGACAATCGAGTTCACTGAATCAGCTATCGATGGAGTCCATTCATGTGTCTTAAACATTAAACCTCGCGGAAATATGGAAAGAACAAAAAATACTTTTTCCTAAACAAAGTGTTTGTTCAATAATAACTTTTGATCTGGGGGTGGACAAACGAAACTTTTGCCTGGACAATCGAGTTCATTGGATCAGCTAACGATAAAGTCTATTCATGTGTCTTAAACATTAACCCTCGCGAAAATATAAAGAACAAAAATTACTCTTTCCAAAACAAAGAGTTTGTTCAATAATAACTTTTGATCTGAGGGTGGACAAACGAAACTTTTGCCTGGACAATCGAGTTCACTGGATCAGCTAACGATAAAGTCCATTCATGTATCTTAAACATTAAACCTCGCGAAAATATGGTAAGAACAAAAATTACTTTTTCCAAAACAAAGTGTTTGTTCAATAATACCTTTTGATCTGAGGGTGGACAAACGAAACTTTTGCCTGGACAATCGAGTTCACTGGATCAGCTAACGATAAAGTCCATTCATGTGTCTTAAACATTAAACCTCGCGAAAATATGGAAAGAACAAAAATTACTTTTTCCAAAACAAAGTGTTTGTTCAATAATAACTTTTGATCTGAGGGTGGACAAACGAAACTTTTGCCTGGACAATTGAGTTCACTGGATCAGCTAACGATAAAGTCCATTCATGTGTCATAAACATTAAACCTCGCGAAAATATGGAAAGAACAAAAATTACTTTTTCTAAAACAAAGTGTTTGTTCAAAAACTTTTGATCTGGGGGTGGACAAACGAAACTTTTGCCTGGACAATCGAGTTCACTGGATCAGCTAACGATAAAGTCCATTCATGTGTCTTAAACATTAAACCTCGCGAAAATATGGAAAGAACAAAAATTACTTTTTCCAAAACAAAGTGTTTGTTCAATAATAACTTTTGATCTGAGGGTGGACAAACGAAACTTTTGCCTGGACAATCGAGTTCACTCGCGAAAATATGGAAAGAACAAAAATTACTTTTTCCAAAACAAAGTGTTTGTTCAATAATAACTTTTGATCTGAGGGTGGACAAACGAAACTTTTGCCTGGACAATCGAGTTCACTGGATCAGCTAACGATAAATTCCATTCATGTGTCTTAAACATTAAACCTCGCGAAAATATGGAAAGAACAAAAATTACTTTTTCCAAAACAAAGTGTTTGTTCAATAATAACTTTTGATCTGAGGGTGGACAAACGAAACTTTTGCCTGGACAATCGAGTTCACTGGATCAGCTATCGATAGAATCCATTCGAGTGTAATAAACAATAAACCTCGTGAAAATATGGAAAGAACAAAAATTACTTTTTCCAAAACAAAGTGTTTGTTCAATAATAACTTTTGATCTGAGGGTGGACAAACGAAACTTTTGCCTGGACAATCGAGTTCACTGGATCAGCTAACGATGAAGTCCATTCATGTGTCTTAAACATTAAACCTCGCGAAAATATGGAAAGAACAAAAATTACTTTTTCCAAAACAAAGTGTTTGTTCAATAATAACTTTTGATCTGAGGGTGGACAAACGAAACTTTTGCCTGGACAATCGAGTTCACTGGATCAGCTAACGATAAAGTCCATTCATGTGTCTTAAACATTAAACCTCGCGAAAATATGGAAAGAACAAAAATTACTTTTTCCAAAACAAAGTGTTTGTTCAATAATAACTTTTGATCTGAGGTTGGACAAACGAAACTTTTGCCTAGGCAATCGAGTTCATTGGATCAGCTAACGATAGAGTCCATTCGAGTGTAATAAACAATAAACCTCGCGAAAATATGGAAAGAACAAAAATTACTTTTTCCAAAACAAAGTGTTTGTTCAATAATAACTTTTGATCTGAGGTTGGACAAACGAAACTTTTGCCTAGGCAATCGAGTTCATTGGATCAGCTAACGATAAAGTCTATCCATATGTCTTAAACATTAAACCTCGCGAAAATATGGAAAGAACAAAAATTACTTTTTCCAAAACAAAGTGTTTGTTCAATAATAACTTTTGATCTGAGGGTGGACAAACGAAACTTTTGCCTGGACAATCGAGTTCACTGGATCAGCTATCGATAGAGTCCATTCGAGTGTAATAAACATTAAATCTCGCGAAAATATGGAAAGAACAAAAATTACTTTTTCCAAAACAAAGTTTTGTTCATAAATAA
This sequence comes from Dendrolimus pini, assembly GCA_949752895.1. Lineage (NCBI taxonomy): Eukaryota > Metazoa > Arthropoda > Insecta > Lepidoptera > Lasiocampidae > Dendrolimus > Dendrolimus pini. The sequence goes on along the minus strand of OX457137.1, from coordinate 21,476,781 downwards.
CTTTTGGTCTGAGGGTGGACAAACGAAACTTTTGCCTGGACAATCGAGTTCACTGGATCAGCTAACGATAAAGCCCATTTGAGTGTCATGAACTTTAAACCTCGCGAAAATATGGAAAGAACAAAAATTACTTTTTCCAAAACAAAGTGTTTGTTCAATAATAACTTTTGATCTCAGGGTGGACAAACGAAACTTTTGCCTGGACAATCGAGTTCACTGGATCAGCTAACGATAAATTCCATTCATGTGTCTTAAACATTAAACCTCGCGAAAATACGGAAAGAACAAAAATTACTTTTTCCAAAACAAAGTGTTTGTTCAATAATAACTTTTGATCTGAGGGTGGACAAACGAAACTTTTGCCTGGACAATCGAGTTCACTCGCGAAAATATGGAAAGAACAAAAATTACTTTTTCCAAAACAAAGTGTTTGTTCAATAATAACTTTTGATCTGAGGGTGGACAAACGAAACTTTTGCCTGGACAATCGAGTTCACTGGATCAGCTAACGATAAAGTCCATTCATGTGTCTTAGACATTAAACCTCGCGAAAATATGGAAAGAACAAAAATTACTTTTTCCAAAACAAAGATTTGTTCAATAATAACTTTTGATCTGGGGGTGGACAAACGAAACTTTTGCCTGGACAATCGAGTTCACTGGATCAGCTATTGATAGAGTCCATTCGAGTGTAATATACAATAAACCTCGCGAAAATATGGAAAGAACAAAAATTACTTTTTCCAAAACAAAGTGTTTGTTGAATAATAACTTTTGATCTGAGGGTGGACAAACGAAACTTTTGCCTGGACAATCGAGATCATTGAATCAGCTAACGAAAAAGACCATTCATGTGTCATAAACATTAAACCTCGCGAAAATATGAAAAGAACAAAAATTACTTTTTCCAAAACAAAGTGTTTGTTCAAAAATAACTTTTGATCTGAGGGTGGACAAACGAAACTTTTGCCTGGATAATCGAGTTCACTGGATCAGCTAACGATAAAGCCCATTTGAGTGTCATGAACTTTAAACCTCGCGAAAATATGGAAAGAACAAAAATTACTTTTTCCAAAACAAAGTGTTTGTTCAATAATAACTTTTGATCTGAGGGTGGACAAACGAAACTTTTGCCTGGACAATCGAGTTCACTGGATCAGCTAACGATAAAGTCCATTCATGTGTCTTAAACATTAAACCTCGCGAAAATATGGAAAGAACAAAAATTACTTTTTCCAAAACAAAGTGTTTGTTCAATAATAACTTTTGATCTGAGGGTGGACAAACGAAACTTTTGCCTGGACAATCGAGTTCATTGGATCAGCTAACGATAAAGTCTATTCATGTGTCATAAACATGGAGTTATGGAAAGAACAAAAATTACTTTTTCCAAAACAAAGTGTTTGTTCAATAATAACTTTTGATCTGAGGGTGGACAAACGAAACTTTTGCCTGGACAATCGAGTTCATTGGATCAGCTAACGATAAAGTCCATTCAAGTGCAAAAAACGTTAAACCTTGCGAAAATATGGGAAGAACCGGAATTTCTTTTTTCAAAAAAAGTTTTTGTTCAATAACTTTTGAACCAAGGGTGGGCAAACGAAAGTTTTGCCTGGACAATCGAGTTCATTGGATCAGCTAACGATAAAGTCCATTCAAGTGCAAAAAACATTAAACCTTGCGAAAATATGGGAAGAACCGGAATTTCTTTTTTCAAAAAAAGTTTTTGTTCAATAACTTTTGAACCAAGGGTGGGCAAACGAAAATTTTTCCTGGGCAAACGTGGACTAACGATGGACAAACGAATGAGATATTGTTCTTTTAAAAATTCGCAACTCGAGGTGCCAACTTCACAGAGCTACTCACACCCATGTTGCCCCTGTCTTCTATGGCATTTTTAGGGTCCCATGTGGGGAGTGGCGATTCACCTTTTGCCCATTTTTCCATGTTCCCCGGACATTGCGACGGGCAGACGTCATAGTCCCCATATTCCCAGACTCCTAGGACCACTAGCAGTTCATCCCAATAGCCCGGTATTTTATGTTCTCATTTCCCACAATAGTCCTACACTGTCCAGGACTTGTCCTTGGGTGCATTATTAGACAGGGATAATAGCCGGTGAGTGTCACGCCACATTTACACTAAAGGGGCCTCTACGTGTTGGCCTTCTCATGGCATTCTCCCACGCAAGCCCTGCAAAAGTCCGGGCCATTTTTATGGCCCGTGGTCTCTGAGACATACAAATAATAATAAGATTTTTTTTTTTTTTAAGTTACATTTTATTACATGTAAAACCTATGTAATTAGTATTTAAATAAAACTATAAGTAATAACAAATAAATAAAACTAAACTATAGGATAGAAAACTAAAATTAAATACTAAAACTAAATAAAATAAAAAGAGAGCAAAATTATAGATAAAATATTGGTCCCAAACCACTGTCACTTACTGGGAACGTTCCCAAAAGACTGGCGGCGTTACCACGCTGAATAGCAATGCTTACCCTTTGAGCAAAATAGACGCCAGCCTTTTGGTCGCGTGAGAGGTCTATTAGGCGTTCGGCGATATCTCGATAGAGTTTTAGAGCGCCAGGACCCCACGGACCCAGAGTTTCCACTCCAAACGCCGCAAATGTGTAACAATTGCCGATGGCGGCGTATTTTTATTTTTTATTTTATTATATTTTCTTAAGTTTTCGCGACTAGTGTACATAATAAAACTACTTCTTAACGGTTTGCGCTGAAATTGCTGTATTTTATTTACCTATTTGACACCGATACTTATGGCACCAGACTTCTCTGGCATTATGATTTTAACAGTTTGTAACCAAAACTGAAAGTTGTAAAGGATATCTTCTACTATCGGTCTATGCTTCCACTCATTAAGTGCAGGCCTACAAGTGCGGGATTTTGTTACAAAGAATTTGGACGGCATAGAATTACCCGTTATTATAATATATTAAGAATTAAGGTAAGTATACGAAATTTTATATAGGTACCTAATATATAATATAATTTTATATGGTTAGAAATACACGTGTATCTGTGTTTTTGGAAATTCTACCCCAAAGGTGGAGAAAAAGGGTTAGGGTTTAACTGTTTTTTGAAGGCCCAAACTATGACTATTTTCAATACAAGAATAGTTGGATATTTGGCACCTCTTCTTGTTCTTATATATAAAAATGAATGTTTGTCTGTATGTCCTTTGTAGAATGGTAAACTATACACTTGATCATGTGATGATGTTTATTTAGCAAAGTGAGCCAAAAAAGGTTTTTCAGTTGGTTAACAATTGGGCCTGGAAGGAAGCGCTGCTAGCATATGAATTGAAGCTTTTCCGGGAAAACGACGTCTGCTGGGACAGCTAGTATTACTATAAATTCTAAAATAATATTCATGTAAAAACCAGGGATCGGGCCGTTATTCTCTCGTTTTCGATTTCGTAACACTAAGTTTTTCCGTAAACCAATTTTGATGTACGGCTGTGAGTTCTGGACACTGACACTTAAGGGGGAGAACCAATTGTCTGTCATAGAGAGGAAGGTTCGCAGAAAATCTTGGGTCCAACAATAAAAGGAGATGACAGCTGGAGGGTCCGGACCCACTCCGAAATAGAAGACCTCATGGCCGAGTCCAACGTAATTGGGGAGATAAAATCTCACCGACTCCGCTGGCTCGGTCATGTAGAACGTATGGAGGAGGATTAGGGAGTGAAGAAAGCATACTTGGGGCGACCAGTCCGTCGGCAACCGGTTGGTCGACCCAAGTATCGCTGGAAGGATAGATTGGAAGCTGACCTGATCGCACTACAAGCCCACAACTGGCAAAACACTGCGCAGTATAGAGGATAGTGACGTGCTCTCGTTTCGGAGGGCAAGACTCACTTTGGGCTGCAGAGCCCAAAGTGAAAACGGAGTTAGACGTTTTACTTTCGACAATTGGTTGTAGAAATAACTTAATTATAGTTTAAACAATAATTCATAAGCGATTTGACTTCTTATAATTGTGACGTCAGAAGCTAGTACCTATTCTCATACAAAATTAACGAGACTGTGATGTCTTGTGCGATGGTAAAAAGTGTCTCAGTTGATTTCAGTGTAAAATATTTCCGCCATTAGATACTTGTAGCTTTTCTACTGTACACCTTTAGTACAATTTCTTTGAAACCGGGGTACTCCAAATGAAATGGGTGTCACCTCTTTATATATGTAGTGGTTGCGCCGAGGAACACCTTGTAAATTCTTCCTCCCCATCTTCGCCATCAAGAATAGAATATACTAAAATATAATATATTTATAATATTATATGAATGAAGAATGCGTAAAACAAGAAAAACGTTCTGTTGCTGTCAGTGCTGTCACCGCAATAAACATAAATTTTTGGAACACAATAATAAGAATAAACTATTATAAATTCATTTAATGATCATAACCATAATCCCAGTGAGTGTGTGAACCCCCGGGGGACGAGTACAGTGTGGCGGCGGACTGGTGGCGAGGTAAGTCCTTCCTTGCTTCTTCTTCCACGTCCCTTTAAGACCCTTTGCCTTCTCCCGGCCATCGCATCGCGTCCGCATATAGTATTATAATAATAATTATAATCGGCAGACAAACACACACATTGTATATCCCCAAATTAAGCAAGTTACGCTTGTGTTATGGGTAACATACAACGGACCACTTTGGGGCCGATCCCAGACACCCAGACCATGGTAAATAACGGAGAAAATACGTTTCCGAAATTTACTATACCGGGAATCGAACCCGGAACCTCTGGGTTGCAGTGAGGTAGGCCGTCAAAGGCTTAGCCCGCTCAACCACAGAGGCCGTCATACTATGACGGGAGTATTATCTATGGTTTACCTTAGTGAAGGATTGATTGCAAGCAATATTCCAAAAGTAAGGATCCTCCAATATGACTGTCACGTTTAAACCATACCGCGAATTATAACGACGCTAGCGCCATCTAGGGCCCAACGAAATAAATATTTATTTTCATTTGTGACGACTCAGGTCCCGACAAAAACAAAATTCACACCTGCACATCTGTAAAAACACATTTTATTACCTTTCGGCATTTGATATTCTTTTGTTTACTTTGTGTTCTAAATTTGTGATTAGAAAACAGCCCATTGTGTAGTGTAATATTTTATGACAGTCATTAGCCGAGTGTGTCGGATTAAGACATTGCAGTTACGCAGTATAAAACGATTACCTGATGGAGGGGGGGGGGGCAGTCGAGGGATAACCACGAGCGAAGCAAGACGTGTGTACTACAATCGGGAATCTTTTATTGACGGTTTTTGCGCGTTTTATTGAATTAAGACATTTTAATTCGAATCTCGCAATTCGTAACAATCTAAATGAATAATACACAGCCACTGAATGAATACTTAACAACTTCGCTTTTTAATTTAGTGTCCATTTTAAATATAATGTCCCATAAAAATTGTACAAGGATTTTCTTCGTCGGTGGATTAAAACGTTGGAGCCAAGGGGAGTTGGAATATCTTAACAAAAGGAAAAAGCCAGACGTGATTTCATTGTGCAATTAATTAAAGATCCTCCACTTTAATCTCTTAGCTTTGTGCACATTATAATTTAATTACAACTACTTATGAGACTACTCTTTACTACTTTAGAATCATGTGTTTCTCTGAAAAGACAAAGTTTTATTCATGTCAGTACCTACATACAATTAGGTACTTATATGTACGCTAAATACCTAACATTATATGCACTAAGCTTACCTGAAATCAAAGAAACTACATTCAAAGTGAATTCACATAGTCGTATTTAAATTATAGTATAAACTGTTATTTAACACTAATCATTTATCAAAAAACTATTTTTGTATCCACCGTCATTCGCAGATTTAACTTAGGTCGCGTTCCTTTTGTATTGTCACATACTGTCCTTTTTTTATTGCATGAGTTCAACAGACAGACAGATGGCCATTTCATGGAAAGCGGTTACTATCGCCTATGGACATTTGTAACACCAAAGGTGCTACAAATGCGCTGCTGCTCTCTTAAGGGATACTGGAACCTGGTCACTAATGCCGGAACACAACTCAAGGTTTTTATGACGACATGCTTTAGACCCGGGGTGGTAGCCATCCAATCGGGCAAACACCTTACCACCTGGCTGTGGGTTGTTTTGTCGCCTATTACGACACGCCGTTTCTCCGTTCCTGGAAAATCCTGCCTTGTGACCATATTTGGGACATTATAAAAACTGAAGGCTGCTTCAGCTCTTATAAAGCCCCGAACATTGGTTTTGAATCAGGCTTGGGTATTGGAAAATTCATGCTTTGGGACCAGGCCGAGAGCCCTGGTAGAAAATACACGGTACATTTATAAAAAGATTTTTCTTAACGAATATAAAGTACTAACTTCTTTCTTTATCTTTCTAACTTATCGAGGCTTAATTGGAATCCATCTTGTCATCGCATATCCATTAAATATACCCGTATTAAATTCTTCACCCTCTGTAAACAAGCGTGTTAAAAATAATAATTTTCCATATTTGACGCAGCAACGTGTGATAATAAAAAAATGCGGTCCTGTGCATTTTCGATGACAACGAAACACAAACACCGATGCGCCGGCGCACGTGTGGCCATGAGGTGCAAGCTATAAGCTTTTGGAAGGACTTTAGAAGTATTTATTCGCACTAATTAGTATAATATATATAGGTATAGACATAAGGCACACACTGCACATGCACTTTCTTACAACACCAGCATGTAACAGATAACCGCTAGATAAGTATAAGTGTAGTATTAAAATTGGAATAAATTAATATAATAAGTTATTCTTAAGGTACCTACACCACAACACAAACATACATTCATTAAATGTCACACACAATAACAAAGTAACAAATAAGCGTGTACAACTTCTTAACTTCTTCTTAAGTTTATTTGTAAAAAAGGGTACGGAACTGGAGTCAGATTATCTGTACAGGAACGGAGAAAGAATACAATTTCCTGCGGCCGGGCGGCCTGTCGTAAGAGGCGACAAAACAACCCACAGCCAGGTGGTAGGGCAGTTGCCCGACTGACTGGATGGCTACCACCAATTGCCTAAAGTATGTCGCCATAACAACTTTGTATTGTGTTCCGGCATTAGTGACCAGGTTCTTAAGAGAGCAGCAGTGTATTTGTAGCACCTTGTGTGTTGCAAATGTCCATAGGCGATGGTAACCGCTTTCCATTAAGTGCTGAACTCCGGCCATAAAAAAATTAAAAAAAAAAGTCCGTAGAGTTGTTAATAAAAAAAATATGTCCTGAGATAGCAACTATACTTGCTGCTCTAAGGCTTGATACACAATGTGAAGCCATTCACGGTTCATGACAGGTCCGACCCCACTTTGTAAGATTAAATCAAAAACTACACAGTGGATAGAAACACTTAGATTATCTTTATTAGCCACGATCAAGATTATAATATACAAAACACTGTATGCGGAGTTACAATCATTGAAAATTGTCTACTTTGGCTGTCCATCAAGGGGTATTGGTGCGAACACTAATGTGCCGTACATTAGTGTTGGTACCAAGTGAAGTGAGTCAAAGTTGGGTGTGGCAGAAGAAGTAAGCATGAATGATATGACTTGGGTAAGTATAATAAGGAAACGTTGTGGACTGAAAGAAGATGTAATAACAAGAGTTGAAAAAGGAATGTTAAGGTTGTTTGGGCATATAGAGAGATGGATGAAAATAGAATCACAAAACAAGTGTATGACAGTATTGTGAATGGAAGAGTGGGTACCGGTAGACCATGTACACGTCATGATCTAATAACAAAAGTGATAAAACGAGATTAGGTAAAAAGCATATCAAATAAACGTACATGTATGAAGAGGTTAATGAAAGTAGATGAAGCGAAAGTTGTTTGTCAGGATCGTCGCAAGTGGAGATCTATACCCTCTGCCTACCCCCATGGGAAACAGGCGAGATAATATGTATGTATGTGTATAGAGATAGTGGCGTGCCACGGGCATGCCATTGGAATTAATAGAATTCCAAAGTCAGGCATACCTACGATTAAGCCGATAGTGTCCGGCGATTTTGACCAGATAGATAGCAGAGTTGGGCACCGTTCATTGTATAAACTTGACACCCCTAAAGATTTATTTAAGTATAAATATATTATTCTCTAGAGACCACGGGCCATAAAAATGGCCTGGACTTTGAAGGACTTGCGTGGGGCCATGAGAAGGCCAACACGTAGAGGCCCCTTTAGTGTAAATGTGGCGTGACACTCACCGGCTATTATCCCTGTCTAATAATGCACCCAAGGACAAGTGCCGGTCAGTGTAGGATTATTGTGGGAAATGAGAACAAAAAGTACCGGGCTATTGGGGTGAACTGCTAGTGGTACTAGGAGTCTGGGAATATGGGGATTATGGCGTCTGCCCGTCGCAATGTTCGTGGAACATGGAAAAATGGGTAGAAGGTGAATCGCCACTCCCCGCATGGGCCCCTAAGAGTGCCATAGAAAACAGGGGCAGGTGAGTGGCTAAGGGGTGTAGAGAGGTAGACTGCAGGTTCACCGAAGCTACTTCTGACGTTATGCCATTTATCATTTCCACCCCTGGAGCTTGAGTCTTAGCTAATATAGATATATTATTATGCATATATTTATTATATAGGTCGGAACGTCGATGTCCGTCGACTACAAGTGTACACACATTTGGCCAATTGTTCTTTACTCAATACAATTTTTCTTTATTAGGTACCTACATTAATTGGTGATTGGACTTATCAAAAAAATTACAGTATAAAGTATTAAATAAAAATTACAAAAACTAGAAATAAATAAAACAATTAAAGAATACAATTGCTCCCAAACCACTGTCAATTTTCGGGAACGTCGGCGTTGCCACGTTAATCTTTGGGCGAAGTAGACGACGCGCCAGCCTTGTAAATTCTTTTAAAACTGTTATTTATATATCATCGTAATAACTTATTGTGGAGACCAATTGAGTGTTATCTGTGTGTCTAATATAAAGGCACGACTCTTACATTGTATTATAAGATATCCAAAATACATAATATATATACTACACGAACATTCCAACGAACAGAGCGGCGTTGGATATCAAAGAAGTGACTCAATGTGTGGCGAGATAGGGGTTGACCTCTCAATAATTAGTTTATCTGTAATTATCACTGAATGAGGGACTTTTTAAAACTTTTAGATAAAGAAATCAATTATTAAATTATAAAAACAATGTACTCGTTTCTGTTTGCTCAAAGATTAAGCGTTGCTATACAACGTGGCAACGCCGCCAGCCTTTTGGGAATGTTCCCGGTAAGTGTCTGTGGTTTAGGACCAATAAGTTATCTTTAGGTATTTTTCCCTTTTAATTTACAAAAATAACCAACATCGAGAGTTAGTTTAAGTGACTGCTAAGAGGCAAGATGGCAAGTTTTATTTGAAACAGCCATTGATTAGGGGCTTAAGAGTCTCTTATTTAAGAGATGGCTAATCCATTCTTAACGAGATTATTATAAGTAAGGCCCTTAGTTTTTATATAGTATAGTTTGTAGTTTATTTTTAAGTTTATATTTATTGTAGCTTTACATATATAAATAAATTTAGGTAGATCCTTAAATAATAAAACTTGGATGCAAAGTTCAAGTAATCTATATAGTCTATCATCTATCTACACTACATATGACCTTTTTATTATTTTGATATATTGTTATATCAAGAAAATATGAATATAAAGATGTCGCGAGCTATTGTTAAATAAATTATTACAATAAAACAAAAAGAGATTGTCAGAAGTGGGATTCGAACCCACGCCCACAGAAGTGGACTGCGACCTGAACGCAGCGCCTTAGACCGCTCGGCCATCCTGACGTGACGAAACATGTTGAAATTATTGTAGATACAGAAAATTCCTAATAATTTATTTATTTTAATTTAGGAAAACGAAAATAAATAAATTATTAGGGTCTAATTTCGACCACGACCGCCCACTAGTTATTAATAAATTAAAAAATCCCACGTTTAAGCTCCATAAAGTTTAGGATATTTTCGTGGTGTAAAGTATTTACTTTGCTCTTGAACAAAATCCCAAAATCTCAAAATATATTACAAAAAAGTGTTGGCTTTATAAAATCAAATATTTAATTTCTGTTTTCTATCTAACTTCCAGTTGTGACATTGACATATTTAGAGGCTCTTTTGTCAATTTTGGTTTCACGCGGTGCTATACCCCTCTCCAACCGTTTTTCCGTGCAGGAACGGAAAGAATAAAATTTCCTGCGGGCGGCCGGCCTGTCGTAAGAGGCGATAAAGGAACACGCAGCCAGGTGGTAGGGCATTTGCCCGACTGGATGGTTACCACCCCTGGTCTAAAGCATGTCGCCATAACGACCTTGAGTTGTGTTCCGGCATTAATGACCAAATTCCAGTCTCCCTTAAGAGAGAAGCAGCGCATTTGTAGCACCTTTGGTGTTGCGAATCTCCATAAGCGATGGTAACCGCTTTCCATCAAATCTGTCTGTCTGCTGTACTCCTACAATGAAAAAAACCTTCCTTATCCCATATCCCATCCCTTCTATTCCATTTCTCCTGTCTGATCTTTTTAACCACTTTCCATGAGCTTGGATATCTGCATGCTGCCAGCTTCGCAATAAAAAAATGAATAAATCCTGCGACTTTCTGAAGGCCACAAGATGATATTTCCACGAACGCCCTACTCAGTGCCAAATATAAGTTGCAATGTATATACACACGATCAACAAAGTATAACTTCCTCACTAAAATGTGCATGTTTCCGAAAATAATTGCAACGAACCGGGTATCGCTGTGTTCGCGGGTTTTATGCGCGGGCGCATGGCGGCGCGTCCGGTCGCCGCGTTTGATCTCCACACGTGTTCCTCCGACGCTGCCCGATCGCCATTGTCGGTTGAATCGATGCGATTAGCGATACGGGGCGACTCAATTAACCGGACTTATTCGTTAGACGTACAATCGCATAATATCAAGAAAAGCATTTTTGAAGTGAAACTTCTACATATATAGGTATTAAGATTTTTTTTCTGTCACCAAAAAGGGTTAGGGCCGCGTGGAGGTGGTAGAAGGTATATCCCGTGCTGACAGGATGCATAATGTTACAGTAGACTGTGGATGGTTTTTTTTGGTTCCGGATCGAATTCAGTTTTTTTGTTTGATAACATAAAATATGTTTAAATAAAAAATGCATTAATTAAAATGTGCCTAACTAAATCATAATTTGCAGTAAACCTGCGAAAAATCGAAATGTGTGCTGGGACACATATTACAAGTGGAACTTCAACGGACAAGTGGAAAAACGAATCGCAACGGACAAGTAGAAAAACGAATCGCAACGGATAAGTGGCAAAATAATACAAATACTAAATATCGAAATTACACGGGTTCACTTCTCGGTTTTTCAATTTTGATAGAAATGGGCAAAATTAAGACAGATCCACAAAAAAGTTTTGCGTACAGGGTGTCAGACTAAATTCAAATTCAAGTTTTTTACTCAAAATAAGTTCCACTGGAGAACACTTTTTGCAGGATACGTTAAATTTTAATTTTACTTCCTAGTCTATGTACACCGCTTCGCAACGTGTTATTGCTGTGACGGAGAAGAAGCGGCAAGAAACTCCCCAGCAACACGTCTATCTAAAATTGATTAACTCAAACTTAAAAAAAAAATATACAGAAGAGAACATCTTTACGGAACCCGTCATTGGTGTAGTCTGGTAAGCACTTAACCAACTTTTTAGTAGTGTAGTGACTACAAGGCTAATTACGGTATGATGAAGTGTAACGAATAAGTATTTCAGTACACTATGCTTTGCGAAGTGCGATTTGGACGCGGCGGTAGGGCGATGCGCCGGCGCACGGGAAACACAATTTTACAGAGTTTATTATATTCAATGCCAATTCTTCTTATGCCTATTGTATACGACCATATTGTTACAAGCTACAGGACTCGAATTAAAATGCCGTTGGAATTACTATAGAATTTATTAGAACTATTAAAACACGTACCTTTGTACCTGTGTTAGTACAGATATAACTGGACACAACCAGTACAAACTGCATGATTTAATAACACGCGCAAAGTCCGTCACTATATCGCTTATCGAATGTACTACAAAGTCTTGTCCGTATCGTAATCGTCGTTGACTGCCTCACTCCTCCGTTCGGGCGTTGTTTTTATCCTAAACTATACAATACAACACTCGACTGCGTGGACTGCATCTTCCAAGAAAATGTAATCTGCACACCTGCTTAATTATTCCTGCGAACGGCCATAAACGAGTACAATAACAATACGCTATTGTCTAATTGCAAATTTTAAACACAAGGTAAACAAAAGAAGTCCAAATGCGGGAATGCTAATAAACCAGGTGTGCCTCCACTTTGTCGACATGGAACAATATTTTCGCTTAACATCAAGCAAGATCATGGGCAAAGGCGATAATGTTTATACATAAATACAGCTTCTGTACGTTTGTCGTGTAAATGTTTAACTTCCTAAATTACGGGGTTATTTTAATAAACAAGAAAAAATCAGATTTCCATTGAAATGAATATATTTGAGATATTTTAAGAGAGGTTAGTTTTACATTATAATAAAGATCTTCACCTGGGTCTGATAGTGGAGTTTCTAGTTAGTTGTGTAAGTAATGCAGGCTTTGCTCTACCTAACAAGAATGGTTACCCAAATATAACTTAGGCTCTTGGAAAATAGCTAAATGAAATCGACACGTGTCTAGATATATTTTTATCGGCCTGTCGTAAGAGGCGACAAAACAACGCAGGATGGCAGGATATTTTCCCGACTGGATGGCTACAACCTCTGGTCTAGAGGATGCCGCCATAACAGCCTTGAGGTGTGTTCCGGCATTAGTGACTAGGTTCCAGTCCCCCTTAAGAGAGCGGTAGCGCATTTGTAACACCTGTGGTCTTGCAAATGTCCATAGGCGATGGTATCCGCTTTCCATCAAGTGGGCCGTCTGCCTGTCTGTTGGACTAATGCAATAAAAAAAATACTGGTAGGAGTAACACATAGCATAAAGTTCTACTTTATTTTGAAACTTGTGATAATTAATCTCTAATCTTGTGATCTTTGTCTTCCTAAGGAGGACTTTAATCTCAAACTCAACAGCACTCCATCCGTAAATGAAATAAACTACAATATCAATTTGGCCCACCAGCTTCCTTCTCGAATAGGGTTGTCAATTGTTTTTTGCAATTAAATTATATTAAAATAAAAAAACAAGAACGGTGTGGTGTTGCAAGTTACTTTTTTTTGCTGCGTGATTGTTATTCCTTAGTGTCCTTCTTCCACGATTATTCCCCTTTTGTTAGGAACTTGACTCAGATATATATAAATGTTGCATAATATTGCAATACAACACTTTTTAATGTACCCTTATACAATAAAATCAACACACTTTATTGTCTGCTTCTTGATTAAGGCAATCTTTTGCAGACAACGTTTGGATAGGGAAGATTTAATTCTAAGACGGCATAGGCGTATTGTTGAACTAGTCAACTATTGTAATACCTAACTATAAAACATATATACAGCTGTAGAATATAATTATATAAACATAATTAAATGGTGAGCATTTTTATTTGTGCTGAAAAAAGAACATAGTAGTCTAAAAAAAGAAAGAAAAAATATTTGAAGAAATAGCGACCTACTTATATTGCTCACATGTATCTTAAAAATTAAAACATATTTTGAGAATTTGTTAACTTTAGTTCGTACAGCTTATTGCTGTGCTAACATCTAAATATCTGACACAACGATGATTTTCAGTACAAACCTTCATTTTGGTATAATACTAAAACGACCCCAATATTTTATGGATTTAATCTATCCTTTGTTTATAGATGACGTTTATATAATCTAAGTAGATTGGCAACCCTAATACCACGTGCAAACTATCATCCGCTCTTTTGAGATCAAACCACATCAAACGGATTCCACATGAATATACTGATTCATTTTCTCGCTGCATTTTATGAGCTTTAAAAAATAAATAAACACAAAACATTAGAATATAGTGTAATGTGCCAGACAATGAGTTATTTAGGGCCTTAAAGAAACTAAGGGCATACATAAAGATAAAAATAGTTATATATTTTGATATATGATACTAGATTAGGTAAACATAGCTTTGCTGATATGTTTTCTATACTTATTAGTTCAATTAGGTATATTTTTTGCTACAATTAAAATAAAAAATGCAACTCCGAAGTTTGTAGTACGTTCAACGCCATCTATCCACATTATTTAGAATTATTACAGCCGAACGTACCGCATGTAGAGATACTTTACTACATTGGTATGTTTTAAAGGTGTTCCGCTAGATGGCATTTTTTATATATAATTGTATTATTTATTTAAGAAAATATTATAAAATTATGTTTTTACAATTTTAAGCGCAGTACTTTATTTGATTTTTATTTTGAGGTTTTGGCTTCTTTTCAGTAGCCGTAATAACGGTAAAATGTAGTTTTATTATGTTTACTAAGCGAAAACTTAATAAAATTTAAGATTATAAAAAAAATATTGTTTTTATTGATTGATTTCAGCAGACAGGCAGACGGCCCATATGGTGGAGAGTCGTTACCATCGCTACAAATGCGCTGCTACTTTCTTAAGGGATACTGGAACCTGGTCGATCACTAATACCTGAACACAACTCAACGTTAAGTTATAAGCCATAAGGCGGCACGCTCTAGACCAGTCCAGATCCAGGGGTGGTAGCCATCCAGATGGGCAAATACCCTACCACCTGGCTGTGGGTTGTTTCGTCGCCTCTTACGAGAGGCTGCCCGGCCAGATAAATATCTCTATTAGCCTCCAGTCTTTGCTAACTGCATTACATTTCTGAAATAAAAACTATTCAGATTATTAGGTCTTTTCCGATTTGTGGACTACAATCGCCAAATAAAATACGCAACTCGTAACACATTCTACAATAACAGATGGCGCTATCAGTGTTTTATATGATAATTAATTAAAACTTGCACATGAGCTTGTCTGACATCTTTTTATTAATTGACAGTTGGTGTTGCCACTAGGCATGTTACAGCTACATATATCACATCCCCCCCCTTAATATTATTTAAATTTCTATATGTTAATTATTACCCCATTAATTACACTTTTATTGATACAGATAATAATCACCCAGGTGTCGTGGAGTTCTTATGATTCGACCTGATCTTGTGTTTCTAGTTTCTGCTTCATTACTTTCCTCAGCACTCTGTGGAATTGTACCAGGGAGTTCAGGGGCTGCACAAGAAACAGGGTTGCTAATATTATTCTCATTTAAATAACCCTCTAACTCATTATTCCTTTCCATAAACTCATTTTTACATTTTCTAATATGTCTAGTATTCCTGACCAATACATTGCCTGTTTCATTTTTTACAGCAAAAGACCTAGGACCCACTTTCTTAACAATTTTACTTGGACACCACCTTTTATTTGGAACATTTTGTATAAGTGTATTTTCTCCCTCTGTAAATGACTTTCTTACTCTAGCATTTTTATTATAGTAAGTCCTAGATTTTTCTCTGTTCACATCAATTTGTTGTTTTATTCCCATAGGTATAACTGGCTCAAGATATGCTTTAGAACAAGGAAGGTTTGTTCGTAGCATTCTACACATAAGAAGTTGTGATGGGCTGAAATCTAGCCCAGCGACTGGAGTAATTCTGTAATGCAACATGGCCACACTAAAATCAGTTTTACTGTCCATACATTTTTTCATCATATTTTTGACAATGCCTACTGCCTTTTCTGCTAGACCGTTGGACTGAGGGTATCTAGGACTAGAATTAATTAACTTGATATCATATTCATTGGCGAACAACTTAAAAGTGAAGCTATTAAATGGCATATTATCACTTACTATCCACTTTGGGATTCCATGTGTGGCAAAAATATATTTACACTGTTTAACAACTTCCTGAGCTGTTTTATTCTCTAACTCCTTTACTTCTATCCACTTTGAATAAAAATCAACAACAATGAGATAATCTTTAGATGAAAAATGACAAATGTCCATACCCACTTTCATGAACGGTAGGTCTGGAATATCATGTGACATGAGAGGTTCTTTAACACAAGAATATCTAAATTTTTCACAAGAACAACATTTTAAAACAAATTCTTCTATATCACCTGACATTCCTGGCCAATACAAGACTTTCCTAGCTTTATTTTTAGACTTCACAACCCCTGAGTGACCTTCATGAATAATATACAGCATTTCTCTTCTTAAACTCTTAGGTATAATTATTCTATCATAATAGTAAACAATGCCATTTTTAACAGTTAGGTCATTCTTTAACTTATATAATACTCTTAGTTCTTTACCTACAATATGCTTGTCATTTTTTGGCCAACTTGAGTTAAGCCATATTAATATTTGGTTCAAATTACAATCATTTTTTGTTTCAGTCTGAATTTGTAACATTCTTTTGTCAGAAATGGGTAAATCTTGTTCTAAACCATGTACTACTTCAGAATCTACACAATGAACTAATTCTCTAAGTAAAGGTTCCTCCTGAGCATTTGTTTTAATAAAATTTCTAGATAAATAATCAGCTATAAACATTTTTTCACCTGGAATGTATTTTATTGTGAAATCATATTTTAAAAGTTTGAGTACCATACGTTGTAACCTGGCAGATATTTTATTTATATTTTTACTTAAGATTGCAACCAAAGGTTTGTGATCAGTTTCGATTACAATTTTCCTACCATAAACAAATTGATGATACTTCTCCATTGCGGCACAAATTGCAAACAACTCTTTTTCAATGGGAGCCCACCTAGTCTGGCATTCAGTGTAAGATCTTGAATAAAATGAAATGGGTCTTCCCTCCTGTAATAAACATGCTCCTAAACCTGCATTAGAACTGTCTGTCTGTAATGTTAGAATACCATCTTTTTTTAAAATGGCTAAGGTGGGTGTACAAGTTAATTTTTCTTTTAGTTCTAAAAACGCTTTTCGGTGATTAATATCCCAATGCCAGTCATTCTCTTTTTTTAGCAAACTTCTTAACGGTTCAGTGGATTTTGTATAATGTGGTATAAATTTACTAAGATAATTAGTCATTCCCAAAAATTTTTGCAGTTGTTTTACATTTTTAGGTTCTTCCAACTCTAAGATGGGTTTTATATGTTCAGAATCTACTTTAATGCCTTCTTTCGATATAACTAATCCTACATATTTTACACTGTCCTGACTAAATTGAATTTTCTTACTATTGAACTTTACATTATACTTTCTAGCTCTTTCTAATACAGTTTCTAAAATCATATCATGCTCTTTCTGATCTTTGCCTGCTACTATAAGATCATCAAAATACAGATGTACTCCTACAATGTCACTAAATATACTATTATTTATACGTTGCATTACCTCTGGAGCAGATGTTATTCCAAATGGCATTCTTAAAAACCTATATCGGCCAAATGGTGTACCAAATGTACACACCTTATCTTTGTCAATCAATTCAACCTGAAAAAAACCATCTTTTAAATCTAGGACAGTAAACACTTCCTTACCAGGTAAGTCATTGTAAATTTCTTCAGGTGATGGTATCTGAAAATTTTCCCGCATTATGGCCTTATTTAGATCTTTTGGATCAAGACACAACCTTAGGGACTTATCAGGTTTTTCTACAATAACTAGATTATTGCACCATTTTGTTGGCTCTTCTACTTTTTCTATAACGTTTTTAGATTCATATCTTTGTAAGGTTTCTTTAAGTCTTTCCTTGATAGCATATGGAACTCTCCTAATTGGTTTTATGACAGTATCAGCTTCTTTCAATTGTATCTTATAACACCCAATTCGTCCCAGTCCTTGGAAAACATCTTTATTTTTATTTATAAACTCAATTTTAGCTGTATTACATAGTGTTATTTCTTCAACTCGCTTTACAAAATCAAGCCTCATACAATCTGGTAAACCCAGCACTGGTTGAGCTGATAAATCAATCACTGTAAAACATAACTTTTTTACTACATTATTTTTAATGACACAGTCAAGTTGTACCGAACCTACAGCTTTTATCTTTTGTTGGTTGTACACAACCAACACTGTTTGGGTTTCTTTTAATATACTATTCCCTTTGACTTTATTATAAATCTGCAATGGTAATGTGTTACAGTCTGCTCCTGTGTCCAGCTTGAATACTACTGGAACTCCATTGATTTTCAACGTTTCTAACCAAGGTTGAACTTTTAAACTTTCCATACTCATAATACTTCCGACTCTGAGCTCATCACTACTTTCACTATATTCTTCAAGATTATCTACTTTTTTCTTATCATACTTGTAAGCGTTGGTATTTCTTTGAGGCGCTTTACACATCGCAGCAAAATGATTATATTTATTGCATTTAAGGCACCTACGACCAAACGCTGGACACATCCTCGGCATGTGAGTACTTCCACAATAGTTACAGTCTTTCCCTCTAGGTCTGACTCCAGTTTTTCTTACTACATCCACTTCACAACTTTGACCTGCTATGGATAGATCAATTTTGTTTTCAAGAAGTTCAATTTGAGCTTTTCCAGCTTCCACTGCTCTGCATATCTTCAATGTTTGTTCTAAATCTAAGTCTTCTTCTCTTAACAGTCTTTCCTTTATACTCTTGTTAACACATCCTACTACTATCATCATTATAATTAACCTGTTATTAAGTTCTCCTAACTCACATGTCCTGGCTTTGTTTCTTAACCTTGTTACATAATGATTGATATTTTCATGCTCTTCTTGTCGCATTTGTAAAAACTCGTATGTATTCAGCGTTAAATTCTTTCTGGGTGACGCATAAGTGTCAAACATCTGGAGTAAGTCATTAAGAGTTTCAGTTTTTTCCGATCTTTTATCACTTGAAGCATTGTACACTTCCAGCGCTTCATCCCCAGCACAA
Source organism: Dendrolimus pini (assembly GCA_949752895.1). Lineage (NCBI taxonomy): Eukaryota > Metazoa > Arthropoda > Insecta > Lepidoptera > Lasiocampidae > Dendrolimus > Dendrolimus pini. The sequence goes on along the minus strand of OX457137.1, from coordinate 21,457,808 downwards.
TTTAAAAATATGGCTACTTTTCTTGCCTCTGAAGCACCAGACAGATTTGCCGCACTTAAGTACAACAAAAATTTTTGCTTGAACGTACTCCAGTTGTTATCTGGGCCCGTTAATATGACACCATTCGGTGGCTTTATTCCTTCCATTTTCAACTGTTTAGTTTTACTGGTTTTATAACATTCTTTAGGTTTTTACACCTGACACCATGTTTTATATGATAATTAATTAAAACTTGCACATGAGCTTGTCTGACATCTTTTTATTAATTGACAGTTGGTGTTGCCACTAGGCATGTTACAGCTACATATATCACAATCAGTACCTTCCCGATTTTATAGAAATGCCAAAATCGACGTCTTGTTATTTAAAATGTATTAAAAAAAAATTAAATCAGTAGGTAATAAAATGAAAGACCTAATTAGCTCCTTTCTAATTTCGTGAATTTTATGAAATTGAAAGTCGTATGTATAATATTATCATGGAGTAAATCCTAAAAATGTCGTGTCTGTTCATTGAAGTTATTAAAAAAAAAACAACTGGCATATATATATATATATATATATATATATATATATATATATATAAACGATGGAGAGCAGAATGCACTTTTTTAGATTTCTAGTCTGTTTGTTTGTATGTTCGACAAATAAATAGAATTCTAATGCGATTTTTTTACTGATCGATAGCAAATTTTACGTAATAAAATATGTGATATTTTTTTACCCCTAGTATCCCGGGAGTATCCCTAGTATCACAGTTTTCACTAAAACGATAGCTTACATTCGTTTCTAATTCTATGGTACTTTGTCCCTGGAATGCGGCGGGAATTTCAAGTCAATCGTAGACGAAGTCGCGGGCATATCCTTGTATGCTATAAAAGTAAGTCTCTTTCCGCGTCTGTTTGTATATCCGCTAACTCCTCCTAAATCACGGAACGGATATTTATTGGGATTTTCACCATTGGTTAGAATTTTTTTTGCTGCAATTTAAAACCTAATTAAGTTTTTAAGAATATTATATTAATAAAAGAGACGGAATAAATTGAACATTAAATATTTAGTGTAATTATAACAGTATCATATCAATAAAATAACCAATAATATAATAATAAAATATGTATAGTTATATAAGGACTACAAATGGCTGTAACCAAAATTACAAAAAAAAAATGTATGCCTGTCAAAGCCGAAACATGTAACTTATATAATTTAGCATTACATTTTCCAAACAAATAAATTACTTTGACTATAAAAAATTACTTTGTAATATAAAGCTACTACCTCTTAGGGTTTTACCCGGGTGCAACCGCGGGAATACTCTAGGTCCTTAATATATATTCTTCCATGCTAATAGACCGGTTCAAACAAAAAAAACCTACAAGACTGGAAATACCAGAATATCAAACCAGTTACAGTGTAAGTACATAGGTTTTCTTTCGGATTTCTCTCTTTAAATTTTAATTTATTGTAATTAAGATCCTTGTCCATCCAAAAGCTGCGTGGAAGAGATTGCTCTAAGCAATAAGGCTGCCCATTGTACCACTACCTACCAATTTTCAGATAAGTCAATGTGTTACTGTTGTAAATTCCAACAACCGGTTTAAAAAAAAGTTTTTTATATAAGTTTTCTTGAATAAACCCGTTTCGAATTAATTTTACTGCACACCTTCAAGGCGCAGCCATGCGGTACTACAGTAAGTTTTCAGTCGCATTCAAACACAAGACATGTTGAAAGAGATAGAGTGATCCTCTTCTCGCGGAATAAGCCGAATTATTCAGATTTATCTCACTCTCTTCAGGTACTCTCCTTACATGAAGAATATGAGATGTTCCACGGGCTACTTTTTATTATCAATTAGTGCAATGTATACATCATTAATTAATGATTTATTATATGTGAGTTTTATATTGTTAATATTTCTGTATTCAGAAGTTAAATAAAGATTTGTTTGGGTCATTCTTTTATTTTGATAAGGGCTGGAACTGAAAATCAGCGCTGCGTCAGCCCTTAGCATTATGCCGAGTTCTAGCCTCATTGGCTGAATGTGATTTACGTATGTGTGTGTGTGAGTTTAGTTAAATTATAATTGGTTTTTATGCTTTATATGTACAGGTTCTTATATGCATTATCTTTTCTTTCTTCAAAGGTTTACACTACGAACATAATATTTTACTATAACCGGTTATAAGGGTTTATAACCGGTTCCAAGCCTTGCTTCTAACCACAAAAATCTATCAGGTTATATTTCCATCCTCTACTTCCGATAAGAAATAAAGATTCCCAAAATATCTTTCGTAATCGGCAGTCATCAATGTGTTCTTGCTCAGAGAGCTGACAATCCGATTTGTGATGCGTGTCTATAAAAATAAACGGGATCGCTAACAAGGCCTCCCATAATGGGAAACCGATACATCCCCCCTTTCCACACATGTCGACTCCTTTTAATGAAATGTCACTCTTCATGACGCCATCACTCCTTGACGATTATGTGAATTTTAGTTCGGGTTTTTTATTGACGCCAAAAATAAAATGTCTGTAGGTAGTTCAGGCGATGCAGTAACCGATAAAGAATCTATCTATATATTGTTACATGCCGTCAAAGAAACGCGCACACCTGCCTGTTGTAAAAATGCAGTTTATTACCTTTAGTGCATTCGGAGTTCTTTTGTTTACTTCGAGTTTAAAATTTGCAATTATAAAAAATATCCTATTGTTATCGTACTTGTTTTATGGCCGTTATTAGTGTCGAACTAATCCTCGTTGTTATTGCATTGCTGAACACTACTCCAGGTTCTTATGGCGGCATACTCTAGACCAGAGGTGGCAGCCATCCAGACGCGTAAATAGGCTACAACCTGGCTGTGGGTTGTGGGTCGCACAGGCCGCCCGGCACCAGGAGATTCTATTCTTTCTCCATTCCTGCACGAGTAAAATGTGTTCTGGCCTAAGTGGCAAGCTTCCAGTCTCCCTTTCAAGGTATTGGAAGCACCTCTGGTGTTACAAAGGTAATGTTGGAAAATATTTTAAGGAAGAGATTGAAATAATCTGTTTTAAATTCAATACCTATGTATTTGTCTATTGACATTTTTTATTAAAGTAATCGGTTTTAAATTCGAATTCTATATATAGAACAATTTGTCTATTGACATTTTTTTTATTGAAGTCATCGGTTTTAAATTCGAATTCTATGCATAGAACAATGATTTGTCTATGAGATTACATAAGACGGTTTTACAACACATGGCAAAATTGACGATTTACCATCAAGTGCGCCGTTAACCTGTCTGGTTTACAGCCTTAAACCATTAAAATATATACGGAACAAAAACATCAAATGCAATGAAGCATTTTTTACAAACTGCGTAACTTATGTAGCGCGCGTATTACGGGTAAACACCCGTAGTGCATTGTAGCTCGTTCGGCATCCTTTGCCAAAATCGGCATCGTTTAGCCGGCCTTACTTTTAAGAGGCCGAGACTCCTTGTTTCTACTAATGGTCTAAGCGTACAGCAATAAAAAACAGTCGATATTATAAAACAGTTGCGTAAAATATGTATTGGCCAAAAAGTATGAGATAGTAAATATAACGTTACGTTAATTTCGTGAACGCCTGAAAACGCCCCTGAAAATATTAAATAATGTCCTTACTTAGCGTAATCGTGTTGGCGACGCCATTTCATCCCACACGCAAACCTATAAAGGAGATATCTCAAAAGTGTAATATTTTAGCTCGCGATAGCGTTGCGCAAGTAACGTGGATGCAACGAGTAATCCGGAATGGAGGCGATATTCCATCGAAATGGAAAAACTAGAAGACCATACCGTACTTATACAATTGTGAAAATAATATCAGGCAATGAACATCCCACTGCTGAGCTCGCCTCGTCTGTATTAAAGTTAATTAAAGAAGTGTGATAGTCCTCGATGGTTTTCATTTTACTATCCACAATACAGGTATCTTAATATATCCATCTTAGTAATATGTATGAGCAGAGAGGCTCCACGTACAACCAGAGAGGGGGTGCGAGGCTCCGGTATGTCACGGTTGACGTGCCTATCAAACTGCTCTGTCAATGACGTCGACAGGTGCGTTCCGTTTCTATTACAACTCCTGTGTAAATTTTAAGCGAACTGACAGTATTATTCGCTAGCTGATTTGGTTGTTTTTAGACTTCTTGTCTGTTTGTTCGGGATTCACGTAAAAACTAGTGGGCCGATCCGATGCAGTTTTCGCTGATCAACAACTAATTCTTAGACATAATCTCTGCGTTACTTTTTAGCTTGGGAATCCCGCGAGATTTGTTCTGAGAATTATTTAAAATGGCTACATAAAATAAATCGAATTTCCGTGCGATTCTTACACTGTTCTATAGAAAATTTAATGAAACAAAACGTGTGATATTTTTATCTCGTGAATCTCTCGGGAAAATTCCCGAGAGCGATTTGTAGTTGTTCGGGTGTATACAAATTAGCTTATTCCGACACAGTTTTCACTAAAATGATAGCTTTTCACGTGCTGCGGTATTTTGTGTCAAGGGAATCCCGCAAAAAATTCAAGTCAAACGTAAACAAAGGTGCGGATATATGCTAGTCAATAATAGTTATACGAGGTTCATCGGATCTTTAAAATGAAGGTCACTGAATGTGAATCATCTATCATCTTAAATATATACACATAGTCGGTAATGCATACAAATAAAAAAATAACTAACAAATATATTCACAAAAAAATTAAAAAACTAAAATATCTCCAGCCCAATTTTATTTTATATTTTTTCATTTAAGATTTGCTACAACTTTTCTTATTTATTTAGCATAAAATACGAAAACCTTTATCTTAAAATATCGTTGCCTTATATAAGATGCTTTTAGTTAATGCATGGTTCAATCTGTATCGGATGAAAATTAAAATAATTGCGCGCATTGCACCACGGGTTAGTCTCGCAACCTGGCCCCTCGTACATAGCATATAATATATATTGAGGGCCTTATGAAGTTATGAAGCCCTCGTATGTTAAAAAATTACACTGAATTTAAACAAAATACACACGAAATCGTATTATGAATACTGGTATACATAAAATAGGAAGTAGAATTAATTTTTAACTTATAAAGAAAGAAAGAAAGAAAAATATTTATTTTCTATATCGACACACAACACAAAACAGTACTAAGATATAAAATTATACAGATACAGAAATTGTATGCCGCAAATTGAAAATGAGGTTGGCACTCAGCAATTTGCTTATATGTATGAAGGTCAAAAAGTTTTCTCCAGTGGAACTAAGTTTGAAAGAACCATTAAATTCGACTTGCTTATGAGTTTGCACTGACATAACAGTGTATAAATTTTCAATGGGGTCTCTCTTATGTGTTATTTAAAGTACATAACCGAAAGATATTAAGGCATTATTTTGACAGATGTCCTCAGAAAATTGTTATTTTTGTCGTTAGAAGATGAGGGTGGTTTGTTTATTTAAGTCAGCAATGCGTCAATTAGCGGATTGGTGTTAAAATGTTTCAAATTGGGGTGGAATTTTGCAGCTGCTTATGAATATCTTTGGACCAAGATATTAGTGGTTAGGGGTACATTTCACTAATGGTATTTAAATATTGAAGTAGAGATATGTATTGTTTTTTCTCACGGGATAGTTTTTAATAAGAATTTTGTCAAATTAGATTATAAGATGATTAATTTAAAACATTTTCTACCTTAAGCTATTAAAGCAGCAGTTTAAGCTATTAAACAGTCATCATTGACGAAATAGGCCGGGAAAGATCATAACAAATAAACCAGAGGCTAGACTGATGTTGCGACTGATATTTTTTAATCAATGTTCTTTTATTTATGAATATCATATTTTAATGCTAATTATCCTATTCCAGACGAAGACAATTCTAAAAACACAATAATTCCAAAAAATGCTACAGCCGTTTTTGAGTTATAATGGTGAAACTAAAATGATTTTGTTTTATATATAGTAAAAAAAGGTAAGTTAAAAAAACCCCCGATTTTAAATTATTCTTCAATAGTGCTCCGCTCCTATTGCTCTTCGTGATGATATATAGCATGTAGCCTTCCTCAATTCTAACACTGAAAGAATTTTACAAATCAAATCAGTAGTTCTCAAACCAAACAAATTCTTCAGCTTTATGTCTTATACTAATATTAGGCTGGGGAAAAAGTTTCTTCGCATTTTATATAAAAAATCAAAAGGTTTTTTATAAAGTTTATTTACATTTGACTAAAGTATGTAGGTGCCATTTTGTTGGATAACTTTTTGCCATCTTGTATGGGGCTTCTGATCAAAAAACTGCGACATGTGGTTTTGGTAGTCCTCTCGTGATGTTAACCTGACACTGCCTAAGGAAATCTACAGAGACCGAAACAGGTGAAAATCTGAAGGTGCAAGGTCAGGACTATACGGTGGATGCATTAACACCTCCCAGCCAAACTCTCCTAATTTTTGCTGAGTGACTAAATATGTGTGAGGTCTAGCGTTATCATGGTGAAAAACCACACACCTTCTGTTGATTAATTCCGGCCGCTTTCTCTCAACTTTTTGCTTTAATTTCATCAGTTGTTTGCAGTACAGTTCCGAATCGATGGTCTTACCTGGCGGTAACAGCTCATAATGAATAATGCCCTTCCAATCCCACCATACACACAGCATCACCTTGTTGCGAGTTAACCCATGTTTCGCCACAGTCTGTGAAGCCTGACCGGCCTTTGACAACGATCTTTTTCGCACGTTCTTGTCGTACGTGATCTACTTTTCATCCCCAGTTATCAGCTTCTTCAAAAATGGTTCGGTTTCATTAGGTTTCTTTCAGTGAGCTCATGAGGCACCCAAATATCGACCTTTTTTTGTGTACCCAGCTTTTTTTCAAATGCGCCAAAACCGTTTTGTGGTCAATTCCCAGTTCTCCAACTACATCGTAACTACTAATATGCCGGTCTTGCTCCACTTTTTCAAAATTGGCATCAATTTTGTCCGTAACAGGGCGACCAGAGCGAGGTGCATCTTTGATATCAAAATTTCCGTATTGAAAACGCTTAAACCAAATTTGCGCTACTCTCACAGACACTGCATTAGGTCCAAAACATCACAAATTTTTTTCGCGGCTTCTGTTGCATTTTTACCTTTTTTTGTAGTAACATTTTAAAATGTATCGAATTTCTTCATTAGATTCACTCATTTTAACAATAAGAAAAACAAATGAAAATCACACCTTTTCCTAATTTTGTCTTTCTAAAATTGTCTTCTTTGAAATTAAAACTTTTTAATGATATCAAAACCAGCCAGATCCAAATGGTATAGCCAAAGAGATCTTATTACAAGTTCTTACATACTATATGCGAAAAGACTTTTTCTCCAACCTATTATATAAAGCTGAAGAGTTTGTTTGTTTGATTGAACGCGCTAATCTCAGGAACTACTGGTGCGATTGGAAAAATTCTTTCAGTGTTAGATAGCCCATTTATCGAGGAAGGCTTATAGGCTATATATCATCACGCTAAGACTAATAGGAGCGGAGCATCAATAAATAATGTTTCAAAATCGGGGGGCTTTGAAAACAAATTCCACGCGAACGACGTCGCGGGCGCAGCTGGTATTAGTATAAGATTAATTCATCAGTACCTATCATCCTTTCACTTTCGTACCCAGCACATAGTGTTTTAAAGGTTTTATCGTCTTGTTGCACGTCATCAACGTTTAAACATAACACGAAGATAAAAAGAGCGATCGTTCTGTCAAGAATCCTTATTTTAGTAACACTCGCCTTCAGTCGTGACATTTGTAACATCACGAAACGCAACTATGTGTGTTGTAACAAAGCTTTTGTAATTATTTAATTTAACGAGTTCGAGTTTTACTGAATCTATCTCTTGTATACCTTGTATAATTTTGTCAGAGTGAACATGGATACTTACGCTGAACGTGGCAGCACACATTCTTCCTGCACTCGAGGCAGGGGAAGGCTTTCGGCCATATCATGCTCGCGCTCTAAGATGATCAAGACGGTGTGTGAAAGGGCCCATTACACCCTTTCATCTACAATAGACTACCACTCAAAATAAAAGAATGCGAAAGTCTCCGTTCCTTACAAAAAATAGTAAATAGTTATCGAGCAGACGCCCTACTCAATAGAGCATTTTTTTAAATTTATAAATGATTTAATTATATTGTGTATGTATTTTTTATGACAATTGTAAATGTAATCGAAATAAAGTGTACATATCATTTTATATTATTGTACTAAATAAAATACTAATGACTTATTTTATATCCTACTAGCGGGCCAGGCAGACATAGTCCTGTTCTAAAAAAATAAAAATCTAATACTCGATTGCAGCCTTCGATCAACAATAGTATGTTGATCGAAGATTGCAGCGTTACCTATCAGGTTCAATTGTAAGTCTAAATCATCCTGGAATCCATTCAAATACACATAGATTCTTCATCAAAATTCTGGAACCTGATTTCAGCACTATGTACCGGATCTAATTGTGAATCTAAACCGTTCCGGGTTTTACTTAAACAACACAAAATTTCATCAAAATCCTGGGACCCGATTTCAGCGATACCTATCCATTTATTATATCCGTGCAGGAACGGAGAATACAATTTCCTGCGGCCGGGTGGCCTGTTGTAAGAGACGACAAAAGAAGCCACAGCCAGGTGGTAGGGTGTTTGCCCGACTGGATGGCTACCACCATTGTTCTAGAGTATGTCGCCATAACAACCTTGAGTTGTGTTGCGGCATTAGTGACCAGGTTCCAGTCTTCCTTAAGAGAGCAGCAGCACATTTGCAGCACCTTTGGTGGTGCCCTATATGTATGTACCCAACCCACTTGCGTACCTGACCAGTTAAGCGTTTAAAGTGTTTGGACAGCAATTTTCCAGTTAAGTCATAAAATCTTGGATTACGTAGGTCCATATGATGATAAGGGCTTAACTTGCCAGCTATGTAAGTTAACTTGCTTTCAACTAATGCTTTATAGGCAGCAACCACTTCAGTGGTAATAATAGATTATCTGTGTCGGAGAAAGAATACAATTTCCTGGCGGCGGGTGGCATGTCGTGAGAGGCGAGAAAACAACTCACAGCCTGGTGGATATTGGCTCCTCTAGATGGCTAGCATCCCTGATCTAGAGTTGTGTTCTAGCCATTAATGGCTGGGTTCCAGTCTCCCTTTAGCCGTTGGTGTTACAAATGTCCATAGGCGATGGTAACCGCTTTCCATCAGGTGAGCCATCTGTTTGTCTGCTGAATTCACGCAATAATATAAAAGTAAATAAAGAAAATAAAAAATAAATAAAAGCTTAACGTCTCATTGCTGGGCTTGGCATAAAACAATTGCCACTTGAATATATGCTATACTCAAAACAATAACTAATAAAAATACATGCAATGTGTATTTTTATTTCAACGACAATCAGAGACAATAGTGCAGCGTCATGTAACTGTCATCGTGACATTGACACGTAGCAAGTCATGTTTGTATTTTTAGAATGTCAAAATTGGACCAGATTTCGATTACTTGTCAATATTATGGGAGTGGCTGTATTATACCACGAAAGAGATTGCTAAAGAATGAAGTTCAGCCACTAATATAGTAAATATGGCGCTACCGATATGTTCTCGTTGTTATAATAAATTTCAATTAAATATTTTGATCAACGACTTTGGTGATTTTGTTTTTGTGTGTTTGAGCGGGTCCCCGGATGGTTTAAATCCACAATTGGAACCGGTAGATGGCACCGCGATCAAGTCCTAGATTTAAGTTTTTCAGAGCAGGACAACGTCTACCGGGGCCGCTAGTACATAATATATTAATATTAATATTATATATATACTAAAATAATAATATTAATATACAAATACGCCAATACTTAAACGTAATTAGGTGTTAAATATTTATTCAAGTGTGAGAGAGATAACATTTTCAATTAGGTACGTATTTTTACTAGGCGATTCCTTACGTTCTTCTGCTATGTTTACATTAAGGGCAAAGCTTAACTAGCTTCTAAGTAGTAGTAACCCTAATTTGATACCATCACGACGTTTACCTTACGGGGTTGGCCTAATTGGCAAAGGTTAGCCCGTCTCGGTGGGTGGTTCGAATATTAATACAAAGCGCCGGCGGCTAGCAGACATCTTGGATACCTGTGGGACCCTGCTACCTAGACGTCTGGAGAAAAATGGATTGCTTTTGCCATGGGTTTACTTAATTAAATACTTGGTTTAGTATTTTAGTTTCAAGGTAGATAGATAGATAACACTTTTATGTACACCATTAAACTTACGAACAAGTATTATTTTGATTGTGCATAAAGGGCGGTCTTATCGCTAAAAAGCGATCTCTTCAAGACAACCCGGGGCAAGAATATTGCTGATTAGGACTGGCGATGGTGGTATACATAATTATTGTATGATTACTTACATTTTAATAATAAATATTCGTAACTATACTTCCTTCGCCTTTCTGCTTCGTGCAATTCGTGCACTCATACGTATCGTAAACTCACTACAGCAGGTGTAGTCATCCTTTTATGATAACTCTTTTACAGTGCAGACTGTCAAACTGGAATGCGCTGCCTTTTACAGTTAGAGGCCAAAACATGGCCTACATTTAAGAACGCACTCAGAAAACAGTACTTTTTAATAATTATATATATATATATATATATATATATATATATATATATATGTTTGTGTAACTGTGTATGAATATATATAAGAACGAACACACCGTCGAATTTAAATAGATAATAAAAGAAACATTCGTATAGGCTGCAAGAAGGTTTATATGGTGATTCCAGATATCACGTTAGTCGTTTTGATACAATTATTTTATGATAGTTAAAAAACTCTCTTCTAAAATTTCAAAATGTAAAAATAAATGATATTAGTTGGATTTTTTTAAACGGTGTTAGTTAGTAATTTTATATTTGTTTCAGACAATCGCCGAGATTGGTCGGCTCTGACGCTTCTTATAAATTAAGCCAATGTGAAATAGAAGCACTCAATGCGGTAAGTACTTATTTTTTCAGGTAATTTGGAAATTAACTGTGAATTACGAATAGGAAAACCTAATGAAAATGGTAGTCTTATTATAAATTACTAGCTGACTCGGCGAACTTCGTACCGCCTTATTCAAATAAATTAATAAACAAACAAATTGAGAAAACATGGGAAAGGGCTCATAGAATTTGAAAAATATATAGCCTATAACCATCTACGATTAATTCCGCGTCGACTGGTTGTGGTTTCATGATGATCGGTCCAGTAGTTTTCGAGTATATAGATATATATAGATAAATAGCCATAAACCATCTAGGAAAAATTTCGCATCGAATGGTGGTAGTTTCATGTCGATACGATCAGTGGTTTAAGCGTGATTGAGCCTCAAACGAACACCATTTTCATTATATATATATATAGAAGATATATAGAACTTAAAATGAAACTAATACACACAAATAAAAACACCCTAAGAATAAAATAAGACGCTTTTAACTACAATCAGTCCGGCACGACCAGACCACTGTCGCTGAGTAGTGTGCCCAGAAGGCAGTATTGCCTCGTTGAAGACATAAACTAATTATGTGGGCGAAGTAAGCTCCAGGTTTTTATCCGTGCAGGAACGGAGAAAGATTACAATTTCCTGCGTTGAGGCGGCCTGTCGTAAGAGGTGACAATACAACCCACAGCCAGGTGGTAGGGTATTTTGTCGACTGGATGGCGACCACCTCTGGTCTACAGTATGTCGTCATAAGAACCTCGTGTTTTGTTCCGGTATTAGTGACCAGGTTCCAGTCTCCTTTAAGAGAGCAGCAGCGCATTTGTAGCACCTTTGGTGTTGTAAATGTCCATGGCGATGGTAACCGCTTTCCATCAAGTGGGTCGTCTGAAAATATAATTACACTCTATTGTGCTTCTCATGATAACGGTGTATGCAAAACGCTTCGTTCGTTATAAGTGGAATATCCACCATAAATCAGGGCTGCATGCCGGCCGGTGTGTCTGGTTGTCCGATGATGGAAGGGAGACAATACATATATCTATGTATATTATATGTAACGTTGTAGGGGGTAATCTCTGGATCTGCTAAACCGATTTTGAGAATTTTTTCACCAATGAAAAGCTACATTATTCCAGAGTGACATAGGGTATATTCGATTCTGATATAAGTATTTTTAATTTTTTCTAATGCCCAGCGAATTGGGCGTGCCCACAGCTGACCCGTGGGTCAGCTAGTATATACATAAATCTCAAAATCCCATTAGAAAGATGTCAAGTTTACAATAAACATTATGTATTTTTCAAAAATATTATATTAATAAGAAGTATTTTTATTTACCTAAAATCATATGAACCATTAAGAACTATAATAATCATCAACTCAATAATATGCTTGTTTGAGAAGAGGAATGCTTTAACTTTATGCTTAACATAGAGCATTTTATATATACAGTGTAAACTCTATATAACGACACTCAAGGGACTGTGCATTTTATGGCGTTATCGAGAGTTGTCGTTAAATGGAGAGAAGGAGAAGAATGTTGTTGTATTTTTTACTTATTTTATATCATGCGATATTGCCGCATCTTGGTGATAAAGGAAGTAATATTTATAAATTTCGGTAATTCGGAATTTCTTAGAAATTTCGGAGTGCATGATGCGGACAGTAGAATTTATAACTGGCTAGGATATTAAAGCGATAAAAGAAAGTACACAGTTGCGCAGTTCTTACTAATTTTGGGAACTTAAAAGGCACTTTTTATTATTTAATTGTTGTCGTTATTGAGAGTGGGTGTTATTCTATATAGAGTGTATCATTCTATGGAAGACAAGCCAAACCAACCAAAGCCAAGTGATTTCGACGCTTAAGGGAGTTTGTCGTTAAATCGAGTGACGTTACATGGAGTTAACACTGTATTCATCTTTAGGTCAATAGGTAATTTGTTAAAAATTTCAACAGCTTGATATGTAAACTGTACTTTATGAAGTCTAGATATCGCATTAGTATGATACGTTTATAGTTAGTTGGGGGCCAGTGTTAGGGTATTCTTTCAGAGCCTCAGGAAAGGACTGTTTATTATGTAATTAATCTATACTAATATTATAAATTCTCATAAAGGGACTGCCTGAGGTAATACTAAATAGGGCCCGGCGCCAGACCATTAATAAGGACAGTCCCATATAGAGATGTTAAGACAACGCTGACTAATGCATTGTTATGAAACATTCCAGAATTGCCTCTAGTAAAATTACTAGCTATTTCTCGCGGCTTTGCTTGCATGAAAAAAAAGGATATGTATGACGTGAAATGGGCATGTTTATAATTCTTAGAAATGTCAATTTTAATTTTATAATTCAAAGTCCCAAATGATATATACCCGTAATGCCATCCATCGGATGGTACTAACTATGAGAGCAATACATTAAAATAACATTGTTATTATCGTTACTATGACGATATAAATATTTGTTACTGAAAAAACATGACTAGAGCGCCATCATTTTCCTAGGTGCCGACAAAGGCAAATTTACACCTGCAGCCCTGTAGAAACACATTTTATCACCTTTTCGGCATTTGGACTTCTTTTGTTTACTTTGTGTTTAGAAAAACAGCCCCTTGTGTACTGTAATCTTTTATGGCAGTCATTAGCCAGGTGTTATTCTAGGCGATTCCGTCCACGCGGCTGGGTATACATATTGCATCCGTGTATTATAAAGCAAGGCCTCGATTGATGAACGAGGCAGCCGAGCGATAACCACAAGCGATGCAAGGCGGGTGTACTACATTCGGTAATCTATCTATCTAGTTATACGTGTTTGTATATACTCGTAACAGTATATACCACAGGAAAAACGTCAATTATCGGGATAAAAGTATCCTAAGTGTTGATCCGGTATATAAGCTACTTCTATGCTGATTTTCATTGAAATCTGTTCAGTAGTTTTCCCTTGATGCTTGCTCTAAAACACACACAATCAGACAGAAAACAAAATCTAAAAGTTGCATTTTGGAAATGTGCTGCCCCTAACCTTTTCTGTTTTTGAAATTTATTGTACAAACTCGACTCCTCCACAATTTTTTTATACATAGATAGATAGATTATACATATATATTAGACATTATTATTATAAGAGTAATCGCTTTTATTTATTTTGATATCACAGAAAGAAAGTTCACATTTACTTATTTAAATAGAGCCCTGTAATTTACAGGAATGAAAATATTTTCTCTGGTTAGAGCGCACTCCAATTGAGTTCATCAAGTTGCCTTTGAAGGCAGACTAGCGAAAATACGAAGGGATTTGATGAATAATCTGACAGAACAATTTGCTCCTACTACAAGTAACCCTGACAGAGTGTTGCATTTAACAATTACGATGATAATAAATACAATTTAGTTTAATTTTAATGTTTTGAGGCGTAATACTTTTCCTGAAATGAAAAGATCATTTAGTAAGCGCGGGATTAAATGAGCAGTAGTGTACTCTGGCACTAGTGTAAAATACCTAGAATGATGCATAAGGATATTGAAATCAAAAAACACCCAAACTTCAATAGAGAAGATGGTTGGCAAATACCACCTGTTTGGGATCCGATTTTCAAAAGTATTAAGATCCAAACAAACCAAGCAAAAACCAACTGCCAGACCTGAAGACACTGTGAGCTTTTTCTGCGTGCACCGGAACACAAACCAACTTGATTGATATTTTCTTTTATTTTCCTTCCACCTATTTTAATATTATATAAAATTATTACAGCCAGGCATGTTTGCTGAAGAGTTTCTTGCGCCGCTTCTTCTCTTCAAGCCACAACATGTTGCAACATTTATCACCAAATTAGATTAGGCTCCCATAGAGTAAATAATAACCAGAAACAAAATAACAAGTTACCGGTAGGCTAAATAAAACTTTAACAATACTCATTAACACGTGACATCTTTGTTTTCCGTGATCACGGCTACTGAAAAGTGGCCGAAACGTCGGAATAATAAAAATCAATACAGCGCTCGAAACCGTTAAAACGTAGTTTTATTAAATTACAAGTTTTTTTAAATTTCTGTAGCGCAACGATAAAAATACTAGACATTTTTCATCTCCATTATTTTTTAATTCTCCGTTGCTATTGCTGTAAATTAAGATGAAGTAAAAAGTGGTCCTTTAGAAGTGAGTTTTCGTGGTAAGGTGTTAAGTCACGAGGTACGTTTGTGAGTAATCTGTGGCAATAACAGCTGATTGCGGTAACTGGCTGGTAACTAGGCTGTTTTACTTTGAGACTCTTTTTCCACTAACTTCAGAAAAGCTAAATCTAAATAAGAGATATTATAATATGTTACATACATAATAATAAATAAAATCTCAGCCAATAAACGTTTCACTGCTGGGTTCGGCCCTCCCAGTATAGGGGAACAGCCGGTATACCCGCCACGCTTGTCCAAGGCGGCTTGGCAGGTTTGACACATCGGTTATCTCGATGTTTTCCATCACCGTTGTTAGCACGTGGTAATTGTAACAATATGCGATGAGACGTGCATGCGTTCCGAAGATTAATTACGCATAATTTCAAATCGTTTTCCATAATATAATTGGGGTGATTCAATGAAAATATTGATGGTCTTTCACCGCTTGGTGGGATAAATAAATTTACACTATTAAACAGCGGTGATTCAGCAAATGAGCATGGGGTTGGCGCCAGTCCCCTTCTTTCAGTTAGGGGATCCTATGAGACTGCTAACCGAGGGGATAGTGGGTTACATGTCTTTTCTAAGAAGAAGATCATAGGCATGCGTTTTAAAACTTATTATTAAAAATAGTAGAAGTGAAACTTCAACAGATAAGTGGCAAAACGAATCGCGACAAAATTTTAACTTGAAGTTTTACTAGCAGATTGTTAATGTACTTGTCCAATTTGAAAAAATGCTCGGAAAACTTCAAGTTAAAAATTTGCTGCGATTCGTTTTACCACTTATCCGTTGTAGTTTCACTTCTACTATGTATCCCAGTAGAAATTTCGATTTTTCGCAGGTTTACTGCAAATTAAGATTTGGTTAAGTTAGATACATATTAATTAATGCATTTTTTATTTAAACATATTTTATTTTATCAAACAAGCAATCTGAATTCGTCCGGAACCAAAAAACGCATTCTAAAATTATGCCGCCTCTCACCACGTCTAGTCTAAATTTATGCTGCCTTTCACCACGCGGCCATAACGCGTTTTCGTGAGAGAAAACTCCTAAGACCCCGCGACTATTTAAAATCGTCTAACTTCAAAAGCGTAGTAAAGCTAGAAGTATCTAATCTCGGAAATATTTGACACTGAAATCAACTGAATTCACTTCAAATCTTTATCCAGTACTAGGGTACATTATTTTACACATTTAGACCCTAGTTTATCTTGAAAGCAAGCATTCATACTGGTTAGATTGCATTAAATTTTTATCTAATGGCTATTCGCCCACGGAAAATTCCGACCAATAAACAAATCGAATTTCAAAGCGATTTTTTCACTGATTGATAGAAAATGTTATGTATAATAATAATGACATGTGTGATATTTTTAATCCGGGAATCCCGTGGGAATTTTTCCGGGAGCGTTTTGTAATTGTTCGGGACACAAAAAAACGATAGATTACATGATGAAAGTAACATGACAAAAAGAATGTTAAACTACAAGACAGATGGGTACAAATGTAAAGGTAGACCAAAAAAAAGATGGATGGATTCTGTGAAGGATGATATGATGATATGTGGTGTGACAGAAGATGTATGTCAGAGTAGAGGAGTGTGGAAGGAAAGACATATTGTGCCGACCCCAATTAATTGGCATATGCTGAAAGAAAAGAGAAGAGAGAGAGCTTAGATAGACAGATAGATAACACTTTATTGCTCACCAAATATACAATTTCAAAAATACACAATTACAATATTGTCACGGTGGAAACAATAGGCGGCCTTATCGCTTAAAGCAATCTTTTACAGGCAACCTAACTTAAGGAACAATTTAACTTAATCTGGCGATGTAGATGGTGCAGATAATTAAATACATCATAAATAACTACTTTATAAATTAAATACATACGTATATATACATATATGGACCGTTTATTTTGAAAGTGGTGTAAGTCCATTTTTGAGAAAAATGAGCTATCACGTATTCATGCTTAATTTAATGTAATTGTTGTATATATAACTAGCCCGTGTTTAATTTCTCAAAAAAATCCCATGTTTTGTACAACTTAAAATCGGTCGGTAAATGAAATTGCATAATCATCGATTATGAAAGTGGTGTAAGTCCAATTGACAGAGGTAGGTGGCATAGTAGATGGATGCCGATCATTACTATAATGTAATAGCGCAATGTAGAAAACAGGATAAATTCATTTTATATGAAATGAAACGGGAGAATTTCATTTCAACAAAAAATCTCCAAAATGCAATTAATAAACAGATAAAAAAAATACTAATGGGGAACAGGTCAATTGGTTGCAAATATGTTGGTTGAGGTTCCTCAAAATTGCACCATATACCATTTTTTATAAAACAACGATGACGGACGTAGAATTTAAAATTATCAATTTATTACCTCTACGTCCTGGAAGACCGTTAAAATTTGAAAATATCGCCCTGGTGCCTTTGTACCAAAATGCCAGACCTATTACGTACGAAAAATATAAAGACATGAAGCAGCTACTACCCTATATACCTCCTGTGCATCATGCATATTTTGAAACACTACCACATGCAGAGAGTAAGTAAATTCTTGTAATCAGTATCTTGTAATGACAATGTAATTGCCGTCTAAAATAAAATTTTATGTCTTGTTATGCGTAAACAAAATTATATTAAGATGAAGTATATTTTAAGCGATATTTGATTTTTCAAAATTGAAATAAACGATTTTTACAATTGTCTAATTTTGAAAGTGGTGTAAGTCCATTTACAGCACATAAATATGTGTTATCGTAGTCTAATTAGGCAAAAACAAAAATAAACAAATGTTGATAAAACAATAGAAACAATGCCAGACCTCATATGATTTGCCTGTATTTTTAAATCAACAAATATAAGTAATATAGTAACCTTTAATTTTCTCGAAACAAAAGAAAATGGACTTACACCATTTTCAAAATAAACGGTCCATATATTAAATAGTCTATAATATAAGAATTAGGCATAATTATTTAAGGAAAAGTAGTGTTTTCTGAGTGCGTTCTTAAATGTAGGCGAGCTAGAGCTTACATTATTTTTTAAATGCTGTGATACTTTGTTCCCCGAGAATCCCGCGGGATATTCAAGTCAAGCGTATACGAAGCTACGGGCGTATCCTGGTAAAAAAGTTAAAAAAACGGGAGCCATGTACGGTGGAAGGATGCCAAGGTTTTGTACAACTTTGACATAGCATATTCCAAGCGCTACAAAAACTGTTGCTCGCTTGATATTGTGAACCAAACTAATTACTCTAGCGGTTTTATAGCAAGGCTTTTTACAGCGTTGCGATCGTAAAAACGCAATTAGGTCGCGTGCAGACGTACGTCAAGTGAAATGTCATCGGTTTTATGATTCAATGGCACTTTAATGTCTTTCGAATTGGAATTGGCGGTGGTTCGCTCACGAACATCGGCTTTTAAAGTTTATTTCATTTTGACTTCTCTCTTCTTCTCTTTATTTCATCCTCAAATATATAATTACCTATATATAACAGTGGTCGCCCGTGTTCGAAATTCGACCATAATAATTAATGTCAAAGACTACTTCTATAATCACAGATTTACCCAAGGCTACACTGTTAGTTTGTCATGGACAACAAACAGAAGAGTGTTGGCAACACCAACAAACAATTGAAATTTGACTTTTGTCACATAACATTTTTCCTACAAATGTAATGGTGTAAATTTAATATATTAATAAAATATCTCTCGCAGTGCTATTTTTACTCCTCCTTAATAGTTTGATTTAATCATTTGGTCCTTCGAGCCGGATTTGAACCAGTGACCTATGGACGTGCGTGTGTGTAGTGTTTTGAAGTGAAACTTCTATATAGAGGGGGTCTTACGATTTTTCGCTTACGAAAAAGCGTCACAGTCACGTGGTCTAATTCTTACATTTTTAAACTCGTGATATCTGTCGAATGGGATATCCGAATTGAATAATTCAAAAAGTTATATAAAGGTATTGAAGCAGTCTTGAATATGAAGTAATTTATTTTGATAAGGATGAATACCAAGATACAAATAAAGAGGCTTTTCTAGCGGCGGCATTTTAATTAATTTTTTAAAACAAAAGAACACTTATTGTGGCATAACTATAATAGTTAGATATTTAGTGTACTTTTTGTAAATAATGATGTGTTCTGCAAAGTCGTGGTACATTTTTTTATTCTATCATCAATAGTTCTCGCAGCGCAAGCGATTTAAGGAAAAAAAATCACCTTGGGTATTGGAGTTTTAGTAAGGATCCCTAATTTTTTTGTAAATATAATATAGCCTAATATAGCCTATGCCACTTGGGAATAGCGTAGCTTGCCAACAGTGAAAGAATTTTTCAAATCGGTTCAGTACTTTCGGAGCCTCTTGATTAAAACTGAGCAAACGAAATATTTTTGAATTATTTTTTTTGGAAATATTTTTCTGTTAACGTAATTTGAGGTTCGAATGAAGATTGATGACGAAAGATACGCATTTGTTAATGTTCCGTTGTATGTGTATAATTTTAGAGTAGACTATGGATATTTTTTTGGTTCCGGATCGAATTCAGTTTTTTGTTTGATAAAATAAAATATGTTTACATAAAAAATGCATTAATTAAAATTTACCTAACCTAACCAAATCATAATTTCCAGTAAACCTGCGAAAAATGGAAATGTGTGCTGGGACACATATAAGAAGTGAAACTTCAACGGACAAGTGGAAAAACGAATCGCAACAGACAAGTGGAAAAACGAATGGCAACGGATAAGTGGAAAAATGAATCGCAACGAACAAGTGGAAAAACGAATCGCAACGTACAAGTGGAAAATCTTCAACTGACAAGTGACAAAATGAATCGCAAGAAAATGTTAACTTGAAGTTTTGCGGGCAGATTGTTAATGTACTTGTCCAATTTGAAAACCTGCCCGCAAAACTTCAAGTTAAAATTTTGTTGCGATTCATTTTGCCACTTGTCAGTTGAAGTTTTTCAATTTGTACGTTGCGATTCGTTTTTCCACTTGTCCGTTTTTTATTGATTTAATGTATTTATGCATATAAACTATAAGTGTGCGAAATTTCATACTCCTCAGTCTGCACAATTTTCGTAAAACGGGATACAAATTTATGCTTCTCATTTTAATATATAGGTACCCTTTCCAAGCATATATTTTACTTTTGAAATCGATGACGGATCAACTAGTAATGTCCTAATGTGCTAATTTACTTTGTATGATTGCTAGTGATGTGCTAATTTAGTTGATATGATGGCTAGTGATGTGCATCAACAATACGTTTTAGTTTATAAGTTCACTTTTATATTGTACAATAAAGAGTCATCTATCTATCTAGTGCACGTGTACTTAACAAAAAATGCTTACAACAAGACGCAATTAAGTGTATTTTAATCATGCAAAACTTGTTTTAAACCCGAAAATCCATTAAACCGCATTGTTGTTAGTGACCCCTGTAATCCACCCTAATTATATCAATTTTGTAACCGTTCAAGCTTCTCCAACAGTCAATAAAACGTCATTTAAGTCCAATTTACCTTTCAAAAATGTACAAAAGCGAGCACGTTGATGTAACGCGAGCGATCCAGATATTGTGGGGTGCATAATTTATCACAGAGCCACTGCCTTATATCTGACGCTATTTTTATTATATCACACGTTTCTGAAGAATGAATTTCAAATGGTGTCGGAAGTTTGTATAAGGGGAATAAATCCTGGCACCCCTACTATTGGAACTCGAATGATACTCACCGAGTTAAGTGTTTACGATACAAAGTTCGATTTTATTAAACAAAATGTGGAGTCTTCAAATCGTTATACGGCACAGTTCTTCTACGTTATTATATCTTATGGCCACTGGACGACGCCAAGATTACTTTCAAGGTACAGTGGGGGTGAATAAAAAACCTTTACTCTTGACCTGTATATTGGAGTCTTCATTCGATACAAACCTTTGGTAAGATACATAAAATAATACAATTAAAAGATTATAGTCTTTCATTAAAGAACAGCGACATCTATCATCAAATATAACAATTTATATTGAGGCGATGTGGAGCGTTTAACATCCACTATTATTAAGTCTGATAAATATTAAGAATATTTGTAGCACTACACAATTTTACTTAAAGTATTTTGTAATAATTATTTCTCTTTATTGCGAGTTACGAACAGAGCACCATTGGACTATGTCCTTTTATTCCGTCGATTTCTTCTCACGAGTGAGGAAGGTATATTTGGCTCAAATATAGGGAATTATGTAGGAAAGAAAGGGATGGACTCAATTATATATATTATGCACTCAAGTGACGTTATTTTAATTAAATAATGAGGCGAAGGTTTATTTATTATACTACCACAATTGCACATATCGAATTTATTGATTGTAGATTTTACCTTCAATATTAATTTAGTTTGTAAATAATATACGAGTAAATGGCGTAAACATTAAGTGCCTTTTCTATTGCGAAGCTGGCAAGCATCTGGACGATCCGCCTAATAGAAAGTAGTACAACGTCTATATACGTACGCAACACTGGTGCGAAGCCAACGTGTTGCCAGGTTTTAAGACAGGATAGAGGAAAGTGGTAGGGAAGTTGGGATAAGGATATGGGGAAGTATTCCGTTGCGGGGGGCCCTTAGCTTGCTCCCTAGCAAGGGACCATCGACCCTCGTACAACGAAGTGGGGTGTGTTCTCCCAGGGCACATTCCAGGCACTTTATTGCGCTGGATCGGCTGGGCGTAACTATGTTCTAAGTCTCGGCCTTTCCTTCACAACAAAGCGCAGGGTCGACAGGGAGGAGGGGGTTTTTAGTGGGTATTGGGGTTGCTGCCCGAATGCAGCTTCCTTTGAGTCTTTCCTCACTAGCTGAGTCGATCGCGGGTGGATTACTGTCAAAAGCATACTGTTGCTGCAGTGATGCCGCCCCCGACCGACGTGGTCCGTTTCCTAGTAACGACCCAGTATGTGCGTAAATCGGTAGCATTTTCCCTCGCCTCAAAAAAAAAAGGATATGGGGAAGTAGGCCATTGGAGCTGTTATTCATGGTAAGAAACAAAATTAGTTGTAGTTTACCCGTTTTACGCCGATGAATATAAAATATGTAAGTATGTCCACGCTTGACTTGAAATTCCCGCGATATTCCTGGCACACAAAGTATCGCAGCATTAAAAAAGAATGTAAGATATCGTTTTAGTGGAACTGTGTTGGAATATGCTATTTTTTAACCGACTTCGAAAAAAGGAGGAGGTTCTCAATTCGTCGGGATCTTTTTTTTTTTTGCTTTTTTTATGTATGTTCGCCGATTACTCCGTCATTTATGATCCGATTTACGTGATTCTTTTTTTGTTCGACGCGGAATAGCTTCCAATTGGTCCCCTAAAAATTTGACATAGTTTGGCCCAGTACTTTTCATTTTATGAACATTTTTCATGTAAATTATTTTCACTCCGTTCCATATGTACACCGATTACTCTGAGATTTATGATTCGATTTACGTGATTCTTTTTTTGTTCGACGCGGAACAGCTGCCATGTGGTACCCTAAAAATTTGACATAGTTTGGCCCAGTAGTTTTCATTTTACGAATATTTTTTTGTTCCCGGTTCTTGGGACCTATATTTTTTAAGAAGCGCGGCACCATTCGTAGGTCCACCCATACATAGCTAGACACTAAAAAGTAACAAATAAAATTTAAAAACTTCGTTTAAAAAAACCGACTTCAAAAACTAAAAAACTAAAATGTATAAAATAACTTATTTCTAAAGCTATTATTATTAATATATATTATCTAAAACATCTTGAAGTCGGTGCAAAGCAAAACATAAAAATTACTATATTTTGAAAATTACTAAGCACCGACTTTAAGATGTTTTAGATAATATATATTAATAATAATAGCTTTAGAAATAAGTTATTTTATACATTTTAGTTTTTTAGTTTTTGAAGTCGGTTTTTTTAAACGAAGTTTTTAAATTTTATTTGTTACTTTTTAGTGTCTAGCTATGTATGGGTGGACCTACGAATGGTGCCGCGCTTCTTAAAAAATATAGGTCCCAAGAACCGGGAACAAAAAAATATTCGTAAAATGAAAACTACTGGGCCAAACTATGTCAAATTTTTAGGGTACCACATGGCAGCTGTTCCGCGTCGAACAAAAAAAGAATCACGTAAATCGAATCATAAATCTCAGAGTAATCGGTGTACATATGGAACGGAGTGAAAATAATTTACATGAAAAATGTTCATAAAATGAAAAGTACTGGGCCAAACTATGTCAAATTTTTAGGGGACCAATTGGAAGCTATTCCGCGTCGAACAAAAAAAGAATCACGTAAATCGGATCATAAATGACGGAGTAATCGGCGAACATACATAAAAAAAGCAAAAAAAAAAAAGATCCCGACGAATTGAGAACCTCCTCCTTTTTTCGAAGTCGGTTAAAAAATAGCATATTCCAACACAGTTCCACTAAAACGATATCTTACATTCTTTTTTAATGCTGCGATACTTTGTGTGCCAGGAATATCGCGGGAATTTCAAGTCAAGCGTGGACATACTTACATATTTTATATTCATCGGCGTAAAACGGGTAAACTACAACTAATTTTGTTTCTTACCATGAATAACAGCTCCAATGGCCTACTTCCCCATATCCTTTTTTTTTTGAGGCGAGGGAAAATGCTACCGATTTACGCACATACTGGGTCGTTACTAGGAAACGGACCACGTCGGTCGGGGGCGGCATCACTGCAGCAATAGTATGCTTTTGACAGTAATCCACCCGCGATCGACTCAGCTAGTGAGGAAAGACTCAAAGGAAGCTGCATTCGGGCAGCAACCCCAATACCCACTAAAAACCCCCTCCTCCCTGTCGACCCTGCGCTTTGTTGTGAAGGAAAGGCCGAGACTTAGAACATAGTTACGCCCAGCCGATCCAGCGCAATAAAGTGCCTGGAATGTGCCCTGGGAGAACACACCCCACTTCGTTGTACGAGGGTCGATGGTCCCTTGCTAGGGAGCAAGCTAAGGGCCCCCCGCAACGGAATACTTCCCCATATCCTTATCCCAACTTCCCTACCACTTTCCTCTATCCTGTCTTAAAACCTGGCAACACGTTGGCTTCGCACCAGTGTTGCGTACGTATATAGACGTTGTACTACTTTCTATTAGGCGGATCGTCCAGATGCTTGCCAGCTTCGCAATAGAAAAGGCACTTAATGTTTACGCCATTTACTCGTATATTATTTACAAACTAAATTAATATTGAAGGTAAAATCTACAATCAATAAATTCGATATGTGCAATTGTGGTAGTATAATAAATAAACCTTCGCCTCATTATTTAATTAAAATAACGTCACTTGAGTGCATAATATATATAATTGAGTCCATCCCTTTCTTTCCTACATAATTCCCTATATTTGAGCCAAATATACCTTCCTCACTCGTGAGAAGAAATCGACGGAATAAAAGGACATAGTCCAATGGTGCTCTGTTCGTAACTCGCAATAAAGAGAAATAATTATTACAAAATACTTTAAGTAAAATTGTGTAGTGCTACAAATATTCTTAATATTTATCAGACTTAATAATAGTGGATGTTAAACGCTCCACATCGCCTCAATATAAATTGTTATATTTGATGATAGATGTCGCTGTTCTTTAATGAAAGACTATAATCTTTTAATTGTATTATTTTATGTATCTTACCAAAGGTTTGTATCGAATGAAGACTCCAATATACAGGTCAAGAGTAAAGGTTTTTTATTCACCCCCACTGTACCTTGAAAGTAATCTTGGCGTCGTCCAGTGGCCATAAGATATAATAACGTAGAAGAACTGTGCCGTATAACGATTTGAAGACTCCACATTTTGTTTAATAAAATCGAACTTTGTATCGTAAACACTTAACTCGGTGAGTATCATTCGAGTTCCAATAGTAGGGGTGCCAGGATTTATTCCCCTTATACAAACTTCCGACACCATTTGAAATTCATTCTTCAGAAACGTGTGATATAATAAAAATAGCGTCAGATATAAGGCAGTGGCTCTGTGATAAATTATGCACCCCACAATATCTGGATCGCTCGCGTTACATCAACGTGCTCGCTTTTGTACATTTTTGAAAGGTAAATTGGACTTAAATGACGTTTTATTGACTGTTGGAGAAGCTTGAACGGTTACAAAATTGATATAATTAGGGTGGATTACAGGGGTCACTAACAACAATGCGGTTTAATGGATTTTCGGGTTTAAAACAAGTTTTGCATGATTAAAATACACTTAATTGCGTCTTGTTGTAAGCATTTTTTGTTAAGTACACGTGCACTAGATAGATAGATGACTCTTTATTGTACAATATAAAAGTGAACTTATAAACTAAAACGTATTGTTGATGCACATCACTAGCCATCATATCAACTAAATTAGCACATCACTAGCAATCATACAAAGTAAATTAGCACATTAGGACATTACTAGTTGATCCGTCATCGATTTCAAAAGTAAAATATATGCTTGGAAAGGGTACCTATATATTAAAATGAGAAGCATAAATTTGTATCCCGTTTTACGAAAATTGTGCAGACTGAGGAGTATGAAATTTCGCACACTTATAGTTTAACATTTTTCATGTAAATTATTTTCACTCCGTTCCATATGTACACCGATTACTCTGAGATTTATGATTCGATTTACGTGATTCTTTTTTTGTTCGACGCGGAACAGCTGCCATGTGGTACCCTAAAAATTTGACATAGTTTGGCCCAGTAGTTTTCATTTTACGAATATTTTTTTGTTCCCGGTTCTTGGGACCTATATTTTTTAAGAAGCGCGGCACCATTCGTAGGTCCACCCATACATAGCTAGACACTAAAAAGTAACAAATAAAATTTAAAAACTTCGTTTAAAAAAACCGACTTCAAAAACTAAAAAACTAAAATGTATAAAATAACTTATTTCTAAAGCTATTATTATTAATATATATTATCTAAAACATCTTGAAGTCGGTGCAAAGCAAAACATAAAAATTACTATATTTTGAAAATTACTAAGCACCGACTTTAAGATGTTTTAGATAATATATATTAATAATAATAGCTTTAGAAATAAGTTATTTTATACATTTTAGTTTTTTAGTTTTTGAAGTCGGTTTTTTTAAACGAAGTTTTTTATTATTATTATTATTATATCAACATAATAAGAGAAATGTATCAGATCGCATTCGTCTTTGTTACTCCATAGTAAAAATTTGATTAGGAACCAATTTTTCCATCATCAGATTAAAGTTATCAGTTGAATAAATTATAACCATGTAACGTTGCACCTGCACCATTAAAAAAACAGACATAGCCAATGACAGTACTAATGTCAAACTATGGCATTGTTAAGAGTTTTAAAAATAAAAAGCTGTGATGGCGGCAAGTTTAGACTCGCTCGAAATTCTAAAATATCAAATGTTATAATTCTTTTATAAATATTATTCCAGACTATTCAAAACTTCCTTTAACGTTATTAAAATAACTACTTGTTCCCGCTGGGGATCAAGGCTACCCTTAATTTACCTAGGAAAACCTACCAACCAAGCCAACATAATATACCAGGCGTGGACAATTACCGATCGAGTTAATATTAGAGCTGTGGAACAACTTGACATTAAGAGCTTTCAACGCTTTGACGGCCAGTGTACCTTTTTGTACATAGAAGTCCACCGGTTGTCACGGAACAGATTAAATATACTACATAATTGTATCGTATAATCTTGTATCGTTCATTGACCCACCTAAACCTATTCTGTGGCTAAGGAGTAGGATCTGACTATTCCTCCCTCGTCACAACCAGTCTGAATTCAATAGTGAAACAATACAACTATTTTATTTAATGGGGATTGTTCACAAAAAATTACCCTCTGATTTTATATTTTTATTACGTAAAATAGGGTATTTTAAGATACTAATTTGAATATTTTTGTATTTTAAGCGTTAGTTTTTTTATAATTCGATTTTAAAGTTATTTCTCCGATGACGTCATAAGGCACAAGTTTACATTGATTTCTTTGCCTAGAAAACAAAAATAATGAAAGCAAGTTTTATCTATATCTTATCATAGTAATCTGTGCTACTTATTTAACTATCACTGTCATTACTCATTACGTATCGTGATCATTTTAGTGTATTTTGTCGCTAGGCTTATAATTTTTCGTCTTCAACCATTATTATTTTCTATAGTTATCGTTAAATTTTTTAAAGTGGTCTTTAGGGAAAATCCATGTTACATAACTTAAATCAAATAATGTACAGCTAGAATTTTTTTACACCTGAAGCAGGCAAACAGGCAGACGGCCCACCTGATTGGATTTAGTAAGGTCAAATAAAGGTCAAACACATTTCTTACAAAATACAAGAAGATCGTACGTTTTTTGGAATTTTAACTAGACAGAAATGATTAGGGACACTATTCCTCGAAATGGTTTTTGAAATAGCTAAATTGAAAAAAAGTGAACAATCCCCATTGTAATTCTTAAATTTTCAATGTTGTATATATATATACTATATATACTATAATAACTTTTATTTGGTGGATTGAAAAATCGGTCCGAAATCATAGAAATAATAAACGTGTATGTTGTATGCATACATTTGTTATATATTACAATTATTTATTTCGCAATAAGAAGCTGTTCGCAGTCAATGGTAGGGGTGCCGCAAGGTGTTTTAGGGTGTAGGGATTTTGAAAAATGGTCTCTGAATCGACTTGAAGTATAATGCACGATACATTATGACATTTCATACATTTCTTTTTTCATAATACGCTGTTTTCATATTTTGTATAAGCAATTTATTCAAATTGAAAACTGTAAAAGTACAATTAAATCTCCCAATATTTTACTGTCGTTGAGGAATGTATTTAATTTATTTTTATTTCTAAATGGTTTACTAATAATTTATCTATACTCATATTATAAAGAGGAAAGATTTCTTTGTTTGCATTGAATAGGCTCCGAAACTACTTAACCGATTTGAAAAAAAATCTTTCAATATTGGCAAGCTAGACTATCCTCGGCTTAAAACCGTTAAAAAGTAGTTTTATTAAAAATAATATTGGTTCAGAATTCTTTGTTTGCCTATTCATTTAAACTATTAGAACATTTTAGCATTTGATTTATAACTCTTTTCCAAGTGCATCCATCTACATGTACAGTGGGTAGGCCTCAAACAGATTTCGCCTCGTTAAAAATACGGCCGTGGAATCGCTTAAGTTTCAAAGACGTCTCTCTAATCTCGAGCGATTCGCTTTAAACTCAAAATCAATCAAAATTTAACACGGATTTTTTACCTGCGTCGTAAATAGCACATCTGTGAATCGGCACGCCGCATCGGTATACCGGATGTTAGAGGTGCTTGCTCTGAGGGTGGGGGGAGCAAAAATTAATAAGAGGAAACG
The DNA here is from genome assembly GCA_949752895.1 of Dendrolimus pini. Taxonomy (NCBI): domain Eukaryota; kingdom Metazoa; phylum Arthropoda; class Insecta; order Lepidoptera; family Lasiocampidae; genus Dendrolimus; species Dendrolimus pini. The sequence continues at coordinate 21,429,138 of OX457137.1, read as the reverse complement.
CGATTTTAACGACTTCCAGACAAATTGATCCGGAACGATCATTTGTTACGCTTTAACTTCGGACACCTATTCTCTACTCGCTCTTTAACAACGTGTCTCGAATATCATTCGATTACAGTTAGCAATATTGGTTACGCAAATTGTTAATTGTTTACTTATTCCCCTTTGATTTAAAACCACAATTATGGAAAATATAGCTGCATAGAACACAGGAAAATATAGGCAGTTATATGAAGGAAGGATTGCACAGTACCTTTATGTAGTGAAGCGATAATTTCTACTTGTTTCTTAGTAGTTAGCACGACACACTCAAATGTTCAATTTGCACGAATTCAACTACGTCCCACGCCGTATCCTTCTTTCCCCTCGCTAAGGTACGTACAGGAGAGGAAAAAAAGATAGGCGGTGGTTTTACATGATTTAAACGTATTACCATTCGTTCCGTTCCTTTACGAATTTTCAATCTAATTTATAACAACAATAACTTAAGTTCATGTTTGTATTGGTGTACAATAAAGAGTTATCTATCTATCTATCTATCTAATAACAGCAGCCCATCCATAACTGTCCCACTGCTGGGCTCGGGCCTCCCACGGTAGAGGAATGGACGGTATACCCGCCATGCTTGTCCAAAGCGGCTTGGCGGTTTGACACATCGGTTATCTCAATGTGCAGGTTGCATCACGATGTTTTCCTTCACCGTTGTAAGCACGTGGTAATTGTAAGAATATGCACATTAGGTCAGAAAACACCCTTAGTGGTGCATGCGTTCCGGCCAAGATCGAACCCGCGACCTTTGCGTTTAGGACGCGTGCGATAGTCAATACGCTACCACGACTTACAAATAAGTATATCATCCCCGTCATGCCATGGGTAACGTATTTGTAGCTTTCGGGGTTGAGACCCTGGGGCCGTGGGTGCCTGAAGCTCATCACCTCTATTGAGACTTCTCAACGCATCTAATTGAAGTTTTGCGTGACCAAAAGGCAGGCTTGCACCTAGGGCAACGTATCAGCATTGCAATCCAACGTGGAAATGCGGCCAGTATTTGGGGTCCGCTCCCCGCCGAAAACGATTTGGAGTCAATTTTTTACTTTTACATTTATGTTATTTTGCAAGTAGACGTCACACGCGACCAGAAGGCTGGCGTATATTTTGTGCAAAGACTGGGTATTGCCATACAACGTGGTAACGCCGCCAGCCTTTTGGGAACGTTCCAGGTAAATGACAGTGGTTTGGGACCATTAATTAATCTTTAGCCATTTTCCCCCCTTTTTTATTTAGTTTTAGTTTTTATATAAATAGTTTTATTTAGTTTAAGTTAGGTTTATTTACAGGATATTTTAGTTTTTGTTAATACATAGGTACATAAATCCAAATACAAATCCCAATTAAGTTTTATCTTTTTTCAAGTATAGTTTTATTTATTGTATAGTTCATTTATTTATATTTTAATATTTATTCAAATACGAAAACTTATAATTCTAAACCTATTAATATACTTTTAATTCATTTAATTTGAATAAGTCCTCGGAAGTAAATAACAAATTTAATTCGTCGAATTCGATTGAATCCGCAAAAAAGCGATATTGAATTTTATTTTTAAAAACTCTCCGAGGGGATCGTTGGAAAGTCGTATCTACAAGCAAGCATAAATGAAATAAATAGCGATAATCTCTAGGCTTAACTAGATTCATAAGTCACGTACAAACATACGAATGGCTTGAAAATCAAAACTTATTGTGTAAGTAATTTTTTTTTTTTTTAATTGCATGAGTTTAGTAGACAGGCAGACGGCCCACCTGATGGAAAGCGGTTACCGTTGTCTATGAATATTTGCCACACCAAAGGTCTTACAAATGCGCTGCTGCTCTCTTAAGGGAGACTGGAACCTAGTCACTAATGCCGGAACACACCTAAAGGCTGTTACGGCGGCATACTTTAGACCAGGGGTGGTAGCCATCCAGTCGGGCAAATGTCCTACCACCTGGCTGTGGGTTGTTTTTTCGCCTCTTACGACAGGCCGCCTGGCCGCAGGAAATTATATTCCTGTCCGGATAAAAGTTTAATTTAGTAATTTTATCGAATAGTTAACATATTTTAAAATAATTATTTAGAAAAAATATGAATAGTAGATAGAAATAAAGAAATAAGAAAGTATATTTGTTTAGAACTACATAATATTATGTACAATATCAAAAATAATTTAGCCACTGGGCATACCGATGTTTGAATCTCAATTTTATATAAGTGCTCAAATTAATTAGAAAATAACAAATAAAAAAGTTTGACGCAAAATAAGATTTAAATAGTTTTTTTCCAATAAATTAAATTATTTTATATTTTTAGTTATCTCTATTTTTTGAGGATTATTGTGTAATCGTTTCCAGAATAAGGCTTCATTCCGTCATTTGTATGCCCCTCACTATTGTAAACTAAAATTGACATAATAATTTCGCAGACCCAACATCTGGCAGCTGACAAGAAGCTTTATCCGTGCAGGAACGGAGAAAGAATACAATTTCCTGCGGCCGGGCGGCCTGTCGTAAGAGGTGACAAAACAACCCACAGCCATGTGGTAGGGCGTTTGCCCGACTGGATGGCTACCACCCCTGGTCTAAAGCATGTCGTCATAACAACCTTGAGTTGTGTTCCGGCATTAGTGACCAGGCTCCAGTCTCCCTTAAGAGAGCAGCAGCGCATTTGTAGCTCCTTTGGTGTTGCAAATGTCCATAGGCAATGGTAACCGCTTTCCATCAAGTGGACCGTCTGCCGGTCTGCTGATCTACTGCAATAAAAAAAAAGAAAACAATTTACTGTAGACCAAATCCTGATTCTCATGGGTACTTTAGGTGACATTTTTAGTGTTTAGTTAAAAAATTCTAAATTTCAACTTGACATGAATTGGCTTAGATTTTAATATATTATGAATTTTCAAACCAAGAAATCTCCACTATTACTTGAAACATGTCTGCATATTTCTTTTGTAGAAGCGAGAGGTAGAAGTTCAATGATACTTCAGATGGCAGAGAGTAGTATTCACTGTCGAGTGCTGATGTGAACTTATTTATTTTGGAAATGGTAACCTTTAAGTACAAATATTAACAAATCGTACTGCTAGTACAATATATAGTATATTGTGTGAGCGGGACAGATGATGTGCGAGCGAGATAGAGCGACTATTAATATGTGCGCTCGCGCGTATTCCTTTAATTGGTACATCCAGTCATCCACGGTTCGGTCTCGGCGCTCGCACCGTGCGGACGTGTCCGCACATCGTGACGTCACTCTGGCTCGCCCACCAGATATTCGATACTTTGATTCGGTCGAGGTGTACACACGCTTTGGTCGGTCGAGTGTTGCACACACACGTAGGTCGGTCTAGTTGTACACACACCAGGTTGCGTCAACGCAATTTTCATTGCGCTCTGACGCGGGGACGTTTCCACCCCACACCCGCGTAGTTCGTTTGCGCGAACCCTCGTGGCAATTTTAATTGTTTACTCAATTTTAATTGTCACTAGGTCAGCTAGGGGATACCTAACGGTGTTAACGAACCTAGTTGGGGCGTGACCCGGGCGCCCGCCGGTTCCCCTTCAGGGAAACGGTGAACCCGGACGTGGCGTGGAACCACCGGCACAGGGGGAGTACCCTTGCCGACCCCAGGCATCTCCAATTCCGTCCTAGGTTACCTCCTCCTTTTTTTCCCATCCTTTGTGGTTCTGGCTACCCACAAAGCAGTTAGGGACCCCTTTGCACAATAAGATCGGCAAAGGGGCTACAAGCTTAGGGCTCACCATAGGGCGCACCCCCCTGCCTACACCCGGCAGGGGGACTAGGTTACAAACACACACACGTATCCCTCGGGCTGCTCCCGCCTGAGGGATGGCCACACCCCAGGATTGGTGGGTTCAAACCCTCCGCCTTCTTGAGAGTCGCGACCCGGCTCTCAAGTCATGGTACTGCCAGGAGATGAGGGGATTACTCCCCATGATGGAAATAATCCCCCCATCTCCGGCTGCCACCGCGACACCCGCGAAAGCCGCGTCTTCCGCGCCGCCCCCTAAGGCCCCTAAGGCCGCACCACCGAAGGCTCCTAAAGCCGCTGCCCCCGTGGCCCCTAAGGCCCCCGCGACCCCAGTAGCCACTAAGGCTACCACCCCATCGGCCACTTCGGCCACCCCTACCGCGGCCGCGCCCGCACCCGCCCCAGCCCCCGCCATTACCGAATCTCCCGCTGTCGCTTCAGCCACGTCTGAAAGCGACATGGAGATTGACCTCACTGCCCAATCAGGTGACGACGATGGCTTCAAAGTCGTCACCAACCGCAAGTCCAAGAAGCGGCTGCTTAACAGCTCGCCTCAAGGTCACCCAGATAAGGAGGCCAAACAGGCCAAAACTAAGGCAGCCAGCCAGCCCCGCCGCGAGCGACTTCCGCCCCCTCTTATAATCAGAGACAAGCATCTCTGGAGAGATGTCCTGTCCTCCCTTCCCGCCCACAACATCGTGCTGAAAGAGGCACGTGATATCCAACACGGTATCAAAGTTACCGTGCAGACTCCGGCCGACCATCGGGCCCTTACCCGTATTCTGATTGACAGAAATGTCAATTATTACACATACGCTCTCGAAGAAGAGAAGCGCCTCCGCGTCGTCATTCGCGGCCTTTCTCAGGAGCTTGAGACCTCCTATATTCTGGAAGATCTCCAATCTCAAAACCTCCCTGTGCATGAGGTTCACCGCATGCACAAAGGAAATTCCGAAAGGACGCCATATAACATGGTGCTCGCTATCTTAGACCGAACTGAACAAGGCAAGGCAATCTTCAATCTGAAGAGCGTCTGTGGCCTTACTAATCTCCGCTTCGAGCGACCTTATAATAATCAGACCCCCCGGCAATGCCACCGCTGCCAACTTTATGGGCACTCTGCCAACCACTGCCACTCCCGCCCGAGATGCGTCAAATGCCTCGGGGACCACGGGACCAGCGACTGCACGCGGACCCGGGACTCCCCCGACCCTCCAGCCTGCATTCTCTGCGGGAAAACCGGACACCCCGCTAACTACCGCGGGTGCCCGGCCGCCCCCAAATTCAAAAAGAACCCTAAGCGTTCTCCCCCAGCCTCAAAGGCCGCCCCTAAACGTCCGGCATTCGTGCCTGCACCTCTCCCGGCGTTCAACGCTTGGACAGGCTTCCCCGCTCTGCCTACTCAGGCTAGAGCGGCAATGCCCCAACCAAGACCCCAGCCGCAACCCGCCGCCGCCCCACCCCGCTCGGGCGCTCCCTCTTCCTTGTCGGAGGATCTCGCCTTGGCAACACAGTTTGCCAAGTCGTTTCCCTTCGACTTGGATGAGGTATCTGTCCTCGCGGAAAAATATAAAACCGCCACCACCCTGCAGGACCATCTGCGGATCGCCATGGACCATGGCCCGCTGGTGAAAATCCTGCTCAACATGCCCTAAATAACATTTTCAATGGCTACCACAAGTAGGGAAAAACCCCGCTCATTGACTTTGGCTACATATAACGCCAACGGACTTAGAAATCAACGCGACTTGGTTCACGACTTCCTGGTCACCGATAATATAGATATTCTCTTAGTGCAAGAGACTTTCTTAAAGCCCTTAGAGATCCCCGTATCGCTAACTACAACCTGATCAGGCACGATAGGTTAACCTCCCACGGCGGAGGGACACTTATCTACTACAAGCGGTCCTTGCACTGCATCCCCATCGATACCCCCCCTCTAGAGGAACTAGAAGTCTCCGCCTGCAAACTATCGATGACAGGCCATCAGCCCATCGTCATAGTTTCAACATACTTAAAATGTCTCAAGCCCATCTTAGAGGACGACCTAAACGCCCTATTCAATCTAGGTTCCGCGGTTATAATAGCCGGAGACCTAAACTGCAAACATCCCTGTTGGAATTGCACCAACGAAAACACCAATGGCAGGGAGCTTCTCCGCCTCTCGGACAGGCTCCTCTTTGGCATTCTCGCCCCCTTGACCCCAACTAGATACCCGGACAGACCAGACTTACACAGCCCGAGCGTTCTCGATATAGTGCTACTGAAGGGAGTCTCTCTTCAGTTTCGCTCAATCGAAACACGGGACGACATCGACTCCGACCACTTGCCGGTCGTACTCCAGCTAGGCCCCCCGACTGACTCGACACCACCGACGAAACCCGTCATAGACTGGGCCAAAGTCCGGGACTTGCTGGCAACAACAAGTTCCCCGGACTTGGACCGAATTCCGGACCCGATTGCTTGCGCCCAGGACAACGATGTTGCCATCGAAGCCCTCACCAGCCACCTCCAAAGCGTGGTACGAGAGTCCACTCGGCAGGTACCTCTCGAGGACCACCGACTGCCACTCCCGGACGACGTCAGAGACCTGTTGAGGGAAAAGAGGGCAGCATTCAGAGCCTGCGGTAGCTTCCCCTCCTTGGAGAATAAAGCCCACTACAGGGCACTCCAACGCCAAGTTAGACTCCGTGTCCGGGAGGTCAGGAACCAACGTTGGGACCGACTGCTAGAGGAGATCTCCCCAACTCACCAGGCTTACTGGCAGCTGGCGAGATCTCTGAAAGCAGAAACCCTCTCGAGTATGCCACCTCTCGAGAGACCCGATAATACCAAAGCGTTTGATGACGATGAAAAGGCGGAATGCCTCGCCGAAAGTCTCGAGCTCCAATGCTCCCCCAATACTGCCGACAACGACCCGTCTCACCTATCGGAGGTAGACGCCGAGGTCGAACATAGGTCCTCCCTCCCGGCGGAAACCACACTCGAACCGGTCACGGTTGAAGAAGTACAGGATTTCGTCAAAGCCCTAAAGCCCCGCAAGGCCCCAGGCAATGACGGAATCAGCCATAAGCTTCTTAAAATCCTCCCCGCCCATCTTATCTTAATTATGGTAAGCATCTTCAATGCTGCCATAAATAACTGCCAATTTCCCAAGGCCTGGAAAGAAGCGGAGGTCATTGGCATCCGCAAACCAGGCAAACCGGCCTCAAAGCCCGCCAGCTACCGCCCCATCAGTCTACTCAGCTCACTGGGTAAACTGTATGAGCGAATCCTCCTCACTAGACTGAGTGATTTTGCCTTCAGCAATAATCTCATCCCCCACGAGCAGTTCGGCTTTAGAGCTAGACACTCTTGCCCGCAACAAGTGCTCCGCATCACGGAGCACGTCCTCTCCCATTTTCAACGCGACGGACGAAGACCCTGGCCGACAGGCGCAGTATTCTTCGACGTCGCGAAAGCCTTCGATAAAGTTTGGCACAACGGGCTTATATACAAGCTGTATCAGCTCGGTGTGCCAGACCGACTCGTACTCATTCTACGGGACTTCCTCAAAGACCGTAAATTCAGATTCCGAGTGGAGGGCACCCGCTCCTCCCCTCACACCATCTCAGCGGGAGTCCCCCAGGGCTCCGCGCTCTCCCCCCTACTTTTCACGCTGTTCACCAGCGACATGCCACGGCACCCCCATACCCAGCTAGCCCTATATGCGGATGACACCGCCATATTCAGTAGCGACCCCAGCAGATACAGAATCTGCAAGCAGCTCAACACCGCCATCAAAGAACTAGGTGACTGGTTCCGTAGATGGCGGATTGAGGTGAACCCCGAGAAGAGTGCAGCCATCATGTTCTCCCGCAAATGCCTCTCACCCAATACCCGCCCCTCCAACCAACTTATACCCATCAAGCTATTCGACCAAGTTATCCCTTGGGCTAACGAAGTCAAATACCTTGGGGTAACCCTAGACAGAGGCCTGTACTTCCACAAGCATACCAGAGCGGTCGGGAGCAGAGCATACCTGATCCTCGGCCGACTCTATCCGATGATAGGCAAGAGGAGTAAGATGAGCCTTAGAAATAAGGTGACTCTTTACAAAACTTGCATCCGCCCCATCTTGACCTATGCGAGTGTGGTCTTCGGCCACGCCAGCGACGCTAACATCTGGAGACTGCAAAGAATCCAGAATCACTTTCTACGTGCTGCAGTCGACGGCCCGCGCTATATGCGGCTCGCCGACTTGCATCGCGACCTGGAGCTTCCCTCCATCAAGGACTATATAACTACACTATCGCGCAGATTCTTTGACCTCGCCCCCCATCACCCGAACCCTCTGGTGACGGAAACGGTCAACTACAAACCCACTCCAAACGCTCCCACGAGTAAACGCAGACCTCGCAATGTACTCATTGACGAGCCTGACAAAATCGCACGTCAAATCGCGATCATGAACCCCCCGAGGCTCAGAACATCAGCCTGGCATAACAGACGCAGACACAACAGACGCCGGAGAGCCCCCGGCTCGAATCCTCTTACACAATCGTAAGACCCACCAATCCATACTCATTACAGACACAAGTAGCCATACAAGATTAGCCTAGGCGTGTTGCTGGAGAGTTTCTTCCGCCGCTTCTTCTCCTCCAGCTATAACACGTTGCGAAGCGGTAGTAATGATAGACTAGGATCGGCTCCGCCGGCGGAGTCGATGAAGAGTCCCCAAATAATCACTTCAGCCTGTTGGCTTAGCTCTTTCAGCCTTTTACGGCTTGTTCCCAGTATAGAGTCAATCCCCCGCAGCGGTCGAGCCGAGGTCGAACCTCACAGGAGGTGCCTCCTCGAGCGTGCTGCTTCCGGGCTGAACGCCTCCGCTCCCACGGAGGCGGGAAGCCCCCAAAGCCCGGTATCGCTGAAACAGCCATCTGCGGCTATTCAGCTGAGTCAGCTCCAAAAAAAAAAAAAAAAAAAAAAATTCCTTTAATTAAGACAATCAATAAATTGAATATTAAAGCTAGTCCATACGAGAGTAAAATTCAAATAAATGTTGAAAGCCAGAAACTATGCTTTAGTTGAGGGTTAGTTTTCATTGAAAGAAAATTATAACAAAGAAATAATACAGGTTTAAGATAGCGAAGTCACACGGAACAGCCCTAGTTAAAAATTAATAACTAATAATTTTTACAAGGCTTTATTTAACTTACAATGAATGTGCGTATGTATGTGAAAGTTCGGGTGGAATATTGCAAGTTAAATTTGCCCAAATTCCCAGTTTCTGATGTTTCTGGAGTCGAAAGGCGGCCATAGGAACTCCTGTATTAGTACAGGAGTTCCTATGGCAAGATAGACCCGTCGCGTTTGGGCTCGTTTTACTTGTGTTCACTGGCACTCTGCTACATGATATCCAGGATCTCAAAGGCTTGTATTTAAAATCCTTTTAAAAAAACAAGTTATTTTAGGTATACACTTTGCTATTGTTCGTGGTTTATGTATTTTGTCTCTCCTATCTCTTCATTAAAGATTTTGCCCGATGATCAGTGAAAATGTCGTCTAGTGTGGCGCACATTTATACGAAAAACAAAAAAATAAATACATGCTTATTTTAGAATTTTGTAAAGTGATTAAAAATCATATCAATTGTGGCTTTTTGACAATTTGCCATTATTATTTCTATTTAAGCGTCGATATTCACTTTCCATCAGGACTTCAACCTGTCTGCTGTACTCTAGAAATAAAAAAAACGCCTCTGTATAGGAAGAGAAGACATATGCATATCCTTCGCATGATTCGTAAACACGTCTCGTCCACATGCAAATACTGGCTTCAATCTGTATTCATTTATAACATGGAGTATGTGACCACTACTATTGGTTCCAGTTAACATAGAGTGTACAAAAGTGATTGCTCTGTGTGTTAGGAGCTGGGGGTCCAACCCTAGGCATTACCTTTATTTTATTTAAACAAAACTTAATACGGTTTTTCACATATAACAAAGAAACTAAGTCCATATAGTCTAGAACTCTAGACAATTATCCAGCAAAACGTAGATGTGAGTCGAAGGCAACCTGATTTGAACTAATACAATTAAAATTTACCTAGTCTAACCAAATCGTAATGTGCAGTAAACCTGCGAAAAATCTAAATGTGTGCTGGGACACATAGTAGAAGTGAAACTTCTACGGACAAGTGGAAAAACGAATCGCAACGGACAAGTGGAATCTTCAAGCTAAAATTTTATTGCGATTCGTTTTAGTTTTTGATATATATAGATTTCGATTACATACTTTTGCTTTTGCCATGGTTGTGCTGTTCAGTTTTTGTAGCTAGGCCCCAAACTATTGTTATTATTATTAAAAGTGTATTATTGTTCACTGACCTTATAATGCTACCAAAAGGTTTACTTTTGTATACAATAGCAACTACTACTATTCCGACACGATTGTAATAGCAGACTCGATGCCAAAGCTCAAAAGTCTGTAACGTTTAACATAAAAAAAAACATGTCAGTGCGAGTCAAAATGCATTCGAACGACAGATGGTTAAATATTATTTGTAAAATTCAAATTAAACCAGTCTCGGTCCAATCAAGATTGATTCAATATTGAACCCAGATGATTAACAGACTATCAAAACCATTAAAAGTTACGATTCCGATTCGTTTCGATTGGCAATTTGAGTTATAGCCTGTTGACCCATCTGACGGCTTAAAAAATAATTTTATTTAGTTTTATTGGTAAGGTCGGTAGTAGGGGTTCTTCATTCGTAAAACGACCAGCATCAGCGATGAAATTTCTCTCCATGTAAATCAGATAGCTCGCTGTTTATGGAATTTTTAAACTTATTTTCAGCGGTACTCTATCAGCGAGGAATTGAATGGACAAACGGGATTTTGTTTATAGCAAGCTCTATAAACGTATATGTGTTTGACTAATGTACACTGTAATCTGTCCATACTAATATTATAAAGAGAAAAGGTTTGTTTGTTTGTATTGAATAAGCTCCGAAACTACTGATCTGATTTGAAAAATTCTTTCACTATTGGCAAGCTACACTCTCCCCGGGTGACATAGGCTATATTATTTTTAATTCACCAATTTTTATAAAATACCCGTGCGTCAAGTTTGGGAAGATTGTTGTGCGCCGCTTCTTCAGTAACTAAACTTGCTATGGAAGCGGTAGACTTGTGACTTTCAGTAAGTAGTTTGGAAGATTCCACCGTTTTGTAATAAATACATTCACACCTTTTATTAAAAAACGGTAAAAAAATTAGGATGGCTAATTCGGACAAGTAGATTTTTAATATGCAACTTTTAGAATTTTTATCTGACTGTCTTTTAGATTATCACGGGAAAATTACTGAACAGATATCAATGTAACTCTACACAGAGCTAGCTTATATCCGGGGTCTACATTTAGTGGACGCTTTCCGTTTGTAGGTCACAACGCCCAAAATGCTCCGTCAGCCGTTCCACATGGCGACCACGGTCGTTATGGTCGTGGCGAAAACGTCACTAATGACGTCATCAATTTCGATCACACAGCACTAACCACGTGACATGTCAGGAGGTGAGTCGAAGTGTCTACATCGATTGACACTGAAAAAGGCGCGATTTTCAAATCAACCAATGACATTTGTGTATTTCGTCGTTTATGACATCAACGCCCATAATCCGTTCCACTAGAGTTTATGATTGTAACGTCCGCGAGCAAGTGGGACCGGAGATATTGCGGTCGTGAACGTGATCGTTGTGAGCCTCTTGTGGAAATAAGCGAGTATATTTTTTATTACGGTAAATGATGACATTTTGTGATAAACGAAATATAGTCAAAAAAGTAGCGCTACTGTCGCGTGTTTTTTGGAAACACCTTTGCAGTTCACTTACAAATACGTTCTTATGGCAACGCGAACGTAGTTTCACTGGAGTTAGTAGTCTCTAATATTATACATTTCTAAACATGCCTTGTCTGTACATTGTAGTTATTAAAAAACACAACTGGAATAGACTATATAAACGACAGATCACACGATCCATTTTTTAGATCTCTTGTCTGTTCGGGATTCACGTAATAACTGCTAAGCCGATTTCGATGCGGCTTTCGCTGATCGACAGCAAATTCTTAGATTTAAAATCTGCGCTACATGTTATCCTGGAAATCCCGCGGGAATTTTCATGGGAACGATTTGAAATAGTAAGATGAACAAAAATAGAATTCCAAAGTGGTTTTTCATTGTTCGATAATAAATTTTATGTAATAAGATATGTATAATAATAATAATAACAGCCCATAAATGTCCCACTGCTGGGCTTGGGCCTCTTATTATGGGATAACGGACAGTACACCCCTACTGACGACACGTTGGTCGTCGCACGGGGGAGGACGTATCCTGAGGCAGCCATTCTGGCGACAGCTGGGGTTGCACAGATGGTCCACCGAATCCTGCGGCTGGGCCTTGAGGTGGCGCTGCACAAATCCGAGGCCGTGGTCACAGTTGGAGGCGTCCGCATCGGCGTCCAGCCAACAATGAAGTACCTGGGATTGGTTCTAGACAGCCGATGGGACTTTTCGGCTCACTTCCAGCAGATGGCCCCCAGACTCAAGAGGGCGGCGGGTGCACTCTCGCGCTTGCTGCCCAACGTCGGGGGGCCAAATGTGACGTGCCGAAAACTCTTCGAGGGAGTCGTGCGTTCTATGGCCCTTTACGGGGCCCCGGTGTGGGCGGGCGCCCTGTTGGCTCGCAACGTCGCAACGCTGCGACAGACGCAGCGTATGCTGGCCGTCAGAGCCGTCCGAGGATATCGCACGATATCATTCGAAGCGGCCTCCCTTCTAGCCGGTGCTCTGCCGTGGGACCTGTAGGCCAGAACACTGGCCTCCTTGTACGTGTGGCACAAGGAAAAGGAGGCCAGTGTTGGCCGACCTGCCCCCCGCGAGATAGAGGGGCGCAGAGACGAGTTGCGCCAGTTCCAGATGGCAGAGTGGGCAGACCGCCTTCTGAATCCCAGCGCAGGCCTCGCCGTTATCTAAGCGGTGAGGCCAATCATGCCAGAATGGCTGCAGAGGCGTCATGGCACCCTGACGTTTCGCCTGACGCAGGTCCTCTCGGGGCATGGTTGCTTCGGGAGGTACCTGTGGCAAATAAGGCGCGAACAGACGTCAGGGTGCCACCATTGCGTCGGCGATGACGAAGACACGGCGCTGCACACCCTCCAGGTGTGTCCAGCCTGGGACGAGCAGCGCCGTGATCTCGTCACAGCCATCGGGGCGGATTTGTCCCTCCCGGCCTTGGTGAAGGCCATGGTTGGGAGCGCCGACGCGTGGAACGCAGCCGCCTCCTTCTGCGAGACCGTCATGTCCGCGAAGGAGACGGCGGAGCGGGAGAGGGAGCAATCCACGACGCTCCCCTCCCGTCAGAGTCGGCGGCGGCGTCCCAGAGTCGTCCATGACGACCTCCAGCCGCCGTAGGCTACGGCCGTGCGAGCGACCGGCGGGGAAACCGGACCCGCCCGCACATAAAGGTCGGAGAGGAGGGACCCGCGCCGACCCGCGCGCCCTCTCTCACCTCGCGGTGAGGTAGAGAAGCCGGAGAGACCCAAATCTCCGGCTACCAAAAGGAGAGGCCAGCCCGCAAGGGGCCGGCCACCGTCCGTGCAGGCTGGTGGTGAATGCGCGAGCGAGCCCACAGCCTGGACAAAGGACTCTCGTGATCGCTCAGGGGTTTTAGTGGGTATCCCTAACCGCGGCGTGGCAATAGTTCCCCACATCTCAACGTGGGGTGCTAGTGCCACCCCGACCCGGCGAATCCCACACACGGGCCGCGACCTTTCCCTCTCGCGCGGCCTACGGTCCTCAAACGGATTTCCCCTGTTAAAAAAAAACAAACAGTACACCCACCACGTTTCTCCAAGGTGGGTTGGCAGGTTTGACACATCGGTTATATCGATGTGCAGGTTGCATCACAATGTTTTCCTTGCACATTAGGTCAGAAAAGTACCAAAGTGGTGCATGCGTTCCGGCCAGGATCGAACCCGCGCCCTTTTTGTATGGGACGCATGCGCTAGGCAATACGCTACCACGGCTTGTTTAATAAGATATGTGATATTTTTTATCTTGAGAAAATTTCAATTCAAGCGTGAACGAAGTCGCGGACATATCCTAGTATAAAATATGATTAAATACAAATCAAAACGTTGTCTGAATAATCGACTCATTGGAACATTCGGGAATTGTTGACTCAAGCCAAATGATATTTGGACAGGCCCACTAATACACAGAGGGATGCGGTGAGGATTAAACTCTGTAATTATATCGTAAACAAATACTAATAGCTAAATTATAAATAAACATGGCGCGAGTTCATAAATAACATAGAAGGAATTGAGTATTTGACACATCCTGACTAATCTTAATATATATAAATTACGTGTCACGTTGTTTGTCCGCAATGGATTCCTAAACTACTTAACCGATTTTAATAAAATTTGCACACCGTGTGCAGTTTGATCCAACTTGAAAGATAGGATACTTTTTATACCGTTGGAACCGGTAGGTGGCGCTAGGATCGGGTCCTAGATTTTACTTTTTCAGAGCAGGACAACGTCTGCCGGGGCCGCTAGTATTATAATACAAAGCCGTACATGTGAACATGGAAAAAGTGTTCTTCCATGATGTGAGTTTGTTAGAGAATTTGCCCGACTGGATGGCTACACACATTCTACACAATTTTGAGTTGTGTTCCGGCATTAGTGACTAGGTTCCAGTCTCCCTTAAGAGAGCAGTAGCGCATTTGTAGCACCTTTGGTGTTGCAAATGTCCATAGGGGATGATAACCGCTTTCCATCAAGTGGGCGTCTGGCTGTCAGCTGAACTCTTCTAATAAAAAAAAAACATGTGTGCGTGTACTAGTGTACACACGTAAGAAGTGAAATTTCTTTATGACCTTATTTTTCGAAAAATGGTCTACTATATGCAACTTTACAGACATTGGTTAAATAAAGTTAAATTATGATTTAACTTCACTGATCACTTATATATATATATATATATATATATATATATATATATATGTGTGTGTGTGTGTGTGTGTGTGTGTGTGTGTGTGTGTGTGTGTGTGTGTGTGTGTGTGTGTGTGTGTGTGTGTGTGTGTGTGTGTGTGTGTGTAGGATACTAAATAAATGATTTATAAATCATCAAACTCGTATATTCATTAAAACACAATAAAAAACTAAAATGTATAAAATAAGTTATTTTATACATTTTAGTTTTTTAGTTTTTGAAGTCGGTTTTTTTAAACGAAGTTTTAGTTTTTATTTGTTACTTTTTAGTGTCTAGCTATGTATGGGTGGACCTACGAATGGTGCCGCGCTTCTTAAAAAATATAGGTCCCAAGAATCGGGAACAAAAAAATGTTCGTAAAATGAAAACTACTTGGCCAAACTATGTCAAATTTTTAGGGGACCACATGGCAGCTATTCCGCGTCGAACAAAAAAAGAATCACGTAAATCGGATCATAAATCACGGAGTAATCGGCGAACATACATAAAAAAAGCAACAAAAAAAAGATCCGGACGAATTGAGAACCTCCTCCTTTTTTCGAAGTCGGTTAAAAATAAAAACATATTTTGAGAATTAGCACGCCGCATTTTCGGTAAACCTTCCTTTTGACGTATTACTAAAACGATTCGAATATTTTGTGAATTTAATTTAAAAACTATTTCATTTGTAAATAGTAATATATACCTACATATAATATACAGTATAAATATTTTGTTAACTTTATGATTTAAATAAAACGTATAACTCATGCTTGTCTATATTGTAACATGCTTGTATGTGTATTGCGCATAACAACGTGCATCGATTCATCTAATCGAATATGATCGGATGCACCGATTGTCTTCTATTGCCACGTCACATCAGGCACCATTTCTCTTTGGTATAACCTAAAAATGTTTCATATGATATCTTACTATATCATAAACATTATAAATCGTTATTATGTTCTACTTGCGTGCTATATAAACTAAATATAAACAGGCAAGTTGAAAAAAAGAAAAGTTTTTATGTAACAGTATTTATGGCCAGACTAGTTATATATATAATAAGGCGTTAAATTAACTGTTAATGAATAAGAAAGTAAAATAGTGTGTAACAACGATAGAAAAATATATATAGAATAAGTAATAGATTAACAAGTACAACAGTAACAAAAGTAATAAATAAAGTAAGAAATAGAATAAGTAACAATGTACATAATGAGCCGACAGAAGGAGAATGTAAAGTAGAATAGCAATAGCAAAACACTGTAATAAACACCTGTAATAAATTATTTTTAGATTAAATACGTATGTAAAAATAGTAAAATAAAATAGCACGGTAATTACAATAGAAAGTAAGGAAAAATGTTAAAGAATTAAGATATAAAAACATAAAAAAGATGAAAAAGACCCTGACCCTGACAAATTTAGTTCGTCAGGATGGTCAAAAAAATATATAAACAGGCCATGCCCCGAAATGATTCGTTTTACAGGTAAGTTAGTAGGTGAGCTCTAGTGTGACAACCGCTTAACGTTTTCATGGACAAGGTTGACGTTATTACGAAAGAACTGGCCAGACAGCAAGCTGGCATGCACTGACAGACAGACACAGACAATCATGATATCTCAACGTCCTCGCGAGGGACGCCAGGAGACATAACTACTTCAGAATAGACTAGGCGTGTTGCTGAGGAGTTTCTTTCGCTGTTTCTTTTCTCACAGCCATAATACGTTGCGAAACGGCAGTAAGATAGTGTAGATCCACCGGGGCCCTTCACCTCGGGCTTCATATCACCCGTCGCTCGTCATCCGCTAGTCCTGTGATATCGCCTTTTGGCTGGCATCATTAGATTCAACCCTTTCAGGGTAACAATCCAGCTGAGGTTAAGTCCCCTAGGGAGCTCCCTCGAACAGGTTGCTCTGTGCTGTTAGGTCTTCGGACAACAGCATAAAGTCAAGTCTATATAAAAAACAGTCTAACTTCGACTTTGGTCGGATGCACATACCGTAGTAGCGTTCTAAGGAGACTAATTATTGTAAGAAAATTATAATCGATAGTTAAATGTACTTAATTATTAGATCGACATTTTTGTAGAAGAAGTACGCTCCAAATAATTCCGTTTTATAAAGAAGTATCCTCTCTTATTCTCTCTAATCTCATCTAAGAAAAGGAGAAGAAAGAGAAGTAAAGGTTATAGGGCACTTTTTATTCAGAAAAAAGTACTATTCTCGAGGGACAGACGATTATAAATAAGGGAAATGATGGCGCTCCAATCCAGTTTTATTAATGCCACCGGTCTACTTTACTACCAAATATATCGTCATGGCAATGACAAAGACAACGCAATTTTAATGTGTTGCTTTCATAGTTAGTTCCTCCTACTCTAGATGGCGTTACAGGTGATTTCAATCAAAACTTAAGTTTAAGCTTACTAAGGAGAGCGAGGGGCTCCTAACTCCTGCTCCTCCACTTTTTCTATAAAATCTACATCAAAGCGAACGAAGCCGCGGACAAAAGCTGCTAAAGTTATGTTATTTATTTGTAATAGCTATTCTTGAATTTGATGTATAATTAAGTTTTGTCTATCTATTTGTTTAGCAAGGTTTTACCTGTCAAAAATTATATAAGCACTGAGCACCTGAATCTGTCTGTCTGCAGTCTGGATTGGGTATGAGTATTATTCAGATTTGCATTGTAAACGAGGGCTGTTGAATAATTTGAAGTTTATAAATTCGATCCTTGTGTAACTTACCTATTATTCAATGGCAAAATACATATTTCAGAAAATTTTGCTCCTGTTCACTTCTTAATTTATATTCAAATTGTATACGTTGTGGTGTAATAAGTATGAAAAGTAGGATCAGAACAAAATTTAATAATTGTTCTCAATGAAAAGTAGGGTCAGAACAAAACCTACTTATTGTTCTGAGAAGATGTGATTTTGATGTGGCGCTGTCTAGTTGAATAAGTCTTGGAAACATTATTAAAGTTACGTTTTATTAGGCAATGATGATTCCTTTTATTCATCTTCCTAATGGAAGAAATGGTCATAGTGTTATATAATTAACAATATGAACATTCGATATAGCTCCTTGTAAATGTAGCTAGTTTTGACTACACTATCTGTAAAAGTATAGACATTTTTAGACTTTAGGTTACACTGTTTTAGCTTAGACTTTTATCCCTCTGTATGTATATGAATACATACAGGAATTAATTATCGTATGCAGGGACTCCGAATTGAAACCGCCGTCGATAGGTCCCCCAGAACGGTGAGTCTGAAACCGAAACACAGCGTTTGAGATCAAAGCTACAATGCGTGAGGGGTTTGTCTAGATGACTGTATACCCGTATCGGAATTACAATTACTAGATGTGTCTGCTGGCAGATATTTTTCTTCACTGCATAAATCGCTTCTGACATTTACAGAGCAATATTTCTTTGAAATTATTCAACAATAGTAGTAATTACAGTTGATACTTAATTCTTTATTGTACACAAATACAAAATAAACTGACAGTAAAGTTACTTACTGTCAGTTTATTTTGTACTAGCTTCTGCCCGCGACTTCGTCCGCGTGGTGCGGTTTTTTAAGTATAACACGGGAGCTCTTTAATTTTTTGGGATCAAAAGTATCCTATATGTTGACCAGGGATATAAGCTATTACCATACGAAATTTCATGTAAATCGGTCCAGTCGTTTCGGAGATTAGCCGGTACAAACAGACAGACAAACAGATAAACAGACAAACAGAGAAACAAAAAATGGTCAAAACGACGAAAAATGCGTCAGATGAAAAGTTGAAAAAAAGAAAAGTTGAAGACGGCATCTATGCAGAGGCTCCGGGTTAGAGTCCTGGCATGTCAAATTTCGGAAACCAACTTTCCGTTATTTAGTGTGGCCTAAGTGTACTCCGTTGTATATGACCGTATAGTAAAAGCGTTTGTCTGCCGATATATTTAAAAGAAATATTTATTTATAAAGTCATCTAATAATAAAAATATATGTAGATGGTACTTCCAGTGGTACAATGTCCCGGTACCACTAATAAGTGGTGGTGGCGGCACCGACTCGTCATTACAGCACAAAGAGGTCTCGATATGATGCACCTCACTTGATGGCTCCATTTCATTGGGGACACCAGAGTGTGGTGTTATTTTGACTGATCTCCAAATTCCCAACACCGATACGCAAAGATACATTTGCCATGTTGCAATCGACGAAGGATATTTTGGTATGTGACATTGTAATAAAAAAAAACAAAAACCAAACCGACTTGAAACTAAATAGCAAAATCGGTGCATTTTGCAATTTTGATTTTGTTTTACTTGACACCGATTTCAAGATGTAGAAAATATGTATTTTAATGTCTTTAGTCTGACGTCGCTTTTGATTTTGTTAAAAAAGTATGTTTATTTTATTTATTGCCCACTAGTGGTAAGCGGTCACCATCGCCTATGGACATTCGCTGCTCCCCAAAGGAAGACTGGAACTTGGCCACTAGTGCCAGAAACAGCACAAGGTTGTTAGGGCGGCATATTCTAGACCAGGAGTGGTCCCCATCCAGTCGAGCAAATACGCTACCACCTGGCTATGGGGTGTTTTTGTCGCCTCTTACGAGGCGCCGCAACGCAGTTCTACTTTTTAATTGCATAAATACTTGAACAAAATTAGAAGTAATATATAATACGCCTGTAGAAATTGTAATGTTGGTATTCGTATACGTGTTTGCCTTTCGGTGTGTGCAGGCGCTCTTTAACAAGGGTTGTTCTCGATTTCCATGGGATGCACTCATCAGATCACGTTTAAGCCACAATAGGACCACCTCAGAAATATTCTCTTTCGAATCAAAAATATATGAAAATCGGTCTATAATTGACGGAGAAGTCGCGTAACAAACATAAAATAAAAAAATACATTTGAATTGAGAATATCTATTTATATTCAATACTAGAAATAGTGAAAGACTAGTATTACATGTGACACCAAAAACAACCCTCATTACCAGAAACTGCTATAACATGTGCATTCAAATCTACAATATATATTTTAATTTTAATATATTTAGTATTATTATTTAATTTAAAAAAATTGGGTCGCTTTGGTCTTACGCCAAAAGCAAGTTTGCACTGAAATCAGCGTTGTGTGGGATATAATTCCGGCACAGCAATATGCTGAGTGCAAATATTGTTTGCTGAAAATGCAGCGTACAAATTCTCAAAATATGCTCTGTGTATAATAATGTATAAGAAATGTAATTACGTTATTTCTTCAAATAAAGTTTTTCATTCTTTCATAAAAATTCCAATTCACATAAAAGAGTTTAGGATAAATAAATTTTAAATTAAGCTGAAAAAATGGCTCTTAAATAGAATGTTTTACTAGGTGGACGAATGACTAAATTGTAAATAAAAAAGCGATATAATTACTTACTTTTTTTAGAAATTCTTATTATTAATAAATCCTTTGATTTTGCTGATCACTTTAATATATATATGTCGGAGGGAAGCTATGACTATGACAATATGACTATGTATTGTTGACTGGATGTATAACGCACAATATCATTTGTTTACATTATAATCACTTTTAAAATTCTTAATGTAATTTAATTAGATTTGTTAATGTTTCTATAACTTCAAGATCGTTCTAACCTAATAAAAGTTATGAATATTGTAATTTAATAAACGACCAATGAGAGCAGAGCATGTCTTGAGCGGGGTCAGCGCCCTCTATACTTTGAGTAATATCTACTTGGGTAGACTGAGGAGTTTTTGTGGCACATTCGGTTGATGGCAATAGGTCGAGTTGGACCATGGAGTATTTTAAAGAAAGTATTGAAGCTGGAAGTATGAGCGGGTCCCCTGAACCCGCTGCTCGGTCTAAACTATGTCATAATGTTGATCAAATCTAAATTAAAAGTGTATAAACCGTGGCTATTGTGTTTTATGCTCGCATTTTATCCTGATGACGCCCACTAAACCTGCAATAACTAAACAAGATGTCGTGAGAACGAGGCCGTTCTCCGACATATATATATATATATTAAAGTGATCAGCTAACTTCATGTAGCTTTTTTCGTGTGACGGTGTGCGCGCGCATCGTAAAAATTTACTCTCATTATTTTTCCCTAACGCGCCTAAAGAAGTACAACTTCAATACCTTTATTTATCAGTATTTTTTTCTCATAAGTTTCATATACCATTAGGTATATAATTTAGTAAAATTTATTATAAATATTTGTATGATCCTATGAGAGCAAAACATGTGTACACTATAACATATATGCCAACTGTTTAACCATATTTTGGTTAAATAAATTTGATTTGATTTGATTTAAACTTGAACTAGGTTAGTCTGCAAACGATAATAAACAAACATACAAAGATACAAATCTTCCTCCTTTATAATATTGGTATTGATAAATATTTTCTAGCTAGGAAAGATCCCTATTCAAGAACTATAGGGATGATTTTATCACCCTCCGGTAAAAAAATACCTCGCATGTTATGATTCTCGTGAAAGCATCGGTGCGTGGACTCCACATGAGCGGAATGCCGGTAGTGGGCTGAGGAAGCGATCACGAGGACATGGGGCAGAGATATACACATTAATGTTTGTAATTTATATTGCTCACATCGATGGTTTTTTTTAACATTAACTTCATTTACATAGCAGCTCGCTCCAACCTCTTATACTGTGTTTTGTACGAGTATAACGTTTTTATCTTGCCGTACTTGTAAGGAATATATTGAGATATATTGCAAAAAAAATGTACGTTATGTCTTTATATTTATAACTATAACTAGCTGACCCGGCGAACTTCGTACCGCCTTATTCAAATAAATTAATAAACAAACAAATTGAGAAAACATGGGAAAGGGCTCATAGAATTTGAAAAATATATAGCCTATAACCATCTACGATTAATTCCGCGTCGACTGGTTGTGGTTTCATGATGATCGGTCCAGTAGTTTTCGAGTTTACCTCGGACAAAGAAAACATATATATAGATATATATAGATAAATAGCCATAAACCATCTAGGAAAAATTTCGCATCGAATGGTGGTAGTTTCATGTCGATACGATCAGTGGTTTAAGCGTGATTGAGCCTCAAACGAACACCATTTTCATTATAATATATATATATAGATATATAAGATAAGATATATATAGATAAATAGCCATAAACCATCTAGGAAAAATTTCGCATCGAATGGTGGTAGTTTCATGTCGATACGATCAGTGGTTTAAGCGTGATTGAGCCTCAAACGAACACCATTTTCATTATATATATATAATAAAGATAGATATAGATAAATAGCCATAAACCATCTAGGAAAAATTTCGCATCGAATGGTGGTAGTTTCATGTCGATACGATCAGTGGTTTAAGCGTGATTGAGCCTCAAACGAACACCATTTTCATTATATATATATAATAAAGATAGATATAGATAAATAGCCATAAACCATCTAGGAAAAATTTCGCATCGAATGGTGGTAGTTTCATGTCGATACGATCAGTGGTTTAAGCGTGATTGAGCCTCAAACGAACACCATTTTCATTATATATATATATAAGAAGATAGATAACATTTTCTATCCTTTTATTGCGCTCTGTCTTATTGAATATGCACTGTTTGCTACAACTCCATTAATTCTTCAAAAGTCATTCTATAACATAATTATGTATAAAACTTAAAAAAAAGAACTTGAAATATTAATAGAACAACAAATATAAAGAAACAAATTTTAGATAGACGTGTTGCTGGGGAGTTTCTTGCCGTTTCTTCTCCTTAACAGCAATAACACGTTGCGAAGCGGTGTACATAGACTAGGAAGTAAAATTAAATTTTAAATTATATGTATGACCTTCAAAAAGTGTTCTCCAGTGGAACTTATTTTGAATAAAAACTTTTGAATTTGAATTTGAACAACTCTACGGACTCGAGTTCTGTAACCTTCTTAATTTCCAGATTTATTTATTTTTTAAGAATTTAACACGCTTATTAGTTATTACGGTTGTACGGTTCAACGTACAGCGTTTTGCTGACACTTCGGCCTACTTTAGGCTACTTTAATATAATAACATTAGTATAAATAACGCTCACAAATATATTGTGGGTGAGTCGCTACTGAGTCGCTAATAAGTCGCTATTGAGCTGCGACCAGGGATCAGCATCCAAGCCAAACTACTACAAGAATGAATCCCTGAAAGCGACAAGGTGTATTTTCTTCACCCTACTACAAGAAAGCACCAGCACTCCACCAACAACTGCCAGCATCCATCCACTACAAGCAAGAACAAGTGTACAAACTGTACAATGGTTCTTGTGTGTGACATTAATTTAGTGGTTTTTGTGTTGAGGTGTATGTATCTGACGAATAACTTATTATATTAATTTATTCTAATTTTAATACTAAACTTATACTAATGTAGTGTATCTGTTACATGCCAGTGTTGTGAGGAAGTGCATGTGCAGTGTGGGCCTTATGTCTATACTTATATATATTATCCTATCTAGTGCCACATCGATGGTAAAATTTGTTATGGATGCTTTTTGCGGGATGGTGTTTATTTATTTTTGAACTGACACTTCTTTAATATCGTCGTGATTTGAAAGTCGATGACACGAAATAAAAGCGACACTAAAAAGAGACATTTAATGATTTAAGCACTTTATGTTCATAAAGATAGAATGGGAAATATTTTGAAAATTTGAAGATCATAAATTAAATTTAAACTAGAGCATTTGTTTCCTACTTTAATTACCATAAGCCTCTATCTGGTAATCGTGCATTGCATTTGGACTGGTTGTGTTCAGTTATATTTGTACCTGTGTTATACGTGTTTGTGTTGGTCTTATAAACTGTATAATAATTCGAACGGCATTTTAATTCGAGTCCTGCAACTCGTAACAATATATTAGTTTAAGGTAGTATTTAAAACTATTGTGTGTTTCTTTTGATCATGTTGATTTACAAAAATCAAAAGATATGTAAATTTATATCAAAGTTTATAGTGAATAGTGCAAGAATTGCTATAAAGCCGCCATAACAAACGTACACCCATGCCATTCCCATTAACGCCGGCGGAGATGAAGGCGGGTGCGTTTTATTTGATTTCACATGCAATTTGATCGCGGTGCGCCAGAAGGGACCCGGGTTATCACATCGCCGTAATGCAAATGTGCATTACTCACTTTCATCTAGATGCTTCTTCCTACTTGAAGTTTATTTAAAGTCCTACATTTCAAATGGTAAACAACGAAGAAAGAAAACGATTTATTGATTTAAAAAAACGACGCTTTACATTAATAGGAAAAAGAACAATATAATAACTACATTAAAAATTAATTTAGAAAAATAAATATTCTATAAAAAAATAAAATCTTGCCAGCGGGGCCTGCGGTCCAAACTATCGGTGGTTAGGGCTCCAGAGACAGGAACCTCTTCACAATTCGTGCCGTGTCCAAGAGTGCCTCCTTCTGTATCTGGTCCTTCAATTAGCTTCCCAGCGAAAGCCTCTCGAGATGACGGTCGAGGCTTTTCGCTATAAGACCGTTCGGTGACAACTATCGGCACAATGCTCGTTGACTCCAGACGCCACATAGCGGTAACCTCGTGAGGTAGTTTATTATTATTATTATTTTGTTTTCTTCTTTAATTATATTTAACTAGTTGACCCCGTGTCTACTTCGCTGGGCACCAGGAAAAAATAAAAATCGAAATGTGTGCTGGGACACATATTAGAAGTGAAAAAACGAATCGCAACGGACAAGTGGAAAAACGAATGGCAACGGATAAGTGGAAAAATGAATCGCAATGGACAAGTGGAAAAACGAATCGCAACGTACAAGTGGAAAAACTTCATCGGACAAGTGACAAAATAAATAGTAACAAAATTTTAACTTGAAGTTTTACGGGTAGATTGTTAATGTACTTGTCCAATTTGAAAACGTGCCCTTAAAATTTCAAGTTAAAATTTTGTTGATCCAGAGATTACCCCCTACAACGTCACACACTTTACCTCGTTATCATATTACTAATAATAGATTACGATTGAATTAGTTTTAATTCAGTTAAACCAGCAAGTATTATTTAATTTTTCTTTTATTGTTTCCTTGGATACCGGGTTGCCTGGAACAGATCGCTATAAGCGATAAGGCCGTCCATTGTTCTAATGGACATCCATTCATATTATTACATGCCGACAAAGTGAATGCACACCTGGTTTATTACCGTTCCCGCATTTGGACTTCTGTTGTTTACTTTGTGTTTTAAATATGCAATTAGACAATAGCCTATTGTTATTGTACTTGTTTATGGTCGCAGGTGTGCAGATTACGGTTTCTCGGAAACTTCAGTCCACGCGGTCGATTGTTGTATTATACTGTTTAGTATAAAGCGATGCCCGAACGGAGGGGTAAGGCAGTAAGCGACGATTACGATACGAGCAAGACGTGTGTAGTACATTTGATAAGCGATATAGTGACAGACTTTGCGCGTGTTATTGGATCGTGCAGTTTGTACCAGTTATATTTCTACCTGTGTTATACGTGTTTGTACAGTTCTAATAAATTCTATAGTAATTCCAACGGCATTTTAATTCGAGTCCCGCACTCGTAACAATATTAAGTTGTCTATGTTAAACAATAAAGACTTTCCTTTCTGTCTAGGTATTATTACTGTAAGGGTCCATGTAGATGAGAGCAAGGCCGACGGCAACTGTAGTGTCGAGCACAATAATAAGTAATTGGGGTCTCAGGTGTGTTACGTTGGCAGTAAGACGCCGCTTTTCATCAAGTCCGCGAGTACATGTGTACACGGAACTAATCTTCCGGCAGACATTCGTGCTCTGACAACTATTAATCGATGTGTGGAGGGTTAGAATATTCTCAGTTGAAATAATAAAGCAGTGTGAGAGTTTTTGAGGAGAATTTAAGGGTGACTTTGTGCTGTGTGGTTTAATTTTTTTTAAAAATGTGTTTGTTGTATTATCTTAAAAAGGGTTGTATGTAGGTTTTGATTTTGTCTAAAAGTTATGAGTTTTGTAATTGCATGAGTTTAGCAGATACGCAGACAGCAGGCCCACTTGACGGAGAGCGGTGCTACAAATGCTCTGCTGCTCACTGAACCTGGTCACTAATTCCGGAACACAATTCAAAGTTGTTATGGCGGCATACTCTAGACCAGGGGTGGTAGCCATCCAGTCGCAAATATCCTACCACCTCGCTGTGGGTTGTTTTGTCGCCTCTTACGACAGGCTGCCCGGCCGCAGGAAATTGTATTCTTTCTCTGTTCCTGCACGGATGAAAGTTTATATGAGAGTATATGAATACTGTCGCTCATAACCTAGGCTGAGCTTAAATCTAATAAAGTAGACAAGGCTGTATGGACATAGTTACTTTGCCTGCCAAGGTGGCGAATAAAATAACAACAACATCACGTGCATGTGTCTGGTGTTGTTTTCACCGATTAAAAAGAAATCTATACAGAAAAATTTGAAAAAATCAGGAGGGGAAAATTCGGTCCAGGAGATTCAGAAAATGTTTAGAATTTTTTGTCAATCTGTCTCGATGTTTCGGCTAATCTCTAAAACGGCTGGACCGATTGACGGGACTTCCATTGGCAGATAGCTGACGTTATAAGGAGTTACTAAGACCACTTTTTTTAGGACACAGTTAGTTACAGAGTAAAACATAAACATTACTATATTTTGAAAATTACTAAGCACCGACTTTAAGATGTTTTAGATAATATATATTAATAATAATAGCTTTAGAAATAAGTTATTTTATACATTTTAGTTTTTTAGTTTTTGAAGTCGGTTTTTTTAAACGAAGTTTTTATTTTTTATTTTATTACTTTTTAGTGTCTAGCTATGTATGGGTGGACCTACGAATGGTGCCGCGCTTCTTAAAAAATATAGGTCCCAAGAAACGGGAACAAAAAAATGTTCGTAAAAAGTTTTCAACTACTTGGCCAAACTATGTCAAATTTTTAGGGGACTACATGGCAGCTACTCCGCGTCGAACAAAAAAAGAATCACGTAAATCGAATCATAAATCTCCGAGTAATCGGTGTACATATGGAACGAAAAAAAATCTTTTTCATAAAAAATGTTCGTAAAATGAAAACTACGGGGCCAAACTATGTAAAATTTTTAGGGGACCAATTGGAAGCTATTCCGTGTCGAACAAAAAAAATCACGTAAATCGGATCATAAATCACGGAGTAATCGGCGAACATACATAAAAAAAAAGATCCCAACGAATTGAGAACCTCCTAATTTTTTCGAAGTCGGTTAAAAAGAGGCAAATAGCGCATTAATTGTTATTTAAAAGTCGATATTTTTCGCTGAAGAACATGAAGAATGTGGTACTTATAAACACATACCTCTGTATTAAATAAAGGTTATTGACCGAATAGAGAAACCAATACGAGGGATCACAGAAAACTATTGGCAAGTAACTTATGAAAGTGCTGCACTTTTGGAGGGGATTCCCGCTAATTTCTGGTCGTCAATCAATTAGGGAGCACAGTTTTTGCTTCGCACTGCGTGATGGCGGCATAGAGTAAATAATACGAATCGAGAGGACAATATAACGCTATTGTCTCACAGGGCTTACTTACAAATGTCTTACGTCGTTCGTTTTAACCGTTCTTTTGCTTGTTCTTTTAAAAATATTTAAATGCATTTTACATTGACTAAATTGAATTATTTTTTAAACATTTTATTTAAAGTAACTTGAAAAACACATAAATAAAACTATAAGCTAATTGAAGACTGTGTAGCATATTGTTGTGAGAGGGAAGCGTGCCCAGAAGGCTGGCAGCATTGCCACGCTGGTTGGCAATGTTAATAATATGTGCTCCCGACTTCGTCCGCGTGAAATATTTTTCGCGGTATCCTTAAAACAAGTAGTCTAAGTTACTACTTATATTAACAACTATCTGCCAGTGAAAGTCTCGTTAAAATTGATCTAACCATTTCAAAGTTTAGCCGAAACGTCTAGAGAGACAGACATTTTAAATACAGATTTTTTAATAAAAATATCGTATAAGATATATTTTGAGATTACAATCAGACACTTCAATTTTATTAATCTGTACGTAATGATAGTTTTTATGTTCTAAATAAATAGTTTTGGTATTGCTTTCTTTTTTTCTAAATTAATGTAGAGTTTTTAAAGAATGGAAGACGTTTGTGAACAAGACACTGACAATGATAGGTATTATTATGCTATAAAACAAATTTAAGTAAAATTAAATCATAATTGTGAAGCTTCCTGTCTAAGATTGCATCGTGGAATTCTCAACATAACTCCAACTTAGTTTTCAAGAATTAAAGCTGTTCAATCAAATTTTCTTGCATAGAAAACAATGCAAAGTTATTAGGAAATACTAAAGGCATTTTCATGGAAAGAAAATAAAGCACTTTCGTTATATAAATTCGTTTCAATTTCGCATTTATAGCTCTGTCATATTTTATTCTATAATACCGTAAGAGGAACTTTGTTATAGCCGCCCCATATTATTTTTCCAATTTTCTATTACATACACATATTTATAGTATTGTTCTGAGTTACGGCTATCAATAGTTTTTGTATGGAAAGAAAGTTAGTCCAATAATAAGATCGTTTATTATTTGCGACACAAACATCTGCAACGAGAAACACAAATACTTGTTACATTGTTGATGTTTAATTTTATATAAGAGCTAAAAATACATAAATAAAATATTATTATTGACATAAAACTATTCTATAGGCAAAAATTAGTATTGTATTAATTATATAATTTTAATTTGACATGTATAATTTTGAAGTAGTTTTAAGCATGTATGTACAATTTGCATGCCTGACCGGCAAAAACATGTGAACCCTAAAAGTAACATAATATGATCCATGTATGCACCGTGTTTTTGAGCAAATAAATGATTGATTGATTAATGCTGGTGTGCACCGGCATTTAATCAACGGTTAAAATAAAATATTAACTGTTTATGCATACATTTTTAGCGATTATTTTATTTTAATCATCGGTTAAAAGTCGGTGCACACCAGCCTTAATATGTAGACGGACTATTGAAATGTCACAAATAACGAGGCAGTATGGTCTAGGATCTTTGCCCTGTTCTTTAAATAATTATGGAGGGCGTTAAATTAGGGTGCCGCCACATTAGCATCACGGTGAATTGTAAAAAAAGCGCCACAATTTATTAGAGTAGTATTATAGTGCATTATAAAATACTTATACTTATTCAAAGTTCACAAAAATAAATCACCCTTAAACACATAACAATAATTTAGAAACGTCCCACTGCTGGGCTTGGGCCTCCCATTTACATAGGAAAAGGCCTGTGTACCCACCCACCATGCTTGTCCGAGGCGGATTGGCGAGTTGTCGGAGAAAGAATAAAATTTCTAGCTGCCGGGTGGCCTGTCGTAAGAGGCGACAAACCAACCCACAGCCAGTTGGTAAGGCATTTGCCCGACTGGATGGCTACCACCCCTGGTCTAACGTAAGTCGCCACAACCACCTCGAGTTGTGTTACGGGATTAGTGACCAGGTTCCAGTCTCCAGCGTATTTGTAGCACCTCTGATGTCGCAAATGTCCATAGGCGATGGTAACTGCTTTCCATCAAGTGGGCTGGCTGCCTGTCTGCTGAACTTCTGCAATATAAAAAAACACATATTGAAAAAATAAAAATTCAATCAGAAAACTGCCAAGTGGTATGCATGTTCCGGCTAGGATTCGATCTCATACACTTTGAATCGCGCACGCCTGCGCTAGCCACCAGAAGAATCACCATACATTCATGAAACAGTATAAGGTTCAGTTTCTACCCTTCAGTACTCATCAGGTCCTCAACCTTACAAACAATAAGAAACAGAGTGTCAGCTGTCAAGTCACAAATCAACGTCAGCGCCACATGCGTTCAGTTATAATTGGTAGCAATCAACAAGATAAACTCAAATTAATTAAATACTGTCGCAAATTAAACATCCGACGGAGTGGGTGTCTCGAACGGGGCGTGTTTGGATCACAACCAAACTCTTCAGTTTGAATTCAAAAGAGGGTGAAAATGGGGATGAATATTTTGTGTACGCGACGACAAGTATTTGCTAAACATTGTTTACTTTTATATCAGACAGTTTTTAAATCAAAGTATATGTCTAAAGTGTTTTCATAAATGTTCTATTCAAAATAGATTGTCTCTGCTTTTGCTCTATTTTCGCGGTGATTAGCTTGTCGTGTCGGTTTTGTGTCGATTTCCTATTAGTTTCTAACATTTCTAGACGAGTTTCTAAGTAAGCTTTAGATAACCTATCTTATGGACATTTTTGAAATTGCTTATCAGATTTTGTATAGAATTATGTTTCCAATTGACAACACTGTTGTTATGGAATAAATACTTATTTGTGTAAATATTGAAATACTGGCAGCTCGGTTTTTGACGTTTTTATAATAAAATAAAATCGAGTTGGATGCGATTTGTACGTCAACAAAAAAGGTGTTTCATTTTTTATAGTCCCATTTTTTATAGTCCCATTTTTATTTAAATATTGTTACGAGCTACAGGACTCGAATTAAAATAAATGCCGTTGGAATTACTATAGAGTTTATTAGAACTGTACAAACACGTATAAAACAAGTACAAAATGAAACTGCATGCAACCAGTTCACACTGCACGATTTAATGCAATGCAATAGGTGCAAAGTCCGTCACTGTGTCGCTAATCGAAAGTACTACACGTCTTTATCGTATCGTAGTCGTCGAATGACTGCCCCACGGGTCCGTTCGGGCATTGTTTTATACTAACTATACAGTACAAAAAAAAACGACCTCGTGCCAGTGCACCGCTCGGCACTCAAAAACACCACTGAATTTCCGAGAAATAGTAATTTGTACACCTGGCTGATTATTCTTGCGAACGGCCAACAAAGTCGAAAACAATAACAATAGGCTATTGTCTAATTGCAAATTTTAATTACGACGACCATAAAAGAACTCCGAGTGCGGGGAGGGGCAATAAACCAGGTGCGCGGCATTTCTTTATCGGTATGTAACAATAGGTGTGCAGATGGCCCAACTTGTAGCATATATATGATTTTGCCTCGTTCGGGTCCATCACAACTGTAGTGTCTCGAAATCCATTATATAGAATCAAATTCTGGATAACTATGGTAGAATTATTTTCTCCGTGCAGTTTGGGCTATAAATAATCGGAGTGGTGAAGCGAGTATTTCGCTCTCTCTTCCACTCACGGGCCTTATGGGCAGGCATAGTGATACGCATTATTGTTGCCGATAAGCGTTATTGATAGTGTATTTAGTTTTGTCATTTTGTGGGTTAGTGATATAAATGAAAGAAAAAAAATAGATAAAACAACGTATTTATTAAAATAAGAATAATAATGATATAAAATAAATTATTAATTAGGTATCTATGTATTAAACTATAAGTACAAAAGTTTAGAATGTAACAAGTTATATTAAAAATAAATATAAATACTTATATCTAAGTTTAAAATTAACAGCAAAAAAGATAATAATGATTTTTATAAAAATGGTAATCTTTCTTTGATAAGAATGAGTTTTTATCGATAATGGCGTTGCGCCCGCGCAACATGCTCACCGCCCTAGCCGGGCTGAGGCCGAGTTTGATTTATGACCCAAACTGCACGGACAAAATAATTCTACTATAGATGGACCAATGGTTTACTATTTTTATTTGCTATAATAATTTCTATACACACCATCACACTATTTTAAATACAGGAAAAAACGGAAACATAGATAATGGCATCATGACATATTTACAACAGACTTAAGTTTTTTTTTTAAACAAGGCATCTAAAATGAATTGCGTAGTGTTCTTCGTCGTTTATAGAGTCAATCCCAGTTGTTTCGCGTCAGTACATTAAAGCTATTTTAAAATAAATAGCTTTATTACAAATTAAAAAGACTGCATCGGGTATAATGTGATCGCCACCTAGCTTTTCAGTTATCATTCATATAAATTACTTTATATTAATAGGTATAGATAAGACGAATACTAGTGGTCGAAATTTGACCATAATCAATTTAAATTATAAGTTTGATCATTTTTAAGGTTCTGTTGTCAAAGACTATACTTTTATAATCATGGATTTCACCAAGGCAACATTGTTACATTTGACTTTAACAATAAACAAAAGAGTATATATGCGTGTGTGTGTGTCAAATACGTGGTAGTGTGTATAATGTTCTTTTAATTGATTTAATGTATTTTTATGCATAATTAAAAAATATATTAGCATTTGTCGCATCTTCTAAAAATACTATAAGTGTGCGAAATTTATTTCATACTCCTCCGTCCGCGCAATTTTCGTAAAAAGAGGTACAAAGTTTTTGCTTCACGTATTAATACATACATTTACATTATCTATTTTTGTTTCGTGTTTGTATGTAATATGCTTCATACGTCACATGCATTTCTTGCGAAGTGTGTGGATGCATCTTTACTTTTAACTTTTACCATGACTTAAGCTTGAGTTTGATATTTAAGCAGTCATTAACTAGTAATCTTCATATTTCAATCAAATCTAAGTAACACTGAAAAGGCTGAACTATTAACAATAAATTATAGATTAACAAGTATAGAGATCATGTACTCTCAGAACAGAGGGTAGGCAGGGGTGGCGTAGCGGATCGCTAACTCGATAATCTTCCCCCAACTCACTCTGAAGATTTATTAATCAATCCCCTAAATACGTTCAAACTGCGCAAATTGAAAAATTATGTGTCGACATCTATCGAGAATCTTATGAGAAATAATTTAATGGTTTGAAAATAAAATTGTCTGAGTGTGTGATATATAACATAATAGAATAGAAAACACTTTATTATTCACCAAAATAAACAATTACAGAATGAATAAATTACTAGTGGTCGCCCGTAGACGAAATTCGACCATAATAATTAATGTCAAAGACTATAATACTTCTATAATCACAGATTTTGCCAAGACTACACTGTTAATTTGACTTTAACAATAAACAAAAGAGTATATATGCGTGTGTGTGTCAAGTACATGGTAGTGTGTGTATTGTTTTTTTTTAAATTGATTTAATGTATTTTTATGCATAATTTTAAAAAAGTAGCATTCGTCGCTTCTTCTCAAAACTATAGTATAAGTGTGCGAAATTTTATACTTCTCCGTCCGCGCAATTTTCGTAAAAATGGGTACAAAGTTTTTGCTTCACGTATTAATATGTATATGTCGCAGAACGGCCTCGTTCTCACGACATCTTCTTTAGTTATTGCAGGTTTAGTGGGCGTCTTCAGGATAAAATGCGAGCATTTAACACAATAGCCACGGTTTATACACTTTTAATTTAGATTTGATCAACATTATGACATAGTTTAGACCGAGCAGCGGGTTCAGGGCACCCGCTCATACTTCCAGCTTCAATACTTTCTTTAAAATAGTCCATGGTCCAACTCGACCTGTTGCCACCAACCAAATGTGTCACAAAAACTCCTCAGTCTACCCAAGTAGATACTACTCAAAGTATAGAGGGCGTCTGACCCCGCTCCGCCATATGCTCTGCTCTGATTGGTCGTTTATTAAATTACAATATTCATAACTTTTATTAGGTTAGCACGATCTTGAAGTTATAGAAACATTAAATAATCTAATTAAATTACATTAAGAATTTTAGAAGTGATTATAATGTAAACAAATGATATTGTGCGTTATACATCCTGTCAACAATACATCGTCATGTCGTCATAGTCATAGCTTCCCTCCGACACGGCCTTCCTGACGTATTACACGCCCTCGTGTAATAGGCCGCCCATTATGGATTATCTGCAAAAATAAAGATATTATAGTTCGGCCACTCCTGACCAAGGACATCGTGTACATTTTCATTCTGGATTTTTTTTCTGAGATCTGAGTCCTAACAGACTCCAGACTACACACCAAATCAAGTCAGCAGTATCGAAACTGCCACCTCGTCGCCCATCGAGCTACGCATTTTGGGTCAAACATCAAAACACAAATCAAAACATCAAACACAAAAATATCCAAATAAATAGTATACAGTCTCTCATTCTATCGATACCACTTTTCAATCGATACGTCGCCTCTCATTCCACCGATTTCACTTTTCAATCGCCACCCCGCCTTTTATTCCACTTTGTAATGGCCACCTCGCCTCTATTTCACTGGCCACCTCGCCTCTATTTCACTGGCCACCTCGCCTCTATTTCACTGGCCACCTCGCCTCTATTTCACTGGCCACCTCGCCTCTGTTTCACTGGCCACCTCGCCTGATACAAAGCTTAAATAAACCCAAACAAGCACTCTGCTACTCCTGACCTTCATACTTCAACATTCAAGTCAAAATAAACTTTCAAAATATAAAAAACATTAAAAAAAACATTTAGCATTTTAACTATCAGACTAAAATCGCTCACTCTATATCGACGGGTGCAAAGTAAATAAAGTTATCTACAAAATGATGATTTTTAGTATATTGTACAATCGTTTTAATAAAACAATTCTTTACAATATGACATTATTTGTTTTGCATATATCACATTATTTCAATAAATTTTCGTACGTAAAAAAGCCAGCTACGTATGTTCTTTCAAATACTACGAAGTTAATACGACCATCTTTCCGCTCTCCTGTAAAGTAGCTATTTTGCAGATATCTCTTTTTACTTTGCACCCGTCGATATGAACCTCTAAATTTAAAAACTACCCATTATAATAGTCAACTGAATTTACCAAGTTTAATAATTATTGAAATTCCATTATTTTAACTTCAAACAAAAACCGTGTTAACGCATCAGTCATCCAATCCGCTAACAACACTTCTCAATCAGTCAATCAAACCAATACATCTAAATGAGTGATGTACTCTCAACCAACCCCCGCTGGGCGTGGCTCGGATGACACTTTTTGACCAAAATAGACAATCAGAGCAACCAAGGTTGTCACTACGGGCTCCAGGGTCGGCAACTTATGAAAACTCATAATAATAGAGGAACAAACAAACTCAAAATAATTTTTCGATTTACCATGCGTTCAATAACTAGGGTATTCACTAATTCGAATTCGAAACTATCACAAAAATAATCTTAAATAAAAAAAATCAACTCACCAAAGTGTCTACTAACGTAAATACGCCCTGTGTACCTTATAGTGGCTTTCAAACTTCTTCATAGCCACACTTTCTTCACGGTAAAATTATTATCATCTGAATCTAAAATGTCTTTCATATAACGCCTGTAAACTTAATCATAAAACCAACGGAAAACATAGCGTAGCAATAATGTATCATAACCACTTTCCACTATACGTTATCTAAGTAAAAAAAACTCAAAAATTAGACCCGATTTTCACATAAAAATTATTGGAAGGTAAACTTGAAAAGACAATGAATTTCATGCACATCGTTTATAACATACAGTAGTTTTCTTATCAGAAAACCAAGGAAAACGTCGCATAGGAATAATAATTATGTTAAAGGCAACTTTCTACCATACATAATCTAAGTAAAATAATTTAAAAAACTAGACCCGATTTTCACAATATAAAAACTCTTGGAAGGTAGACTTGAAAAGACAATGAATACACGCATATCGTTTATAACGAACATAAATTTCTTGTAAGTAACCAACTCAACATTTTTTGGCAACCATATCGTAATTTTTCGTACACGAAAAATATCACTCAAATATGAGGGTAGTAAAATTGTCTACCACAAACGATGAACTATAATTTTTTTACATTAAAATTCTTAATTTTCAGAATTCACACTAAAATAATAATTAAAAATTACCATACCTCCTGCGCCAGGTAGAATAGGCACGTAGTTTTTATCTTACCCTGCACGATCAATAAAATTGCACATCCACTCGCTGTACTAACGTGAATTTGAACCATGCCGGCACATAGTAAGCCCAACGGTGACCAAACCATGCATAGGCCGACACACCGCCGCTCCACAGGCACATTCAGGACGTCACCACTACGTCGCCGCTATTGCCGGCGATGGCCCCGACATGTCAATCGTCCTCAAATGCTTTTGCTTCCACTGTGGGCATCCTTCAGTCCATCAGCACGCCTTCTTATACTGGCAAGGCTTCGCAGTCATTGCTTTCATTGTGGGCACAGGCTGAGATCCCACTTCTGATGTCGCAGAACGGCCTCGTTCTCACGACATCTTCTTTAGTTATTGCAGGTTTAGTGGGCGTCTTCAGGATAAAATGCGAGCATTTAACACAATAGCCACGGTTTATACACTTTTAATTTAGATTTGATCAACATTATGACATAGTTTAGACCGAGCAGCGGGTTCAGGGCACCCGCTCATACTTCCAGCTTCAATACTTTCTTTAATAAATAATAGTTTAAAAAAACTAAAAAAAACACGCTTTTATAAAAAATCCAACTAAAAAAACAAAAAATAAAATTTAATATAATATAAAAAAGCGTGGGGTGTATTCAAAGCGCTTTTTAAGATATTATATTATTAATTGAATACACCCCACGCTTTTTTATATTATATTAAATTTTATTTTTTGTTTTTTTAGTTGGATTTTTTATAAAAGCGTGTTTTTTTTAGTTTTTTTAAACTATTATTTATTTTTCATTTTTTAGTTGATTTTTGTTTAAATGTTTTTAAATACAAGCTTTTGAGATCCTGCATATCATGTAGCAGCAGAGTGCTAGCCAAGACAAGTAAAACGAGCCCAAACACGACGGGTCTATCTTGTTTAGTACAGGAGTTCCTATGGCCACCTTCCGACTCCATCATCAGATCAGCTCCATGGTACCATATTATTGCATTGTCACGCGATATAAACATACGAGCCCAAACACGAAGGGTCTATCTTGTTTAGTACAGGAGTTCCTATGGCCACCTTCCGACTCCATCATCAGATCAGCTCCATGGTACCATATTATTGCATTGTCACGCGATATAAACATACGGGCCCAAACACGAAGGGTCTATCTTGTTTAGTACAGGAGTTCCTATGGCCACCTTCCGACTCCATCATCAGATCAGCTCCATGGTACCATATTATTGCATTGTCACGCGATATACACATACGTGCAAAATTTCAGCTCAATCGGAAAACGGGAAGTCGGTCAAATTTAGGGGTCGGTTACAGACATACTGACTGACATACAAGTGAAGCTAATATAAAGCGTGTAAAATAGTCCATGGTCCAACTCGACCTGTTGCCACCAACCAAATGTGTCACAAAAACTCCTCAGTCTAACCAAGTAGATACTACTCAAAGTATAGAGGGCGTCTGACCCCGCTCCGCCATATGCTCTGCTCTGATTGGTCGTTTATTAAATTACAATATTCATAACTTTTATTAGGTTAGCACGATCTTGAAGTTATAGAAACATTAAATAATCTAATTAAATTACATTAAGAATTTTAGAAGTGATTATAATGTAAACAAATGATATTGTGCGTTATACATCCTGTCAACAATACATCGTCATGTCGTCATAGTCATAGCTTCCCTCCGACATATATAAATTTAATGGAAAAACAAAAAGCGACCTTATCGCTTAAAGCGATCTCTTGCAGACAACCTGACAGACGATATAAATACATTAGAAACGACATATCAAAACATCTTTTGCACAGCGTTTTCCCGCGTTCAGGTACCCTTTTATATATAACAGCATAGCAAAGCTAAGCAAAGGTGAAATTATTAAATTAACATCAAAACAGACAAAAAAGTTTACATTCAAACTCTTACATTCTCTTATGTACTCTCAGACAGAAGAACTACTGCGTATTGTGTCTTAAATACACACACACACAGTCGCGTCTGTGTGCGTCTGTGTGTGTG
Organism: Dendrolimus pini; assembly: GCA_949752895.1. Lineage (NCBI taxonomy): Eukaryota > Metazoa > Arthropoda > Insecta > Lepidoptera > Lasiocampidae > Dendrolimus > Dendrolimus pini. The sequence continues at coordinate 21,391,410 of OX457137.1, read as the reverse complement.
TGTGTAACACACACAGACGTACACAGACGATACAGGCTTTGCCTAGTGCAGAGTTCTTTAGGAGCCGTTAAATAAATTTGAATTTGAATATGGCCGCTGCTTCGTTTGCGCGTGAGACTTTAACAATAGGTATTTTATGTCTTCACAACCAAGCACGGTATTTATATACAAATGAAAATCTGTCTCTCTTTTCTTTCACCTTCTCCCAATCGTTTTGGGGTCAGCACTAGAGATGTTATGGATATGAAATTATTTCGGATTATCCGTTAGTTACAGATAGTTTCAGTTACGGATTTTGAAGATATTTTAAAATTAAAACGCACTTGTTATATTCTGTAAGTAAATTTAATGCCACAAGAGTAAATGACTGACTGGTTATGTGTAAGCAATACTCGTAGAATTAATAAACAATGCATGGAGGTACTCGCGTGGTATGTATGACGGTTCGGCCAAGCAATAACAAAAGCCTGTCATAATGGCCAAATTAGGTGAATATCTCGGGAAATCGACTTACCCAGTATATTACCACATAAAACTTGTATTTTGGCATCCTAAAACTGTTCTCAAAATTCACATATAATTGGATGGTCGCAAGTTTTAAAGTCAGGGGTCAAAGGTCACAAAATAATTTTTTTTTTTGCAAATATCTCCTCATTTTCTATAGGTTTTACGCTATTTGTATTTATTATCAAAATTGTAGAGAATCAAATTCTCTACAACTTTTGAATTTAAAATGTTTTCATACGTTGAACTGTTTTCGAGATAGAGGGCGGAGAGCGCGCGGTCAGTGAATGAGGTCAACTGGTAGTCTTGATCAAAAAGTCATAATATTAAGGTTATAAATTATTGCTAAATATATAATTGTCCTTTTTTTATTAACTTTTTCATTATTTCATTGGTGTTGCAAATGTCCATAGGCGATGGTAACCGCTTTCCATCAAGTGGGCCGTTTGCCTATCTGTTGAACTCCTGCAATAAAAAAAGAACTGGTTCGGGCTTTAAGAATGAATATCGAAATGAGAAAATATCAGGGTGGCTAATGCGGACCAGAAGTTAACAAAAACCCATCCTTTAAAATTTTTATCTGTCCATTAGAGCGTCGTCTGTTTATTAAAGTATCATCAGAATATAAGCTAGCTCTATGTAGCGTTTCATTTAAATCCGTTTAGTAGTGTTCATGTGATGGTTTAACAGACAGAGAGAAAAAAAACCGAATTTGACTCCCTGATTTTTTTCACATCTTTAAATGCTTTGTAAAAAGTCGAACCATCTACAGATTTATAATAGTAAGTATAGAGGTAAGTACCACTGTAGAACATTTTTTGAAAGTCATATAAGTTAAAGATATGTTGCTGCGGAATTTGTTGCGTCGCTTTTTCTCCCTGAACAGTATCTAAAATTGCTTTTGAAGAAGTGGTAAGTAAACTCATTCACACACTCCACATGCACTTCCTTACAACACCAGCATGTAATAGATACACTCTACATTAGTATAAATTTAGTATTAAAATTAGAATAAATTAATATAATAAGTTATTCGTAAGGTACAGCACAACACACAAATCACTGAATTAATGTCATACAAAATAACAAAAATAACCAATAAACTCTAAACTGTACGTGTATAAACTCTACAAACTTTCTTAGAAATTAAGTTGTGAAAAAGGGTACGAAACTCTCCTTGGAGTTGTTATAATAAAAATTAAAAAAAACCATGACTTTCAGTAATCCTTAAGATTCTGTTTTGGAATAAATAAATTCGTTTTCTGTTTTTAAGACCTCATAGCCTGAATCTTGTAATTTCTAAAATCGTTATTATTATGGACTTGATATGATGGTGACATCACAACGTAGGTGTCGTTATGATTTGATTGAAGCATTACGAGCCATGGCAGATTATGGCGGATGACCAGACATGGGGCGGAATTCAATGGAATATTAATTGGTTTTAAACAACCTGCTGGATTATGGCAGTAATTGAACCATTCTCACTTCCACCGTTCTGTTGTGGTTTCATATTTATGTTTTTGTTTACTCTACTATGGTATATTCATAATACTGTTATATCTTTCAATATTGTTTAAATGTTGCTTAGAACTTAACACCGATTCAAACATAGGGCTAAATCCTTTTAATTCAGATTAAAAAGTTTTTATTCAAATTAAATTCCACTGATGTCACACTTCATACATTACGAGTATATCGTTATAATATATTGAAGCTTGAAAACAAGAAATTTGAAGTATTAACGAAAACCTTGAAACCATTTTCAACTCCCATCTTTATGAGCGTAGTGTTTAAATGATTAAATATAATGTATTTTATCTCATTCTCTCGCAGTCTTAATCCTATACATTTATGTGTTTATCTCTTTTTAGTGTCGCTTTTTGAAAATGTGTGTGCGTGCACACAGATAATTTATTTATTAACTTTTATTCGTATAATTACAACTTAGAGCCCGACAAAGAAAATTTCCACGTAATCTGTAAAAGCACATTTCATTAGCTATCGGCACTTGAACTGATTCAATCATTTTATGATCGTCTTCTTTTGTGCACTTATTTAGTGGCATACGTTTCTAAATAATTGTGGAGAACAGCCTATTGTTCTATTGTACTCCTTTACCGCCACTTGCAGGCTGCATAATTAGCCAGGTGTTGCGGATTACAAGCTAATTGTGTGTGTGTGAGAGAGAGAGAGAGTTACAAGGAAATTGTGTCGACGTTGCCGAGCGGGCACATTTGCATTTGTGAAGTAAGTAAACGACGGCCTGATTGAGAGGGGGGTCAGTTGAGCTACAACTACGATACGGGCGTGACGTGTGTACATTCGGGAATCTAATAGTGACGGACTTTGCGCGTTTTATTGAATTACGACCTTCTGCATTACGTTTGAATTTGTTGTGTTCGGTTATATTTGTACCTGCGTTATACCTGTTTGTATTGTTCTAATAAACTCTATAATAATTTTAACGGCATTTTAATTCGAGTCCCACTAACTCGTAACAATATAAATATAATAACTCCTTTACCCTACATTCGTCAACATATTATAATTCAAAATAAACTTCACTCTTACCGTTTTAGTCTAAAAATTTTACTACTTATCAGTTTTATTTCGGTCTAAATGTTTAATCATCGGTCTTATTGACTCTAACCTGTGCTGCACAATGTAAAACTCCTATCTCATTCTCTCGCAGGCGTAGTCGTATAGATTTATATGTATCTCTTTTTAGTGTCCCTTTTTCGTTTCATCGAGTTTCAAATCACAACGATTCTAAAAAAGTTTCACTACAAAAAAAATCCAGGCAGGCCGCTCAGTGAAATTTTGAATTTTCCGAAGGCTGAAACATTGACGTGACGTATGCGTGATAGCAACGTTTTCACGGCTCGATAGCCGGTAATAAAAGCCTCCACATGTTTACCTAACGACCGGTAATGAAAACATTTTTTCCGTTTTTTCCCGAACGTAATTTATAGAGGCTTTTGTTGAATGCGGCATTTGTATGGACAAGGGCAAACAATAAATTTGTTGATAATAGCAAAATGGGAATAAGGATATTTTGAATAACATTTTTCAATTGGTGTATGATGATGTCTTCAGATATAAGTTGAATGAATGAAAACTCTTCATTGTTCAAGATGTTTTGTATAATATATATTAAAAAATTTAAAAACTTCGTTTAAAAAAACCGACTTCAAAAACTAAAAAACTAAAATGTATAAAATAACTTATTTCTAAAGCTATTATTATTAATATATATTATCTAAAACATCTTAAAGTCGGTGCTTAGTAATTTTCAAAATATAGTAATTTTTATGTTTTGCTTTGCACCGACTTCAAGATGTGTTAGATAATATATATTAATAATAATAGCTTTAGAAATAAGTTATTTTATACATTTTAGTTTTTTAGTTTTTGAAGTCGGTTTTTTTAAACGAAGTTTTTAAATTTTATTTGTTACTTTTTAGTGTCTAGCTATGTATGGGTGGACCTACAAATGGTGCCGCGCTTCTTAAAAAATATAGGTCCTAAGAACCCGGAACAAAATTTTTTTCGTAAAATGAAAACTACTGGGCCAAACTATGTCAAATTTTTAGGGGACCACATGGCAGCTATTCCGCGTCGAACAAAAAAGAATCACGTAAATCGAATCATAAATCTCAGAGTAATTGGTGTACATATGGAACGGAGTGAAAATTATTTTCATGAAAAATGTTCATAAAATGAAAACTACTGGGCCAAACTATGTCAAATTTTTAGGGGACCACATGGCAGCTATTCTGCGTCGAACAAAAAAAGAATCACGTAAATCGGATCATAAATGACGGAGTAATCGGCGAACATATGGAACGGAGTGAAAATTATTTCCATGAAAAATGTCCATAAAATGAAAACTACTGGGCCAAACTATGTAAAATTTTTAGGGGACCAATTGGAAGCTATTCCGCGTCGAACAAAAAAAGAATCACGTAAATCGGATCATAAATGACGGAGTAATCGGCGAACATACATAAAAAAAAAGGAACAAAAAAAAAAAAAAGATTCCGACGAATTGAGAACCTCCTCCTTTTTTCGAAGTCGGTTAAAAATAAGATATTATAATTAAAAATAGCTTTAGAAATAAGTTATTTTATACATTTTAGTTTTTGAAGTCGGTTTTTTTAAACGAAGTATTTTTATTTGTTACTTTTTAGTGTTTAGCTATAGGTATACGAAAGGTGCCGCGCGCCTTAAAAATATAGGTCCCAAGAAACAGGAACGGAAAATAATTTCATAAAATGAAAACTACTGAGCCAAAGTATATTAAATTTTTAGGGGACCAAATGGCAACTATTCCCCATTGAACTAAAAAAGAATCACGTAAATCGGATCATAAATCACGGAGTAATCGGCGAACATACATAAAAAAAATACCGACCAAGTTGAGAAACTAATAAAAAAACCGACTTCAAAAACGAAAAAACTAAAATGTATAAAATAACTTATTTCTAAAGCTATTATTATTAATATATATTATCTAAAACATCTTAAAGTCGGTGCTTAGTAATTTTCAAAATATAGTAATTTTTAACCGACTTCGAAAAAAGGAGGAGGTTCTCAATTCGTCGGAATCTTTTTTTTTTTTTTGTTCCTTTTTTTTATGTATGTTCGCCAATTACTCCGTCATTTATGATCCGATTTACGTGATTCTTTTTTTGTTCGACGTGGAATAGCTTCCAATTGGTCCCCTAAAAATTTTACATAGTTTGGCCCAGTAGTTTTCATTTTATGGACATTTTTCATGGAAATAATTTTCACTCCGTTCCATATGTTCGCCGATTACTCCGTCATTTATGATCCGATTTACGTGATTCTTTTTTTGTTCGACGCAGAATAGCTGCCATGTAGTCCCCTAAAAATTTGACATAGTTTGGCCTAGTAGTTTTCATTTTATGAACATTTTTCATGAAAATAATTTTCACTCCGTTCCATATGTACACCAATTACTCTGAGATTTATGATTCGATTTACGTCATTCTTTTTTTGTTCGACGCGAAATAGCTGCCATGTGGTCCCCTAAAAATTTGACATAGTTTGGCCCAGTAGTTTTCATTTTACGAAATTTTTTTTGTTCCGGGTTCTTAGGACCTATATTTTTTAAGAAGCGCGGCACCATTTGTAGGTCCACCCATACATAGCTAGACACTAAAAAGTAACAAATAAACTTTAAAAACTTCGTTTAAAAAAACCGACTTCAAAAACTAAAAAACTAAAATGTATAAAATAACTTATTTCTAAAGCTATTATTATTAATATATATTATCTAACACATCTTGAAGTCGGTGCAAAGCAAAACATAAAAATTACTATATTTTGAAAATTACTAACCACCGACTTTAAGATGTTTTAGATAATATATATTAATAATAATAGCTTTAGAAATAAGTTATTATGTTTTACTTTGCACCTACTTCAAGATGTTTTAGATAATATATATTAATAATAATAGCTTTAGAAATAAGTTATTTTATACATTTTAGTTTTTTCGTTTTTGAAGTCGGTTTTTTTAAACGAAGTTTTTAAATTTTATTTGTTACTTTTTAGTGTCTAGCTATGTATGGGTGGACCTACGAATGGTGCCGCGCTTCTTAAAAAATATAGGTCCCAAGAACCGGGAACAAAAAAATGTTCGTAAAATGAAAACTACTGGGCCAAACTTTTTAGGGGACCAATTGGAAGCTATTCCGCGTCGAACAAAAAAAGAATCACGTAAATCGGATCATAAATCACGGAGTTATCGGCGAACATACATAAAAAAAAGTATTTAAAAAAAAAAATCCCGACGAATTGAGAACCTCCTCCTTTTTTCGAAGTCGGTTAAAAAACCAGTACCAATTGAACACTTTCATGAATATTTTCAAAAACTATGTACTTAAAAACTGCAGAGATATCAATTTGTCTAGCCCGATGAAGATACGCTCTAAGGCTCCACCCTAGACTATATATATCTTTTCATCTCTTTTTTCCACAGGTACGTAGAAGAAACCTGTTCACACAGGATTTGAAGATACTTAGGTTGTAGGTATCCGAAAGCCAGTCTCCGACAACAGACTTTCGGAATATATTTTTTTTATATTTTTTATTGCAGGAGTTCAGCAGACAGGTAGACGGCCCACTTGATGGAAAGCGGTTACCATCGCCTATGGACATTTGCAACACCAAAGGTGCTACAAATGCGCTGCTGCTCTCTTAATAACAGGAGTCTGTCTTTCGCGATGATTTTATTGTAGTTAAAACACTTCGGTTGCATTATTTATGTCGATGACCTCTGTGTTAGAGTGGGTCCCAGGTTTCCTTACTTAAACGAACTTCTTTTTAATTGCTATGGTGTATGGTCCATAGTACCCATACGACAAGCGTGACTTCCTTACTTCGCTTTATATACAGCGTGTTTATCAATTTTTTCTACCACATCCATACTAAGTTGCCCTTGTAGACCTCATTAACGGGCCCCATGGCCCCTGTTGCGTCATAATCGTCCGCACCTGTCACGCAGGGGACTCACATCGCTACGTCACTGTCCCAACGGTGACGTATTATACGTGTTCACTGTACTGATACGTGTATATTAAATACTCATTTTTTTTTCATTCACGACCGTGCTACACGTATAGACAAACTTCTTTTTTGAAATCTGTACTTATTCCGGTGAAAGACAGATCTTAGAAATCATCATGTCCACTTGTCGATATTTCTTTGTATTAATACGATGTGTGAGTCTTGAATTTGAAACTTTATTAGACGTGAGTCCAAACTGTAAAGCAGAAGATCGTAATACTATAAAACGCGCAATGACTCTAGATATTAAATTCTTGTTTCGAATGCACACTTAATGACTCCTCGATCACAGTTGAAACTCAACTAACTCTGTCTCAAAGGGCTGACCTTATATTTTGGCAAAATAGACATGGACCACCGAGCAACATGCACACTATTCAACAATCAGCAATGAAAACTGGTTACTACATCTTACTCTACGATCCACCATAAAGACAAAGAGGAGATTAGTTATTGGGAATAAATGGTTACTTAGAGAATTAGTGCAAACAAATGACAGTGAACAATTAAAATGATAACAAATGATGATTACAGGTAATTTATATACCAAGGGTACAAAACACCTGTCTGATAGTTCAGCTTTTCTTTTCACCACTTTTCTTTAATTACACGCTTTTATTTTCACTAAATTCACCACTAAACTCGTCACTGTCTTCTATTCCTCTTCCAACTCTTTCGTATCGCAGTTGTCGTTTCGCTATCTTCAACTGAACTACTCATTAGACGCGACTTACGCTGCTTATATACCCGGAAGAATCTACTGGAAGCCATAATTTCGTTATTCTTCTATTCACTATCTATCCCTTTCTAAACATCTATCTATCTCTGTCTTTTCCTTCCTGAACTTTCTGTTCTAGAAATTTTGTTCATCGTCTATCCTTTCCTAAAATGTACCTGTCCTTGTCTTTAGCATACAGAATCTTCTACATTTTTCTAAAATTTCTTAAACCAACTAAGTCGTTCCATTATCACTCGCCGCAATATTGATATACAAATATATACATAAAGTTACATAGACATACATAAATTACTGTTTACAAATTTAGATAGTGGTCTTTGAGGAGTTTATTAAAAGATGTATAACAATCTATAAAAATATTGTTACATACCGACAAAGAAGTGCACACCTGGTTTATTACCTTTCCCGCATTGATACTTCTTTTGTTTATTTTAGACTAGCTAGACAATAGCCTATTGTTCTCGTTTATGGCCGTCCGCAGGAATAATTAAGCAGGTGTGCAGATTACGTTTTCTTGGAAAAACTTAGTCCACGCGGTCGATTGTTGTATTGTCCAGTTTACTATAAAACAATGCCCGAACGGAGGTGAGGGGCAGTCAAGCGACGATTACGATACAGACAAGACGTGTACATTCGATAAGTGACGGACTTTGCGCGTGTTATTGAATCGTGCAGTTTGTACTGGTTGTATCCAGTTATATTTGTGCCTGTTTTATACGTATTTGTATAGTTCTAATAAATTATATAGTAATTTCAACGGCATTTTAATTCGAGTCCTGAAGCTCGTAACAATATATTTGACAAGTGCTCAAAAATCGTACAGGGATAGGTGTGGGATTAATTGATGCACTGAAAAACATCGGTTGAGACACGTTTCCAATTTGCACGTAATCCCCTGAAGGGTGGCTTTTGAGGGTGCCCTTTGAGGGCCTAACAAAACAACCGATGGAACACGCCAATACCCTTTGATACTAATAAAGGGCGTATTTACATATTATTTTGAGGTTTTAATTGCTTGTGATAAATGGTTGCGAGTTGATAATTTTAATTATCACTCTGAATTTTGTTTGCGTGCAATTTTGAAGTCAGATGCTTACTACTTATTTCTTTAAATTTAATTGATGGTTATTGGTTTATAATACGTACGGAATATAATAACCAAAATGTAGTCTAATATGCTATGTAGAAAATAATTATAGGTGATTTTTATTTTTTGTTGCATTGATAAATCATTAACAAAAAAATGTTGAAAAAAAATAGTCGTTGAAATTATTTGGGCACTGACCACCTTGATGTTTTTCACCATTTTCCACTTCTAAAGACTGATTTTGCATTATATAAGTATGAATTTTCACATTATTACAGTAAGTCGTGGTAACATAATACCTAACGCACGCGTCCCAACATCAAGGGCTGCGGGTTCGATCCTTGCCTGAACGCATGCACAATTTAGTCAGACCGTTTTCTGACCTAATATGCATATTGTTACAATTACCACGTGCTAACAACGGTGAAGGAGAACATCGTGATGCAGCTTGTATATCGAGATGACCGATGTGTCAAACCTGCCAAGCCGCTTTAGACAAGCTTGGCGGGGTACACTCTCCGTTCTGCTATAATGGAGGCTCGAGCCTAGAAGTGGGACATTTATGGGCTATTATTATATAAGTAAGTAGTTAACTTGCGATTAAGTCTTTACAGTTGTTTGGAAAGATATCTAATTAATCGACAAATTATCACTTTACTGGATATTTTAAACGATAAGGAGTTATCATCACATACCACTTCATGAGTTTCGTAAGTTAACTATTTAAATAATGCAAATTAAAAACAATGACTTTGAAAAGTAAATTCACGTTATCTATTTATGTAATTATAAGAGTAATTAAGGAACATTGTTATGTTTTTTTAACAGCTGGCTAATGATACTTATATTCAAATTCAAGTCATAATTCAAAATAACCACTGGAGAACACCTTTTGAAGGTCATACATATAAGTTAAAACTTAATTTAACTTTCTATTCTATGCATGAGTTCAGCAGACTGGCAGACGGTCCACCTGATGGAAAGCGGTTACCATCGCTTATGGTACAGATGGGGATTACATATTCTTTTTGGCAAAATAGCTATGGGATTCAACAATATTAAAAACAGACTAAAAACAAGTGTCTTTGAAAGTTTCGTTTCGTGTATTTTTTATTTCTTTTGAATTTTACTTTGCTTTTGTGCTATGAAAATTTACAGTTGCAAAGAAAATCCATATTAATAATGCATCAATGTCATCCAAGGGCGCGTCGTGACTACCCCTTAAAGATTATTTTTTACGCACCGGCACAATGGACGGCGAGTATTAATCTTCTATAGGAATTGTGATTGTAGACCCCTGGAGTTTGCATCCAGATTTTGTTCCATTCATGGACCCTTGTTTCCACCCTTACGAGACACAGGGGTCGAAAGAACGGCGAATAATGTAATGATGAAGAAATAGTAAGTAAATCATTCAAGTGTAATTTAATTAGATACGTGGCGGACGTTCCTTCATGCTATGTGTCAAATTTATAGAACACACTATAAAACGCGCTAGGATTACAGTATAAAATCTCAAGTAAAACTTTTAATCAAAGTTTGTTTACTAACTCGTATACTTAAATGAGTCGTACATTGAAGTCCAATTTAGCTTATTTAATTACATAATTTTTATGGAGGCTGGGCTGGTGGTGCTGTGTTTGGAGCACGTGTTACTAGTTATATTAATTTTAGTAGGCAATTGTGATTCTTAGTATCCTTCCTCCGTAGTAATGTCTATAAAATTACTTTAGTTATAATCTTTTCTTTCCACACTCTTCTACTCTGAGATACGTCCTTTGTCACACCACAAATCATTATATCATCCTTCATACAATCCCTCCATCTGGTTATTGGTCTCGCAGTTTAACATTCTTTTTGTCATGTGATTTTCATCCTTCTCATTACACGCCCATACCACCTCAATCTTCTTCCTCTCAATTTGTCAGCCACGGGTGCAACTTTTAAGGATTCCCTTTTTCTCGCCTTGTACATTTTACATTTTTGTAAGACCACATTCTCATTTCAGCTGAGTGGAGGCGTTTGTGGTCTATCATTTTAGTGACCCAACATTCGGACCCGTATATTTGTAGTTGTAAATATATATATACAAAATTATAAACAAAATTTTACTCGCGATAGTTATTGACAGTGTGTTGCTTAAATGAACCCCCTTTGCCCTTCGAAGACATTTTCTAAGAGATTTCTTTTATTACCAAGCACGAAACCTAAAAAACTGAATATGATGTACTCACATCGGGTATAAAGTGCAATTTTATGGCCAAAGCTTTATGGCGTAGTGGAGGAGAGATTATTAAATTAATGTTCTGCTGCTCACGCCGTATAATAATAAAATAGAGATTGAATATTGAAGGGGATTTCAAGTAAGTTTTTTGTTTATCTTCTTTATACAAACTAGTATTATAACATTAAAAATCAATAAATTATTAAAAGGTAAAGTTTTTTTTGTTTGTAGGAAGTAATCTCTTGAACTATTGCATTGATTAAAAAAATTCTTTCACTAAAAGAAAGCTACATTATTCCCGAATGAGATCGGCTATATTTGATAGTGATTATTAATATTTTTATTTTTTCACTGTTCAGACTAATGAACTGAAAAAGTTTTGTATGACAATTCTGTGTTTATTAAAATGGAAAATTGAGACTAATTGGGACCTTTACATGACACCGCCTACAATAAGTCTACTTTTTCGTATAATTCAATGAAAATCAAAAGGTTTCGCTGTCAAAGGGATGTGTGACGCAAAGCAAATTTCCACAGGCAATTCAACTGCCTCTAATTAGACGCTTTTATAAATTGACTATACAAAAACGTTACTAAAAATGACTTTTTCTATTGAACTGAACTACCACAGTAAGCTGACAGACCGGAAAGCGGTTAGCATCGCCTATGGACACTTGTAACACCAAAAGTGCTACAAATGCGCTGCTGCTGTCTTAAGGGAGACTGGAATATGGTCACTCTAGATCAGAGGTGGCGGCCATCTTGATGGCCATCGACACCAGGGCCCCGAGTCTATAACTCAAATTGCCAATCTAATCGAATTGGAATCACCACTTTTAATGAATTTGGTAATCTGTAGACTATCTCGGCTCAATAGTGGAATCAATCTTGATTTGAAAATCCCGTGCACTCAATTCCTCACTAGTAAAGTACCGCTGAAAATAATTTTAAAATTCCATAAACAGAGAGCTATTTGATTCACATGGAGAGAAATTTCATCACTGATGCTGGTCGTTTTACGAATGGCGAACCCCTACTACCAAATAAAATGACTGCATAAAATGATTCCTCAAGAGTGTCAGATGGGTCAAGTATCTTTAACTAAATTAGCAATCGAGTCGAATTGGAATAGCAACTTAGGGGTATCAGACAAATTACATCAGACGAATTATGTCTTTTTCTTCTGGAATCGTCAAAAATTTTCTGATACTCCTTAAAGCGACTAGATTGTTTCACCATCCCTCGCCACAATATCTTCTCGATATCGCCACGGCAGAATAATAGTAGAAAAAATTGATAATACCATGAAACGGCGTCGGCCCTAATGAATATAGAAAAGCCACCAAAATTTTAAACAAGTATTTCGCGAGTTTTCGCTTAAAAATATTATTTATATTGAAATTCAAAAGTTTTTATTAAAAATAAGTTCCACTGGAGAACACTTGTTAAAAGTCATACATATAGGTTACAATTTTATTTTACTTCCTATACTATTAAATCCTATATGTACACCGCTTCGCAACGTGTTATTGCTGTTAAGGAGAAGAAGCGTCAAGAAACTCCCAAGCAACACGTCTAGCTAAAAATTGTTTTGCTTTGTATTTCTCTTATTCTATTTATATCTCAAGTTCTTTTTTATTACGTTTTATACAGAAGTATGTTACAGAATGACTTGAAGAATTAACGGAATTGGACTGACAGCTCAACTGTGATGGAAAGTTGTTACCGTCGCCTATGGACATTAGCAATACTAGAGGTGTGGCCAATGTGCTGCCGGCCTTGAAGGAGAATTGAGATGATAGTGTCCAGCGATTTTGACAAGATAGTTATAGTAGAATTCGGCCCCTGACATGCTATGGATAATGACGATCACCGCGTGCCTATCAGAGACACGAGTCCAGCAGCAGGACGTTACAAGTAGTATACGTGGATAATTTGAGAACCATTTTCACTTAAAATTTTTCCAGTAAACAGACAATATATCGCATTAAAATTCAATTTGATTATTTCGTATGAAAGGGTAAGTCAAGTTAAATTGATTGATTCGGATTGAATCGAGGCAGGAATCGTGTTTCACGGTACCACCATCTATTGGAGGCCCTTTGTGGTGATGCATCAAACTGTAAAACAGGTAATGGCTTGTTATTGGTAACTTGTGCCATATTATAGAAATATAATCATAGAAGTGCGAGTTATTTTTATATGAAAAACCTATGACAGTGTAATAATTACATATGATTAATTATATCTATCTATATTATAAAGATATAGTGATAAAATGGTCATCGAAGTGTGACATTGTGTGACAAGTGGTGGGACATTGTGTCCTAAATTTCGTGATGTCACTTTTAAGAATCTAATATATTTATAAACTATTTATAAACTTATAAATATTTCCAACTCTATCTATATGTGTTGTGCACTGTTAAAATTAGAATGGAATAAAATAGAAAACACTTTATTGCTCACCAAATATATAATATAATATACAATTTCAAAAATGCACAATTACAATAGTATCATGGTAGAAACAATAGGCGGCCTTATTGCTTAAAAGCAATCTCTTCCAGGCAACTTAAATTAAGGAATAGTTTGACCTAATCTGGCGATGTAGGTGGTGCAGATTTATTAGATCATAAACAAACATACTTAAACTACATATTTTATAAATATGTTTGTATATGTTATATACAAACATATTTATAAAATATGTGTATTAATTAGTGTATAGTATAAGAATTAGGCATAATTATTTAAAAAAAATAGTGTTTTCTCAATGATTTCTTAAATGTAGGCGATATTTTGGCCTCTATAATAGCAAGGGGCAGCGCATTCCAAAGATAGCCTATACATTATAAAAAAATAATTTGAATGGACTATCCAAGATCGGAGTTTGAGACCACACTCTTTGCGAATGTGGTTTAGCTGAAGGGACTTTGGAACATATTTTCTTTCATTGCCCTAAAAGCACAACTCCACATTATGATATTCTTCCACAAGTTTCCCCCCGCCCTGTCACTGTTAATTATTTACTAACTCAAAATAATAATGTTTGTATAGGTATATATATTTTATGTAAATTTTTAATGCTTAATAATATTTACTTATAGTGTAGGTAGCCTAACGTAGAACATGTTTGTTTTTTCAACAGGATTTTAGAAGGTGTTTGAAACCGAATACCAATTAGTATCCTACCTTTTAAAAAAATAAACCGACACTTGTCACTAAGTACTCAAACGACCGACAAAGACCAATTCACACCTTCAGTTTATTACCTTTCGGCATTTGGACTTTTTTGTTTACTTTGTGTTTAAAATTTGTAATTAGATAAAAACAGCCCATTGTGTATTGTAATCTTTATGGTAGTCATTGAGCAGGTGTGATTCTTGGAAATTCAGTCTACGCGGTCGAGTACTTAGACATATTGTATTTGTACAGTATATAGCAATGCCCCAACGGAGGGGTGAAGCAGTCAAGCGATAACCACAAGCGAGAAAAGACGTGTGTAGATTCGAAAATCTTTTTAGTGACGGACTTTGCGCGTGTTATTGAATCGTGCATTACGTTTGTACTGGTTGTGTTCAGTTATATATGTACCTGTGTTATACGTGTTTGTATAGTTCCAATATTTTCTATACCAATTCCAACGGCATTTTAATTTGAGTCCTCCAACTCGTAACAATATAAATTTTACAAAATATAGTAATTTATATACTTTACTTCGTACCGCCTTCAAGCTGTAGTAGAAAATATCTTGCTTTTTAGCTACTTTTGAAGTATGTTTCCTTTTTGGTAGATTTGTTTAATTAATGTTCAATTTTGTACTTTGTCGGCAACTCGGCACATGAAAGTATTTTCCAAGCTACCCTCGTGGTTCTAAAGGGTCCAATAGCCCCAATACTTGATGGTGGCATGCTGTTTCACGTTTACCCTCTACTCTATGACCCTATACAGAACACGCCGCAACGAACGTGTTAATTAGTGCAAGATGAGTGCACCTGGCTTAATGCAATACTTGCGTGTTACCGACATATGGGGAACAAGGGGGAGCCTGATTAGTCGTTTCGCTGGTCATTTACAAGACTATGAGTTACAGGGTCTCTTCCATGCCTAATACTTCAAACAGCGATATCATGTTGCGGAGACAAGATTGTTTTCCACTAGGAGATAATTTTGAAAGTAAGACTTCTATTAGGATTTATTCTGTCACGAAAAAGTGTTACGGCCGTGGTGAAAGGCGGCATAAATTTAGACTAGACGTGGTGAAAGGCGGCATAAATTTATCCTAGACGTGGTGAGAGGCGGCATAAATTTAGACTAGACGTGGTGAATGGCGGCATAATTTTAGAATAGACTTGGTGAAAGGCGGCATAGTTTTAGACTAGACTATGGATGCGTTTGTTGGTTCCGATTCGAATTCAGTTTTTTTTATAATATTTTCTTAAGTTTTCGCGACTCTTATACGTTTTAACCCAAACCCAGCAAAGACCCAAACCCAGCAAAAACCAACTGCCAGACCTCAACAAACTGTAAGCTCTTTCTGCGTGCAACGGAACACAAACCAACTTGACTGATAATTTCTTTTATTTTTCCTTCGACCGATTTTAATATTATATAACATTTTTAGAGCTAGGCATGTTTGCTGAAGAGTTTCTTGCGCCGCTTCTTCTCTTCTAGAGTAAATAATATCCATAACAAAATTAAAACTAAATAATTAAAATGATCAAGTTGGCGGAAGGCTAAATTAAAACTTTAACAATACTCGTTGACAATTGCCATCTTTGTCTTCCGTGATCACGGCCACTGAAAAGCGGCCGAAACGTCGAAATAACCAAAATCAAATAAATTACCACGCTTAAAACCGTTAAAACGTAGTTTTATGAGTTTTTTTGTTTGCAAAAAATAAAAAAGGCATTCATTAACTTCATTTATTACCTTAAATTAAGATTAAAAAATCAAATTCTACTGTGATTTCTGTTTTAAATTCGCTGTATTCACACGTTTAGAAATACAACTTAGATTATAAAATGTCACAGATATATGCTAGCTATGTGTGTATATGATTTTATTCTGTTCTGTGAAATAAATTAAATAAATAAATAATTACAATAGTCATCGTTACTTACGAGTATATAACAGATTTGAGCCCAAAGCAGTCTCGTAGTGTATCCGTAAAAGCGTAACAGAAAGGTAGAGTCACTGTCACATTTACAATATTAGTATGGATTTGTATTATATTATTATTATTAAATTAATATAACAAAATTTTTGGACCCCTTTTTACGAAAATTGCGCGGACGGAGAAGTATGAAATTTCGCACACTTATAGTTTATATAGAGAAGAAACGACGAATGCTTATGCATAAAAAATACATGAAATCATTAAAATAACATTACATACACTACCATGAATGTGACACATACACGCATATATACTGTTTTGTTTATTGTTAAAGTCAAATTAACAGTGTAGCCTTGGCAAAATTTATGATTATAGAAGTATAGTCTTTGACAACAGGGCCTTAATAATGTTTAAACTTATAATTTAAATTAATTATGGTCGAATTTCCACCACTGGACGACCACTAGTCTCATTAAATGATTACATTGGTAAAGTCTTTTCTGATAAATCGCACAGGTCATTGTCGTACTGACCACATTAAATAAAGGCTGCAAACAGTTCTTACAATTGAAAGAGCGGCCAGTCGAGTTCAGTTCATGGGTCAGAATAAGGGGCATGCAAATATACGTTTCTTCTCATATCTAAAGCTGTTACATACCAGGGTTGGATTAAGCCCACTCTGAATAGGCGGTGGAACTAACCTTGGTGGTGGTTGTATAGTGTGACTGGCGATCTGCCTTTCCATCAGTGCCGCCTATGTAGCACGCTGGACTCTGCGTTCCATACGCTGGTTGAGTGAGCAGCATAGGCACCGCAGAGATTTGAACTCGAGGCCGTCGTAGGTCCGATCGATTCGCTGGGCAGTCTGATCCAGGCTATGCTGCACAGCGACGATCATTGGGAGGGAGCATCCATATTCTGCGAGGCTGTAATGTCTCAAAAGAGGGCTGCTGAACGAGAGAGGGAGAGAGGTGCGCATGCGACCCGCGAGTACAGACGTTAGTTGGGGCCCCGGAGACGCAGATATGCACAAGACCTCCTCCCGTGATTCCGCTACAGAGGTCCTCCAGCACCTGGGGAGCGGAGGATCAAGCCCCTGTTGACGAAGTGAGTTTGCCTCTCCACTCCTCCACTTATTAGCAGGATCAGTGTGGGAGTAACTAAGTTCTAAGTCTCACGCTTTTCCTACCATGAGCGCGAGGCACATGGGAGGAAGGGGGTTTTAGTGGAGTATTGGCCCTTGTACCTTGCTGAGTCTCCACACAAGCCGGCAATGGACTCTGTTATCTGCACCATCTTCAGTGGATAACTCTCATTGCTTTGGACTAATCCCAGTAAAGGACCCGGTAGTTTACGAGTTATTTCCCCCTGCCTCCAAAAAGAAGTGAGTCACTGCTTCCCGGTGTGACTCAGGCTTTGATGAGCGGATGAACATGGGTAACTACGTTCGACAACTCATTTTTTTCCAACTCAAGCGGGCACATGGGAGGCAGGTTGAAGTTTCTATTGGAGTGGTTGAGAACGTCTGTATCAGAGTCCCCCACAAGCCGTGAGGCGCTTAATCTCGCCATATAATTTCTACCCCAAAATAATAGTTTAAAAAAACTAAAAAAAACACGCTTTTTTAAAAAATCCAACTAAAAAAACAAAAAATAAAATTTAATATAATATAAAAAAGCGTGGGGTGTATTCAAAGCGCTTTTTAAGATATTATATTATTAATTGAATACACCCCACGCTTTTTTATATTATATTAAATTTTATTTTTTGTTTTTTTAGTTGGATTTTTTATAAAAGCGTGTTTTTTTTAGTTTTTTTAAACTATTATTTATTTTTCATTTTTTAGTTGATTTTTGTTTAAATGTTTTTAAATACAAGCTTTTGAGATCCTGCATATCATGTAGCAGCAGAGTGCTAGCCAAGACAAGTAAAACGAGCCCAAACACGAAGGGTCTATCTTGTTTAGTACAGGAGTTCCTATGGCCACCTTCCGACTCCATCATCAGATCAGCTCCATGGTACCATATTATTGCATTGTCACGCGATATAAACATACGGGCCCAAACACGAAGGGTCTATCTTGTTTAGTACAGGAGTTCCTATGGCCACCTTCCGACTCCATCATCAGATCAGCTCCATGGTACCATATTATTGCATTGTCACGCGATATAAACATACGGGCCCAAACACGAAGGGTCTATCTTGTTTAGTACAGGAGTTCCTATGGCCACCTTCCCACTCCATCATCAGATCAGCTCCATGATACTATATTATTGCATTGTCATCGACCTTTGACAGGTGTGCAAAGTATGAATTAAATCTGATCGTTCAAAGTAGGACAAAATCGAGGTCGGTTACAGACATACTGACATACAAGTGAAGCTAATATAAAGCGTGTAAAAAAGGGCCCGTTATTGTACGAAATGTATTCCCCGCTTCAAAAAAAAACCCTGAATGAATGTTTCCAGACTTGATTATGAAATTTAATAAATGAATTGTAACAAATATGAGTTACTAGCTGTCACGTCAGACGTCGTCCTGCCCGGATTCAATCGATATGCCGACAGCAGCGCCACCTACCGGGTCCAATTGTGAACCAACTCTCTGGCTCATGCAGAACAACTTTGCTAAAGATCATCACATGATCAAATGTATAGTTTACGACCCTATAAAGGACATACAGACAAATATTCATTTTTATATATAAGAAGAAGAACAAGATAATATACCGTAAACGAATATGAAATTATTGTCAAAGGCGTAAAAATCACAGGTACTGAAAATGGTTGAGCGGAATTACTTACTTGCCAGCAGAACTCACGTACTGTTGTCAAATATGTTACATATATAAATAAAAGTGAATTGTAGAAATGTATGTACGCGCATAACTTTAGAACGGCTTTACCGATTTTGATGACTTTTTGTGTGTATTTGATTGAGTCCCCGGATGGTTTAAATTCACAATTGGAACCGGTAGGTGGCGCTGGGATCGGTTTCTAGTCCATCCTTTCGGTTCCGTTGTGAATCTAAACCATCCAGGGACCTTTTATTGTTTACCTCATTTTACGCAAAAAAGTCCTGCGTTCCAGGGGTTTAATATCAAAATATCATAATTTCCAATGTCGTCATAGAGCAATGAAACCTTTGAAACAAAAGCTTTCTAAGAATAAGAAAAGAAATAAAAGGTCAAAGCGAAATATGAAACTAATTACTTATCTTTAATTAGTGGCACGAGTCTCTTATTAATACAGATTAGTGATAGCCCAGTGGTCGAAATTCGAACATAATTAGCGGTATTTTGTCGAAATTGCCCAAAATATACTAATGACAAGTGTCAAGTAGTACACTAGTGCTATGAATCATATCATAATCCCGGCAGCACGCAATGGTTGCTGGTTTTGGTAACATATTTTCAGGAAAAACGCCGCCAAATTTTTGACAGCCACTTGTATAGTTATAAAATATTGTAACTATAGTTCTTTTATCACTGTACTATCAACGATGATACGATTGGAAATTCGAATCGATGCGAGAAGTCACACATTACCGAATCGATTAAAATAAAATAATTTATTATATAAAAAAGTGTTTTATTGCATGAGTTCAGCCGACAGGCAGACTGGGCCGACGGCCCACTTGATGGAAAGCGGTCACCATCGTCTATGGACATTTGCAACACCAAAGGTGCTACACATGTGCTGCTGCTCTCTTAAGGGAGACTGGAACCTGGTCACTAATGCTAGAACACAACCCAATGTTGTTATGGCGGCGTACTCTAGATCAGGGGTGGTAGGCATCCAGACGGGCAAATACTCTATCTACCACCTGGCTGTGGGTTATTTTGTCGTCTCTTACAACAGGCCGCCCGGCAGCAGGTAATTGTATTCTTTTTCCGTTCCTGCGCGTATAAAAAATTTACGTACATTGCCTTTTTCTTCTTTAAAATATAGAAAATATGCATAACAAATATGATCATGTTTAAACTTTTGGATTATTATACATCAATCTTCAGGTCACGTCCCTAATATTTAAGAGAAAAAAAGTGTTGACAAACATAAATAACATTGTCATGTGTTACGATTCTAAAACAATAAGCTACTTAAGTGTTTTAATTTGGCATAAATTATGTTGATACAGTTACAAGGTTAGTTCCTCAATGTTTATGTGAAACTGCACATATGGGGCTTCTTAGAACGGTCCAACTATAGTCCTAACTAGGATATTTGGTTTACATCCCCAAATTTCTGCTAGAGCCATCCCAAACGAAGGGCTAATTGCAACAAAGATACAACATCTCTCTTTGTTAAACACTAAACACATGGTAGACGGCAATCTAAATCGCAGAGAAAAATACCCGCCGGGCGAACCCGGTATCAAAGTGCGGGCAGAATGGGGTGAGATGCTGCAGATAGGGCTGCCAGCAGGGCTGTCAAAATCTATCTACATCACGCAGAAACCTTTGCATCTTCTAAAACCTTTCTTTGGCACAATGGGCGAGTTCCTCTTGCAGCTCAAAGCGTCCAAAATGCTCCTTCAGTCGTTCCTCATAGCTACCATGTTGTTATGATCTCTACGCATTTTCGCTCACATAGCTTCATTTTGAGCAACGACCCATGTCAAGAGGTGTGTCAAATAATCCGCTCCACTTGAGTTTACGATTGTAACGTCCGCAAGCAAGTGGAACAGGAAAAATCGTGGTCGTTGTGAGTCTCTTGTGGAACGCAGCCAATATGTCTTTTCGTTTCTGACATATGTCCTCTGACACACCACAAATCATAATATCATCCGTCACACAATCCATCCATGTCTTCTTTGGTCTACCTTTCCTTTTGTACATTTAACATTATTTTTGTCACGTGACTTTCATCTCCCCTCATTACATGCCCATACCACCTTAATCTTCTTTCTCTTAATTGTTTAGTCACGTGTTCAACTTTCTCAGATTCTCTTATGTACTCATTTCTCACTTTATCCATTCTTGTAACACCCCGATCTTAATATTTTCATCTCAGGTGAGTGGAGACGTTTTTGGTCTATCATTTTAGTGACCTAACATTGCACAAGGACAACAATTTATTGCACAAGGATACCGTGTGTGACAGCCCTATTTGCGCGCAATGAGCGGCCAGTTAGCATTCAGAAAGATGCCGCGGGCGGAGACGCGATAACATCGCCACACCGCCGGTGACGGCTGCCGCACCCATTGAGCCCAACGCTGGTAAACTGCACATTGGCCCGCTTTTATATTATTATTCAAAAACGTCGCAATGGTAGTAGACAGTATCTGTAGTTGAGCAGTCTAAACCTCACCTGACTGGCTCACTGGTATGCAGAAGTCTTGGGTTTCATTCATGGGAAGGTAAATTTTGTAAACGAATTTTCCGTTTTTTTACAATTATGAAAAATTAATTGAAAAAAAGCAGAGGTAGGTGGCGGTGACATTATTCGAGTAGCGTGCTTTTCTGTTCTTATTCGAATATAAAGATTTTTAGTTATTTCATAGGATCCGTATTAAAAAAATATTTAATAAAGTCGTATACGAAAATTGAACATAACAAAGCACTTTATTAACAACGAATAAAATAAATATTAATTAAATTATTTAATAATAAATAATAATAATCGGCAGACAATCACACACACATTGTATATCCCCAAATTAAGCAAGTTACGCTTGTGTTATGGGTAATATACAACGGACCACTCTGGGGCCGATCCCAGACACCCAGACCGTGGTAAATAACGGAGAAAATACGTTTCCGAAATTTACTATACCAGGAATCGAACTCGGAGACTCTGCGTTGCAGTGAGGTAGGCCGGCAAAGGCTTAGCCCGCTCAATCACAGAGGCCGTCAAGTTTAATAGGAGTATAATGAATTTACATACTCGTACTAATGCAATAAAAGAAAACTTAGTTAAATTGTGTTATACACATATGTGTTATACACTATACAATTGTGTTATACACAATACAATTGTGTTATACACATAGTCCCTCAAGACTATAAGTATCTAGAATACGATAAATAAAATGAATTATTCGAATTGATTTAGAATATGATAAAAAACGCTGTGGAAATGAAGGAACTTTGTGGATTGAAAGAGGATATAGTGACAAGAGTTAAAAAAGAAATGTCAAAGAGGTTTGGGCATGTAGAGATCACAAAAAAAGTATAATAATATGACATGCCAGATCGAATTGTAGATATTTTGAAGTAAAGTCAGATGAAAAGCACCTTATATATACTATACACGTGTATGTAGGATGGGATGAAAATAGATGAATCAAAAAAAATTCAGGATCGTGTTAAGTGGACATACGGTATTTCTACCTACCCCAATGGAAAGCAGGCGTAACAATATGTATGTATATATAATAACAACCCATTAATGTCCCACTGCTGGGCTCGGGCCTCCCACTATAGGGGAACGGACAGTATACCCGCCACGCTTGTCAAATGCCGCTTGACAGGTTTTACACACCAGTTATCTCGATGTGCAGGTTGCATCACGATGTTTCCCTTCACCGTTGTTAGTACGTGCCAATTGTAACAAAATGCACAATAGATCAGAGAATTGTCTAAGTGGTGCATGAGTTCCGGCCAGGCTCGATCCCGCGCCCTTTGAGTTTGAGACGCGTGCGCTAGCCATTACGCTACCACGACTACATGTGTATATACATCATATGTAATTCAGAAAAAATATTTTCAACAATTTGTGCGTCGATCATAACAGCGGTGAGTACGATGCATGCCTGTCATACAGTAAATGTGAATCAAAGGTGAATCGGTGCAAGGACCGTCGTATCCATTGCAGTTCTATTATAAAGTTTGAAGCTTTGACTGGCGGCTTAGCCAGCAATCGATTATAAACTTATGCAATTTCTCGCATTGGGTTGTGAAATTATGATCGTACTAGGATATTTCCGCGACTTGGTCCACGCTTGACTTGTTATTCCAGGGACACAAAGTATAACATAAAAAAAGAAAGCTATCGTTTTAGTGGTATCTGTGTCGGAAGAAGCTAATTTTTATGTATTCGAACATATAACAACTTCAAGCCGCTCCTAGGAAATTCCCGGGATAAAAAGTTGGTTTACTGACGATAGTTGAACGTGACAACGTCATAAGAAAATAATGATGGAATGGTTACATTTTTCAAAAGAAAATTTTAATTTTATTTGTTTGATAGATATTTTGTATGGATATAGAGAAGGAGGTAAATGGAAATAACAATTGAATTGATCAAGTTACATTTATTTGTACGCATAAATACAATTATATCAATTACGCTGCCGAACGCGGAGGCCGATTGTGCCTCTTTGTCGCTCGTTCCGCGCTCTCGGTTGCACTTCAAGCCTTAAATGGAACGCCTCAGAGCGAGGTAACGCCGCATGAGTCATGTTTTTTCGTGCGTGCAGCCGGCTCCATCGAATTATAAGACGTTGTCACGTCAAAAGTATCACACATTTTATTACATTAATTCGCTGTCGATCAGTAAAAAAACATTTTGGAAATCGTTTTTTTTTAATCTAGCCTTTTAAATGATGATGACTTGAAAAATTGGGAAAAGATTTCATTTTCCAGGATATAAAGTAATGCAGAGTTAAAGTCTAAGAATTTGCTATCGATCAGCGAAAGCCGCATCCAAATCGGCCTATGGAATTTCATAATCGTAGCTGAAACCTGTATAATATTAACCATATATCCGTATATGAATATGGATATATCCGTATAGGGACGCGGATATATCCGTGTATGGTAACGGATATATCCGTAAATAGTATCGGATATGTCCATGTGTATATGGATCAAAATCCGTAATGTTATGTCCTTAACATTCATGGTCACAAATTGGTACGCTTGTACAATATCTATGAAGCCGAGGCGTTTTGTAAAAAGTATCTCAGTTGTGGACTGTCCGCTCCCTTATAATAAGACACGATTAGGGAGGTTTAAGGTTACAAGTGAAAGGTTCTCTTCGTCGTGATTATCTATTAAATGAAGGTCAAGGCGGAACGGATCTATTTACGTAAAAGACAAGCTAATTTTCTCGTCTCTATGTAAATTTTCAATTTCCTTCACAATATTGGATTGATGCCAAAGAAATTTAATGAGTGGAAACCAATATATTATAATTAATATATAATGAGTGTGTGACGGTACGCATCATCATGTATTTATTATTTTCTCACCTATTAATTTTTATTTATTTATAAAGGAATGGCTGTTCTCCATATAATGTATTCCCCCCTTTATTTCGCATAATATATGTATTTACTACTAATCTCTTTGTATGATACAATCGAATTTTTCTTAGTTTGAAACTTTGACAGAGAAAAGACAGGACTTGAATATTCGTGTTTGACAGAGGAAGACAATGAAAAGAATTCTCGGAAAAATTTGTGTTTTATATATTTTCAGATGGAGAAAATCTAATTGAGAATTAAATGGATAAACTAATCGCTGTTAAAAATAAATCAATCATAATATCAATGTAAATTTCGGAAACGAATGTTATAAATTTCGCCAAAGAACCAAGCTAAGTTTTCATGTTTTATTTGATACATTAATAGTTTTACTAACCATGTAGACTTACCTGATATCTTGCTTGTTATGTTTTCAGACGTTCTTCTAACGTGACCACGCATTCTTGTCTTTTGTAATGTATTAGTAGTTTAATAATAATTGTTCGTATGCATACGATTTGAATTAATCTTAAAAGCCTGATTAGTAATGTGTAGTTACAAATAACTTCTATTCTTAGTAGTACATATTATAAGTAACATTGATTTTGTTACACTTAGCTGGTAGTCTTTAGACGTATTAGGGTTCCTTAGGTCCGTTTCTTCAAAACTATAATATTGTAGGAACGTTTCTATAATTTGTCTAGGCATAAATGCTATAGAAATACATAAGCCTTTAATATGAAATCTTACATAATCTTATGTAAAGATGGGTAGGCTCGTTTACTATCTACTGTCCTATATATTTTTGAACTTAATTAGTTACTGTCCTTAATTTATATATTGTATGGAGAACGAGCTATATAAGGGTGAATTAATTTAAAGTATGTCTTAATTGACTTGTGCGTTATTAACAGATAAGAATTGTTTGTACATTGTTTTAGTTTCATAGTTAACTAAATGATTAAGGGTTATTTATAAAGCCTCAGTGTGCTAATACATTACTTAGGAGTTATGATACATAGTCTCTTGCGGATAAAAATGTATTAATCTAATTTCATTTAAGGATCCTTAAATATAATATTGTCTTAGGAAACTTAATTAAATAATATTACTTCTTCATAGCCGGGAACTATTGGGAGATTTTGATGATTCTTTCAAGTAATATGATTATTAGTTACTTTGCTATGGGAGATTCATTATATGTCAATGGAGACTTATAGGGAGTTCTTGTCTTGCTGTTGCACACACGTTGTTGGACCTGATTATGGACTCTTACTTGTTGTGTTTGCTGATTAGAACTGGAGCGTTGATTGTTATTGTCCGATTATTTCTGTTTCAGTGAGCTTGGAGTCAGCCTGCGTAATGAGTTTTCATTGGTTCTGATATCGAAGGGACTATTATTGACCTATGGCTGTGAAGTCGGAGTCTTGATTTATAATTTATTAATTAGTCTATTTTTATATGTGAATATATATTTATATATGGTTTTATAACATTACATGATAACATTACACTATACAACAATCATGCATTCCATATGGGAAGGCTAATTGACTTTAGAAAATTTAAAGTTTATTTAGTTTTTATTGAATTTTAATATTTTAAATACTTTCTTGTTGAGAGAGTCTACTTTGGCACTTGGCTTTGTTTGGTGCAAAGGAGTTGTTGATTACAATTTAAATGTTATTAAAGGTTTCTTTTGATTAATTATATTTTCTTAAACAAGCAGCTCTACTGTTACCAAATGTGTATAAAATAGGCATTTAAATATTATTACAAACTGAAGTGACGAGATGGGGTGAAAACACATATTGGAAGTTTTCATAATAAGTCAGGTTAGGTCCGGGTCTTCTAGAACCTTGGAACTTTGGGCGTTGAATTCACGACTCAACGCTTATCGGTACCGACAAACCTAGGATGGTTATTCGATAACTATCCAGGATTACCGCGCGTACAACTTTTAAGCAAATTTAGTTTGTTTTATAATATGTGTATTCACGAGACTAAAAATGGTTTCACATATTAAGATTAACTGATTTGGTAACTGAAGGTTTGGAACTGGTTAAGTCGCGGATCAGCCTGGAGGCGCGTGGGCACCTCAATGACGCCCTAGCTGGTTAGGGGGATAAGCTGCCGTGTTGCAGGAGGATCAATCGTATCAAAACTTATTTTCTTTCACGATATGTGACTTCATGAGAGTCTTAGATGTAGTTAGGCCAAGTGGACTTGACTGAATTGGAAAGGATGATTAAAAATATCTACATTTGAGCATTGTTACCAAAGAAGGCATCTTTGATGCAGAGTATCACCATTTTACGTTAAATTCAACTTAAACTTTACTTTTACGGTGCTATACTCTCATCTCTTGGGTGCTAGGGTCATTAGATGGATGTAAGGTTTTGCTAATTTACTTTAACTTTCAATTTCATTTTAACTTTCACGGCAAACCTGAAACCTGTCTTTGACAAGGGAATCTATAATATGAGTGAAGTTGTCTCTCGCCAAACTTTAATTTAAAATTTACTTACAATTCATAGAGAGACATTCTGAAACTCTTACTCTGACAATTTAGGGATGGGAATCTTACGAGATGTAGAGAGTATCACTATTTAAACTTCAATTAACCTTTATCTTTAATTTACTGTGATATTCTTATTACTGCATCAGGGGAGGTCTCTGAGGTGACGTTCCTCATATTGACAATATTATTTGATATTTTGGAAAGGTGACTTTGAGATGAAATGTTCACTTAAGTCTTTTGGCTTTTCCAACTCATTTTACACACAAGGCACTCCAAACGGGTTTCTTTTAAATGGATAGATCGTACTGCTGGGAGTTTCTTGTCGGCTCTTCTCGCCAGCAATAGTACGTTGTGAACCGACGCTAGTTTTAGATAATGTTTATAATTGATTCAATAAATATTAATTAAAAAATTGGAGGTTCTTCTTTTATCTCGATATGAGCTCTTTTACTGATAGCTAATGCGGTGGCATAACAGAGAGGTGGTTAGGAGGGGTGCCTTACACAAAAATATATAATTTGTTATGAATCTACATTAGAATATCTTTTGGCAAAATAAAGGCACGGGCGTACTCAGGTGATGAGCTTATATCATGAGTAATACATTTATCATAACTCATAAAAAAAATGCATAGCATTTTACACTTACAACATATTACTACAATATTATATATATATATATTTTACATCAACCTCTGAGAGTCTTCCTGTCCTCTGATCGACACTCTTATATAACCTACCTTGTGAACATAGGGTTAACGGTATTGCGACGAGGGTTCCTGCTACTAGATGATTACGATTTATGGCCAATATTACAAGATTTATTCTATGAATAAATTTTATTAATTTCCACTTTATAAATTTTTTATTTCTCACTCTATGCTTCGGCTTGAGTATGTCATTCCATAGTCATTAGACTCAAAAAGGGGGTTCGTTACAATTTGGTGCCGTGACCAGGATTTCAGGACCTGGTCTTCTGGGCGTGATGTAGAGTGGTTCTAGGACAGTAGAATCGAATCCTGGAACGTTACAATTCGCTGCGTGTTCCCAAGATTCCAGCATGATGTGTCTTATTTAGTACATTTCGTTCAGGTTCGAAGGGAGCAATTGGGGGTTGCATCCAAGGTGTCTGGTTTGATGATGGTGAACAAGTTCTGCTGTCAGACTGAGTTATTTTATTCTTGTGTATCTGAAAGATACACAATTTGTTGCTTGTGAGGCGGAGCAAGGTCTCAAAGGTTATAGAAGGGCTGTTATTTATTTCAGAGATGACAGGGGGTGATCGGTGGTTGGTGTAATAATTAACAGTCTGATTTTATAGGTAAATGATTTTGAGATTGTGAAGGAAAATTTTAATTTTCATGTTCAGATTAGTCCACAGTTATACCGTTGGGGGGCGCCACTGTGGCATTACGAATTTCAATTATGTGTCAAATTTAGTTTATCAGTTTACCGTTAGGGGGCGCCACAGGGACGGTTCAGTTTAAAATATTTTGTCCAAATTAGTTCAATTTCCTGCCGTCAGGGAGCGCTGCAGTGAATTCCGAATTAGTTCGTCATCTTGCCGTTAGGGAGCGCTGCGGTGGTTTTGGAAATTTAAATTTTGTATTAATTCGTCATCTTGCCGTTAGAGGGCGCCATGGTGATTTTGAAATTTTAATACTTACGTTCACATTAATTCGACATTTTGCCGTTAGGGGGCGCTATGGTGATGTTGATTTTTTTTTGTACTTGCGTTCAAATTAGTTCGTCACCTTGTCACTATGGGCGCTGCAGTGACTTTGAATTTCAACTCTAGCGTTGCCATTAATTTATCCTCTTGCCACTACGGGTGTTGCAAGTGACTTTGAAAATTTTATTTTTCACATTCGAATTAGTTCAACACTTTACCATTGGGGGCGCCACAATGACTTTGCTGATATTCTTGGTCTTGTTGATTATTTATATAGCGAGACATATTTAATTAATGGAGCGCATATTTTCAATTAAATGAAATATTTTTGAAACTTTATTGAGGACTTTATTAAATTTTATTTTCATAATAGAGTTGAGGAAGTTAATTGATTGTTAGTCAGTTTTGTGTTATAGATGGGAGTTAGGTTAATAATTATCCACTATGATGAAGTCAGATGTTGTTATGAGGCACGAACTTAGGAATAAAATTTAATATTTTAATTATTTAAATTATATTATATACATAATTTATATAGTTTATGATTACTTATAGCTTGCTAGCGCTGTGTAAATATTTGAATGAAGCAATTGAAGAATGGAATTCTAATCTGTCAGGATGAACCAAGAGATGTAACAGTGCTAGTTCACTGCTAGTTATAATAAATCAAGAGGTATTATATAATTGCTACAAAAGCAAAGAGCAGAAGCGCTCTCATATAAGCAAAGGAGCTATTCTATTAATATTAATTGAAGATTAGTGCATATCATTTGATGCTGAAGAGCTATTATTATTTTGCTGCCATTATATTTGGAGAATAAATATTGATAATTTAAAGAAATTTATTAAAGTGAAGAAAAATGCCAAAGGAAGTTCAGAAACTTGGAATGGCTACAAGAAGAGAAAAGAGGAGTGCTGCGAGGGGTGCGGAGAGTACCAGGCCTATGACTACTACTCAAGGAGGAAACCCGAGATTTTTGAGGATTATGAAGAGGATGTTGGATCAGTCATTGAACCCTTTGCTTACAAGGATTAACCAATTAGAAAACAGTTTGACTTCGAATAATGGGGAGGCCGGTTCGCAGAGGCCTGTGGCCTTGAGATTAGATCAAATGGATAGTGATATGACATTGGCTTCTGGGAGAGTCAACTCTCGGGGAGTTGTGGAGAATTTTGAATCAGTGGCTGGCGGATCAACGGGATCTAGACCAGTTGAGACCAACATTACACAATCAAATACTATGAAGACATGCTGTTCACAAACAAATACTGTTGAAAGACATATGCCGATGGCGTATTATCCTACTATGCCAATTAATAATTTGGAGAAGCCGAAATTTCCATCACAAAAACAACATCCAGTTACCTTCATAGAAGATTTATGTGCTTATTTGAAGAGAATGCCAGCGGGATTTAACAATGAGATTGATCTCATTATAGAATGTTTGGATGGTGGTTCCAGGAGTTGGGCTCGTGTATACCGAGAACGCTGGACCAATTTTGAGGATTTTAAACGAGATTTCGTAGAAACATACTGGGGTGAAGCTGAGCAAGGAGAGCTTCGTAAGAAAATAGTGCATGGCACATGGAATCGATCTGGAACTAGTATGCTGAATTATTTTATTACTTTATGTGGACAAGCGAAGATGCTCACCTACCCGATCCAAGAGACACAACTCATAAATGATATCATACATCATTTCCCTAAAGATGTACAATATGCATGGACCACGAGTCAGAACAAGACTATTATTGAAGCGTCGGAATTCCTAAGGAAGCTAGACAATGTTAACAGGGGTGAAGTGCTGAATACTACACTACGGATACCTTCATCATCACATGAGCAAAATAATAACCGTAATAACAAGGCGAAGACCAGTTGGCAATTCAAGAAACAAGCTTTGAAGCCAGTTCAAGTACCTCCAGTAGGCAGTGCTAATGTTAATATCATAGAAGATTTAACTATACTTCATGAAGATTATGACTATAATTTAAACTAAGTGATGTTGGTGGGAGTGTGCCCGACCCATCAACTATAGGATGTACTGATAAGTTGTTAATAGGGTTAAGAATTATGATGTCGAATGGGTGGAAACCTGGTCAGTCTTTAGGCAATTGTAATGCTGGTATACTTACACCTATTATAGCTAAGGGTCAGTCCTCATTAGATAAGTCAGGGCTAGGTTATATTGATGAAGCTTTGGTGGGAGCATTTACTAATATTTTAAAATTACATTTGCAGCATGTAGATCCTAATTCAGTTATGACAAGCGGGTGTGTATCTTCCTTGTTTGAGGAGGAAGATGCTTATTTGCCAGATAAATTTGAGCTAGTGAAATCTATAATTACTGTTAAAATCTTTGGGAAGGAAGTGAATTGTTTGGTAGACACGGGAAGTGACATTACATGTATTTCCAGCACCTTTTGGGAGTTAATATCGAAAGAATGTAGTAAAATTGATTTATTGCCCATCAGGCCAATCCAAATTAGGGGTCCAGTAGGTCAGAAAAGTACTAAGATTCAACAAATGGTATTGTTACCAGTTCAATTGGGAGATAGCATTATTGATATTAGCTTTTTAATTGTACCAAATTTATTGCAATCTGTGATTTTAGGCTTTGATTGGTTATCATTGGTTCAAGCCACAATTAAATTACAAGGTACTGAAATGGGGTTATGTTTAAAAATTAATGAACATGATGTAGTTTTGCCTTTTAGGAAGATAATCCTTGAGAGTGGAATATCAGAGATATCTACTCGAGATGTTGATGATTCAGATTTCCAAGAAAAGTTAAAGGAAATTAAAACGGGGATAGAGCTTTCGGACGTACACTTAGGTCAATTAAAACAAGTTTTGGGAAGATTTCGTAGTATATTTTCTAATGTTTTGGGTCGTGCAAATTGTTATGAGCATGAGATTAAGATGTCAGATAGTACACCATTTATAAGAAGGTCATATCCTGTACCTTATGCTTATCGTCAAAAGATGGAGGAGAAATTGGCAGAGATGGTTGAAATGGGCATTATTTCGCGGGGTTCCACTCCTTATAGTAGTCCGTTAACGTTTGCGATCAAACCCGACGGGTCTTTACGTGTATTGTTAGATGCGCGGGAGATAAATAAGTTCATGGTAGCGGAATCTGAAGCACCACCTATGCAGATTGATGTACTTAATGCCTTTCATGGGGTGTCATATATTAGTGTGGTTGATTTGAATAATGCCTATTTTCAGATACCTATTTCTAAAGAAAGTAGGAAATATACTGGGTTTACCTTTAATGGAAAGTCATACATGTATAATGTGCTTCCACAAGGTTTAAAGACTTCAGTGGGCAGTTTTAGTCGGGCTATGGATATTATATTGGGCCCAGAGGTTAGGCAGTTTTGTGTAAATTACTTGGATGATTTAGTAATTTTAACTTGTGGTACCTTGATTGAGCATTTAGATCATTTGAGTATATTAATTAAAGAAATTGCAAGATGCTGGTCTTACATGTAATATTAGGGGTGTAAATTCTTTTGTAAGGAAGTTCAGATAGTATATCAACTTCAGATATTAGAATTGATCAGGAAAAAATAGAGTTTATACAGAAATTTCCTATACCTAAGAAAATAGATAGAGTATTTAAGTGTCTTTCCTCGGGCCATGCGATTATTAAACTAGTAATTAGGATTGACCATAAAGCTTTGATTTTTGAGAATTTGGGAATTATGCAATAATCAGTTAACTTGGTGGATATTATAGTTAGGGCAATTTAGCTTTCGGATAGAGTATGTTGAGGAGAAGGACATTTGTGATTTTTTTAAGGAGAATAGCTATTGAAGTCTTTCTTTATGAAGGGGTTTTATGTTTTTTTTTTAATTGTAGGTTA
Organism: Dendrolimus pini; assembly: GCA_949752895.1. Taxonomy (NCBI): domain Eukaryota; kingdom Metazoa; phylum Arthropoda; class Insecta; order Lepidoptera; family Lasiocampidae; genus Dendrolimus; species Dendrolimus pini. The sequence continues at coordinate 21,358,885 of OX457137.1, read as the reverse complement.
TGTTTGTTACATATTTATGGTTTCATGCTATATGGGGTGATTAATTATGTCTATAAATTTAAAGCTTGAAGGGGTGATTTCATTTTTTTTTGTTTTGTTTTGGGGATGAGATATAATAGTAGTGAGGTGCAAAGGATGGCTAATACTTAGATTAAGGTTATATACAGGATTTTATTAATTTCGATTAAGGTTATATACAGAGTGTTACTAACTTAATCTATGGTTACATACAGGATGTTATTAATTTAGATTAAGGTTATATGCAGGATGTTATTAACTTATAGGGCTATATACAGGGTGTTATCAATTTATTATTTGATAATCGTACCTTAGGTTAGAATTTAATTTATCCGCAAGCTACCAATTTAAATTCGGGGTGGTGTGACGGTACGCATCATCATGTATTTATTATTTTCTCACCTATTAATTTTTATTTATTTATAAAGGAATGGCTGTTCTCCATATAATGTATTCCCCCCTTTATTTCGCATAATATATGTATTTACTACTAATCTCTTTGTATGATACAATCGAATTTTTCTTAGTTTGAAACTTTGACAGAGAAAAGACAGGACTTGAATATTCGTGTTTGACAGAGGAAGACAATGAAAAGAATTCTCGGAAAAATTTGTGTTTTATATATTTTCAGATGGAGAAAATCTAATTGAGAATTAAATGGATAAACTAATCGCTGTTAAAAATAAATCAATCATAATATCAATGTAAATTTCGGAAACGAATGTTATAAATTTCGCCAAAGAACCAAGCTAAGTTTTCATGTTTTATTTGATACATTAATAGTTTTACTAACCATGTAGACTTACCTGATATCTTGCTTGTTATGTTTTCAGACGTTCTTCTAACGTGACCACGCATTCTTGTCTTTTGTAATGTATTAGTAGTTTAATAATAATTGTTCGTATGCATACGATTTGAATTAATCTTAAAAGCCTGATTAGTAATGTGTAGTTACAAATAACTTCTATTCTTAGTAGTACATATTATAAGTAACATTGATTTTGTTACACTTAGCTGGTAGTCTTTAGACGTATTAGGGTTCCTTAGGTCCGTTTCTTCAAAACTATAATATTGTAGGAACGTTTCTATAATTTGTCTAGGCATAAATGCTATAGAAATACATAAGCCTTTAATATGAAATCTTACATAATCTTATGTAAAGATGGGTAGGCTCGTTTACTATCTACTGTCCTATATATTTTTGAACTTAATTAGTTACTGTCCTTAATTTATATATTGTATGGAGAACGAGCTATATAAGGGTGAATTAATTTAAAGTATGTCTTAATTGACTTGTGCGTTATTAACAGATAAGAATTGTTTGTACATTGTTTTAGTTTCATAGTTAACTAAATGATTAAGGGTTATTTATAAAGCCTCAGTGTGCTAATACATTACTTAGGAGTTATGATACATAGTCTCTTGCGGATAAAAATGTATTAATCTAATTTCATTTAAGGATCCTTAAATATAATATTGTCTTAGGAAACTTAATTAAATAATATTACTTCTTCATAGCCGGGAACTATTGGGAGATTTTGATGATTCTTTCAAGTAATATGATTATTAGTTACTTTGCTATGGGAGATTCATTATATGTCAATGGAGACTTATAGGGAGTTCTTGTCTTGCTGTTGCACACACGTTGTTGGACCTGATTATGGACTCTTACTTGTTGTGTTTGCTGATTAGAACTGGAGCGTTGATTGTTATTGTCCGATTATTTCTGTTTCAGTGAGCTTGGAGTCAGCCTGCGTAATGAGTTTTCATTGGTTCTGATATCGAAGGGACTATTATTGACCTATGGCTGTGAAGTCGGAGTCTTGATTTATAATTTATTAATTAGTCTATTTTTATATGTGAATATATATTTATATATGGTTTTATAACATTACATGATAACATTACACTATACAACAATCATGCATTCCATATGGGAAGGCTAATTGACTTTAGAAAATTTAAAGTTTATTTAGTTTTTATTGAATTTTAATATTTTAAATACTTTCTTGTTGAGAGAGTCTACTTTGGCACTTGGCTTTGTTTGGTGCAAAGGAGTTGTTGATTACAATTTAAATGTTATTAAAGGTTTCTTTTGATTAATTATATTTTCTTAAACAAGCAGCTCTACTGTTACCAAATGTGTATAAAATAGGCATTTAAATATTATTACAAACTGAAGTGACGAGATGGGGTGAAAACACATATTGGAAGTTTTCATAATAAGTCAGGTTAGGTCCGGGTCTTCTAGAACCTTGGAACTTTGGGCGTTGAATTCACGACTCAACGCTTATCGGTACCGACAAACCTAGGATGGTTATTCGATAACTATCCAGGATTACCGCGCGTACAACTTTTAAGCAAATTTAGTTTGTTTTATAATATGTGTATTCACGAGACTAAAAATGGTTTCACATATTAAGATTAACTGATTTGGTAACTGAAGGTTTGGAACTGGTTAAGTCGCGGATCAGCCTGGAGGCGCGTGGGCACCTCAATGACGCCCTAGCTGGTTAGGGGGATAAGCTGCCGTGTTGCAGGAGGATCAATCGTATCAAAACTTATTTTCTTTCACGATATGTGACTTCATGAGAGTCTTAGATGTAGTTAGGCCAAGTGGACTTGACTGAATTGGAAAGGATGATTAAAAATATCTACATTTGAGCATTGTTACCAAAGAAGGCATCTTTGATGCAGAGTATCACCATTTTACGTTAAATTCAACTTAAACTTTACTTTTACGGTGCTATACTCTCATCTCTTGGGTGCTAGGGTCATTAGATGGATGTAAGGTTTTGCTAATTTACTTTAACTTTCAATTTCATTTTAACTTTCACGGCAAACCTGAAACCTGTCTTTGACAAGGGAATCTATAATATGAGTGAAGTTGTCTCTCGCCAAACTTTAATTTAAAATTTACTTACAATTCATAGAGAGACATTCTGAAACTCTTACTCTGACAATTTAGGGATGGGAATCTTACGAGATGTAGAGAGTATCACTATTTAAACTTCAATTAACCTTTATCTTTAATTTACTGTGATATTCTTATTACTGCATCAGGGGAGGTCTCTGAGGTGACGTTCCTCATATTGACAATATTATTTGATATTTTGGAAAGGTGACTTTGAGATGAAATGTTCACTTAAGTCTTTTGGCTTTTCCAACTCATTTTACACACAAGGCACTCCAAACGGGTTTCTTTTAAATGGATAGATCGTACTGCTGGGAGTTTCTTGTCGGCTCTTCTCGCCAGCAATAGTACGTTGTGAACCGACGCTAGTTTTAGATAATGTTTATAATTGATTCAATAAATATTAATTAAAAAATTGGAGGTTCTTCTTTTATCTCGATATGAGCTCTTTTACTGATAGCTAATGCGGTGGCATAACAGAGAGGTGGTTAGGAGGGGTGCCTTACACAAAAATATATAATTTGTTATGAATCTACATTAGAATATCTTTTGGCAAAATAAAGGCACGGGCGTACTCAGGTGATGAGCTTATATCATGAGTAATACATTTATCATAACTCATAAAAAAAATGCATAGCATTTTACACTTACAACATATTACTACAATATTATATATATATATATTTTACATCAACCTCTGAGAGTCTTCCTGTCCTCTGATCGACACTCTTATATAACCTACCTTGTGAACATAGGGTTAACGGTATTGCGACGAGGGTTCCTGCTACTAGATGATTACGATTTATGGCCAATATTACAAGATTTATTCTATGAATAAATTTTATTAATTTCCACTTTATAAATTTTTTATTTCTCACTCTATGCTTCGGCTTGAGTATGTCATTCCATAGTCATTAGACTCAAAAAGGGGGTTCGTTACAAGTGGAAACATCTATATAGTAGGTAAAGTCATGGTAGCTTAGTAACTAGGGTATCAACGTTTTTTCTTTATAATGTGAGTTCAATAATGGACGGAAATAGACTTTTTAAAATTTGTTGTTTTTCTATTCTGGTCAATCATCAATCATTTTTTATTTATTTAGGTCAGTAAATGGGGGACATTTGCTATCAAAGTGGTGAAAAGTGTTCCCCTATTAAATAAAATTATAAGGTAAAAATAGTAACTGGTAGGTAAATTACCCAACTCACTTAACTAACTTGTAGGAGTAGTTTAGACAGTCGTACTGTATGAAGCAAATTCGGTTATACTAGCCAATTTTACAAGCTCGTGATTTTCAAGCCAAATGTGATTTATTTATATAATTATTTTAGTAAGAAATGTGCGGTTACAGATTACGATTATAGATCTGTGATACACACTAATCCGTCTTGAACAGGTGCGGCGGGTATACCACCCGTCCCTCTAAACAAGAAGAGGCCTGTGTCTCTAGCATTGGGACATTTAGGAGATCATTTTTATTAGATATATATTACGTAGATATGATTTATAGATTATACTAGCTGTCCCAGCAGACGGTGTCTTGGCCATTCAACCATTCTCGAATCAACCTGAATACACACAAAAAAAATCATCGAAATCGGTCCAGCCGTTTAGGAGGAGTTCAGTCATATACAAACGCACAGAAGAAAGAAAAAGAAAGAAAGAAAAAAAAAATTTATTTCCAAGAAGCATTTTATATTTAAAGATAATAAAGTGTTAGGCAAGTAACATACTGGTAAAAGTTGCTCGCGTAAGCGTCAAAGCCTAAGTGCGCAATACGACGCATTAATAGCAAGCTAAGCTGTGAAAGTATTTAAAAATAATAATGATGTTTTTATATTGTTACGAGTTGCGGGACTCGAATTAAAATTCCGTTGGAATTACTATAGAATTTATTAGAACTATACAAACACGTATAACACAGTTACAAATATAATAACACACGTCTTGCTCCGCTAGTGGTATCGCTCGAGTGGCCATCTCTCTATTGGGGCATTGCTTTATACTGCGCAATTACAATATATCTCTCGGCCGCGTAGACTGAATTTCTAAGAATCACACCTGGCTAATGACTACTATAAAATATTACAGTACACAATGGGCTGTTTTTCTAATTACACATTTTAAACACAAAGTAAACAATAGAAGTCCAAATGCCGAAAAGGTAATACACTGCAGGTGTGAATTGGTCTTTGTCGGTCGTAACAATATTGAAATCCGTAGACTTCGGCACATACGTGAGCAAAACTTACAAGTGTGTTGTCGGGCTAATAGAAAAACTATTTTATAGAGCACTTTCCAAGTTCCCTAGAATTTGTACTGAGAAAACGTAAGAGGTTTGCAGTGGATCTGTTACGAAATAAGTATCTTGTAGTGGTTCAGACTTAACGTACATATAAGTTAAGCCGCTTAGGTAATGTATTACTTTGTGAGAGCTACTTAAAGTCATTTAAACATTTTGAGCTTGTATATATAGTTTGTAGTTTCGTTAAGTTACTACTTAGATACTTTTTACTGTTGATTAATGTTCCATTTTATTACTAGCTTCTATACTTTTATATAAAGTGTTTTAGATATATAACACTTTATTGGTTGCTATCTATTGATTGCAGGTACTCTGAGAGATCATTTACAATGATTTGTGTTATATATGTTATTAAATTTAGGAATATTAATTGTTACAGGTTAAGGCGACCGCGCCAAAGATGGACCGCAACGGCTACTTCTTCTACGTCGCATCGACGGCGAAGATGAAGAAGATCAGCCTGATGCAACCCAAGCCGCCTAAAGTTGCGTTCGTCGACGACAAGCGTAGGGCAGGGGTTGCTGAAAGGCTATCTATCCAAAAACCTTCTACAGCCAGTGTGGGCCGAGCTGCCTCGGAGAACGGTCGTGTCGATATGTCGCGTGGCAATTTACCATATTCCCGGGTATACGCACAGTTGGAAAGTTATCAACCGAAATATCATACGATACGTGAGAATAGTGAAAAGATAAGTGAGTGTAAGAAGAAGAGAAAGGAAACGAGGATTGTTGGATTGTCGCCTGTTGCAAGGTGAGTGTTTGTTTGTTTATGTTTCTTATTAGAGATAACGTTTTGATAGATGCTTGTTTTGAAAGTAATTTTAAGGAGTATGTTTTTTTTTGTGTTTTTGTTACACTATTTCTCCGTCAATTATGAACTGATTTTATTGAAAAAAATGATTCAAAAGAATACATTCTTGAGGTACTCTATTGTCACGAAGTAAGGATCTGATGAGTGGATCCCAGGGAAATTGAGAGTAAACTTCGAATATTATAGGTATATACAACAACATGTTTCATGTGTTTTTATTTTCTAAAGGTATTCAGGTATTCGTGTAACAAAAAAATATAAAAAAAATGTGTAATATAACACTCACTCAAAATAATGTAACTAAAAAGAAAAAAATATCCTATAACATCTTGAAGTCAAGTAAAACAAAAAAATATATGAAATATTTATGATATTAAAAATAAATATAATATATAAAAATATCATATTATTGACATCATAATGGTAATAAATTTTCACGTTTTAGACTCACCTGAGCTAGGCTATGTCTGGGTCTTAATTCTCAGTACAATGTATGCAAAATAAAAAATGCTTAGAAATTGAAAATTGATATTGGATCAAGCTGCTCAATGCCGATTTGCGTGATTCCAGAATATTAGGGAGGAAATAAAATTTGACTGTCATGAAAAACCCATGGGCTTTTCCCGCGTGACCTTGAACTCTTGCGGATATACGTTTTCAGGTAGTATTATATTAAAGTCATTCGCAAAACTTGCCTTTTTAAAGAGGCTCTGTAATAAATTTCATGGAAATTAACTCACTTGTACGGCTGTGATCTGCTCACAGCCGTACAAGTGAGCCTAACAAAATTATTTTTGGGTTTCTATATTAGTTAGAATTAGGATTAAAATCATGACTAACTAAGCCGGAGAGTTAGCATTTCGAGGTGACATTTTAAGTGCGAAAGGAGAAGTTCAGATTAAGTGTTTTCAAGTACAAACATGTAGTGTTTTGCAAAATGTATTAGTGAATTTAGGGAAAATAATTATAATAGCGATAGTATTATGGAGGGAATAAAATATTAAATTAGTGAAAGAAATAAAGGCTTCAGTTGTGGTAAGTACCAAAATTACTAAAATGACATTACATAAAAAACAAAACCTACCTCCCTAATTCCTAGGATAACCTTTACATAAACCTATGCCTTTTTCCGGGATGAAAAGTATCCTATATCCATCCTAGATATTGAACTTACATATATATCGAATATCAGCCAAATCGATCCAGTAGTTTTTCCTTGAAAGCGTACAGATAGATATACTGAGTTACTTTCGCATTTATAATATTAATAGGGATAAAAATAGGAAAGATGTAGTATGTTACTAGGGGTTAAGAAACTAGATGACATAATTAAAGAAAAAACAATTCAAACAAGCATCGAGCATGAGTTTTAAATCAGAAGAAAAGAAAATGAAATACCCTGAAAAAAATCAGGGTATCTAATATTAAAAAAAGCAAAAACAGTGGAAGAATTTGCCGACATTAATATAGTTGGATGGAGTTATAAACATCAGTTTTAATGTTACAAATATCCATAGGCGATGGTTACTACTTTCCATCAGATGGGCTGTCAATCTCGTGCTGTATGCCAGTTGTAATAAGTCCACGGTCTATAATATAAATGCAACGTCAACCGATGAAGTCCAATCCGACGAGTTATGCGGCCATACCATAATAACAATTGTAACGTATTCGCGCATCTATTTATCTAATAAATTGTTTACTTTAGGTGTAATCCTCTTTTCCATATGAGGACTGAATGATTAATAATGCTAGTTAAAGCTGCGGTTATTTAGACAGCGATTGCTCAAAAGCATTTAAAGAGCGAGAAATAATCTGGAAACACGTTTAGGAATTAAGATCTTTGTGGTAGTTATAGTGTGTATTTATGTTGTAATACTGGTTTGTAATATTTGTTTTTTCTTTTATATTTAAATATTTTTCATAATATCTAAGCAACCTTTGTTACCTGTCTTTACAAAATAACTCTTCAATAAATATGTACATGAAGAAGACTATTTTTTAATTTCAACAATTCACACATACACGCTGTTCAATTACAACGCTATAAAAAACTTTTAAGACCACGGGCCACTAAAATACCCTGTACTTTTGGAGGGCTTCCGTGGGGCCATAGGAAGGCCAACACGTAGAGGCCTTTACAAGGCCTTGACAAATTTAATGTAAATGTGGCGTGACACTGACCGGCGATTATCCCAGTCTTCAGCATATAGTAATGCACCCAAGGATAAGCCTCGGCCAGTGTAAGAATATTGTGGGAAATGAGTAAGTAATTAAAAGTACCGAGCTATTGGGAACTGCTAGTGGTACTAGGGGTCTGGGAATATGGGGACTGCGGCTCTGCTCGTCGCAATGTTTGCGGAACACGGAAAAATGGGCAAATGGTGACTCGCCACTCCCTGCATGGGCCCTAAAAAATGCCATAGAAGACAGGGGTACCATGGGTGTAAGTGGCTAAGGTGTGGCTTGCAGGTACACCGAAGCTACTTCCGACATTATGCCATTTTTCTTTGGCCCCTGAAATCAGTTCCGAGGTGTCACTACTTACCAAAGCCCCTGCGGGTTTATATATTATTATATAAGCTTAGAAAGAAGACTATTATAATTTTAGTCTAATAAATTATGTTAGATTTGTCAAATAAAAATAGATAGCGGCAGGGGTTTTAATTGTTTAAAATTAACATACGACAATATGTTTTCATGACATAGTTAATGAGCTACCTTCTTGACGATTCAAGTGCTGTTTTCTATTACAGAACAATATCGTGTTTTGCTTAAGTAATAAATAGTTAATCCTTTGTGTATAAAGTACATGCCAGTGACGTGGCACACAGAATTTGGTAATACTCGGGGAGCACTCTAGCGAATTGTATTCGAATAAATGATTCGATACAAGTTGTTTTTACAGGAGTATTTGTTTTAATTTTGAAGTTACGTATTTATTGTTGTTTTCTTAAAATTTATTTATTTCTTTTACGTATTAAAGTATTATTATTAAGTATTACATAAGTAGAATTAGTTTTATTAATTGCTTGCTTGATTGCTTGAGTTTTATTGATTGCTTGTTGCCGGCACAGCAACAAGCTGAGTGCAAACCTTGTTTGCGGAAAATGCGGGGTACAAATTCTCAAAATATGTTATTTTTAATACATGTTAGCAATGTAAGTACTTCGCTATTTCTTCAAATAATTTTTATTCTTTCTATCTTTTCTAATTAACAAAATTGGCTCGTTTTCGCGTTACGCCAAAAGGAAGGTTTGCACTGAAAATCAGCGTTGTGTTGGATATAATTCCGGCACAGCAATATGCTGAGTGCAAACCTTTTTTGCTAAGAATTCGGCGTACAAATTTTCAAAATATGCTCCGTGTATAAAAATGTATAAGGAATGTAATTACATCGCTATTTCGGCAAATAAAGTTTTTCTTTCTTTCTTTCCTTCTAATATTATACTAGATTATCACTTTAAAAAAAATCATATGATGCATTCATTCTAAAATTAAGTAATGAATGACAAGTCTGTGTCCCATTTACATGCACATTTTTCTAAGCAGAGTGCGTTGTAAAAGTTCCGCTGACTTAAAATTGATATTAATTTAGTCAGTTTGGCCGAAACTTTATAAAGCTGAGCTGTGTTAACGAAATTTTGAATATCAACAAATTTAGCTTAACATTCACTATAATGTTATGAAATATGTACTGCGTTAGTATTAAGACTTTAATTCGTATAACTTTGAATCGCAGATGAAAATTGTTGGGTTGTTTTATCTATCGTTAAGAAGTAGAGATGCAAATGAAATTATCGATATATAAAAAATCTAGCTGTATCCGGCAGACGTTGTCTTGCCCTTAAAAAATAAAAATCTAGAAACCGATTCCAACGCCATCAACCGGGACTAATAAAACAAAACTACTAAATCTAAACAATTCTCGAATCAACTTGAAAAAACATAAACAATTTTATCAAAAAAGAGGTGTTCAGCGGCGCCACCTATCGTGAAACTAAACCATCCTGGGATCCACTTAAATACACACAATAAGAATTTAACCTAAATCCTGGAAGTCGATTGCAGCGCCATCTACCTGGTTCAAATTTGAATCTAAACCATCCTGGGACACACAAATAATTCACCTAAATCAGACAAATGAAAATCAGCTTAAAAGCGTTCACCATTGCTGAAATCGCACCGGAAAGATCATAACAAATGAATGGCTAGACTGATGTTTTTTTAATGATATTTTTTTATTGAGGAATATTAATTATCTTTTAATACTTGTTATCCTATCCCGACGACGATTTCAAAAACACAACAATCATAAAAATTCTTTCAGCCATTCTTGAATTGTAAATGATGTAACTAACACGACTTCGTTTAATATATCGAAGGCTTATTAAATGGGCGTACAGACAAAAGTGCAGTTTCGAAGTCCTGTTGTTTATTTCGTGTTTAAAATTTAAAAACATCCTATTGTTATCGTACTTATTTTATGGCCGTCATTAGTGTCGAACTAATTAATCCTTGTTTTTATTGTATTGCGTCGAAGCTTGCCAGATGTATCCGTGCAGGAACGGAGAAAGAATACAATTTCCTGCGGCCGGGCGGCCTGTCGTAAGAGGCGACAAAACAACCCACAGCCAGGTGGTAGAGCATTTGCCCGACTGGATGACTATCACCCCTAGTCTATAGTATGTCGCCATAACAACCTTGCGTTGTGTTCCAGCATTAGTGACCTGGTTCCAGTTTCCCTTAAGAGAGCAGCAGCGCATTTGTAGCACTTTTGGAGCTACAAATGTTCATAGGCGATAGTAACCGCTTTCCATCAAGTGGGCCGTCTGCCTGTCTGTTGATCTCCTGCAATAAAAATGAAAAAAGATGTGCGGATTAACTCAGTGAACGCGGCCCCTTTGTCGGTATTATACAGTTAAGTATAAAACAATGCCCGAACGGAGGGGTGGGACAGTCAAGCGACGACTACGATACTAGCAAGACGTGTGTAGTACTTTCGATTAGCGATATAGTGACGGACTTTGCGCGTGTTATTTGACTCGTGCAGTTTCTGCTGGCTGTGTCCAGTCATATTTGTGCCTGTTTTATAGGTGTTTGTACAGTTCGAATAAACTCTATAGTAATTACAACGGCATTTTAATTCGAGTCCTGTGTAGCTCGTAACAATATTTTCTTACTTTATTTCTTTTCTTATATTTGTATGTCAACATACTTATTATTATTATTTTATATTATTAACAACAACATTATTATTATTTTTATATATTATTATTACATACTATACTACTTTATCGATGTTTTTCACGGGCGATACTGCATCCCTACTAGCAATCCAGCTTTGTGAGAAAAAAATCGAGCGAACAGTTTTGAACGATTGACGAAATGGCGAGACGGTTGTTTTGATAGCTTTTGTATCCGGATGGATGTTTCACGAGGATCCAATATTATATTGCGTCGTATTGGGAGATAGATATACGCCTTTTGGCAGTTTGTTACCAGTTAATACACAGTTAGTCTATCTGATATCTGGAGTTTAATCTTTTTCCTTATCTTTTACTTTCGTATCCCACGCTTAATCCAATACTAACACAATCCAACATTTTGTCAAACCTACTTACGATACCTGCACACTTTATCCTTTTATGGCAATTACTCGCTGCGCCCAGTGACCTTCGTTCGCGTGGAATAGTTTAAAAAAAAAGTAAGTTAAAAAACCCCGCAATTTTGAAACATTCTTCATAGGTGCTTCGCGCCTAGTGCTCTTAGCGTGAACCATCACGCTAAGGCTATATACCAATATAGCCTATAACCATCCTTGATAAATGGGCTATCTAACGCTGAATTTTTTTTTCAAATCAGACCAGAGTTCCTGAGGCGCTAATCTCAGCAAACGAAGAAAGAAACAAACTTATCAGCTTTATATATTATATATGTAAAAACTCTCTCACCGACACCACACCCTGTCAAAATCTCCGCTTCTATTATTTTACGTTGCAGAGAAATTACTTTCAGTCTGTTATAAGCTGTTTAAGTAGTTAAAGCTTTTTTAACTATCCCACGGGAACTCTTTAAATTTTCGGGATCAAAAGTATCCTATATGTTGTCCAGGGATATAAGCTACCACCATACAAAATTTCATGTAAATCGGTCCAGTCGTTTCGTAGATTAGCCTGTACAAACAGACAGACAAACAGAGAAACAAAAATCTAATCTAAATTAGTTCTATTTCACTTCTTCCATCCTGACCCTGACTCGGTTTTTAGCAAAAAAATTTCATTGTACAGAAATTTGACCTCTACAATTTTATTATATGTATAGATTCTATATAATTGTATGTAATTCATACTATATCTTTATAAATTATAGCCTTCATCAAACTCCATTCAGTAGTTTTTGCGTGAAAGAGTAACAAAGATACATTCTTACAAACTTTTGCGTTTATAATATTAGTGGGAAGGATAATATATTACAGTGCAGGCTGTCAATTTAGAATATGCTGGCTCTTATTGTCAGAAAGGTCAAATCCTTACCAACAACTAGAAATTTAAAATATTTAGTCAAAACTAGTGTTGCCTTCCAATCCCAAGTGCGTGCTGGCACGAAACAATAGCTTCCCAATTGAAGTGTTCATGGCTAAGTCTTCAAAGCATTTCCATAATATTCCATGACCTGTTTTTGCAGGCAAACCTGTATGGTAATTTTTACAATTAAATTACCTTTCTTACGAAACCATTTTTTAATGGTTATCGGAACGGTGTAGTTACTTATATTAGCTTACCTGTTCATACCTAGAGATCAAGACATATTCACCATGTTAAATACTATCAGTTGAGCATAAATTTGTTCAGTTATCAAAAAAGTTGAAGGATTGAAAAAATGATTGAAATTAATGTAATCAAAAATATCTATGAACACTTTTCGATTTGCAAGCTATCATGGACGTGTTTACAAATCAATATAATTTGATAGAAAATATGTCTCATTTGGTTGTCAGATGGGTGTTACGGGGCTTAATGTACCATTCGACGCGAGCATGTTGCGTTACGCCATGTGCCAAGATCCGTGTAACATGCACGTTTCGAACTCTTTGCTCGTCCGTGCTCCAGATTCGCAAGCCACTCTCAGTCAAGATGTTGGACGACGAAGTTGTGTTGGGATCTTTGATATTATCCAATTATAGTTTAGTCCAAATTAAGAACAAGAAAAATAAACGTTATTGGACATCATAAAAACAGAAACTTTCTCATTGTCCTACTCCATTTTTACAAAAGCAACTTATCACAATAATCAAAAGTAAAATCCCGAAGTATCTACCTAGAATCGACGCTTGTACCACGTGCGCTCGTTGCTCGCTGCGAGCGCCTTGTCTTCCCGTGCTTATTGCATAAATGCTCATGGTGTATAACACCTGTAACGTCGGTCTGTACCCACCTTTAGACTCTACTAGACGGTTTCTTTTGTGTATTTCAATTTGTATGAATCAACCGAAGTGAACCATGTAAACATTAACTCGAATCATTCAAGGTCATTGAATAGCTTCATCTGCTTTCAGTTCCGCCTTTCAATCAAATTGATTGATCACTTGACATAGGAACCGCCCATTAGTTGATTTTCTATATGCAAAGTGCATTAGCGTGTTTGGTAGCCATTCGTGACCAGAGTCTCTAGTGTAAGCAGATGTCGAGTTTTTTGCTCGTAATACTTATTAAAGGGAGTTAAACACCTTATACATATGTTTTGCAGCTAAAGACCGCACTCAGAAAGCTTAAGGTACAATTAACTTAAGAAATAATAAGGTTGTTGATCGTTCAAGCAAATGCAATAGTTGTTTTGTGCTTCTTCTTAAACAGCGGTGTACTTGAATAGGAAGTAGACATTATTATTAAAGTTATGACTTTCAAAAATGTTCTTCAGAGAAACTTGTTTTGAATATAATAATACTAGCTGTGCCCGCGACGTCTCCGCATGGAATTTGTTTTCAAACCCCCCCGATTTTGAAACATTCTTCATTGGTGCTCCGCTTCTATTGGTGTTAGCGTGATGATACTAATATAGCCTAAAGCCTTCCTCGATAAATGGGCTATCTAACACTGGAATAATTTTTCAAATCAAACCAGTAGTTTCTGAGATTGACGCGTTCAATCAAACAAAAAAATATACTCTTCAGCTTTATATATTAGTATAAGATTATAAAGCGGTAAATTTTGAGAGTTTGTTAGTAAAAACTAATCTCAGGAACTGCTGAACCGATTTTGAAAATTCTTTCACCAGTACAAATCTAGATTATTCCTGAGCTACATAGGCTACTCGTTTCTGTGGAATTGGTGAATGTAGCCAAAAAGGTGATTAACGTTAAAATATTATGAATCACAATCATATTTTTTAACTAGCTTATGCCTACGACTTCGTCTATTCTTGACTTGAAATTCCTACGGGATTCCCGGGACATAAACTATCGCAGCTTTTAAAAAAGAATGTCAGCTATTGTTTTGTTTTAATGGAAACTGTGTCTGAATAAGCAAATTTTTATGCATCCGAACAACTTCCAACCGCTCCCGGGAAAATTCCCACGGGGTATTCCCGGAATAAAAAACATCACACATTTACATTAAAATCACATTGGAATTAGAACTTTTTGTCTGACCATTTAAAATCATTCACAAAAAAATGCCAAGATAAAAAGTGGCGCAGAGTTAAGTCTATCTTGTCCACCGCTTATAGCCTGAGTGAATTCAAAAATATAATCATTCAACTGTTTTATTCATGCAACCGACTTTTGTTAATTATTACACATATCGAGATATCGCGAAAAAAGTGTTTTCACCCATTTTTCCAAGATGGTGGCCGGGGGACAAGGGTGGCGACCCCACAAACTTGAGGTTAAGCTTCTATTGACCCCCCAGACATGTCCCGAAAATAAAATTGCGTCCTCTAAAAAATGCAATATTCGGTCCTTAAATTGTAAGATTTCAATGAACTAATATTATGCTTTATTAAATGAATTACTTTTATTTGCTAATTGAAAAATCGGCCCTGAGTGATATTATTCATTATTATTATTATTTTTTATTGCAAGAGTTCAGCAGACAGACAGAAGGCCCACTTGATGGAAAGCGGTCACCATCGCCTATGGACATTTGCAACACCAAATGTACTACAAATGCGCTCTTAAGGGAGACTGGAACCTGGTCACTAACGCCGGAACACAAGTCAAGGTTGTTATAGCGGCACACTCCAGACCAGGGGTGCTTGCCATCCAGTCGGGCAAATACTCTATCATTTGGCTGTGGGTTGTTTGCATGTCTAGTTATCGCGAACGGAATATTTTTTAAAATATCAGAGAATTAAAACGAATGGCAACCCTGTTCTTAACAGCAATTCCGCACCCGGTCAAGTCAGTCCAAGAGCTATACCAAGTTAAAAACTGTCCTCAGACTGGCTTTATAAGAATCCCCTCTTTAAATTTACGACAGCAACTGTCAAATTATATTGAACGGTTGGTTATTAATGTGTCACGGGGCGGGGATCAAAATATGCCACTTTATTTAAAAGTAATCAGGTATCTGACTTTTTTAATAATTTACGACACATTTATGCCGGTTCTACAAGAGTATGAATCAGATGGCGAATTGGAAATATCACGACAAGGGACCTCTTTTATTACGAGTATAAACTGGCTGACCCGGCAAAATTCGTACCACCTCAGAATCAATAAAAAAAAAACTAAATGATAATTGTAGAATGTTTCAACTTTACTAAAAAAATGTGGTCAAAACTTAACCGGAACGAACATCAAGCGTTTGACATTCAAAACCAAAAAAAAACAAAATGTGTGCTGGGACCCATATTAGACGAATGGCAACGGATAAGTGGAAAAATGAATCGCAACGGACATGTGGAAAAACGAATCGCAAAGTACAAGTGGAAAAACTTCAACTGACAAGAGACAAAATTAATCGCAACAAAATTTTAAATTGAAGTTTTACGGGTGGATTGTTAATGTATTTGTCCAATTTGAAAACCTGCCCGTAAAAATTCATGTTAAAATTTTGTTGCGATTCATTTTGTCGTTGATTGTTCAACAAACGTTGAAGTTTCACTTCTAATATGTGTCCCAGCACACATTTCGATTTTTCGCAGGTTTACTGCAAATTACGATTTGGTTAGGTTAGGTACATTTTAATGAATGCAGTTTTAATTTAAACATATTTTATTTTATCAAACAAAAAACTGAATTCGATCAGGAACCAAAAAAACATAGTCTACTCTAAAATTATATACATTAACGGAACATTAACAAATGCGCATCTTTCGTCATCAACTTCATTTGGACATCAAATTATGTTAACAGAAAAATATTTCCAAAAAAAATAACTCAATTAAATTTCGTTTGCTCATGTTTTGATGAAGAGGCTCGGAAACTACTGAACCGATTTGAAAAATTTTTCACTGTTGGCAAGCTACACTATTCTCGGGTGACATAGGGTATATTATATTTACAAATTAATTAGGGGTCCTTACTAAAACTCCAATAATGTAACTTTATGTAACCCAAGGTGTAAAAAAAAACCTAAAATCGCGTGCGCTGCGAAAATTATTGATGATAGAATAAAATAATGTACTACGACTTTGCAGAACACATCATTATTTACAAAAAGTGTCGCGACACTATATATCTAACTATTATAGGTATGCCACAATTATTATTTTTTATTTTAAAATTCTAAAATAAAAAAACACGCCGCTAGAAAAGGCTCTTTATTTGTATCTTGGTATTAATCTTTATCAAAATAAACTACTTCATATTCAAGACTGCTTCAATACCTTTACATAACTTTTTATTATTCAATTTGGACATTTCATTCGAAAGATATCACGAGTTTAAAAATGTAAGAATTAGACCACGTGACCGTGACGCTTTTTCGTGAGCGAAAAATCGTAAGACCCCGTCTATATAGAAGTTCCACTTTAATAAATAATCGTCGCAGCTCCATAGATTTTGTACGAGCGTACCAACTTATGACGTCATAAGTTGGTACAAGTAAAAGGGATCAGCGCTTTAATTGCACCGGCCCACAAAAAGCAGTGGTCAGTACTTTTGACCAAACCCTTACTTGTATGTATTTCGTTGCGCTAAATCCGACTATGGAGTCAGGTTTGTCTATACACCCTCAACATTTTGAGGGCCCCGCCCTCAGTCAGCTCCAATAGTTCCTATTCCCTAGTTTTTAGAAAGACTCTATTGGAACATTATTTGTGCCTTTGTGTGCGTGTTTGTGAAAATAATGACATTACGCTCACGCACGTATGGTTTTGAGCTTCAACTGTGAATGTAATTTTGTAAGAGAGTCCTTCTAGGTATTATTACTCTAAGGTCAGGATTATCTATCTTCATTAGCGCAGTATTTTTAGTAGTGCATAAATTAAAACTTGGAATCGCAAAGAAAAACAAAAATAATGAAAACTCATTAGGAAAAGCTATTGAATATTCAATGTTTGTTTTTCTCGCTTCTTAGCATTTAGTAATTAATTATTTGTTATTTACAAATTTCTATTTTAATTATAGTGTCATTATTTTTATATCGTAAAATAGATATGTACGATATATAAAGAGTTTGTTTCTTCTCCTCCAGCTATAGCACGTTGCGAAGCGGTAGTAAAGATAGACTAGGCTTGGCTCCGTCGGCGGAGTCGATATCGAGTCTCCATTATATAAACACTTCAGCCTGTTGTCTTAGCTCATTCAGCTTTTACGGCTTAATTCTATAGAGTCAATCCCCCGCAGCGGTCGAGCCGAAGTCACCTCAACAACTTCACAAGAGATGCCTCCGCTCCCACGGAGTCGGGAAGCTCCCAAAGTTCGGTATCGCTGAAACAACCATCTGCGGCTAATTAGCTGGGTCCTGCTCAAAAAACAAAAGATTCAGTCATTTGAGGTTGGCACCTGAAGCTGATCGCAAGTCTTCATTATTCTAAAGAACTAAGAAATACATTGTCCTGGCAACGATAATGACAACGCAAGTTTTATGTGTTGCTTTCATGCTGGGATTTCACCTGCGTTAGTGTTAAAGATTTAAAACTGGGGCCGAATGCGTTTTATTTAAATACTTAAAAAATAACGTCATTAACCTCCGGTCCTAATACTTATTTTTAATACTACTAATCCATTGTTCACCTAATTAAAAGTTTAATTGACTACGATAGCAATAAGAACGGGGATTTCATCCAGTTTCTAAATTAATCCAAGTTTATCGCTTCGTCAATCGTTTTTTGACTTCCTTCATAAGACATATTCAATTAAGTTGATATAGACTGTTAGAAAATCAATTGGGCGTTTTCTGTAGAATATACAGGATATAAGTGTATCGTTTTTAACCGACTTTAGAAAAGAGGAGGTTCTTTATTCGACTGTATGTATCACTTGACTTCGACTGTTCGACTGTCAATTTTACAGATTTTAAATTTTTTCATTGTTAAAAATATACTCCTGAGGTGGTCCCATTGTTATCAAATCGGGATCTGATAAGTGGATCCTAGGGAAATTGCGGGCTACCCTCGAACATTATGGGTACGTATTATCCCAGCAAATTGCTATTGCGCCTGGCCTCCATTTTGGTGACGTAACCGTAGCCGAACACTCAATACTGTTAGCATTACTGGCCGGTGAGTACGCGTACATATCGAGGTGCGGATGACGTCACGTGAATGTTAATTTGACAAGGTTTCAGCGCATTAGCAATTTGCGGGTATAATACAACGTGTTTCATATATTTCTTTTTAAATCTATTCAAGTATTTGCGTAAGTATATATTTTTTAAAATAATCTGACCGATCTGAATTCCCTGGATAAAAGTAAAGTTTGAAGTTGTAAGAATTTGATGTTGATCAACGAAAACCGCATCGAAATCGGCCCAGTAGTTTTTACGTGAATCCCCAACAAACGTACAATAAATCTTAAAAAAATGCATCAGTGTTCTCCAACGTTTATACAGTGCATTCCAGTTGTTTTTTTAAGCTTCAATGTACAGACACGGTATTTTTAGAATTTTATAATTATTTACTTTTGGTTGATTTGACTTGACTCTCAAAGTAAATTCCGCTTGGAATTTCATTTCACCTTAAGCAATTAAATATTTACACGAACTGTTTCTGTATTCTGTTTATTTCATCTGAAAATGGGATTGCCTTTAGTAAATAAAGCACATTACTTGAAGGCATTACCAACATTAAAGATGTATAAGTTAGGAGTTTCTGTGTCACGGAGAGGATTGTCTCCAACCGTACCGCCCACAGCCACAGTACTAACGTGTACAGTGTGGAAGAACGATACATCGAGGTCAACTGTGCAATAGGCATGCGGATGTTACAATTAATTTCAATATTTTTACATATCGCCTCTTTGCTTTAATAACGTGATAAGTCCAGAAATTCATATTTTTTTATTTGATAATTAGAACCGCAGATTTTGCCGTCCAAAAAAAACGTAGTTTCTTTTATAATAAAAAATAATAATAAGATTAACAGTAAAAATTAACCGTTTTGACATAAATATTTTTTGAAAGTCAAAAAACTGTCTCTACTAAAATTTCAATTTTCAAAATCACGTTATTGTAGTATTTAACGGGTACAATTTAAATGCTCACCAAAAATATTTTTTGTCCCTTAGACTAAGCACCAAATAAAATATATTACTTCATATAAATTTAATCCACTCTATACCGAGGTGCCTAAAAAACAACGTTTTACGTTCCAAAATAAATATACACTCATCAGAACAATTGTATGTTTTGTATTTAAATTCTTTTTGCTTATCAAAATGGATAAATGCCCACCAAATATTGTTTTACTAAAACACTAACATTCAAACCGAAAATTGCAGTTTAATGTGTTTAGGAATATATTTAAGACTTATTTATAACAACTGAAATTGGTTTTGAGTGGAAAAAATACATATTTAATTAATTAATAAGTTTGAAATTCACGACAATGATCTGGTAATTTTGTCGCCAAGACGTTTTTTGACGGGATTTATCGAAATAGGAGACTGTATGTATCCGACATTTTAAATATGTGGAGTTTTAAACAGTCGGTTAGGTTAGGTTTTGTGTAGCGAGCGTGCCGCGGTAGCGGCCGGCGAGTGCCAGAACCGACTGTAACCATTCACTATTTATCTTATATATTAGTGAAAAACAGAAGTGAGGTTAGATTGACAAAAACATTAATAACTCAGGAACTATAAATTTCCCGCACATAGGAGTTGCAGAAGGGGTGAGTTTTCCTCCCCCCCCCCTCCCCCCTCCCCCGCTCATTACTTATAATTCCGGAGACATATATGTAAACCACACCCTGTTTTAATCAAATTCATAAAACAATAAACAAGCAACATGTGATTGGAATACGCAATATTATATTTGGTATTAAAAATAATTGTACGTTCGACCATTTGCTTTTTTGCCTCAGCAAAAATTACTAAATTGGAAGTGGAGAAACAAAATATTGGTAATATCTATTTAGCGATCATGTAAAATATTTGGTCTGAAATTAGCTTTAAAGGCGTTTATATATTTTTATGGCATAGCATAAAAAGGAAAATAGCTTCATTTCTAAAATACTTCTGGAAACACAATTTGGTGAGCATTTATCCATTCTGGTAGGTATTTCGAATTTATTGGTTGTAAAATAGGTGCATTTCTGGTAGGCGTTTAAACACAAGCCGTATTTAACTTTTGAAACGTCATGATAGAAATAATTTTCATTACTTTTCAAACAATAATAATTGCGATATTTGGCTTTTACTTGTACCCCCTTATGACGTCACAAATAGGTACGCTCGTACATCTATGAGGCTGCGATGATCTGTAAGTTTATAATAATCATCTCAGTTGATTTCATTGTTCGTTCTCCTTTCTTGAAACCTAGCAACTGTTTTTCAAGAAATTTTGCAACAGCACAAAAAACGCCACTAAACTTCAACAGCATGCCATTTCAAAAGAGTTTACTATAACTATAACATATTGAGAATAATATTATAATTTGAAAAAGTTTTCATATTTTTGGAAAATATAATACATCAAAAATGCCTGGCAAACAAAAAGTCACAAACATTAATTTAAAAACAATGCCATTTACTAGGTTTTCAAATTGTACTGCTGAATATATTAAATTATATTATAAATTGAATTATAAACTATAAACTAATAAAACCAGACTGATTTTTTATATTCTTTTATTATATGAGTTCAGCAGACAGGAAGACGGCCCACTTGATAGAAAGCGGTTACCATACCATCGACATTTGCAACACAACAGGTGCTACAAATGCGCTGCTGGTCACTAATGCCGGAACACAACTCAAGGTTCTTATGGCTGCATACTCTAGACCAGGGGTGGTAGCTATCCAGTAGGGCAAAAGCCCTACCAGCTGGTTGTGGGTTGTTTTATCGCCTCTTACGACAGCCCTGCCCTACACGGATAATTTTATAATCTAATAATGAATACAAAAATTTCTTTAAAAACAATTATAAACAAGGAATAAATGCGATATAAGGTATAAGCAAACCTTTACAAAGACTTGTCCATTTTAACTTACAGTTCGCTAACCCACATAGAAGTTTGCAAAATAAGTTCGGTAACTCCGTGCCTGCCAATAAAACTTGTCCTCCGGTAATCTCAGACACGAGATGAATAAATACACAACTAACTCCGAACTAACGGAGTGGTTTTAGTTACGTGTTTGTGCACTGCGAGCATGTTTACTTTTAACGATTGGATTCTTAAGTAATTGGTGTTGATGCACTGTTTACTTTTAGTACTACATTTAATTTAAATTTTAAATTCAAGTAATTTCATAATAATTAATAATGCTGATAGGTACTAGACGGTTCAACCAAATTGAATGAATTCGATTGAAAGGCCACGCCGGTATTCTATATCATTGAATTATTCAAGTTTTGGTTTGTATTGATCAATTTGGGTCGTTAATTCCAATGAAAGACCCAATTGAACCGTCTAATATTGGATCAAGTACCAGGGATGTTATGGATATGAAATTTCGGACTTAGATATAAATATATCGGTTTAAGCTATGGGTACGGATATCAAAGTATTTCGTCGGATTATCCGATAGTTTCGGATATTTTCAATTACAGATATTATATTTTTAGGAGCTGGTAACGATTTCACATTTTATTATGTAAAATTTGATAACGATCAGTGAAAAAATCACATTGGATTTCAATATTTTTTCTATGTGGCCATTTTTAATCATTCCCAGAAAAATCCCCGCGGTTGAAAAGTAGCGCAGATTTTAAGTCTTCAGAACTACATGTCGTTCAGTGACAACCGCATCGAAATCGGCCCAGTAGTTTTTACGTGTATCACCTGTGTTAAATCGTATTGTTACGAGGTACAGGACTCGAATTAAAATAAATGCCGTTGGAATGACTATAGAGTTTATTAGAACTGTACAAACACGTATAAAACAAGTAAAAAATAAAACTGGATGCAACCAGTTCACACGAGTCAATGCAATTCAACAAACCGACAAAGGGTTCACGCACATCTGGCAAGCTTCGACGCAATGCAATAAAAACAAGGATTAAGTCGTCCGACACTAATTCCAGCCATAAAATAAGTACGATAACAATAGATGTTTTTTAAAGTTTAAACACGTAAATTAAAGAATTCGTTTTTAGAACATGCCAGATGTGCGGTCTTTGTCGGTATGTAACAATATATTAAAATTGTCGAGTATTAAATTTAAAAATCAGATCAGTTTTGTTGGTATATTTATGTATAGAAGATTACCGTTTAGTATCCATTGATGTAGAAAGCGTTCATTATATTCGCAATCAAGTGGCTTTTGGCTAGTTGAATGGATTCCAATCAGTGGCTGCAACTGTCAGTGTGGTTTGATCATATGGTAATTAACAATTGGTATGTAAACACATGTTACAATGAATTGTTATTGTAAAATTATCTTATACTAATATATAAAGCTGAAGAGTTTCTTTGTTTATTTGTTTGATTGAACGCGCTAATCTCAAGAACTACTGGTCTGATTTGAAAAATTATTTCAGTGTTAGATAGACCGTTTATTGAGGAAGGCTAGAGGCTATATATCATCGCGCTAAGACCAATAGGAGCGGAGCACCAATGAAGAATGTTTCAAAATCAGGCAAAGGAAAACAAATTCCAGGCGGACGACGTTGCGGGCACAGCTAGTTTACATATAAAATGACCGACTTTAAGACCAAATCATAGTTTTGAAATGTCATGAAGCCAAGAAGAAGAATTAAGTAAATTTTATTCAGGGTTGACAGACGGACAAACTGGGGTCTGCTAGGGTCTTCACCGTAAGCCGTGAGGAACGTGGGGTTAATGTGGCATTTGTATATATTTAGAATACAATACACAACACTTTATTGCTCACCAATTATACAATTAAAAATGCACGATTACAATATTGTCATGGAAGAAACAATAGGCGGCCTTATCGCTTAAAGCAATCTCTTTCAGGCAACCTAACTTAAGGAATTATTGAACCTTATGTGGTGATGTAGGTGGTGTAGATTATTAAATAGAACTTAAATTACTTAATAAAGCCTCTCTGACAATAACAGGCAGCGCATTTCAAAGTTTGACAGCCTGCACTGGAAAAGAGTTCAGAAAAGGATAAAGTGTGTGTAGGTGTAGTGAGTTTACGATACGTATGAGTGCGCAAATTGTGGGCAGAAACAACAACGCAACAACACAAGGAACGTTTTGAATTCCTTCGCCTTTCTAGGACGAAGGAATTCGAAACGTTCCTTAAGGTAAAGAGGACTACTAGGAATAAATAATATGTTATAAAGTAGTATGAGAATGTGAGTATTCCGGCGAAAGCGTACAGGGAGGCGCTTGACTTTCTCACGAAATTCAGAATAGTGGTCATATTTTCCCAAGCCAAATATAAACCAGTAGTTATTGTCAGTTTTTTTCTCGATTTATATTTATTTATACAAGTGTATTGTATAATATTTTATTTACATATATTTTAGTTGTATAATTTATATATTCTATTAATGTATGTGTGTTATATCATGTACGTGTATATTTATAAGATACTGATTCGGTAGTATTTTTTTTTTCATTGCATGAGTTAAGCTGACAAGCAGACTCCAAAGGTGCTACTAATGCGCTGTTGCTCTCTTAAGGGAGACTGGAACCCAGTCACTAATACCGAAACACAACTCAAGGTTGTTATGGCGGCATACTCTAGACCAGGGGTGGTAGCCATCCAGTCGAGCAAACCTATCACTTGGCTGTGGGTTGTTTTATCGCCTCTTTCGACAGGCCGCCCGGCCGCAGGAAATTATATTCTTTCTCCGTTCCTGCACGGATAAAATGAGAATAATACAATATACCTCTATTATTATCAAACTTCATGTCCATGCAAAGATTGTCTGGATGACGCCTATTTGTATCGTAAATTTTTATTTGTGCTAACTGTATCATGTTTAAAACAAGTCATCATGTTTAAAACACAATAAAACATATTCATTCATTCAAAATTAATGCAAAAATTCTGATCTCGCTCAACGTTATTTAGCTGTTTTATGGTTAAGTCAAGATAGCAGACTTCAGCGTAATGTAAGATAGGTACCAAAAGAGACTGCAAGCATAATTTTGGTGGCAGTAGGCATATTTATGTATGAGAGTATATTTATGTATCAGTAAGGATCAATAAGGGCGATAGAGACATGTGTCATGTGTCAGCGTCCACTTCATTGTTTGCCAATCAGTAGCCGATATCAGCACGTGAATGCTCCTAATTAATTAATACATGCACACTAAATTCTCTTCACGTGCCGTAATCCGATTTGGGTTGTGATTATCTGGTTGTGTCGTGGGAAACTGTATGACATTAGTAATGTAACGTGCCAATATTGAGCTGTAAACCTATTTTGGCGATAACTATGGGTGACTTATAATAATTATTATATGTACCATACACATAATATCTATATATTAATACGAGAAGCAAACTTTTTACCCCTTTTTACGAAAATTGCGGAGGAGTATGAAATTTCGCACATTTGTAGTTTATATAGAGAAGAAGCGACGAATGCTACAATTTTTTTTTAATTATGCAAAAAAATTTCTTATCAATAAAAAAATTACACACACTACCATGTATTTGACACAAACAGGCATATGTACTCTTTTGTTTATTGTTAAAGTCAAATTAACAATCTATATAGCCTAGGCGAAATCTGTGATTATAGAAATATAGTCTTTTAGAACAGAACCTTAATAATGTTCAAACTTCATTTAAATTAATTATGGTCGAATTTCGACCACTAGATTATTACGAAAAAAATGCGGAATTTCTCCCGAGATACTAAACCAAAATTTCTGTTGGTTAAACATGAAAATAATCAAATGGGTATGAGAATAAATGCTAGCAGAAACCGCAGAGAGCTGCAAATATAGGATGAAAGTACACAGGGGTGCAAACGTTACAAAATAATTATAAATATGCACATGTTGGTAGCCGAAGTTCAAAGCTAGCGTGCACTTGGTCTTAATGAAAGTACCCTCACTTGTGGTGGTAAATTAAAAATATTTCGAAATTGCGAAACCGCGGGCTTACATTGTTAAAAGTGAATTCGGTTACAAAGCATTTCATATTTATTGCAGGCGTGTGCGATATTTTACGTTAAATTTAATATAAGTTTGTTTTAATATGTTTCTTTTGACGGTATGTTTACAACCATACTCTACTCTAATCTACTACGTCTTTGATGCCGACTTTAGTAGTAGTAGGAAAAGTCATATTTCATAAAACATTTGATAATTATATTCTACACATAGATACTATTTTGCGACATGGCTTTACAGACATATTATCACGCATGTTTTCCGTAGTGGTGGGCAGAGACGATGGATTTTCACTTACAACGAGCTGGGTATACCTAAATTTTTTTGCTTCATGTACATACATACATACATACATTAATTAGTCTCTTCATACATACACGTTTATTATAGATGCCTTTTACCTGACTATTCTTTAAGAAATGTGCGATTTATTCATGAAGTATATCGCGGTCTACCGGCACCAAATGTACCATCCACACTGTTGTCATATACAAAGCTTTATACATATATGTAAAATAATTTTGTAAAAAGTTAAGTAAGTATTGTCATCTGTGGACATCAATCTGTATGTTTAATCTGTGTGTAATAAATATATTTAGTCTATGGCAACATTCCGGCATTTCATTACAGGTTATGAGCCTGCGCGTTTATATTTAATTAAAGTAAAATTATTTAAAAGTGTTACAATCTTAAAAGTGCGAAAAAACGGCAAATATTATTGCAAATATTCTAAAGTTAAAAGGACGCGAAAATTACGAAGATTGTGCCTTTGCAGTCGAAAATTTTATGATCCTCGAAGGCATGTCACAATGCTTAAGAAAAGATGGCGATGAAAACGATGCGTATATTCTTTTATTCCATCCAAATTGTTCTTTTCTTCCATTTCCTGAACATACTACCTTAATCTTCTTCCACTCAATTTTTCAGTCAAAGGTGCAACTTTCAAAGATGCCCTTATGTGCTCATGTCTCGCCTTATCCATTTACCATCTTTTACAAGTGAATTTTTAGAAGGTGACCTCTAGGGTCAAATCTCTTTTTTGTCTCTTTTTCATCTATTTCTTCCCCTACTGAACCTGTGTTTTCACTAATTTCTATCTGTATTTCATTTTTATATTTTCCTTCTTCAATAATTACTATGTCTCTGGTGGTATTTATTTTCCTGGTTTTAGGATCATATACTCGGTATCCTTTAATACCATCAGAATGTCCCATTAGTATACATTTTGTAGCATTTCTGTCCCATTTTAACCTTTTTTCTTTTGGAATATGTACAATTACAGTACTTTCAAATATTCTTAAGTTACTGATATCTGGCTTTCTGCCATACCATATCTCAAATGGTGTTTTGTTTATTCCTGATGCTATAGATCTGATCAGTGAGATATCGTGCAAGACTTGTAGCTAAAGGCTTTTTGCAAAAAGCCGGTGTGGACTATCAAGACACCTTTTCCCCGGTAATTAGACATTCTACTTTGCGTTTGCTCTTTGATATCAGTGTACAATATCAAATGGACATCACTCACTTAGATGTCACAACAGCTTTTCTTAATGGAATTCTTAATGAAAATATATACATGCACTTACCAGAAGGTTTTCCTTTAAAAAGTTCAAAAGTCTTAAAATTAAAAAAGGCTGTTTATGGTTTAAAGCAATCATCACTTGCTTGGTATCAAAAAATCGATGAAACTTTGTGTAATTTAGGATATGTCAACATTCCGGCATTGCATTACAAATATGTATTACTTTTGTATTTCAGTTTACTCCTTAGGAGTCAATTTTCATACAAGGCCCCCGATGTGGAAATTTTATGAGAAGTGAAATTAATTCAGAATCGTGAGGTTATTATTAAGCAAGCGATTTCCTGAATATATTTTTCATTTATAGCTAGAGTACAGAAGACATAGCCATAGTTAGAAAGAGATTTTTTATTATTATTGCTGAAACATAGCTGACAGCCTGACCGCCCAGCTGTGATGGAAAGTGGTTGCCATCGCCTTTAGACACTAATGACACCAGAGATGCTGTCAATATGCTGCCGACCTGGAAGGAGAAACTGGAACCTGGAAACTGATGCCGGAACACAATTCAAAGTTGCTATGGCGGCATACTCCAGACCAGGGGTGGTAAGCATCCAGTCGAGGAAACGCCCTACTACCTGGCTATAGGTTGTTTTGTTGCCTCTTACTATAGGCCACCCACTACAGGAATTGCATTCTTCCTTTGCATTGTTCCTGCACCGGTAGATAGGCGGGTTATCCGTCCAGGAACGGAGAAAGAATATAATTTCTTGCGCCCGGACGGCCAGTTGTAAGAGGCGACAAAACAACTCGTAGCCAGGTGGTAGGGTATTTATCTGTCTGGATGGCTACCACCCCTGGTCTAGAGTATGTCGCCATAACAACCTTGAGTTGTGTTCCGGCATTAGTGGCCAGGCTCCAGTCTCCCTTAAGAGACCAGCGGCGCATTTTTAGTATCTTTGGTGTTGCAAATGTCTATAGCCGATTTTAACCGCTTTCCAATCAGGTGGCCTGTCTGCCTGTCTGCTAAACTTATGCAATAAAAAATAAATAAGAACAGGCATAACACATTTTGAAGAAAATACATTTTCCCATAGTTTTTCCTATAAAAATAAAATAGTGTATTTTCAGATGTTAGCTATCCCCTGTGGGGCATATTCGACCTTTTTCTGATTTATCGCCAACTTTCCCCGTTACCGCGACTGTATCTGGCAAGTTTTATTATGCGTCGACAGCCCCACGCTCCTCGCAGTTCAATGCCATAGAGTTTTGTACTGAAATCAACTTTATTACGCGTGTAATCTTCTTTTCAGTGTCACCAAGAAACGTTGTGGATTGAAATGTTGAACTGTACTAGTATATTAAGGTGGCTTGGGTTTGTAGAACGAATGTATGAAAGTAGAAACACAATTAAATTAACGTATCCATTTTTTAAAATATTTTCCCATAACCTAGTATTTAATATCTATCGAAATTGCTATTTAGTTTTCTTAGGGGGTAAACAACCCCGGCCTTTGTTATCTGTACATTGAAGCTATTTAAAAACCAAACAATTGTAATCCCTATCAATATTATGAATGACTAATTAACTCTATTTGACTGTCTATATGTCCATCTATTTGTTCCGTTTTCACGGAAAAACTACTGAACCGATTTGACTAAAGTTTCGTATATACGTAATTTTAATATCGATGGTAGACAAGGAATACTTTTTATCCCAGATAATGGGATGGATTTCGGGATAGGTTTATGTAAAGGTTATCCCAGAAACTAGGATAGGTTTTTTGTGATTTGACATTTTGGTCATTTTGACGATTTGGCAATTTTAGCCATTTTTGACATTTTGGACATTCGGTAATTTTTGACATTTTTAACATTTTGGTCATTTTGGCACTTTTTCATTTTAGTCATTTTTGGTGTGTCATGTGCGATATTTTGTGTCCCGGGAATCTCGCGAGATTCAAGTCCAGAGTGGACGAAGTTGCGAGCATATTCTAATTATTAATAAAAAACCAACTAAGACCTTTTCCATTGCGTGAGTTGTCCCACGGGAATTTAAGGTTTAATTATATATTAACACAAACTATCTTCATCATTTGGAATAATACAACTCAGGTGTAGCGAATAAATCATACTGTATTATTCATGGGGGAGGCACAGCGGTCAAGCGGTCTATGGCTGTATTTTATCCCGGGTCGCAATACATTTTCAATGGAGTCATTTGTCTGAGAACAATGAAGGATTTTTCTCTCGGAGCTCAAGCCAAGAAGACCGGTAAGTCAAGTAGTTTAAATGTGGTCTAAGTTATGAACTTTTAACTAACCAGCGACCCGTCCCGGCTTCGTACAGGTGGTTTATAGGTTCTTTTTACAGCTTGGGTACATTATTAAAATTTTAGTACGGATGCCTAATTTTTTCTAATAATAAATCATCGACTCTTCAGGTGATCAGAGGGCTGGTGCCTACCTCGGCCAACGGATCAGTATGGCGATCCAGCGAGGAAACGTAGCCAGCCTTCTGGGCACCTTACCCATAGAAGACGGTGATCTGGGCTCAGTATTCTACTTATAGTCTTGAGGGACTATGGGTAGAATACAATACAAATAAGTTAAGTTTTCTTACATTGTATTCAATAATATGTAATCAATAATAAATTATAATGATAATAAATATAACTCATGTTACTCAGGATTAGTGTGGTATTCTAATAGTTAAAAGATTTTTGATATAGGTCCAGTAGTTCTTGAGTTTATTCGTTATAAACATATAATAATATTTCCTTCCTCTTTATGACTTTTAGTACAGATGTAGTAAGTGAAGCTTTTAACAGTGTAGAGTTTTTGGCAGGAACTGAGAGGAGATGTTGTGCTGTGCAGTTTTACTTTTTAAAAATGTGTAAAATTACTCTAAAATGAGCAATAGTTGTAGGATATTGATAGTTTTTGAGTAGTAATTAACAGTTCAGCTGAGCTATACATAGGCTTAAGAAAATGAAAAAACTATATTGTAATCTAAGATCTGGCATAAAGGCCTAGCTGCTAAGCCATAAACCTAAATAAAATAAAAATTTAATAATGTAGTAAGCGACCTGAGCAATACATTTCTCTGGAATATATTAGTTTATTTTTTACCGACTTCAGAAAGGAGGTAGTTCTCAATTCGTCTGTACGTTTTTTTTAATTATGAACCGATTATCAAAATTTGTCTTTGAATCAAAACCTTATACTCCCGAATTGATTGTCACTAGGTCAGAATCTGTAGATTCCAAAAAATTTGAGAAACTCACATAAGTTGTTAGCCAACTTCTTAGTAACACGATATCTTCGTCAATTGTAAACCGATTTTCAATTTTTTTTCTTTTACTCATAACTTTCGAGGTAGTCTCATGGTCACTATGTCAGGTTCTGATGCGTGGATCAGATCCCATGGAAATGGAGAAGAACATTGATTAAAGAACGCTGTGCGCCTAAATTCTTAGAAAAAAGCTTGTTACGCGTGTAGGTATTACATTTTCTACAGGCGCTTAATTTCTTATGTGCATTTTACGCGATTTCTCCGTCAATTGTGGACAGATTTTCAATTATTTTTTAACTCAAGAGATAGTTTCATAATTACCAAGTCAGGATCTGATTTGTAGATCGCAAGGAAATCGAAAGCAACGGTTGTTGAAGAGCATAAGGCACCGAAGAGGGAGATGGCAAATTTGTATACGCGTGCCAATAGTGCAATTTCTACAGGTGCTTAATATATTATTTCTAGAGCTATTAAAGTATTTGCGCAACTATAAAGTATTATTTTTTTACAAAAACCGATTTCCTTCTAAAAACCAAAACATAAATATCAAATAAAACATTAAAAAATACTATATTTATCAAATTTATTGTTGTCCTTTTATATTTTACTTGGCATCGACTTCTATATGTTGTAGAAAGAAGTCGGTTAAATATTTATTTTTCGGTTTTCATTGAATTGAATTGGTTTTGTTTCAAAAAAGTTATTATTATTATAATTAACATGTGCCAAATTCATATTTTGTATACTTAATATCACCTCAATTGTTGTAAAATCTAAAATATTGTATGGTATATTATTTACGTAGCACTATATTGATATATACCTATGTGTCGAACCTATCAAACCGCTTAAGACAAGCGTGTCGGGTATAATGTCCATGCCCCAATAGTGGGTTAGCCCAGCAGTGGGACGTGTAAGGGCTGTATTATTAACCCTATATCTGTATTATATTTTAAAAGAGACTGGTGGTTTTCGGCCTGAACATCTACAAAGACTTTTTTACTTATTATCTTTTTAAGTAGTACCATATTATAAGAACTTCGCTACCAGAGAAAAATAAAGTTGAATATTTAAGAATCGATTCTCGCTATAATTAAATCAAAAATCATTGTTGTCTATTTCTTTGAACTATTATATTAATAAGAATTTGGACATATTTCGCGTTAAAATATCGATATAACTGCGTAATATGCTGTTGTTAAATAACCCTTTTTTATTCTGTTGGTTGGTTAATCGATTATTTATTCGTTAGCGATATCTTTAATTTTTATTTTCTTAAACACAATTCGAAACATCTAAGCGTCTCCTATGTCAAAGTCAAGTGTCATACGCCAGATGTCAGACGAAGCTGTATGAACTCGGTTCCTTTGCCTAACATTATGACCAATAAAACACAAATCGTAGAAATTTTGTTCACATTGTTCACGTAGGTAGACTCAAATCCTAAATAAAATTGCATATTAAACATCAAGTTTTAAGTTCCTGCCAAAAACTATAGTATTATATAAGTAATGGAGGTTATGTTAATTTCAAACATTTATGGACGTTCTATTTTTAGCCAAGTATTTGTAGAAAATGACAATCTTTCATAGGTTTCTATTGTAATAAGCTACTTAACATTGTGATCATATGTGTATGTGACCAGATAGAACGTTCCTAAGACACCCGCTAGTCTCCTTTGTTATTCTATCCTAAAATCACTCCTCGTCTTTTTACAATCTGGGCCCATGAATATATGAAAGCGTATGCGTTTCCTTTGCTGCTCTTAGGCTGAGAAGAAAGTATTTAAATTTGGCTTTACCCTTACGTACAAATAAATTATCAAACCGCTCTCGCTGTTGCCTTGGCGGCCCACAACTTATAATAGAAAAGAGAAGCTTAAAACGTTTCAAGATATAATCGAAATATCGCCTGAGATCGCCCCTAATCGCTCATTGTGCGATTCCTATCTTATTCTTGCACAATACAGCGTTCCAGTGATCCAGCGCTTAGAACTCTCTTCGAGTGGGTGTCTTGTAATAAGTCGGCATTATTGATATTTTGCGATATGAAAATGTCACTCCACATATGGACCATGCGGAATCTAAGAAATTATACATTATAGCTCTTTTATATTGTTATAAGGTCATTGGAGACGTTATCAGGCAATCTCCGTGGGATGTGGGTTATATGCTCAGTACCACTATTTGCAACACTAATTGTTGGGTGTGGGGGCAGGGGTCGCCCTAAATGAAACACCCCTTAGCAAGTTGACTGAATTTATTTATAGGCGCTACAACAGCAACAGGTGCGATCGGCACAACTGTATCAAACGGCAGGTTAAGTTTAACCGACACAACTTAGCACTATCCCCGGACGTTACACTGAACGTATATAGCACTAATTATATCGATTACACCGATCAATACGAGTGGCACTAATCACAATCACTGGTGGTCCACAAGTTCCACGTAGTCACGCTGAGAGTCTGTTGACTGTAGTCTTCCGAATACCCCTTGATCTTCCTGGTATTTTGAGTCTTCCTTGTGTGTATATACTTTTCCTTGTGTGTATATATTCGACCGAGGTGGTTGAGTTGCCGTAGGCTCGCCCCATGCTTACTAAGGTACTACAAAAACTACAAAAATGCAGACGCTTAGCAGCTAACGGAGCGAGCTACGTATCCGCGGTACACGGGGTGTGGGGGTACGGGGTTTACGAGGGAGAGGTCAGGGGGGTGATTCTGTCTGCAACACCACAACAAATGCGCTGCTCTCTTAAGGGAGACTGCAACCTGATCACTAATAGCGTTTAAATTAATAAAATGTTTAGTTGGGGCATATTACAGCTAATGATACGGATGTTATGCGTAAGTAATGTTAAAATCGTAGAGTATTTAGTAGTTTGTAACATTCATCTACGTTCGCAGTACAGGCTTCAGAGGTGGCCATCTCGTCAACTTCATCTGCCATATCATTAACATTAAACACTGTGACTAAGTGGAAATAATGACTCAAAAATATTTGACGTTATACTAACGGATATATATATTAATACAAACGCAATTCATTAGTAAGATACACTGATATGCATTTAAAGATCTTATATCAAACAAAGAGATATAGAAAGTTAAATATGTATTAATACTATTCATATCATGTTTACGTAATAACACCGACATACAGGGATTATAATATTTTATGCGTAGGATTGAAATGAGGGTAGTTAGGTAGGTAGGTAAAAAAATAGTATAAAAGTGTGTAGTGTAACAGTAGGTAAGAATGTATAAGTATCTTAAGGAAGACTGGAACCTGGTCACTAATGCCGGAACACAACTCAAAGTTGTTATAGCGACATAGTTTAGACCAGGGGTGGTAGCCATCCAGTCGGGCAAATGCCCTACCACCTGGCCGTGGGTTGTTTTGTCGCCTCTTTCGACAGGCCGAAATTGTATTCTTTCTCCGTTCCAGCAACTAAAGTTGCGGGCAATATAAAGCTCATAAGGCATTATGTCCCCAATCAGTGGTTTGCTTTGAGATATATTAATCAAGAAAGCGTCATAAAAGCAACGTGTCCTTTGACAAACGGCCGGGGCCGAACGCAAAAAACCTCTCCGGCCCACGGGGCCAATTTGTGGATTTATCGCCTCTAAAACTCGCTAACATCTGTCGTCACTACGAAAAAAGCTCTGTTAAAGCTTGTTAATTGCCATGACAACCATTCGGGCCGCAGAAATAGGCTCCTTCCTCGATATTTTCCGTAAATTGCTCGAGATTTATAGGATCGATGTTTTAGAATTATTTACTTATCCTGTTATATATAGGGAAACAAACGGTATACATGATAAGTTTATTCAAGATGGATTAGCGGGTTTCACACATCGACGATGATAAATTCAAATACTACATTTCTTTTCTTTTTTATGTATTTTCATCAGGATTGAGCAATCGTCTAAAATTGTAACCGTACTTGCAAGTCTAAAGGAGTTGTTTGTAATTCATTTTTCAAGATTTGACCGAAACAAACTAACTAACAATTATAACAAGTGGGTGCTTGTAACAAGCAAAGTAATAGCAACCCATAGGGGAACGGAAAGTACACCCCACTGAGCTTGTCCAAGGCGCCTTGGCAGGTTTGACACATCAGCTATCTCGATGTGCAGATCTCATCACGATGCATTTCTTCACCGTTGTTAGCATGTGGTAATTGTAACAATATGCACATTAGGTCAGAAAACTGCCTATGTGAAGCATTCGTTCCGGCCGGGATTCGAACCCCGCGCCCTTTGAGTATGGGACGCGTATGCTGGGCATTACGCTACCACAACTTAAATTTAAAACCTAATTTGACAATTATATGTAGCTAAGTTTATTTACAAAAGTCTTGAACGACTATTAGACAATTTTAAAGTAACTTAAATCGATTCAAAATTGTTATAATTGCTTCAACTGTACAAAAACGCTTTGACCTGATTATTTGTTTGGAATTCAATCGATTTTATATCGATTATGAGAACCTATGTGGCCATACTTAATAATGTAATTTTAAATGGGCAACTACGGACTGGTATTCTTGTTACTTATAGAAATTCAAGTCAAGTCAAGCGAATAGTGGCTCAAGAATTTTTTGGAAACAGAAACTCAGTAACTATAATATCATTAGAAAGAAAGAAAATAATGTTAGAGTTATTTAAAATGGAAATTATACATAAGCAGTTTAACAAAAGCCAAAGGTTAATTAACTCAAACAGGCCCTAACTCAGCAAATGCTGGTTGATAACAACCAACGCTGGTCTGCCGTTAGTGCCAGGCAGTAACCTCAGCATCACAGAAGAAAAGATAACTAATGAACATTTAATATTATTTATAATCAGAACAACATCAAACAAAGAATAGACAAAAGATAAATATTTTGAACAGTTTAATATAAGTACATAATATTGAAATGTGAAAATAGTGATTTTTTAAAATTTAAAAACTTCGTTTAAAAAAACCGACTTCAAAAACTAAAAAACTAAAATGTATAAAATAACGTATTTCTAAAGCTATTATTATTAATATATATTATCTAAAACATCTTAAAGTCGGTGCTTAGTAATTTTTATGTTTTACTTTGCACCGAATTCAAGAAGTTTTAGATAATATATATTAATAATAATAGCTTTAGAAATACGTTATTTTATACATTTTAGTTTTTTAGTTTTTGAAGTCGGTTTTTTTAAACGAAGTTTTTAAATTTTATTTGTTACTTTTTAGTGTCTAGCTATGTATGGGTGGACCTACGAATGGTGCCGCGCTTCTTAAAAATATAGGTCCCAAGAAACGGGAACAAAAAAATGTTCATAAAATGAAAACTACTGGGCCAAACTATGTAAAATTTTTAGGGGACCAATTGGAAGCTATTCCGCGTCGAACAAAAAAAGAATCACGTAAATCGAATCATAAATCTCGGAGTAATCGGTGTACATATGGAACGGAGTGAAAATTATTTCCATGAAAAATGTTCATAAAATGAAAACTACTGGGCCAAACTATGTAAAATTTTTAGGGGACCAATTGGAAGCTATTCCGCGTCTAACAAAAAAAAGAATCACGTAAATCGGATCATAAATCACGGAGTAATCGGCGAACATACATAAAAAAAAAGAAAAAAAAAAAAAAAAAAGATCCCGACGAATTGAGAACCTCCTCCTTTTTTCGAAGTCGGTTAAAAATAATAATACGTACTTCACAAACAAAAAAAAATAAAGAAATATAACTATGAAAAAGACTGAACCAGGATTACTAAAAGGCGCTTGTATCAAATGCGAGATCTGCTTGCTGCCTTTGGTGTTCGTACAGGAACACTTTCAGTTTAATTCTATTAGGAATCGTAAGGTGGAGGCTTGTTATCAGTATTTATTTTTTATATACCTACTACTTTGTGTGACTTAAACTGATATGTATTAGTCTGTAAGCCTTCCTCAAATTAATTAAATAAAATTAAAGTGAACTAGTTCAGTGACTGAATTGTACTAGAAAGGAACGCTCACTTGGATAGCAGAATAAGACCGAGACCAGTTTAAAAGTTTCCTTTGACATATACTTCAAAGTCTAAGAAATAAATACAGGCGTTTCACTGGTTTTAAGTTACAAACAGCAGCTTTGGCACTTGCATTCCTCGACAAATGTAGTAGAAGAACAAGTAAAGTTATATTAGATAGGACTTTTAAAAATATAGTCGAACGGATACAGTAATAGGGGCCATGTTCCTGTGGAAATGCGTATATAAATTAGCAAGGAAGCGGCATCTAAGTAAATAAACGAAACTGGTATTACAGAATGCGAGACGTATCTTGAGTTTCGGTTTGCGTCGCATATGCGGGTTTGTTTAATACTGACGGAAGGAATTCTAAATTGTATTAAGTTTGTCTTTTTACTTCATTGGCGTATAATTCTTTGAGCTCGATTTTAGGTCCTTTGGTTTTTTGAGACGCCTATGTCCTTTCCCAGGATGTATGTATGTTCTTACATTTTTTTATTTTTTTATTCTCCTTCCACAGGACGAACAGGATTTGTCCGATCTTGTTCAACTATTTTTTATTGGGTACTTTTTTTTTTGTTTATTCTTTTTTATATCTTTTCTTTTTTTACCTTTATTGAAAAGTCTTACAATTCTTATTTCTAATACAGTTTGTCTTACTACTATTACATCTATTACTCTTCTGATATCCATTCTCTATTTCTACTACAGTTTCTTACTTGGCTAGTTATACTATACTTTCCTACATTTAATTAAGATCCAGCTCTTCAACTGTAAAAGGATAATGCGCATAAAAATACAATAGAAATCTATATACATGAAGAAAAAACGCAGCAAAAACTTTGTACCTCTTTTTACGAAAATAACGCGGACGGAGGAGTATGAAATTTTACAACAAATTTATAGTTTATAAGAGATAGAGAAGGAATACAGAATGCTAATATTTTTTAAACATCATGCTTGAAAAATACATTAAGGGCCGCTTGCATAAATCGATCGTCTTTAAATAAAATTAGTTAATCATATTAAACTGCCTAAATAAGTTTTACACAAAACGTATGGACAGTTCTTTAAACATATTTAGCGGC
This sequence comes from Dendrolimus pini, assembly GCA_949752895.1. Classification (NCBI taxonomy): domain Eukaryota; kingdom Metazoa; phylum Arthropoda; class Insecta; order Lepidoptera; family Lasiocampidae; genus Dendrolimus; species Dendrolimus pini. Next base: position 21,321,289 of record OX457137.1, on the reverse strand, counting down.
AAATATTGCGTTGTGCAAGACGCTAATTGTATTACAGGGTGTTTAAATACGTTTTGTGTTTCTTAAATAAAGCGGCCCTAAATCAATAAAAATATAACATTACACACACTACCATGTATTTGACACACACACGCATATATACTCTTTTGTTTATTGTTGAAGTCGAATTAACATCAGTGTAGCCTTGGCGAAATCTTCTATAATCTGTGATTATAGAAGTATAGTCTTTTTTATTTTTATTTATTGAGAACAACCAACAAGTCTTACACTAATACATACATTTGTTAATATTATTACATTGAGTTCTTTGTCTCAGTGCAAACTTAATTATAGGTTGTCACATCATGCTGAAAGGAACATACATATTTTTTTTATTTTTTTATTTTAGGATAATTCATTAGTACGTTTGTAATGTTAGAATTTACTGTTGATTTGATTGAAATGAATTTAGAAAAATTTGCCGAAATTTGTTGATTTTACCCCAAAAAATATCGATATCTTTATTTTGTTACACTATTATTATACTGCCTCATAAAGCGGTTGCAAGTGGCGTGAAACCCCAGGTTGGTTTTGGTAGACGCTATATAAAAGGGTAGAATTTTGTTAATTCTAGGAAGTCTAGAAGGCACGCGTATATTAAATAATTCTAATAAGGGTGGACAGTCAATGTTACCATTTATAACTTTAAACAGAAAAATGTGGTCAAGTAATGTTCTTCGTTGTTGAAGGCTATGAAGTTTGTAGTGTTAAGTCGAGATGCGTAAGATGGTAAAAGTTTTTTAAAAGTTATAGTCTTCGACAACAGAACCGTAATAATGTTCAAACTGATAATTTAAATTAATTATGATCGAATTTCGATCACTGGGCGACCACTAGTAACATTATAAAATTCTAAAGGTGCCGTGTCTATACATTGAAGCTGTTAAAAAAACAGCTATAATAAACGATGAAGAACACTGATGCATTTTTTTTAGGTTTCTTGTTTGTTTGTCTTTGTTCGGGATTCACGTAAAAACTAATGGACCGATTTTGATGCGGTTTTTACTGATCGACAGCCAATTCTAAGGTTTAAAATCTGCGCTACTTTTTATCATCGGAATCCCACGGGAAATTTCCTGAGAATGATTTAAAATGACGAGATAAAAAATTCAAATACCAAAGTGATTATTTTACACATCGACAGCAGATGTTATGTAATGAAAAAAGATCCCGACGAATTGAGAACCTCCTCCTTTTTTTGAAGTCGGTTAAAAATGCGTGATATCGTATATTCCAGGAATCCAGCGGGAATTTTTCCGGGAGCGGTTCGTAGTTGTTCGGGTGCATAAAAATCAGCTTATTCCGACGCAGTTTTCAATAAAACGATAGCTTACATTCCTTTTTAAATGCTACGGTACTTTGTGTCCCGGTAATCCCGCAGAAATTTCAAGTCAAGTGTGGTCGAAGTCGCTTGCATATCCTAGTTGAAAATAATAATGTCTCTTTTCTTTCACCATATCCCAATTATTTGGGGTCGGTACAATATGTCTGTTCCTCTTGAGTTGAAAATAATAATATGGAGCGATAATTTTATATTTCAGAACCATTGTATAGTGGTCTGTGTAGAAGACATTATTATCCTAATTTGATCCATGTAGTATTAGACAGACAGATGGAGATAAACATAGCGACGCGGATTTATCTTAAAGATAAATTATTAAGACTACTCATATGATGACAGATATTTATATGATCTAAGAGACTACATTATTCTACAAGAGTTTTTACGAGACTATAGTAATTATAGCTAAAATTTTAATAAACATAAAATGATAATTACTGGTTGACTGAGCGCTGCGTGGTCAGCGCTTTGGTAGGCAAACACAGGTCTGGGGAGATTAGGAATAAAAAAGTTAGTTTTTTTTATGTGGCACAGAAACCTTTAAAGGCAGGATAATAAAACGACATTGTAACATGGAGGTTAAATTACATTGTTTTAACAAAATTCTCTTCTGCCCTCAGGTCACCTAACAAATTTAAACTGTAACTACATACAATTGTGGGACCATTTAAAACTTTGAACACGACCAGTATCATTGACTTTGTTTCAGTCGTTTCGTTACTCGCTTTATAACGTCTGTTTGAGCTTAATGCTTTGCCCGACATTAAATACAGCGTAAAACGGAATGGATCGGCATTAAAGACATTTAATGTCTACGACGCGATGACAGTCTTGATTCTTGAACAGAGCTAAGTGCAGATAAAAGTGTTTTATGAGGAAGGGTTTAATTATATTTTTTCACACGAAGAGAAATTCACTTCCAGTTTCAAAATCTCTTTAGATTCGCTGTAGAAAGCTATGTAGTATTTTTTAAAATTTTATAACTATTTTCAGCTGTCGGTCTTACTATTCTGTTGTGTCTTTGTTATGTCTGTTTTCTTTCACCGTCCCACAGTTATTTGGAGTCGGCATAACATGTCTTTTTCTTCTATATACTTCTATTCTGGCATACATCTTCTGTCACACCATAAATCATGTCATCCTTCACACAATAGATCCATCTCTCTTTTAGTCTATATTTCTCTCTTTTACCCATACTTTTGTTGCCATCAATCTTCCAGTTCAAGATTGTTTTTGTCAGCTTTCTTCCATCTTATTTCCTTGCCATTTCGTCTTCTTAAAATATCAATAATAATATCTGTAATTAGAATAGGGAGTAGTAGGCTTCATTTTGAACTTATATGTGTAATCCTTAAATATTTTTTGTCTTTTCTTTCTCTTTATGGTTTATTTTCTGTTATAATTATATCCTTTTTTCTTTTATTTATAAAAAACTTATTAGCTATTTAAAACTATTGCATTTTCTTCTCTACATACATGCCAGCTGACCCGGCAGACGTTGTCCTACCCTGAAAAAATAAAAGTCTGGAACCCGATTCCAGCGTTACCTACTGGGTCTAATTAATATAGCCTATGTTGCTCAGGGATAATGTAACATCCTAACTGCAAAACACCTACGCAGCCAGCTGCGGGACCTCTTCGAAGCCTGTATTCGCGCAGGTAGGTTCCCGTCGCAATGGAAAGAGGGGCGTTTGTGCCTAATTCCCAAGGGAGGTCGGCCTCCCAACGATCCGTCCGCCTTCAGGCCCATAGTGCTGCTGAACGAGGTCGCCAAGGTCTTCGAGAAGATCTTGGCGGAGCGGCTTGTGAAGCATCTAGACACTGTGGAGCCGGGGCTATCAGATACGCAGTTCGGGTTTCGGCGGAGGCGCTCCACGATGGACGCCTTCGAGACACTGCGAGCGTTGACGGACGAAGCCGTCCAAGCGAAGGACGTCGTTCTTGCAGTGTCGCTAGACATAGCGAACGCCTTTAACAGCCTCCCTCATGAGACGATCAGGGAAGGGCTCCGCGCGCATGGAATCCCCCCGTACCTCACGAGGCTGTTGGGCGAGTACCTGCGAGATCGGCATATCCTTTGGGAGGGCGGTGAGTCCGCCAATCACGTGTTAGGTCGGCGACGTGTCGCGTGCGGCGTTCCACAGGGATCGGTCCTCGGGCCGATCCTTTGGAACGTAGGCTATGACTGGATCCTTCGGGTGACGGTCCGGCCCGGGGTAGGGCTGATCTGCTTTGCGGACGACACCCTACTCACGGCACGCGCCGCGTCTTTTGCGGAATCCGTGGACGTCGCCAACGACGGGTTGGCGATCGTCGTAGATCGAATAGCTAGGCTGGGCTTGAAGGTCTCCCCCGCGAAAACGGAGGCCGTCATGTTCCATAGGAATTTCCGGAATCCTCCCCCGGACTTGTCCGTTACAGTTCAGGGGGTGGCGATTAGAGTAGGGCCCACGATGAAATATCTTGGGCTAGTTCTCGACGGGAAATGGCTGTTCAAAGCGCACTTTGAGCAGCTAGTTCCCAAACTTGTAAATTCCGCGGGCGCACTCTCCAGGCTTCTTCCTAACGTGGGGGGGCCGGGGGGTGCGATGCGGAAGCTTTATTCCGGCATCCTGAGGAGTATGGCACTCTACGGTGCGCCCGTCTGGTCCGATTCGCTTCACCGCCACAACCGAACCCTGCTGCACCGCGCGCAGCGGGTTCTGGCTGTGAGGACCATACGGGGGTACCGCACAGTGTCGTGGTCGGCGGCGACTCTCTTGGCAGGCGAGCTGCCCTGGCATCTCCAGGCAGACGTCCTGTCCAGAGTTCGTCGCACCCGGCAGGATGCCCTAGCTAGAGGACTGACCTTCTGTCAAGTCGAATTAGAGACGGTCAGGAAGCGGGAAACCGCTTGCTGCCTCGTCGCCTGGTCTCGTGACCTCGAACACCCTGTGGCCGGCGGCTATACGGTGGATGCAATCAGGCCGCAGCTGGAGAGATGGGTGACCCGCACCAGCGGAACCCTGACCTTCAGGACGACTCAGATACTTACCGGACACGGTTGTTTCGACCAGTATCTGTTTCGCATTGTGGGCTGCTTGCCTTCCCCGGACTGCCGCCAATGCGGCGCACCCGATACGGCGTTCCACACGCTTGTTGAGTGCGCTGCATGGACGCCTCAGCGTTTCGAGCTCGAGACAAACGTAGGAGCCGTCCGATCGCTTGGCGACTTGGTAACGGCCATGTTGCACAGCGACGACCGCTGGGAGTCTGCTGGAGTTACTTTCTGTGAGGCAGTAATGTCTCTCAAAGAGGCCGCAGAAAGGGACAGGGAGCGAAGTCCTGCAGCGCGTGCTAATGTCTCCACCCGAGGTCGCCGGCCTTCAGCTAGCACCCGGAGAGGCAGGTACGCGCATTACTTCCCTCCCTGAGTTAGGTTCCGGTACGAGGGGCCCCTTGCTACTAGGCAACGCAAGGGATTCAACTGCCCCCGTTTCGAAGTGGGGTGTGTTCTCCCAGGGCACACTCCAGGCACTTTATTGCGCTGGATCGACTGCTGCGTAACTATGTTCTATATCTCAGTCTTTCCTTCACAACAAAAGCGCAGGGTCGACGGGAGGAGGGGGTTTTTAGTGGGTATTGAGGTTGTTCGCACGTGTAACATCGCTCGGAGTCGCCACACTCCTCTGTACAATCCATAGCGGACGGAGCTCAAACAAAGCATACTATTGCTAGCGTTACCACCCCCGATGGATGCGTGCCGTTTCCTAGTGACGGCCCAGAGAGTGCGTAAACCGGTTAGCATTTTCCCTCGCCTCAAAAAAAAAAAAACATCCTAATGGTGAAAGATTTTTTGAAATCGGTCCAATAGTTTACATACATACATAACTTCACGCCAGGTCCCTTGCGGGGTAGGCACGAACAACAGAGCGCCATACAGGTTTATTCTTACACACCTCACTTGCTTCTTTGACATTCATAGTTCTTGTCATGCACGCTCGTCTGTTCTTAAGGCTCCTGACATCACCTTCTGTTAATACACGATCAATACAAAAATACAAATATTTCATATTCAATACAGATCAGTGTCCATATCATCTTATGGCTGGTTCTTATATCTTACTGTTCATTCACTTATCGTCGGTTGAATTTTGACATTACTTGTATGGATCTCATCTCAAATTTTAACCTATAGTAAGGCAAATGAACGGTCTATAAGCTATAGTGTTGGAAACTTAAATTTATGGAAGCTAATATATATTTATAGGACATATCATGACGGTGCAGTTGTAGTAATTACTAGTATAATAATTTCATAATTTAGTAAATTTGGTTAGGTATCACGAAACAATAGCAATTTTAAGGCAGATGCTTAGTGATCTGTTGCAGACTGCAGTGGATAACAAGGTTAGGTAGTGAATACGATACTGTCATATTTACTAAACTTTTTAGTGGCATTTGTAACACAGGTATTGACAGGTTGCGATTGCAAACATTTATTGACAGTACTTTAAGTACTTTATAGTATTTAAGCGGTGCGTGGGTCGAGGCAGACGCACTTGTTGTTCTACAATTTGCCGGGCGCTGCGCTCTTCATTAAACGGAGTAAGTGATGCATATGGTTGTGTTTTCAAATGTAAAAAATAATTTAATTATGAACGTGTGGCTATCAAGCGATTGAATAGATAGATAGATAGCTAACACTTTATATACACTTATAAAAAAATGAACTTAAAGACTATGTACAAAGGGCGGTCTTATCGTTAAAAAGCGATCTTTTTCAGAAAACCCCAATAATGGATAGAGTTGTTCTATCTCATTTGTCTGTGGTTACAACATATTGATTTATAATGGTAAGTTTCGCGCGTACAATAGTTATCTAGCTAACGGGGAGTGTTCCGAGGAACTGTTTGATCTGGTGCTAACGCCTCAAATTTACAACCGCACCGCTTGCCGGCGACGGGATTTTCACCCCCATTTCCTTGAGGTCCCACGTTCAACTACGAAACGGTTCATTAGAACATTTATTCCGGATACAACAATAATCTGGAGGGAACTTCCCGCCGCGAGTTTCCCTTTGCGCTACGACATCTGGTTCTAGAAGGGCGTTACAAAATAGAGGACTTAGAGGACACCCTTGGTGTTGCAAACGTCCCTAGGCGACGGTAACCACTTTCCATCAGGTGAGCCGTCTGCCAGTTTGCCTGCTTCAGGCAATAAAAAAAGCTTCTTGCTATGTCTTAATCGTATCGTATGGTGTAAAACAAAACAATTTTCTAACGATCTGGAATGCTTACGACTCTCTAATAAGAGCATAAAACACGCTTTGTTATCGTCAAACTCAGACTAATTGCACAGCTTAAGTGTATTATTGTTGAAATAAGATTGCGAAATACTCAATTTTATTGCTTTTTAGGCGTTTCAAGTTGACGTGACGAAGACCTTAAGTTTTAAGTGTCGCGTATAAACCATACCCTCGTGTAAAAGCACTTTGAACACATTGTTATTTTTAAATATTATTTTACTATATTTTAAGGTTTAAGAAAGTAATATTCCCATTGGGTGTGGTCGTATGGGATATCTTTTGTCGCAAAATAAACCTTCTTGCACAAACGTTGCTGGATAAAGACATGCGGCACTCACCTGTGGATCTACAATCATCAAACCTTTCGACTCCTCGGGATGTCTTCAGATTATTGATAATTTGAACAAATTATATTTACTAGTGTTCGCCCGTGGTCGAAATTCGACCATGACTCACAGATTTCGCCAAGGCTACACTGCTAATTTAACTTGAACCAGAAACAAAAGAGTATATATGCGCGTATTGCGCGTGTGTGTCTCAAATACATGGTAGTGCGTGTAATGTTTTTTTTTTATTGATTTAAATATATAGTTTTTGGGTGATTTAAAAAAATATTAGCATTCATAATATTTTCTTAAGTTTTCGCGACTTGTATACATAATAAAACTACGTTTTAACGGTTTTTAGCGCAGTAATTCAAAACCGTTAAAACGTAGTTTTATTAAATATTACCATTCGTCGCTTCTTCTATTAATTAAACTATTAGCCGTCCTTACCGTAGGATTACTCCTAGGATTAAGACTTTTTTATTAATAAGGCTGTAAGTGTGCGAAATTTCCTACTCCTCCGTGGGCGCAATTCTCGTAAAAAGGTACAAAGTTTTTGCTTCACGCATTAATATATAGATTAACAAGGAAATCATAAGCGATATTTTGCAAAAATTACAAATATCGTATTCGTAAATGAACGTACAACGTTTGTCCTAATACGCCTGGTACGTCTCGTTTATCCATTTGGCATGTAAATTCAGCATTTATATAACTTAGTTATACCTGGAATACGGTCTGGAAGGACCTCAACTTCGACTCAAGCCCACTAGAGGAATTAGATAAATACGAGCTACATAACTTTGTCTGTATGTTACCAGTACCACTGATACTAGAAGGCCACTTTTAAGTAACATTAGAGATATAATAAAATAAATAAAATAAAAAAAGCCTTTATTTCTACCGTCATATTACAAACATGATTAAATTCATAAATTGTTATTTTTTTTTTTTCTTTTTTTTAAAATATGTCAAATCAATAAAATCCCCAATTTTCTCCATTCATCCCTATTTCTTGCCTTGTCCAATGTGGGCCGCACCTTTCCTTAAATATGTCTTCCCATCTTTTACACTTTTCTTGACCACTTTTCCGATTATCCATTAGATTTATATTTATATCCATTACATATATAGGCACTTTTTAATTTATAAAAAATATTTAGAAATTACAACGACCCACCAAAAAGTGGTCTATACTTTGACCAGACTCATCTATTCTCATGTATTTCATAGCGCTGAATTTGAATCAATTTGGTTTATACATACACCCTCAAGATTTTGACGAACTTTTTTTGTAGGTCGGGATAATAAAAGTTTAGAATGAAGTTGCCAGAATTCTGGGAAGCGGGAGAAACATTTTTTTTCGTATATATCCTTAGGGCGAGAGCAGATTTGTTAAAAGTATCGTCGTTAATTTTTTTAATTACGGAAGAACAGCTTATGCATGCAATTTCCTGCGGCCGATCGGCCTGTCGTTAGAGGCGACAAAACAATATACAGCCAGGTGGTAGTGCACTTGCCGGTTTGGATGGCTACCCTGGTCTAAAGTATGCCGCCATAACAACCTTGAGTTGTGTTCCGGCATTAGTGACCAGGTCTTTAGAGAGCAGCAGTGCATTTGTAGCGTCTTTGGTGTTGCAAATGTCCGTAGGCGATGGTAATTGCTTTCCATCAAGTGAGTCGTCTGTTTGTCTGCTAAACTCATGCAATAAAAAAAAATAGGAATTTCAGGAATTCCTTGAGGAAAGTACGTTTTAACGGTTTCAAGCGCGGTAATTTATTTGATTTTGGTTAAACCGACGTTTTGTCGTCCGTGACCACGGCCACTGAAAGGCGGCCGAAACGTCGGATTAACCAAAATCAAATAAATTTCCGCGCTTAAAACCGTTAAAACGTAGTTTTATTATTCCTTTAAGAATTAGGAATTTCACAAAGGACCATTTCACGTCAGGGTGTGAGTTTTTATTTAAAAAATTGCATAAAAGCGGGACTTTCTGGGAGGTTCTAAAATAAATTACCACGCTTGACTATCGACTAACAACGCCATTAACAGGCGAGTGCGAGATAGTAAACAGTTGATTAACAGTATTTGAACCTAAGCCACATTTGAGAAATATACCAAAAATAAAAATTGTACCAAGCTACCCCAGTTTCCCCTCTACACTACAGTGCTATAAACTCATCATTACAGCAACTCAGCAACACCTTACATAAATACTTTACATAACCCCTTATAATGAGATAAAATAATTAAAAGGTGCAGAAGTGCTTGTCATATAATTAGTTCACCTTCATTAGTGACCTTAAGGACTTTACTTGAAGTGAATTAGACCCAACGAAGTGGTCGCATACAAATTAGACCTCATCTTTTTGTGCTTGATTTGTTTATACTAATTAAATGAGCAAGGTGAATAGTGCTATATTCAAAAGACGAGGACCACGAACAGGCTTTAAAATAACATCTTAATATTACTATCACCATACACTCAACGTAGAAATAATATTAATTACTGCTTAATTACCATCATACCACTGTTGTATTTTCTTAAGTTTTTGCAACAACACATAATAAAACTACGTTTTAAGCGTGGTTTTTATTTTATTTTTACTATTGCGACGTTTCAGCCACTTTTCAATAGAAATCTTCAACAACATGCGTAGCAGAAATAATTTTACAAAATATTAAAATGGGTGGCAGGTAAAATAAACGGAAAATTTTTCAATCAAAATTTGTGTTTCAGTGCTCGCAGAAGGAGCTCAGTGTCTTGAGGTCTGGAAGTTGGTGTTTTGCTGGATTTGTGCCTTAATAGTTTTGATGATCTGTTCCCAAACCGCCTATGGACATTTGCAACACTAACGCCTTTTGTGTTGCTAATGTCCATAGATGATGGTAACCGCTTTCCATCAGGTGGGCCGTTTGCCTGTCTGCTGGACTCGGACAATAAAATTAATCTAAAAAGCGATTTATAGAATTTGCAACTTGAATCCTAAAAAATTATTACTGAAGAGTCAGTCACTCAAGTTTCTTCTATTTTAAAACAATGTAATTTTCAATTTCTTTATTCTCTCTCATTTCTCAAAACCTTTTTTAACTTGTTTATAACCTTGCCATTTTAAATATATAAAATGGTTACATAATTTTAGAATCACAGACTCTTAAAATATATTTTTCATTTCAAACAAATCCCTGTTTAAGACTTCATAAAAATAAAAAATATATATCCAGAATACTTTGTTGTTAGAGATATATTTCATTAAAATATTTTACGGCTCAAAGCGTCACCTCATCGCGATATTTCTAACAAAATAACCCATAATGCAGGCTAAGGTACAATTTACCTTCTGCAAGATGTCTTATTTCTCTGTGCTGGTGAAAATAACATTGTTTAATACTACGTACAAAATGTTGTAAAAAAGAAATGAGTATTATAACGTAGTGATAATGAAGAAATGAATCATTTGGACAGATTAACTTGTACTTTATGATTGTATTATGTTGTAAATTACTCAAAACACGACCATAACTTGTTTAGCTCGAAAATATATTATTCTTAAATAAACGTCAGAACACTGTATTCAAGTGAGAGTAAAATTTTAATCATTCAATTTAGAGAATATTTATATATAAATAGGGAAACGAATAGTAAAATCAACTGAGATGATCAAAACGTCGCAGCCTCATGAATTTTGTAAGAGTCTACCAATTTATTATTAGTTCCCGGCACGGATGTTGAGAGGTTGGCGGCAAAGCAGGGATCGCCTGTATTGAGCGTAAACAATATATATAATACGAGTATATCCTGCCCGAAACGTATGCACCATTTAGACAATTTTTTGACCTAATGTGCATATTTACAATTACCACGTGCTAACAACGGTGAAGGAAAATATCTTGATGAAAACCTGAACATCGAGATAACTGATGTATCAAACCTGCCCAGCCGCCTTGGACAAGCGTGGCGGGTATACTTTCCATTCCCTTATAGTGTGAGGCCCGAGCCCAGCAGTGGGATGTTTATGGGCTGTTATTATTTAAATAATGTGACGGATTGTCATGTCGATAGGTTTTCTTCCTTTACTCAAAACGGCCTCAAACCTCATACTTTGGAAAAGATTTGAAATTTAATAATCCACCTGCTGATCCTAGGCGGAAAATCAGCGCTGGCATTGTTAAAAAGTACTAAATAAAAAATATATTTTTGACATGCTGAACTTCTTTTCGTAAAATGAGGTAAACAAAAAAAATCACTTTTCAGTTGAATTCATTATATTTCATGGGAAACCTAACCAGTGGTTAAATTCTGGATTTTACCGTTGCCCAACAGAGGGCATGCAACATGAGGGGTAGTTAAAAAGTTCACGGGACAAACAGTTGTATTGCCGAAATTCTAGTTTTTTTTTATTGTAGAGTTCAGCTGACAGACAGGCAGACGACCCACATGATGGGAAGCGGTTACCATCGTCTATGGACATTTGCAATACCATAAATGCGCTGCTGCTCTGTTAAGGGAGACTGGAACCTGGCCACTAATACCGGAACACAACTCAAGGTGGTTATGGGGGCATACTCTAGACCAGGGGTGGTAGCCATCCAGTCGGGCAAATGCCCTACCACCTGGCTGTGGCTTGTTTTGTCGCCTCTTACGCCGCAGAAAATTTAATTATTGTTTAATATTATTTATATAAAATTTTAAAAGGACTATTGTGTTTAACGCCCATTTTGTATAATGTGTACATTGTTAGTGATCAATTAAATTACCAGAGCAACCTGCCCCAATCTCCTCGCAACGCGATATTTGATACTAAAATTATTGTTATAAAATTTAACGGCGGCGGTGCTTCCGTACAAAATTGTGAAGGAACAATTATCCAACTACTCGTGAGCCTTTGTGTATATTAAATAAATAATTCCTACCCTCCAGCCAGGCTGGGATCGACCCACATATGCCCCTACCATGGGTTTCATTTCACTCGTAGTCCGCTAATTCGCGCATTCAATTGTACAAAACTTTTCGACCTGGGATTCGATTCTGCTATTACGGACTCGTCAAATCGCTGTTGACACTGTCGTTTCGGTCGTAGGTTTGCCTGATTTCGGTGTTCTGTTCATTCCAATGGCGCGCCCGTGACCTTAAGATTAAGATCTTTATAAATATTTACACGCGAAAATGCGCTGTTTTTGATAATGGTAATACCATGTTTTTACTACTATTATTCCACCGTGACGTAATCCAGATTTAGAAGAATATGAATTTTTGAAACTACCACAATTTAATCTAATTTTGAATATTTTCACAACTTTAAAATAATGGAATAACAGAACCGGGTCCTTGTACAAAAGGTGTTAAAGCTCTTGATTACAAAATTGTAGCTATTACTATTAAAGTAAACATCATAGGTTATGTTGACAAAATTCGTATGTCGTAAATAAAGCAACTTGATATTTGCATGATGTTTGACGTAATACTAAAATTGACTAGTGTAATGTAGTTAACATTATTTATTGCCATTACATAATACATATGAGAATAACAAAACATTGATATAAGCAGCGAATGCAGTCGCGCGGGCGCCGGAGTTGAGATGCGCATGCGCCTTGTCTTGTTTTATAAGCACGACTGTCATGCAAATCACTTTTGGGAAGCGCGGGCTCCGCGCTCTAGACGGGAACGGCAAGAGATGCGGCGTGGAGGAGGCAAGCGACGATTCTTGCACATGATGAAGCTTGTCGTAATATTTTTACGTTCCACTAGTAAGTATCAAAAGTACTCTTGACATAACATTGGCGTTGCTAAGCTATTATTTTTGTATATATTTGGCCTGCCTATATTTCTGTATCCATCGTCCCCAAACAGCCAATGCACTAATCAATACACCAACAAGAAATGTTAACAGCTACCTTTGAACGCTCTATATTTTGAGCCAAAAGGTTTTTTTTTTTGAGGCGAGGGAAAATGCTACCGATTTACGCACAGACTGGGTCGTTGCTAGGGAACGACACACGTCGGTCGAGGGAGGTATCACTGCAGCAATAGTATGCTCTTGACAGTGATCCGCCCGCGATCGACTCAGCTAGTGTGGAAAGACTCAGAGGAAGCTGCACGGGCAAGCAACCCCAATACCCACTAAAAACCCCCTCCTCCCTGACGACCCTGCGCTTTAGTTTGTGAAGGAAAGGCTGAGACTTAGAACATAGTTACGCCCAGCCGATCAACAGCCGAGAACACACCCCACTTCGTTAGACGGGGGTCGTGGTCCTTTGCTTTCCTAGCAAGCTAAAGGCCCCCCGTAACGGAACCTAACTCAGGGCGGGAAGTAATGCGCGTACCTGCCTCTCCGGGTGCCAGCTGAAGGCCAGTGTGCGCCGCACTGGCGACAGTCCGGGGAAGGCAAGCAGCCCACAATGCGATACAGATACTTATCGAAACATCCGTGTCCGGTAAGTATCTGCGTCGTCCTGAAGGTCAGAGTGCCGCTGGTGCGGTTGACCCATTCCGTCAGCTGTGGCCTGATTGCATCCACCGTGTCGTCGCCGGCCGCAGGTCTCTCGAGCTCTTGAGACCAGATGGCGATCATGGAAGCGGTTTCCCGCTTCCTGATCTTGAGCCAAAAGGTTGCCCCAACGTGACCCAACGTGCACAGTGGGTTTTAACGTTTCGAACTAAATCGTTCGAGAACAACTGGTACGTACCAGTTTATTTAGGCCACGATCTAACATCGACGTTTCTTTGTCAGCCTCTTTACCTTCCTGAATAAAATATTCGGGATATCTCCACTTTACGAGAGCGCGCTTGCAATATTAAGGGTCGGCCGGTGGCAAGTTATTGATAAGAGGAGGTAAAAGGGCGCGTTATCGCCTGTCGATTCACTTATTAATACCAAGGTGGAATTTTTGTACTGGAACTTATATTTCAAATGTGCCTTGTATCGCAATTTTATGAATTTTTCAATATGGAGTTTTTTATGTTTATTTACTTGAATCTTGTGTAAGTATATTATTTCCTGCGGCCGGGTGGCCTGTAGTAAGAGACGAGAAAAACAACCCTCAGCCAGTGGTGGATGGCCACCATCGCTGGTCTGGAGTATGCTGCTATAACAACCTTGAGTTGTATTCCAGCATTATTAGCCAGGTTGCAGTCTCCCTTTAGGAGCAGTGGCACATTGGTAGCACCTTTGGCGTTAAAAATGTCCAAAGCCGATGGTAACCGCTTTCTATCAGGTGGGCCGTGTGCCTGTCTGGTAAAATCATCACGTCACATCAAAACTACTGATGTACGGATTTGATTGAAACTCGAGATAGTTAGGTTATATCCCGGATCAATACTTAAGATCCTTTTCATTCCGATACATATATAATTTCCAAGTGATAGACAATTTAGCCAAGAAAGTTGGTGAGGCAGTAGTGTTTTTTTTTTGGTGCCGTCTTTACAATTCACTACCAAAGACGTCGACATGGCAACACAAACGAAGTTGCGTTGGCGCTGGAGTTTTTGGCGGGAAATGAAAGGAGACGTTGTGCTGTGCAGTTTTATTTTCTAAAAATGTGTATAATTACTCTAAAATGAACAATAGTTGCAGGATATTGATAGTTTTTTAGTAGAAATTGTGTTTTTGTGAGAAATGTGAACTGTATAGTCAAATGTGATCTTTCGAGTTTTCACAAGAACTCCATTGAATGGCGTCGGTTGTAGCCTGCAATACAACTGCGCTACTATACGAAGACCTATTCATTAACATGTTTCCGACTGAAAGACTTTGATTCTATGGTCATGAATAAATTAAATAAATAAAAAATGCGTTGGCGCTGTTACTACTAGTATAAAATGTACTTTACTTTATACTAGCGGTTTCGACAGAAGTTGTCCTGCCTTGAAAAAAATTAAATCTCGAACCCGATTTCAGCGCCACCTAACGGGTCTAATTGTTAATCTAAACCATTCCGGGACCCAATCAAACACGTATAAAATGTCATCTAAATTTTAGAACCCTATTCCAGCGCCAAGTATATTGTTGAGATTGACATTTTTAAATCCGTAATATCTTTTGATTGGGTTGTCCGATTTGAATAATTTAAAAAGTATCTACAGGTATTGAAGCAGTCTTGAATATGAAATGATTTATTTGGATAAGGATTTATATATTGTTACGAGTTTAGCGGGACTCGAATTAAAATGTCGTTAGAATTACTATAGAGTTTATTAGAACTATACAAACACGTATAACACGGGTAAAAATATAACCGAACACAACAAATCCAAACGTAATTCAGAAGGTCGTAATTCAATAAAACGCGCATGCATCACTATTAGGTTCCCGATTGTACACACATGACGCCTTGATCGTAGTTGTAGCTGACTTCCTTTCCCCATCAGGCCGCTGTTATATGCTCCACAAATGCAAAAGCAAAGGTATGTTCGCCCGGCAACGACTCCACAGTTTCCTAGACTTAGCTTGTAACACCTGGCTAATTATGCTAATGAGCGAGTACAATAGAACAATGGGCTGTTCCCACTATAACTTAGAAACGTAAAAATGAAATGCGTGAACAAAAGAAAACGATCATAAAAGTATTACAATTAGTTCAAATGCCGACAGGTAATAAAATGTGCTTCGTGGAACTTGTCTTTGTCGGGGGCCTAAGTTGTAACAATATATAAAGTATTGGTCTGATTTTCGTTGGCATTTCTATCAACCTTTAAATCGAAAAATTTAGTTCTAGTGACATAACTACAATAGGTGGATGGTATTGCGAAGTTTTTTGTAGATATTGATATGTTCTTTAATATTTTAGAACGTTTTTTTCCTATCACCAATAGTTTCCATAGCGCATGTAATGAAAGACATTTTATGGCTAAATTTTTCACACTTTGAGTTACATCATTGAAGTTTTAGTAGAGATCCAAAATTTCTTTCTAGAAATAAATATAATTTATATTACTCATGTATAATGTAACATTCTAATGGTGAAAGAATTTTTGGGAGTGGTCGAATAGTTTTTAAGTTTATTCGTTTTTTTTTTTTTTTTATTGTCGCCTGTTTATCCCCGATGTTCTTCGGGGCCTATATAACCTTAATTTTACTATATTCACGTTCGCATGCGATACGTTACGATTTGTTTTATTTGAGTGTGTCTCTGTGTATATGTGCAAGTGTGAAGTGTTGTATGTATGTGAAGTGATGTGTATTATGCTGGATATTATAAATCTATTAAACGTTATAAATATTATATAACGAGTTTATTCGTTACAAATATTTCCTCTTTATAACATTAGTAGGTATAGATAAAAGCATGAATTGTAATAGAAACGATACTTTACCTACAGAAAATATTAAATACGTTCATACAATATCCTTGTTTCCAAAAATGGCCTTCCATTTTTACGCCATAAAAGTACGAAAGAATCATAAATTCCGGAAAAGTTTAACAGAAGTTAAAAATAAACCTTCTACAATTACTTTATAAAAGTTTTTCCGCGTGAATTCGTTTAATGCAGCCACAGGTTCTCAAATTGAGTTATAATGCCCAATGCTTAAAAGACTCTAAGATATATTTCGCATTGTATTCTTTGTAACCATGGAAGAACTTACGAGGGCTTCATAACAAATGGGCATACAGACACGAGTGCACTTTTACACAAGGGACAAAATTATGAGTAGAACAAAACTAGTTGATTGTATAAGGCTGAAATTTGGAAAACGCTTCTTTTTAGGTACACTTGCACACTGGTCAGACTTTCTAAATTGTAACATATATAGTTTTTAGTAAACAACAAAAAATGGCATTTTTGCGTATACGCCTATATGTTATGAAGCCTTCGATATGCGGGTACGATGCGATGTCCGGCAGAAGGCAAAGGGACGTGGAAGACGAAGCAAGGGAAGAGTGACTTACCTCACCATCAGTCCACGGCCACACAGCACTCGTCCCCCGGGGTTCACACACTCACTAGGATTTGAACTTCCAACAACCATTTCACTATATTGTGATGACAGCGCAGACACTGAGTAGAGTGTTTGTCATGTATTGCGTATTCTTCATCTGAGAGTTTATTCTTTTCTTGGTGACCAGGGTGGGGAGGAAGAATTTTTAAGGAGATGTTCCTCGGCGCAACCAACATAAGAAATGATAACGTTGGCGCCATTCTCTCCTATAAATATTATAAACGCGAAAGTTTATAAGACTGTATGGATGTATGTTTGTTACTTTTTCACGCAAAAACTACTGAATGGATTTTGATGACACTTTACAATAGCATAGCTTACACATCAGAATAACACATCGGCTATCTTTCTTCTTCTTCTTTATAAAAATGGATGTTTGTCTGTATTTCATTTATAGAATCTTAAATTGATCATGTGATGATGTTTAGCAAAGTTGTTGTTCATGAGCCAGAAAAGTTTTCTGCGTTGGTTGACAATTGGACCCGGTAGGTGGCGCTGCTGTCGGCATATTGATTTAAGCTTTTGTCCGGGCAAGACGTCTGCCGGGACAGCTAGTGATATATAAAGATATAGGGTGAATTATCCAAAATATAACGATTTGCCATCACCACGCGGACGACGTCGCGGGCGAAGCTAGTAAAACATAATCGCAGCGGCTTCTTTTCCGCTATATTCGTCTAACATTTGAGAATAAAAATTCGTGACGATCTATTCGTGCGTGAAAGCATCGCAAACAAACTTAGACTTACTTCGCCCTTCGTAGGAAATACTTTTGCCGTACAGGCTGTTCGCCTGTACCTGTAGTTTCACCTCCTTTTGACAATCACACAAGCTAAATCCATTTCCACATTTAAAAACATATTAACTGGCCACAATTTGTCTATTACATAAAAGTTATTGTAATTTATAATATACTAGCAGTGCCCGCGACGTCGTCCGCGTGGAATTTGTTTTAAAAACCCCCCGATTTTGAAACATTCTTCATTGGTGCTCCGCTCCTATTGGTCTTAGCGTAATGATATATAGCTTATAGCTTTCTTCTCCTTAACAGCAATAACACGTTGCGAAGCGGCAATATCGAAAAATCAATTTTGAAAATTTCTATCTGTCTGTATGGTGCAGCTATTGTCTGAAACGGCTGGAGTAATTTTGACGGAGCTCATGTTCTAAGGAGTAACTCAGTTTTTTTTGGGTTACGGGAAAAAAATCCACGCGGATGAAGGCGCGGGCAGAGCTATATATAGTTCGCAACGTCCGCTTGGAAGTAAAATTAAATTTTAACCTAATATGTATGACCTTCCAAAAGTGTTCTGCAGGGGAACTTATTTGGAATAAAAACTTTTGAATTTAAAATTTGAAGTTAAATAGCCTTCCTCGATAAATGGGCTGTCTAACACTGAAAGAATTTTTCAGGTCATACCAGTAGTCCCTGAGATTAGCGCGTTCAAGCAAACAAACAAACAAACTCTTTAGCTTTATATATTAGTATATAAGATTAATACATTCTATTTAATTACATATATCTATAGTATTGTTTATTTTTTGTTTTCATTAGTTGATTGTCGATTACGATTGTAATATAATACAACTACGTTTTAACGATTTTAAGCGAGTTAATTTATTTGATTTTTATTATTCCGACGTTTCGATCAATTTTCAGTAGCCGTGATCACGGAAGACAAAGATGTCTAGTGTCCATGAGTATTGCTAAAGTTTTATTTAGCCCACCGCCATCTTTTTGATTTTAATTATTTAGTTTTATATTTTGTTTATGGTTATTATTTACTCTATGGGAACTTTAGAAGCCTTATATAATTAACCACCGCTTCGCGACATGTTGTGGTTTGAAGAGAAGAAGTGGTGCAAGAAACTTTTTAGCTAACATGCCTAGCTCTAATAATTTAAACCGCGCTTAAAACCGTTAAAACTTAGTTTTATTCAAGATATCCATATCAATTGTTTAGGAGTTCATGGTGAACAATAAATAATCGTGACTCGGATTTATAAAATATTATTTAGTTACAGAAATAATTTTGGACCGGTACATAATTTCAATGAAAAGGGGTTTGAATGAAGTAATCAGTAATTTCCGAACGATACAAAATGGTGACTTGGAAATCGGTTTCTAATTCAAATGGCAACTTCGACATTTTGATTAGATAATTTCCTTTGTCGAATTTGCCAACATTAATGAACTCGGTGAGGCAGGTTTGTTCGCCGCAAGAATACTAATGTCATATATTTAATTAACTAGTTATTTACAAATTATTATTACTGCTAATTACAATAGTGTCATTCTTGTGTATCAACGAGTGTAAAGTAAGCTTTTTTAAAAAGGTTTTTAAATACAAGCTTTTGAGATCCTAGATATCATGTAGCAGCAGAGTGCTAGCCAAGACACGTAAAACGAGCCCAAACACGACGAGTCTATCTTGTTTAGTACAGGAGTTCCTATGGCTACCTTCTGACTACATCATCAGATCAGCTCCATGGTTATTGCATTGTTACGCGGTATACATATGCGTGCAAAATTTCAGCTCCATCGGAAACCGAGAAGTTGGTCAAATTTTACTTGCAAGATTCCACCCGAACTTACATACATACATCCATTGCAAGTTAAATAAATGCTTGTGATAATAAAACAAATTGAACAAGTGCTTAGGCAGTTTGTGCGCGATGGAAAATTGTTTAATTGTTGGAATGCAGCAGACAGCCTGACGACTTCCATGATATGAAGTTGATATCATCGCCGTCGCCTGTAGACGTTTACAATGTAGAGATGACCCTAATAGGAATGGGTGGACCGTCACTGGAGGTTTTAGGTGGAATACTCCTCCGTCTTAAAGGAGCAGCCTCGGCGCCGCTGTTATGCTCCACAGGTCTTAACCCGACTGCTACTATTGGAAATATGTATATACTATTCTTTGGACGTGTCGGGAATGGTTTGCGATTTCAATTATTGCACAGCGCCATCTTTTGGCTTGTAAGTGTTCCACCACACTAGGGGTAAAGCCAACGTATTACAAGCCTTTAGGAGGAGATAGGAGAGACAGGATAGGAGGGATGGAATAAAAGGCTTGGGATAAGCGAAGGAGGAAGTGAGCTATCGGAACGCTCGATCATCAAACGAAACACGATTATCCTGGAAACTAACCGTTCCGCGACGATATTCTGTGACAACGTGGAATCACACCAATTGAGCCAGCCCTAAGAGCTATAATCGAGATAATGATTTCAGTATGACACTACCACGTCAGGTGTTGCAAATATCCTGCCGAAATGCCGAAACACCGCTCAGGGCCGGTAAGGAGACCTATCTAAACAAGGGGTAGCAGGTATTCCGATGGGTATAGGTGTGCTCTACTTTTCGTAACGCTGGAGGTTATGTATTTGCACATTCTCTCGAGCCCCTTGAGAGGTCACAGAGTCACACAAGCTTCTGGTAATTAAAAGTTGCAATCACCGACTGATAGACTACCCACTAAACTAATTTGGCACCACGGGCCCGTAATCATAGGTATAATCTGCCTTCCGTTCGGGCTGGAGATGAATGCGTGAGCGAGCTTGCAACCAGGACAAGGACGCACAAGAATCGGCCAGGGGTTTTAGTGGATATCCTCTCCAACTGCGGCGTGGCAATAGCATTCCTACGGGCATACTAGGGCCACTCCGACGAGACGAATCTCACACGATTCCTCCGCGGTGGTTTGTCGTCAAGCGGATTTCCCTGGTAACAAAAAGGTATGTTCTGCCGTGACGCCTCGATGCAAGCCGACAAGGAAAGGTATCCATGAAACCACGAGCGGGTTCCCCAACAGGCCACCCGCCCGTAGAAATTTCTTTTTCTTCTTCCGTTCCTGGACGGTTAAAGTCATGATAACAATAAAAAACAGTTACATTGTTACCGGAAGTAAAATACTATTAACAAAATTCGTCAAGTCGTTCATCAGAGGTGCCGGCGGGGTCTACCACGACGGCTCGATTGATATTCATATCGGGCGCAAGAATCGTGCGAACAACGGAACACGGAACGACAACGGGTTCTGTAACATCACAGCATTGTCCCAGTCGTTTGGTGCTTGTTTAAAAGTGATTTTTTTTTTTGCGTGAATGATTTGAAGTGATTGATTTATTTATTCATAATTCTGTATTATTATTTTTGTTATAGATCAAAATATCCTTGTTAATACCTGTTGTTAGTTTTAATTTTATCCGTACAGGAACGGACAAAGAAGTAAATTTCCTGCGGTCGGGCAGCCTGTTGTAAGAGGCGACAAAACAACCCACAGCCAGGTGGTACGGAATTTGCCAGATTCTATGGCTACCACCCCTAGTTTATGGTCTAAAATATGTCGCCCAAACAACCTTGAGTTGTGTTCCGGCATTAATGACCAGGTTCCAGTCTCCTTTAAGAGAACAGCAGCGCATTTGTAGCACTTTTGGTGTTGCAAGTGTCCATAGGCGATGGTAACCGTTTTCCATTACGACCCACTGGTCGTCTGCCTGTCTGCTGAACTGCAGCAATAAAAAACTTTTTTTGGAAAACTGTCTCGAGGAGTAATGTTGCTCATGGTTCCTTTAATAAAATTTCTATTTATGGACTAGAAATTAATTAGCTTAACAATCGGTCATGCCCAAAATGAAAATAGCTAACAATATCGGAAGCCAATAACTATTAACAAAACTCGTCAGGTGTTAGTGGCACGTGGAGTAGTTCATCAAAAGTGTCGGCAGGGTCTACTATGAGGGCTCGATTGAAATTCATGTCGGGCAAACGAATCGTGACAACATCATAACGATGACGGCCTGTCTTAGATCAAAGAATTACCGCGACTTGTTCTGTGTACTCATTCGATGTTGGTTAAAGATAGGTTTATCCAAAATTAATTGTGCCTTAGAATAAAAAGATAACTAATTGTAAGATGACGTAAAGTCTAGGTCACCGAAACGCAAAGTGCCCTTCCATGCACAGTATCAACCAAAAGAAAGGGGACTTTGAACCAAATAAATGTAATGACATGAGCTTCTGCCCCTTCGTCCGAGTGGAATAGGAAAAAAGTAAGTTAAAAAAAATCCCCTATTTTGAAACATTTAACATTGCCCTGCATTGAATAAGTATAGAATAGTTTATTTAAATTGAATATACCCTATAAATGACTCAGGGATGATGTAGCATTCTAATGGTAAAAAATAAAAACTTCGTTTAAAAAAACCGACTTCTAAAACTAAAATGTATAAAATAACTTATTTCTAAAGCTATTATTATTAATATATATTATCTAAAACATCTTAAAGTCGGTGCTTAGTAATTTTTATGTTTTATTTTGCACCGACTTCAATATGTTTTAGATAATATATATTTATAATAATAGCTTTAAAAATAAGTTATTTTATACATTTTAGTTTTTGAAGTCGATTTTTTTAAACGAATTTTTTATTTGTTACTTTTTAGTGTCTAGCTATGTATGGGTGGAACTACGAATGGTGCCGCGCTTCTTAAAAAATATAGATCCCAAGAAATGGGAACAAAAAAATGATCGTAAAATGAAAACTACTGGGCCAAACTATGTCAATTTTTAGGGGACCACATGGCAGCTATTCTGCGTCGAACAAAAAAAGAATCACGTAAATCGAATCATAAATCTCAGAGTAATCGGTGTACATATGGAACAGAGTGAAAATTATTTCCATGAAAAATGTTCATAAAATGAAAACTGCTGGGCCAAACTATGTAAAATTTTTAGGGGACCAATTGGAAGCTATTCCGCGTCGAACAAAAAAAGAATCACGTAAATCGGATCATAAATCACGGAGTAATCGGCGAACATACATAAAAAAAGCAACAAAAAAAAGATCCCGACGAATTGAGAACCTCCTCTTTTTTTCAAAGTCGGTAAAAATACAAAATCGGGCCCGTAGTTTTTGGTTTATTCGTTACAAACATACGAAAATCAAATCTTTCCTCTTTATACTCGCAATATAATAGACTAGCTGACTCGGCGAACTTCATACCGCCTATTTTCTGAATTATAACATACTCACGAACATTCATTTTTATATATCAAGATTAATTGATACCTCTTTTTTACAATCTGGGTTCAAGAGTGTATCAAAGAGTATTTGGCTCCTTTCATCCTTATAGACCCTTGTACATATTACCTCTTTGCTACTAGTAACAGGCAGATGATATTAAATTATGCAAATCACGCGATCAATCTTATTTCGCATTCCTGCGACCTGGGCCTGATTGTCCCCTCTCGGGGACGGATAAGACAATGGGAATAATTATTAGTCCGATAGCGAGCCATTCCGGGGGCGGGCACAATGCGGGCGAGGCTTTTGTTCCCACGACATCTAATTGGGTTTTAAAAGCTCGCAAAACCGATACGAGGCTTTTGACCTGTACTCTTATTTATTAGCTTGTAGTGCCATCCGCGACTGTTCGTGTTAAACTGAATAGAATAGAATAATTTATTGTTAGAAATATATGTGTACGTACATACGTGTTGAATGAATGAATGAAAAAACTTTATTGTACACCAAAATTAAAACCACGTTCTTAAAAACTAGATACAATAAATGTTGAACAAACGGCGGCCTTATCGCTTAAAGCGATCTCTTCCAGGCAACTCCTTAAACTAAGGAAAATATTAAAACAT
Source organism: Dendrolimus pini (assembly GCA_949752895.1). NCBI lineage: Eukaryota > Metazoa > Arthropoda > Insecta > Lepidoptera > Lasiocampidae > Dendrolimus > Dendrolimus pini. The sequence goes on along the minus strand of OX457137.1, from coordinate 21,297,694 downwards.
GACGGTGGTGGTGTAGACAATAAATAATATAAAATATTCAAAATATATAAAATTAATAAATAAGAAATAAAAATCTTTATTATATACTATACATGGTTTGATGCAATTTTGATTAATTTCAATACACTTTGCGCCTTTAAAATAAATTAAAAGTCGTAATAAATGTCATTCATTGTTATGCGAATGACCCTCGTGTCTCCATGGAGGAGAGTCGGGTCAGACTTGTGTCTGAAGTAGAGAACTCCCTATAAGCGAGTCTCTGAATGGGGCCGACAAAATCTTGTCGAGTTCAACCCCACGAAAACATAGGTCTACGCATTCTTTGCCAAGAAGACCCCTTTGTCCCTGCTCCACAGTTTCAAGAAACACCCCTTACCGTCTCCAACAGCCTTGGCGTCGACATAACGAACGACGTGCAGTTTCGGGGTCCTCTGGAAGGCAAGGCCAAATTTGCCTCCAAAAAGCTTGACGTGCTAAACCGGCCCAAGCAACACTTCAACCTAAGACCCTTGCACTCTACAAAATGCGGGTGGAGTATTTATTGCTCACAGCTATGGGCCAAAGCACCTGCTTACCCGACTGACCCCCTCGACTCCATCCAGCGTCGCGCCGTTCGTATAGTCGACGATCTTAAACATCAGATGGCTTAGAATCACTTAGCCTACGTCTTTGCGTCTCTCTGCGTATTCTACTGTATGTACAATGGGGAATGTACCGAGGAGCTGTTCGATTTACTTCACATCAAGTAGGTGGTAAAACTGCAACTGCAGTTAGACTCAGAATAACAATATCTAGACTTGACCTTATTTTTAAGATTTCCTAGCCCTAAATTTTTCCAGATAGAATTTAGGGCTGGTGTCTTCCATTTTGTATTAGAAAATTAAAGTAATGTCATGTCATTACGTTAATTTGGTCCAAATTCCCGTTTTCTTTGGTTGATACTGTGCATTCGTGTCTAAATACCACGAGAGGTCAAAATGTGTACTTACAAGCTTTCGTTGCCTAATTAATTAGAAGCTAATTAAAATTGTTTTTGTGTATGAACTCTTATTTAATAATAATTAATATGTTTGATTTATTACTCGCCGTACTCGCATTTTTAGGGTGAATATTAAATTACTTAAAGCCAAGTAAATATTTAGAAGTAGGGATGTACGTAAGGACAACATCGATGATATTGTCGATAATTCAACTGGATCTGACTGACGTCAAAATTTTCATTCGAGAATATTAAAATCAGCACTAACTTGGTAGCGCTGTACTGATTTCAAATCAATTTGCACGATGCCCGTAGGAAGTCAGCACTGGCTCAAACCTTCGCATGTTTTTTGGGTAGCGTATAGAATGCCCAGCACGCGTGTCTAAGGCTGATTGGCGGGATTAACATTTTGATATTAAAGTTTCATTATGGTGTTTTTGTTCTAGACCAGCAAGGTATAATCGCCTTTTTTTTGGCCTTTTTTTCGCCGGGCGGTAGTTCGAATTACAGTACGTTGAAATTTGTTAAAGATTTTTTATCAAAATAAATTGTAAATAATAAACAATTAAGCTTGATTTAATGAAGTACTAGTACTTAAACTACTCCTACCTGCCGGGAAGTGTATAGTTTGAAACATTTGTGCTATTAGTGTTATTTTATTTAAACTTTGTGGATCGCTGTGTGTCGCTTACTAAAACGCAATGGAGGCAATTCAAGAATCACAAGCTGAAATCATGATGCTGTTTCAACAGCGAATTTGAGAATTTGAGAACGATTTAAAAAACAGCTCCGGTTCATCACAGGGTTCATCGAATATCACGAGTTTGTCAAGTGAGTTTTCAACATTCAAAAACTTTGTGACTCAAGCTTTGGGTAATCTTCAACGACAAATTGAATTATTATTTCAAAATGTTGATCGCATTGAAATGCATACCCGACGTAAAATACTCCTGGTTCATGGCGTGCCGGAAAGTAAGGAGGATCCGACGAAATCGGTGGTCAAGGTCCTGCAGGAGCATCTTAAAGTTCCCAGTTTCTCTAAAGTTGCTATACGACGCTGCCACAGGATGGGTCGTCAACATGAAGCCAAGAAACCACGCCCAATACTGGTCAAATTCCAGGAAATGTCGACGCGCAATGATATTTGGTTTTCTAAAACTAGTCTTAAAGGAACAGGCATAACTATTTCCGAGTTCATGACTAAACATCGCCATGGAATTTTTACTGCTGCTCGTCAAAAGTTTGGCATAGGCAAGTGCTGGACTCGCGATGGCCTCGTGTACGTCCTTGGTCCTGATGGAACACACCGTCGTATAAACTCGCTAGCTGAATTGAGTTCAATTTCTCCTCAGCAAGTGGCGAGTGAAGCTCCCGTTAAAACAACAGCAACAGCACCCCCGAGGGCTAAACGTACCAATACCGCAAAAAAATAATTAATAAACCGTAATAGTCGAATCATACTTTCTAAAATAGATTATATAATCTATTTCTTACATTAACTATTGTTTTTTTTATCAGTTTTTTTTTCTTTGTACAATACCTTTAATGTAATCACGTTTAGTTTCACATTTTAATCGAAATAGTGTATTTAAGTTTTGAAGGGTTTTTATTTTTGCAATTATTATCTTATTATTTTTCTAATGCTGCTGCTGTCATCTAACATTTGGATATTTATTTTACTAGTGTAATTTTCGATTGTCTTTTGTGTATTCCCTCAATGTTTTTTCTTTATAGTATTTCTATGCGTATTTGCCTATTTCTTATTATTATTCATTACATTTATTATATCTAAATTAATTTATATCTATACACACCTGGCAGGTGAGTGTAATACTTTATTTTATTCATAAAACGTAACTATATTTTAATATTATATTCATTTACTTATATTATATTGTATATACTTTATATTATTCTTATATTATTATTATATATTTAGTATGTTATCTGACGAAAGTAGTGACTTCGAGAGTTGTTGCGACTCAACTATAAGTGACAATAGTTATCACAACATTCCTTCACTTTCTGGCTCACTTTACTCGGGGTTTTCTGATGTTCAAAAGAACTTCAATGTTGTTCATATTAACGCCCAAAGTATTCCGGCACATTTCTGTGATATGCTAGCGACTTTTGACAGTAAGCATGTGCATGCTATTTTAGTATCCGAATCCTGGTTAAACCACTCCCTTCCTTCTGTTGCTTACACTTTACCTGGTTACTCACTCATTAGGAATGATCGTACAGGCCGTGTAGGCGGTGGTGTTGCTATTTACCTAAGTTCCTCCATTTCGTTTAAAGTTCTGGATTTATCAATACAACCTCCGCCTTCTGACAACGGGGAACATCTTTTTATAGAAGTAGAGTTAAATCATACTAAAATTCTCTTGGGTGTGTATTACTGTCCGTCTATGCATATCAACTTTTTTCAATCCTTTGAATATCTTCTTGAAAAATATACTCTAATATATAAAATTTCTAAAATTTCTAAAATTCTATAAAATTTCGTCGTATTTTACTTTTATTTTTTCTGCTATGTCCGCATAACAAGTACATCGGTTTTTCCTTTTTTTTATCCCATAGGATATCTTATAATTCTTGGAATAAAAAGTATTCATTTTCTCACTACAGACTCTGAAGAACACTTCAACAAATCTCAAGAAAGTCCTCTCCCTTAGTAACCCATGACGAGAGGAAAACAACTCACATAAATAAGTGGGAGACAAGTACTTTCAAAGAAACATGACACGGTGAAAATTGGCAAAACGCACAACTCATGTGAGACCATACTTACAAAAAAAAAGAACTTTAGATAGTGTACACCGTTTATTTATTTGTCATTAAGTCATTAAAGTGCCACTGTTATGGATGATCTGTTGTCAATGTCACTCTAGCGAAACTTCGTATCTGTGGCAATAGGGCGGCCATCTTAGAAAGAAACTATGATAACTTTTTTTTTTTTGAAGCGTCATTATCGCACTAAATTTTCGACGAATCGCCATCCATCGCCTAAATTAAAGTGCATTATAACATAATTAGTGTTGATTTCAAGAGTTATAATTGTTATGTATGCAATAGAAACATTATTTTGTTTGACTAGATGAGTAAAATTAGTTCAATTCAGAAAAAGGCATTATTAATTCGATTTCATCAATCTAGTCAGATATCCACACCATATCAGTGTAGTAGGTCAGTTGACATAATTATATACCACAATAAATTCTGAAACAATGTCTATTCATATAAAACAGTGGGGGTTCAAAGACTACGTCATCATCGTAAATTTAAATTATATCATGGTAGAAATAATACGTTATATGACTAACGTGACCATACGTCCCGATTTGGGCGGGACAGTCCCGCTTTCAGGCAGTCTGTCCCGCTGTCCCCAGCGAGGCCGCCATAGTCCCGCTGTCCCCAGCGAGGCCGATATAGTCTCGGTTTTGCAAACAGACCAGATGATAAATTTATTTCAAATTCCACTTATTTTTAGCTGCTTAACAAACTTGAAACAATAGTTTTCAAAACGAGCATAATAACTGTTTCTACTCTGGGTGAGGTGTTTCAAGTTTAGTAAACAGCATAATAAAAATTGGTGAAATTTAAGCCTGCATTTTTCTCCGTATACTATTTTGTGTTTAGTGCGCTGATTATTTTGTGTTATTCTATCTTATATAATAAAATACTTATAAGACACTAAAAACTTTTTTTTATTATATAATGCCGCAAATGTCCCGCTTTGACAAAAATTATAAATGGTCACGTTATATATGACTCGTTGCAGAATAGACATCATATTTCCAACGCTCGTATAAAATCCAGATGAAGCAGAAACTTTTTACCCAAAAAACTTGTAACTTTGTTTTACAAAAAATTCGCGGAAGGAGTATGAAATTTCAAACACTCGTATTTAATATAGACAAAAAGCGACGAATGCTAATATTTTTTTCAAATTATGCATAAAAAATAGATTAAATCAATTTAAAAAAAATTACACACACTGACATGTATTTGACACACACACGCATATATACTCTTTTGTTTATTGTCAAGTCAAATTAACAGTGTAGCTTTGGTGAAATCTGTCATTATAGAAGTATAGTCTTTGTCATTAATTATTATTGTCGAATTTCGAGCACGGGTGACCACTAATGTTTTTATTTAACTGTATTATTATTGATAATGGCGTAATATCGATAACGATGGCACATCCCTAGCTCATAGTAGGAAGCCAATGTATATTTTTGCATCGCGTGATAGTATTATCATATCACATCTAAAGTGCCGACACTTTGACAAAGTCCCTACTTACTGTTTACAATATTTTAGTTCGTGAGATTGTATTTTTATATATTTGTGGTACATTCTTCATGACCTTGGACATTTATTAATTATCACAGAACTTTCAGTGATAAGGATGAAAATGTAGTTGATTTCGGTTATAACGACCATTACGGGACCATTATATCGGTCGCTATGTCCGGAATCCGCTATTGTCATACATACATAACTTCACGCCAGGTCCCTTGCGGGGTAGGCACGAACAACAGAGCGCCATTTAGGCTTATTCTTACACACCTCACTCGCTTCTTTGACATTCATAGCTCTTGTCATACACGCTCGTCTGTTCTTAAGGCTCCTGACATCATCTTCTGCTATTGTCATAGGTAGAAATAACAAAAAAAAATATTGCCAGACAATACAGCCACCCAATACTTATAGTATTACTGATTCGTTGGTTTAACTTTACATACATACATAATATTGTCACGCCTGTTTACAATTGAGGTAGGCAGAGACGTGGGATTATCACACTTTTCGCTTCATCAACTTTAATTAATCTCTTCATACATACACGCTTATTTAAAGTGCTTTTCACCTGACCTTGTTTCAAAATATCATGCTATGAACTTGCTATTGAACCGGCAGGTGGTGCTGGAAACGGGATCCTCCTAACGCCTGGGCCGATTTTGATCATTTTTCTGTCCTGTGTGTGTTTTTATTGTTCAGGGCAAGACGTCTGTCAGGACCTAGTAAATTAATAAAAACCCTATTAAAACATACAGTCATTAATGGTTACCACAGAGGTTTACTGAAGTAAATTTAAAATACCTTTTTCAAGAAAATCATGGAATTTACGAAAATCACAACGTCATAAAAAAGTTTATTTTGTATTGAGTCGATTTCACTTACTCTCCGTGCAGGGACGGAAAAATAATACTAACCCTGCTACCGGACGGCCTGTCGTAAGAGGTGACAAAACAACCTGCAGGCAGGTGGTAGAGCATTTGCCCGACTGGATGGGTACCACCCCTGGTCTAGGGTATGCTCTCATAATGACTTTGAGTTGTGTTCCGGCATCAGTGACAAGGTTCCAGTTTCTCCTTCTAGGCAGCACTTCTGGTCTTGATGATGTCCATAGGCGACGGCAAGCACCATCCATTACAGTTGGGTCGTCAGGTCAGCCAGTCTGCTGTGCTTCAGGAATAAAAACTTTGCATTGTAAGACTTCCCATCAAAGCGGTTAAACTTTTTATTATGTGCCATGTTCTGAACAATACCAATGTAACTTTGTTAATGTAATCTCAAGGAATATCGGGTGTTGTTCTCGTGTACGGTTCGCGTTTACAAAACGTGGTTCATTACCAATGGTCCGTATCGCCTTGCGCCGTATCGCCATGCTCAACATGCTCTAATGGCCCTTAAAAATGCCACTAGTTTTTCATTTATTTACTTGGCTTTAGGGTTCCGTCGAATACAACGACAATATACTACTTATACCAGCGAGAGGTAGAGGTTAAATGATACTTAAGATGGAAGAGAGTAGTATTTCACTGTCGAGTGCTAATGTGACCTGAGAACTAATTGATTTTTGAAACAGTAACTTTAAGTACAAACATTAACAAGTCGTACAGCTAGTACAATATATAGCACAATGTGTGAGCGGGACGGATGATGTGCGAGCGAGATAGAGTAACTATTAATATGTGCGCTCCCGCGTAGCGCTAGTCAGTAGTTATTTGTTCCCAGCTCCCATATATTAAATCAAACATATATGCTTGCTGTGGTATTTTTTAGTAATTAGCACAGTCGCGTCTCAAACCGTGATGGTGCCCACACATTACGTGACGTATCAGTTTTATGGCCTAATGCGTATATTATATTTTCTTAAGTTTTCAAGACTATAGTATACATAATTAAAACTACTTTTTAAAGGTTTTAAGCGCGGTATTTTCTTCATTTATTTATTTTTTATTTTGACGTTTTGGCCACTTTTCAGTAGCCGAGTTTTGTTAAGATGTCACAAATAATTGCTTGGGTATATTTCTAATGCTTATAAAAGTGCTACTAATAAGGCGGCGTAAAGTTTAGATAAAATTTTGGCCCCAAATTTGCCGCCCTAGGATCCAGCCTACTTAGCCTGCTTTCATCGCCACGGTCCTTTTATACTTTCACGATCGTGGTGTCTACAGACAATTCATAGCCTTTGATTTAAATTGTAAAACTCAAATTGTAAAATTAAATTGTAACTTAATTGTAAAATGTCATGATGATGAGAGATAATGATATTGATGGAATGTGGTGATAAATGATATACCCTGGTTGACTATAATGTTATATATTAAATAAAAAGATAGTGAGAAACTTATGAAGCTATTGATAAATGATTATGATCGATATCTTTTTGTATCTCTCCTTTGTTTTTACTTACGGTAGCTAGTATATTTTCAATGATTAAATATGTGGAAAATGATGTTGGTGTTGTATTAATTGAAACTACTTATGTATAAGACTCATAATACTAAAATCTGTACTGTAAATAATAATACTGTTTTTTTGTCAAAATAGAAAAATTACAGAATGATCAGTGAGCTGTGTTCGGTTGAGATGAATACTTATAGTACCTATATAGGTTGTTTATGTTAAACCGATACATAATGTATGCGACTCATACAGTAATAGAATTACAATAAATTAAAAATTTATTTTTATTTATTAATTAGACTTGAAGTTTCTTCTTGAATTTCTCTTTAATGATTGTATTTTACTTGTTATGAGAAAGACCTACAGAACCATACAAAATGAATAATAATCACTTTACATAAATTTGTGTAATTTTATCAGCACCATAATTCATCGTATGAGAAACTAATGTATGTTGGCACGCGAAATGTCACTGATAACAATTACAAAAATTAGTAGCCGCGGCCCAACTATATGACTAAGTAGAATATAATTATTCTATGGATTTTAATTAAAACAATGTTTAAATTATTTATTAAAATTTAAGTTTTTACGTGTTGTCCTGCTTGTTAAATTTGTTGAGTAGATTTATTGAGTGAAAAGGCTCAAAATTTAGAAATATTGCGTGCGTTCCTGCACAGAAAGAACAATTTATTGTGGCACGGCGGCCTGTCCTGAAAGGCGACAAGCAACCCACAGCAAGGTGGTAGGTATTTACCTGTCTGGATGACTACCACCCCTGATGTAGAGTAGCCGCCATAAAAACCTTGAATTCCAGTCCCCCTTTCGAGAGCGGCAGCGCATTTGTAGCACTTTTGGTCTTACAAATGTCCACAGGTGATGGTAACCGCTTTCTATCAAGTGGGCCATCTAGGTACCTTGCTGAACTCATGCAATAAAAAAAAAGTTTTAAAATATTTCTCTTTATTTGCTTTCTACTCTAGAAATGTGCATTATATAAACTACCCACTCCTACATTATTGTCGACGTAACGAAAATTGTTTTAAATTTATTTCTAGAAAAACTTTACTATGCAAAATTAAATAATCATTGGTGTCGCCATCTGTTATCGACGCTAAGTACTTCAGTGCTCCCGAGGGAACGGCGTGTTCCGGAATAGTTTAATTCTGGCACGATTTCAGAGATGGCGTTTGTAGTATTGGAGCTAAAGAAATAACATTAAAAATAGCTACATTAATATTATAAACATTTTCTACTTAATTAAATTCGTAACTAAAGAGCAAAGAAGTAAACAATAAGGTTACTTGTAGTACATGAAAAACAACCTTCGCTTCAACAAATTTCATTAATTTTGTTTTCGTTTTCAAACTCAATGCATAAACGCAACACAACAAATTTATTATATTACAATTTTTATTTATTAAAAGGAATTTACGCAAGTGAATACGCAAGAGAAATCTCGTCGAAATCTTGATTATTCGTCTGATTCGGTCTTAAATATCTCTCGACACAAACGTATCTAAATTCCTATTGTTTCAGGAAGATTGCAGAAAGCAATTTCACACCAGAACTGACAGAATGACAGCATGACACAGAATTGACGTGTTATTACATTACCTCAAGAGGCTCATCCTATTCGTAATTGTTACTAAATAATTCAATTCTGCTATTTTATACTAGCATGTGCCATCGAAACTTCGTTCGTTGCTCGTTGCCATGACGATGTTTAATAGTGAATGGCAACGGCGGCACTAAACAAACCTGACAATAACGCCATCTTTTTAACTTTTGTCTATCGATTACGAAACGTCGTAGCCTCTTACTTTTATTATTTTTATTTAACCTCTTATATGACATATGGACACTGTAGGGACTGACTTATGTTGTGTGGTGCATCTTTGATAGTTACCCAGTTGGATAAGGTGACGCACCACTAGGCGAGAGATGGCTCCATCGCCGTGGGAGCTAGGCTCGACCGCTTGAGAGGAATTATTGCTTAATTAATTTGACATTAAACTTAAGCCTATATAGTATATATACAGAAATCAGAAATCTTAACGTTAATACGCTGCATTATATTTATAAACTATGTAATATTCTGAACAAGTTCGTAGATGCACTTCCGAAGGTTTTCTGTTTTATGCATTGACAAATTATGGTACGCACATTGACTACTCAGTAATAACGTTGCTAATTGTTTAGCAATAAATTATTCCATGTACGTGATGAAACAGTTACTATTGACTAAACTAACTTAAAAAAATACAATTAACTGTTAAAAATAAATTAAGTTCTAAATAAATTAATCTAAAATTAAACTATACTATAAATATAATTCGGGGTTGAGACACTTGGGCCGTGGGGAACTGGAGCTCATCAAGTCTATAGAGACGCATCAGCGCTGCCGTCCAATGTGGAAAAGCGGCCAGAATTTTGCGCACGCTTCTCGCCGACAGCAATATGGTGTCTATTTTTTAACTGATAGATTATGTTTTTTTAAAGTATAGATATATAATGATATATGTTTAATTTACAATAAACTACCTAAAAAAGAAATTTTTATTTTATTTTATTTATTTCAGGAAAACATGTTCTATAATGGAGTCACCATCCCTCGATAAATTTAAAACACGGCTCACATTCCACGGCTTATAATCTCGCTACCCACTTCCCTCGCCATTCGCTTCATGTTATATCTCAATGTCATCATGCTAACTGTCACGGCGGTGGTCATGTAAACGAGGCAACCTAATCTATAGAAATTGTTAGATTTTCAGACATATTTGGTTAACAAGTTGCTCGCTAAGTATCCCTTTGTTAAACACTCAGTTCTCTCAGTCTAAAGTGTACTTGATATAATGCAGTATATACGATGCTACTTCATGTAAGTGGTATTAGAATCTCCAGTATGTAACAAAAACCTTCTTTTTTATTGAATTCAAACATTTTTTTTAAACTAAGTTGCACTAGAGAACATTGTTTGAAGACCGTACAGTTAAAAATTAAGTTTATTTCCTATTACCACTTATTATCACTTTGAAACATGTTATTGCTATTTAAGGAATAGAAGCGGTAAGTAAACCAATTAACATTAACTCGTTATCTGGTAAATGTTAAATCGACTAAAAGTCTTAAAACTACACAATTTGTGCTATGTATATACGTTGACAATTTGTACTTGATATAATACGATGTATAATACATTATTTATGTTTACATTAGTATAGTTTTATCTGATACCAAACATATTTTTAATATTTAGTTTTTTTAAAATTAAAAGTATGATTTTAGGAATTAAAAAAATGTTTTATCCCCTAGTGAATATAAAAAATAGGTTGTTTTTAATGATAATACAACCAGTTGTTTATAACTTTATTAAAATAGATCTGCCTACGTTCCCTTCAAGCGGAGATTACAGAACGGATTTTGGTGAAATTTTTATGGAGTTAAAATCTTTAGTAAATTAATTGTAATCTACTGACAACACTCTATTTTCAAGCAGAGTTGGTTTCTATTAATTAAAGAAGATTTTGATAACGTTCCTGTTAGCCAGAAACAAGACTATTGTTACTCAGTGTATTTCATGAAACAGCTTAATTGCTCTTTACATTTGCAATGCAATAAGCCCCTGAGCACTACTAAGATTAACAATGTGTAATGTACTAACATACATAGAGCATTAAGAGACTCATGGTTACTGAGAAAGTAGGAGGCAAGAGACCAAGAGTTAAATTTCCAAAATCTATAGGCTGTTTAGATTCCGTAGAAAATTGCTTTTATTTAGTTTTTAAAACTGGTAAATAGGCAGACAGTCTACAAAGTGAAAATTGGTTACCGTCTGCAACACCAGGGGCGTTGCCAATGAAATGCATTGCTGGCCTGTAAACAGAGCTAGCTCTGGGTCCTAATTCTGCTATTTCATTATCTTACAATAGCTGTGCCCGCGACGTCTTTCACGTGGAATTTGTTTTCAAAACCCCCTATTTTGAAACATTCTTCATTGGTGCTCTGTTCCTATTGGTCTTACCGTGATGATATATAGCCTACCTTGATAAATGGGCTATCTAATACTGAAAGATTTTTTCAAATCAGACCAGTAGTTCCTGAGATTATCGATAAGACTAGCCATTACGCTACCACGACATGTGGCCACTAAGCCGGAATACAACTCAAGGTTGTTATAGCGGCATACTCTACATCAGGGGTGGTAGCCATCTAGTCAGGCAAATATCCTAACAACTGGCTGTGAGTTGTTTAGTCGCCTCTTACGAATTATTATTCTTTTTCCGGTCCTGCACGGAGAAAAAGATTTCTTATAAAAAGATATCCTCCATTCAGTGTAAGAGTGTATACCACCAACGGGGCAATTTGTAAATTATTTCTGGCTTACGATACGCCTATTAGGACATCTTGATGGCTGTCTGTCGACTTCTTTCAACGTCCATTTAAAAGCCGCTGATATTTTCAAAATATATTCCTCCTTGTCTTCAAACAAAAGTGCATTATCAATCTTATTATCGTGTTAAAAAGGTTTCATTTCCAATAAAAGAACTTAAGAAATATTCGTCGATACATTTTGGCTATTTATGGTAACATTTACATCCAATACAGTAAGAACTACCGCACCCCGATGTGTTCTTAAAATAATAGGTATAAAAAGAGATTTGACTACATTACTGTGCGGTCTGTTTATGATGGGTATCTTAGAATCGTTTTGTTGGTGTGTCAGATACGAAGCAGTCTTGTGGGTAACTGTTATTTATTTTTAAGCGGTAGATATATTTATGGTTTATAGGAAACGAGACGCCATCTATTATCTATAACATGATTTATTAAGCGCCACCATTTTTAGAATATCTGTAGTTTTAGTAGCAATACAGATTTTCTTGCAACTAAATATAACCATGAGCATCTTCTCTTCAAACCACAACATGTTAAGTGGTAAATTAGATTAGGCTCTCATAAAGTAAACAATAACCATAAATAATTAAAATGAACAATATGTAAGTTTTCGCTACTTGTACACATAATAAATTTTAATTGTTTCGATCCGATCATCAAAAATATTAAGACCCAAACCCAGAAAAACCAACTGCCAGATCTCAAGACACTGTGAGCTCTTTCTGCACACATACCAACTTGACTGATAATTTGTTTTATTTTTCCTTCCACCCATTTTAATATTATATAAAATTAGTGTTAGGTATGTTTGCTGAAGAGCATCTTACGCCGCTTCTTCTCTTCCAGTCATAACATGTTTCGAAGCGGTGGTAAATTAGATTAGGCTTCCATAGAGTAAATAATAACCATAAACAAAATTTAAAAATAAATAATTAAAATGCACAAGTTGGCGGTAGGCTAAATAAAATTTTACCAATCTCATTGACTTACGTCTTTATCTCCGTGATCACGGCTAATGAACTGTCGGAATAATAAAAATCAAATAAATTACCGCGCTTACAAACGTTAAAATATAGTTTTATTATGTACTTTACATCCCTAATTTTACTGTGTTCAATATTAATTTTTGAAATAAAAGCTAGCCAAAGCTCATTGAAATCCGTTTAGTAATTTAATCGAGAAAACTTAATAATCAAACAAAACAAAAAGAGTTTTTATCGCATTTATTTATTAGTGGGGAATAACATGAATTAATATTTCCAACCATAGTCGGTACATTGCAAGCTTACATTGTTCGTAAAACGAATTTTGTTTGCCTTAATTATTAATAGTAATTTTATGGGTTCATTGCGGACGGACGGACAATAAAGACGATGTTCATCAATAGTTGTGTTGTTTGATTTTATGTTATGATTCAGCCATTATCGGAAATAAAGTTTTATTTAAAAGCAACTTTGTTTCGGGTAAATTGTAACGATTCTATTTTATGAACTGGCTTAAACATCTGTCTATACAAGTTTATTATCCCCGCAAATTGCTATTGCGCCTGGCCGCCATTTTGGGACGTTACCGTAGCCGAACACTCAGTACCGTTAGCACACTGGCCGGTGAGTACGCGTACATATCGAGGTGCGGATGACGTCACGTGAATATTAATTTGACAAGGTTCCAGCGCATTCGCAGTTTGTGGGGATAATATATATATACATATGTTTATTATTATTATATATACGTTGACTAGTTTATATATATTTCAAAAAGGAAGTTTTCTGAAAGATAATCCATTAATGTTCGATAAATATTCTGATAGTGTTAGTTCTAGAGTAAAATTTAGAGATCCCACTAGATTATTAACACCAAACTGCAACACTACGTTAATACAAAAAAACTGCCAAGTGATGATCATAAAAGTATTTAATTCGATACCCATATCAATAATTGCCAAAAAGAAATTTTTAACTAAAATTACATTCATGGCTGATGGAAAAGTGTTTTATGACATTAGAGATTTTATTAGGTAAATAATTATATTTTTAGCTCTGATATCTGTTTTTTTTTTAACTTTATTCATTTTTTTTGACATTCTTTAATCTATGTATTTAATATATAATTAAACAAACTACGTTTATAAATTTAGGATTGTTATAATTTTTTTAATTGACATGTACCCAAATATTTGTATGACCATATTTCGGTTAAATACAGTGAGACGAATCGATATGTAAACCATCTCTTGTACTATTACCCGTATTTCTACAAATAAATATTCATTCATTCATTCATAAAGTTCTAACTATAAACATGCCATGCCTGTACATTGAACCTTTGAAAAAACCACCGGAATAAACTATGTAAACGACGGAGGAAACGATGTAATTTTTTTTAGATTTCATATCTGTTTGTTCAAGATTCACGTAAAACTTATTGGGCCGAGTTCATTCCGGTTTTTGTTGATAGCAAATTCTTAGGCTTAAGTTCAGCGCTACTTTTTATCCTTGAAATTCTGTGGGATTTTTTCTGGGGATGACTTAAAATGACCAGATTAAAAATAATCGAACTCTGATGAGATTTTATCACTGATTGATAGCAAAATGTTGATATCTTTTGTATGGGGTATCCTGTGGGAATTTTCCCGGTTTTTAGTTGTTCTGGTGCATAAAAGTTTTTTTATTCCGAAACAGATTTCACTAAAACGATAGCTTACATTCCTGGTTAGGCGCCTTATGCCTTATATTACCTACCTTTCCCCTCCTTCCCGCTAATCCGCATGCTGGATAGAGACAGGTGGTGCCACCTGTCGGCCAACCATGATTCGTGCCGGCATGCGTCCGCCGCATGTGATTTATCATAAGAACGCTTTTTACCAGTTGTTGGTGTGAATAATACGCAAATTTCAGAAGACGTGCTGAGGAGTCTAAGGAACGAGGATTGGGGATCCGCAGGTGAGTGCCGCTTCTTCTACCCGGCTGTGGATTTTGCCTCCTTCCACCACCAACAAATTCTTACCTCTGTCACCCGCATCATCAATTCCTTTTTAAATTCCGTGCTACTCTGTGTCCTGGGAATACAAATAACCCTGTTCGAAGTCCCGGACATATCCTACTTTTATTACATAAGTGCAACATGCTTCCTGACCAGGAATCAAACTGACGTAGTTCGAAACATGAGTTGGAGACGTGAATGTATTGCCCACTAGGCTGTAACGGGATTTTCCGCCGGCGTAAAAGTTATATTAAAAATATCTCGAGTACTGTCTTGAAGAAGCAATATCAGGAACTATAAATCAAATCGCGGCGGACGAAGTGCGAAATAAACGAATGTGTGCAAAACTTTAATTCCGTCCCCACCTCGCCAACAGCACTTTAGTTCAAGTTTCCTTTACTTACCATAGGTTCACGATAACATAGAATATTATAAAATCTTTTTTAGTGTGAAAAAGATGTGCAAACTCATTTAGTTATATATACTATACGAGAGAAGCTATTCAAAATTCGAAGTTGATGAAAGCGGGGGCCTGCGTGGAGCGAGCGTGCCGGGACACTTACTCATGTGTTTGTTGCAGCGCTACAAGCGTCTAACCAAACTATTAAAACATGCAGATCGCTTAGAGAGTATAGTTTTTCGCAACTGAGCATTGAATATGGAAGCAGCGAAGAGGCTTCGAGACGAGTTAAGATGTTTTATTTAGAATTCAACAAACTTACCGGTAAAAAGACCTTTTGACTTTTGTTTGAGTTTTTTGAATGGTTTGAACAGCACCTTAGTATACATGACGGCATTTTTTAATAGTTACTTTTCACTCAAACACGTAAATTATCGATAACAGCCCGGCGCAGACTACGAGTTCTTGTCCATGGACCATAAACGAGTGTTCAAATAAGCTAGTTGCGCACGCCTCGAAAAAAGGAGGAGGTTCTCAATTCGTCGGAATCTTTTTTTTTTGCTTTTTTTATGTATGTATGTTCGCCGATAACTCCGTGATTTATGATCCGATTTACGTGATTATTTTTTTGTTCGACGCAAAATAGCTTCCAATTGGTCCCCTTAAAATTTTACATAGTTTGGCCCAGTAGTTTTCATTTTATGAACATTTTTCATGGAAATAATTTTCACTCCGTTCCGGATTTTTTGTTCCCGGTTCTTGGGACCTATATTTTTTAAGAAGCGCGGCACTATTCGTAGGTCCACCCATACATAGCTAGACACTAAAAAGTAACAAATAAAATTTAAAAACTTCGTTTATAAAAACCGACTTCTAAAACGAAAAAACTCAAATGTATAAAATGACTTATTTCTAAAGCTATTATTATTAATATATATTATCTAAAACATCTTGAAGTCGGTGCAAAGTAAAACATAAAAATTACTATATTTTGAAAATTACTAAGCACCGACTTTAAGATGTTTTAGATAATATATATTAATAATAATAGCTTTAGAAATAAGTTATTTAATACATTTTAGTTTTTTCGTTTTTGAAGTCGGTTTTTTTAAACGAAGTTTTTTACGTAGGTACGTAGTACATTTTGTGCAAACAAGCGGCCCATTCACCACCTCCGACAGATATTGACGCCTTTAACATTTAATTATATATTTGAGATAAAAGATATAATCAAGAATAAAATAAGAAACAATAAAAAAGCTAAACTAACCATTTCAAACCTATCATGTCGGCTGTTATTTGGTAAATGTCGTCGAATTATTTGATTCGTTTAAATGTTACATTTGTAACCAAAATCTTTTGGTTAATTTCTATTTTTATTATTGATTATTTCTTTCTTCTCAAATATCACAGAATATTAAAGCTCTTGCTTACAAAATTATAGCCATTATTATTAAAGTAATCATCATAGGCTATGATGACAAAATACGTACGTTGTAAATAAAGCAACTTGATACTTGCACGATGTTTAATGTCCTACTAAAAATCACTAGTAAGTATCGAAATTACTCTTGGCCTAGTTGCTAGAGTTTAGACAAATTTGCGAATGTGGCGCCCCTATTATTTTCTACTGTATCTTGCCACCCTGTACATGTATTTACGTGACTTGATCTAGAAATCATAGTAGTGACTCTGTGTGTAAATTGCAAACAGTTCCCTGTACTCTCGGACACCGCTTGCCGGACATTAAACTCAGACACTTGTGTCCGAGATTGTTTTTAACGCCCCAAATGGAATCCAACGGAGTTATTTCTCCCACTTTTCTTTGATAACAAAGACAAGAAAGCTACTTAAGAATCTCCAAACTTTTCTTTCAACACTTTCATCGAGTTTATTGTATGAAATTGTTGAGACATTTTCTTCTTAGGTTTTTTTTCAAGTTTTCCTTTTCAGTACTTTTCAGCCACTTTCTCTCTATCACTTTCTGCTAGTGAAAAGTAGCGGAAACATTAAAATAAAAATTAAATATGACGCGCTAAAAACCGTTAAAACATATTTATAATTATTTTCTCCAGTAATGCATTTTACTTGCTGTAAACTGTCAATTTATATTGTGAATATATGCCCACAATCGACCCTTTTTTTAAACTTCAGCACGTGGCTGATTTGGATAAAACTGTAATTTTTCTTCTACAAACGAGCGCGTGAATCGCTACTGTAAATTTAATTGGAAACTGTTATATATATAAAAAGTGCCGCAGACTTTCCGGGAATTTGCTGTCGATCCGCCTATAATATTATACTATATATAATATAAACCGCATTTAAATCAACGCAGTAATTTTTACGTGAACCCCGAACAAACGAATAAACAGAAAAATCGAAAAACAAAAGACTACCTTAATTTTATAATATTACAGATTATAGTATTTTCATCAATTTTCGCGACTAGTCAATATATGTAATTATCACAACGGTTTTAAGTGCAGAATTTTATTGGATTTTTACTTCTGACGTTTTGGTCATTGTTCAGTTGCCGTGATAACAAGTACTGAACAGTGGCCGAAACGTCGAAATAAAAATCAAATTGGATGCCGCGCTTAAAACTGTTAAAGTATGGTTATAATTAACTACAATTATTTAATAAAAATTGTGGCAGAGTGACCAGGAAACCAAAATACTTATATCATTATATAAATATGTGAAGGAAAACTTTGTACCCATTTTTACGAAAATTGCGCGAACGTAGAAGTATGAAATTTTGCACACATATAGTTTATACATATAGGAGGAGTGCAGAATGCTATTTTCTTTAATTATGCATAAAAATACATACTATACACACACTACTATGTATTTGACACACACACACGCATATATGCTCTTTTATTTATTGTTCAAGTCGAAGACTATAGAAGTATAGCCTTTGACAACAGAACCTTAATAATGTTCAAACTTATAATTTAAATTAATTATGGTCAAATTTCGTCCACTGGGCGAGTGTTCTCTTAAATATTCGTCATTTTTACCATCCGTATATCACATAGAATTGACTAGAGCGCCACTCAGCCGATTTACATATGAAAGCCATAAACATACGACTCGGAAAATTTAATATTTTCAGTAATTCACTCGCGGCGGGTCCCGGCCTTGTGACCTGATTAAACGAGGATCGCATTCTGAATAAAATTAACAATTTGCTCTTTGTTCCATTTGCAGGTAAGCTCGCGGTTTTGGGCGGCTCTATGTCACCGTAATCGGGTTATATAAGGTGAGATTTGAAAATTGTTTGTATTTCTATTATAATGTCAATATATTTTTTTTATAGCTGGAGTACAGCAAACAGGCTGACGGTCCACCTGGTGGAAAGCGGTTACCGTCGCCTATGGACGTTTGCAACATCAGAGATGTCACCAACGCGCTGCCGGCCTCTAAGAAATTTTATGACACCCTTCTTGAAAAATGTATATCGTAGCGCTGTGGGAAAACCTCGACTGGCTCATTTCAAATCCCCACGGTACGTAACGTTCTACACAACCGTTGCGTACATGAGGGAACCGGCTCAAAGAAGTGGGGGTGAACTCGCACCCGATGGCGAGCGGTGCGATGGTAGAAAGAGGATCAAGGCACCTTACTAAACAGTTCTTCGGAACACTCCCCGTTGTACAGTTGGTAAAATACGTAGAGAGAAGCAAAGTCCATCCTAAGCCAAGGCCAATAAATTCGAAACACACATCATTGGGAAGGGAAAATATTTATCCAAAATTGTATAATCGTCCCAAAACAAATCGTATAACACACTCTATTAGATTTAACTTACATACACAAATAAAATGCGCGCGCACACACACACACACAGGCACACATCACGGCTTGGCAGGTTTGACAGGTCGGTTATCTCGATGTGCAGGTTGCATCACGATGTTTTTCTTCACCGTTGTTATCATGTCGTAATTGTAACAATATGCACATTTTAGAAAACTGCCAAGTGGTGCATGCCTTCTGCCCGGGATCGAACCCGCGCCCTTTGAGTTCGGGACGCGTGCGCTAGCCATTACGCTACCATGACTATTCTTAATATATACGGAACCTTAATTAAGATTTTCTTGGACTTTATAAATCTTCAAGTACCGAAGAACTAATTCAATAAATTAAGTGCAATTATCGCGTGAAAGATCTTTAAAACCAATCCTCTTAAAACGCGAAAGCTGTTCTAGCCGTTTCAACTTGAGAGGCTCTGCATTGTTTACTTCTTATCGCGTTTCTTCTATTTTTGCACTCCTCCGTGGTGTGGTGCTCAATGCTCCTATTTTCAGTAACAATGGTTGGCGAAGGCGATAATGGGTTCGGCTGTTTCAAAAAGCACTCAGGCTTACACTAGTCTTAGATAACATTTGCAACATAATGCACTGTCGATTTCAAATACAACGGTATAGTTGACATCCCATAGAACGTGCCCTATGAATTAGATACAGGTTTTTATATAGGGAATGTACACACACACATTCAAACAATTAGGTGACTATATAATTAAAATATGTTGGCACACAGACACACACAAACACACACGCATATACAACTTATATCGTCATAAGTAGACACAAGTTAAAGCTTCAATAGCACATTGGTTATTGCTTGAAAAGTGTATGATGTTATTTCTTTTGTGATACTATTCACAATTCGATAAAATCACCTTAACAGCAGTGATTTTTTATTTATAATAACAGAATTTCTGGCCACAAGCGTCCGCAACCTTATTGCTCATGATAAAGAAGTAAATTTTCTTAATTGGAATTTGGGTTTTGCGTTTATTTAAGCTTAAACATATTAACTCTAGTATATATAAAATAAAAATTGGTACATTTAAAGAATTAAGTGTTCATTTTAGTGTCTATGAGTGTCACTTCAGTATAAGTGTAGTATATAATTAACATACAACATGATAATATATGCCGTTTGGGGTTGAAACATTAGGCTCGTGGGGTCTGTCGGCAAACAGTTTCTTTAAAGACATAATATATAAGGAACTCTGACACTACCCGTGATCAGAAGGCTGGCTCATATTTCGCAATTAAATTTAAAAGTCGTTTAGAAATCAAATTAAATTTAAGTGAAGTTTTTTTTGCTTTTTTTTTGTTTTGAATTTGCCAGGTCAGGTAGTTTTAAATAAAATAAGATGTTTTATCGAGAATATGACGGCAGCCATACTATATACCGGCTGCGAGTGACGGCGACTAGATGGCGATAGTGGAACGTGTACCGGATGCACCATTTGAAAATTATAATTTAGTCATTCGATCAACTAGTGAAATATTCTGACGTCTCCCCTCCCTAGCAATCGCTTATAAAACGAGCTGCGCAGTTGAGACGGCACGCATTTCAAACGATTGAGTCGTGGTGCACGGACCACTGTCTGAGTGATGAGATGAGGGATGTGGAACATTGTCTCTGATAATTAGTACTATCCTTATTACGATTATTATTGTATTATACTCGGAGTGTCATCCGCTCCCGGCGTGAGTGAGCCGACAAATACAACAAACTTACCGGTGAAAAGATCCTTGACATTGAATTGAGAGGTTTAAACAGTACCTTAGCACACATGAAGGCATGTTTTTAATAGTTATTTTTCACTCAAACACGTAAAGTAGCGACAACAGCCCGGTGCAAACTAAGCGAGTCATAGTCCATGGACCATAACGAGTGCTCAAATAAGCTAGTTACGGGTGACTTCTCTAGTAGTATATTATACCTCAATAGTCGAAGTCAGTTTTATTTTTGTAAAAAAAATATTTTCTACTTTTTAGTTGCGCAAATACTTGAATAGTTTTAGAAATAATAAATATAATAACGGCTTATAGAAATTGTACTATACTGGTACGCGTATAAGTGTAAGTGATCTTTAACAGGGGTTGCACTCGATTTCCCTAGGACCCACCCATCAGATTCTAACTTAATGTCAATGGTCGTCCCACTGACCATCATCCAATCCTCTCAGGGATATGCTTTTTCGAATTTGAAAATTTGAAAATCGGTCCACAATTAATGGAGAAATCGTGTAACAAACAGAACTTCCTCCTTTTGGAAGTTGGTTAAAAATGACATAGGTATAAGACGATAAAAGTAAACAAACGCACCGCTTTGATAATAACTCTGTAGTGTAAATGTCCATCGCTACAGCGCTGCATGATCGTGTTAAATGAACTGGGCTGCCGCTTGATTGATTTATGGCAAGCGCCGACAGCGCTGCCGCAACACGTGTCTGGAGAGTCGCGACAGGCGCGCCCCCATGTTTAATTAATTTGCTTGTATTTGTGCCTTTTTGAATGTCGCTGCTGACAACACCATGTGCAGGTTGCGAATGTCTGTTGACATATTTTTTTTATTCTCCTAACAAATACAAAATTGGAGTATGACACACGACCTTTCTTGTCTACTGAGCTACCTAATAAGCCTTCTGGCAGCTATTTCTTATTCCATAGGTCGCTGGTTAATATCCGGCTCGAAGGACCACAACTGCCTGTTAATAAAAGGCAAATGTTTCTTTAGATATTTAATTCCCAATCACACGATTTTTTCAGTTTATAATGTTACATAACAATTTTACTATCTTGTTAGTGCAATGGCTTCGCCGGAAAAGGATCCTCTAGGTCAGAAATATTAAAAATAAAAATACTTGGTGTTGCTTCTATGATGTTTAAAAAATAACTAACTTATCCGTTATAATTTTCTTCATAAGTGACAATTTTAACTGTGCCATAATATAATAATTGCTTGTTAAAGCCATTATTATATTATATTACAAGCATTTAAAACCGTTATGTATGAAAAATATTGTAACTATGAATTTTTTTTAGATGTTTGTTCCCATAAGATAGAAATGAATCCGTGTAATTTCGGATTTATTTTGTAATTTTAGCATTTATCTGTATTTTTAACCTAACAATTAAGACTTGTTTTACTAATGTCTTATCAAATATGCACAATAGACCAATAGATCATTGGCCGTACTCTTTGTTTTTCTTTCGCATTGAAGTTTTGTCACGCGATATTGCTATTCGAGACACATTCATTCGCTTCGTTTGTTTTTAGAAATGAAAAACATTGTTTACGAAATGTTTTCTGTTGACGTAAAACGTTTACTACTAGTGAAAATACAATTTATTTTTACATTTCAATATGTAGAACTCCCAAGAGCATTTGTATGGCTGATGTACAACCAGCACCAATTGGGATACCGGCAACCTTAGGTAGGGCCCCAAGACTCGTTCCCACACGCAAAGTCGAAAGTGGCAGGCAGGTCCGCGCACCTGTTTTGAAAGATTACAACTAAATTGACCTAAATAAATTCGGTTTAACGGATCAGTATACTCCCTAAGCCGTTGCCCATGGCAATCAAGCGGACCTATATGGGTCTGAACACGCTTATCTATAAAAAACCCAGTCACTCGTGACTTGAAGACTCCTAGATTATATTTCTCACGAAAAATAGATTCCGCAAATTATTCACTTCTCCGGCAATGCGCACCTGAAAAGATGAAGAGCGGTATACTAATAATAGCGGATACGGTTCCAGTTACTATAAGCGTTTTTTGAAGACTCTATGTAATATATCTATAGAGTAATATACAACGGACTATATTAGGGCCGATCCCAAACACCCAGACCATAGTAAATAGCGGAGAAAATTCGTTTCCGAATTTTATCATACCAGGTATCCATCCCGAAACCTTTGCGTTGCAGTGAGCTAGGCCATCAAAGGCTTAGCCCGCTCAACTACAGAGGCCATCTTGATATCCGAAATCTGATCTAAAAAATATTTTATTGATAATTGTATTATTTCACGAAAATTAGTTATGTTCTAGGGCCATGAAATTGAAAAAACCAATCCATTCTGACTTATGTCTGTGTCGAAAACAAATGGTAATAGTTTTGCAAGTTTTTTTTTTTTGGTTTTCGTCGTTATTTATGCACCATTTCCTTAGGGAGCTCTTGACAAATGCCCGCATTTTTTGTTTCCGCTACCTTTATACGTACATAACATTGCGATTGTATCTAAATAGTAGTTGTGGAGATAATTTTATTATAATTGTAGGCGTTGGAAATGTTTTTATATGTTTTTCTATATGATAAATATTCGTTGTAACAGCTTGATGTGTATTGTCTTACTCGATGAATGTGATTAAAAAAACATCTTTTTTGGATACCTCAGTCATCATTGTTGCAAAAACTGTACCGTTACGAAATCGTATTGTCTGTCTATTTAATTGTATATACTTTTTAGTTTTATAACGTATATAATATTTATACATACAGTATGAAAACCAAACGCGAACATTCACGAAATAAAATCAGTGTACACCGTAATTGCGATACCTCTGGTTTGCATTCGTCAACATTTTATGTAACAACTACCTGTGAATTTTTTTGTAAAACCCCCTGATTTTGAAACATTCTTCATTGATGTTCCGCTCCTATTGGTCTTAGCGTGATGATATATAGCCTATAGCCTTCCTTGATAAATAGGCTATCTAACATTGAAAGAATTTTTTAAATCAGACCAGTAGTTCGTGAGATTAGCGTGTTCAATCAATCAATCAAACAAACAAACTCTTCAGCTTTATATATTAGTAAAAGATTACTTATAATATTAATTCATGTTATTTTTAATATAACAAAATATAGAAGAACGAAAGAAAGAAAAACTTTGTTAAAAGAAATAGCGACAAAATTACATTTCTTATACAATATATATTATATACAGAGCATATTTTGAAAATTCGTACGCCGCATCAGCAAATAAGGTTTGCACTCAGCATATTGCTGTGCCGGAATTATATCTGACAGAACGCTGATTTTCAGTGCAAACCTTCCTTTTGGCGTAAGACCAACACGACTCATTTTGATAATCAAATAATTAATAAAACCAATTCTACTTATGTAATATTTAATTATTAAAGTTTAATAAGACCAACAATAAAATAATAAATGGTTAGTGTAGTAGTGAAATAATATATTATAATAAATGAGTTAACTTGTTTCCTGACTAATAAACGTTTACTTGTCAAACCCCATAGCAAAGCACTCTTATCTTTTGGTCCTTCAAGCCGGATCGCAAAAGTCTTTACTAGAATAACTTAAACGTATTTTGCACAGGAGTCCATTTTTCGTATATTCATTGTCACAGTTCTTTCTAGAAGTGAATATTATAGCTTAAGAGCCAGTGATCGGCTACCTGTATGTATTTGACCAGACCTGAGGTTTTGTACATTGAAGCTACCATGCATGGTACGGGGACTCACTAAGCTCTAAGTGGTGGACGCGACGAGCGCTGAGGTAACACAGTATCGATTTTTGACGAATTTTAAATCCATTTGACCAGGGCTGCCGTTTTGATATTTGCAAATATAGGCTTATTATTATCGGAAAATAAGAATGGCAGACCATTATCACGCGGTAACTTTGTGGCAGACCATTTTGAAAATGATAAAAAAAATTAAAAGTAATTGACCAGATCTGACATTGATATATTTTGTTTATTATAGTTTCAAAAACGTATATTGATCGCGGCAGACGTCTACTTTGCGTATACACATCAATAAATAATAAAATATTAGCTACTACCCAGTCAGATGTATATGTTTTCCGTTCGCTGTTTTACATCAATATAATTTACTTGCGATTTACTTTATCACTGTATTTACAGAAGTTAATATTTTTTTATATTTTATATACTAAACTTTTAACTTTTAAGAATTAGATTAAATAATTATAATGTGTGTACACAAAATTCTAATGTACATATTCAAGAATTGTAACTTAGAATAAAATATATTTTATAATCAATAAAAGATTTTGTTAATAAATAACCTTTCCTTTTTTATATGAAAATATTGTCATTAATTGTATAGTTTTTGTATAGCAACAAACGGTATTAAGTCACTGAAAAATCGTTTTTAAGATTTACTATGAAGTATTATTTCTCCACGTTTTAAGTCAAATAAACTCGGAGCCTGTGAGTTGCCTGATGCTTGTATTGAAGAATTAAATATTAGTACAGTGCTACCATGGTTAACATTTTTCAACAAGTTATTGTTCTTACTATGTATGACTAAAGATTACATTGTAATATAATTGCTATAAAAAATTTACGATGAAATAAATTAGAGTCGTAATATGTCTCAGGGGGGAGACGATCACGAATTATGACATTTTAATTTGAAACAGACGGAAAAGAGAGAATGATGGAACTAAGGCGCGGCACATACGTGACTAGGTACTGTTGTTGAAAATATGGCCACTAGTGATTTTGTTGTATATTTTATAGTGTACTTATATTAGACTAGCTGACCCGTACCCACTTCGCTGGGCATAAGAAAAAAATACTTATTTTTAATGACAATCAAATATACCCTATGTCACTTAGGATTAATGTAGCTTACCACTGGTGAAATAATTTTCAAAATCGGTTTAGTAGATCCAGAGATTACCCCCTACAACGTCATAAACTCACCAAATGTACCTCCTTATAATATTAGTATAAATATAAATTTTATCCGCGCAAGAACGGAAAAAGAATACACTTTGCTGCGGACAGAGGGCCTGTCGTAAGAGGCGACCAAATAACCCTCGGCCAGGTGGTAGGGTATTTTCTCGTCTGTACCACCCTTGGTCTAGAGAATGCCGTCATAACAACCTTATGTTAAAAATAAAGTGTTGACATCAGCTGTGACTATAAAATGATTGATAGGCCGCTCGTGTCCAGTTGTACTTAGTTATATATTTATTTTTAATTAAACTATTTTTGGATTTTCTTTGCTTTACCTTATTATTTTGACAACATTATTTATTCATTTACGTTTAACTATGTTTGTACTTGGCATATGCATAATAATGACATTACTTATATAATTATTTAGTATATTGACATTTGAGTTGTAAATACTGTGCACTCCTCTAATGGGTCCACACATCAGAACTTATAAAAGTTCTGATGTGTGTACCGATAATGTAACGTAAACGATTTGTAACGTAACATAATAATGTGTGTGCTGGTGATGTGTGATGATGTGAGGTCCAGGTCCAGTCTGTCTTAAAAGAGCAGCAGGACATTGGTAGCACGTTTGGTGTTACAAATATCCATAGACGATGGTAACCGCTTTCCATCAGGTGGGCCGTCTGCCTGTCTGCTGAGCTCCTGCATTATAAAAAAAATTCAACCCAGTTGGATGAACTATGCATAAACGTATAGGTAACAAAGCTGCGACGTATGCTGGAATAGGCTTTCCTATGTTAGGCGAACAGACAAAATTAATCTATTACCCACAACATTTTAGGATGTCTACATTTTCTAGTGATACTTTATCAATCTAAGACATTATAAACTAATATAATATAAGAAAACTTCGTTATATTGTAGTCTGCTTATATTTTAGTTATATAATATACTTCTATTAAGCTTACGATCCAAAGTTTAGTTGTAGTTGTTAGTCGCCGTGTTTTAAGGTAATTTTTTTTACGAAAACGAAACTGACTTCACACTAAAAACCAAAAAATAAATATTTAACGGACTTCTATCTACAACATCTCAAAATCGGTGTCAAGTAAAATATAAAAATTACTATATTTTGTGAATTTGTTATTGTTCTTTGAATGAATGAATTTGTAGTGGGTTAAAAAGTAGTTATGTTTGCGCAACACCTAAAAAAGTCTTGCTACATAATTATATTTCGACCCCTAAAATGCTTTTACGACCTAACGCTTATTTCATGGTTTGTAGGTGTGACGTTACTAATGTTTTAAAACGTCCGAAGTGTTTTTATTCTAACAAATTTGACAAACACACAGCCACTTGATGGTAAGTGGATACAGATCCCGGTATCAAATTCAAAATTCCAATTCTTGTGTTTACCCTCAAACTGTCTGTCTATGGGAGAGTATCATGTGAAAATTACTGAACGAAGATAAATCTGACATAAAGCTAGTTTTAGTGGGTATCCCTAACAGGGTATTGGCAATGGCATGGCACCAGTTCTGACTGGATATGCTAGTGCCACCCCCGATCTGGCGAATCCCACACACGCGTCGCGAATTTTTCCCCCATGCTTCTGTGCCTGTCGCGGATTAGGTACTCATACGGATTTCCCCTGGCTTAAAAAAATAGGGTCTCAGGATGGTTTTGATTCAAAATAAGACCCGGTAGGTGGCACTGGTATCGGGTTGGTTCTAGATTTTTATTTCTTCAGGGCACAACGTCTGCCGAGACCGCTAGTATAAAATATATACAAGTACAACGCAATACTAACCTCATTTGCTAGGATGAAAGCTGTACTGCATAAAACAAAAAAGCTTTCTAAAACTTTTTAATACAGCTAAAATGAGCTCAGTAAGCCGATTCGAGACGCAAGGAAACAAACAAGGTATGTTTTAATGATGTGGTCGGACAAAGGCTTTGTCGTGCGCAAAAACGAAGCCCGCGTACCGGGTTTTTGTTTTTGGGCGTGTGTTCTTGTGAGATTAGATATACTTATTCATTAAATAGCTCTGTAAGTAGGTTTTTAGGCTACCGTAGCCATTTTGGCAAAAAGGGAACCATTAGAAAATTGCTCTGACCTTATTATATTTTACGAAAATATATAAATTTTACCTTACTTTGTTTGGAAGTAAGTAAACGGACAAAAGGATTAAAAATATAAGCTTATTAAAGAGTATGTATCACATTACTGTCAGAGGGAAGGCTGGCTCATTGCAACAATACTGTTACGAGTTGCGAGACTCGAATTAAAATACCATTGGATTTATTATAGAGTTTATTAGAATTATACAAACATATAACACAGGTACAAATATAACTGAACTCAACAAATCCAAACGCAATGCAGAAGGTCGTAATTCAATAAAACGCGCAAAGTCCGTCACTATTAGATCTCTGCTTGCACACTTCACGCCTTGATCGTAGTTGTCGTTGAACTGCCGTCTCTCTCCATCAGGCAGTCGTTTTATACCTTACAGATATAAATGTGTCCGTATCGTACTCGACTTAATCCGCAACACCTGGCTAATAATTCGCCCGCAAGCGGCCGTAAACGAGTACAACAGATTTATAAGCTGTTTTCTAGAAAAGTATGCCAATAAATAAGTAAACAAAAGAAGACGTTCATTAAAGAATTACAATTAGTTCAAATGCCGACGGGTAATAAATGTGCTTCTACAAATCTGCACGTGGAATTTATCTTTGTCGGCGCCTAAGTCGTACCAATACAAATTCGCTGTCTGAAGTATAAGATTTGGTCATGGATGGCTCGAAGTTTCTTTCTAGAAACTCTTTGCCGATACGATTTTTCAAATGAGCCTTCAGTCAAGTCTTAAATTACTAAATAGCGAAAAACACTCAAAGCAGTTTCGAGACCGATTTTGATGTTAACTAAAGTGGTATCATTAGATTTTTGAAAGTTCTCCTATCCTTGCCAGGAAACGATATGGTTGATTTTGAAAAAATAAATACCTCCTGTATTATTATACCAAATCACAGTATAGCATGTAAGGATAAATTTCCGCAAAGGAATATCAATCGGAAGACCAAGGGAAAGGGTGGTTCTTGAACAAAATGTTCCATTTTCCATATATTAATTAAAAATCATTTTATTCAATGTGGAATTATTGCAAATTATTATATTATTAATAGGCATCTATAGATTAATATTTTAATTGCACGTTTCTTGACCCCAATCAATCAATTTGGTCAATGGATAATCATTGCGCGTTCAAATGAGGTGCGGGAAAATGAATAACGCAATTTGATGTTTCATTAATGTATAGAGTTTATTGTTATTAGATTACCACATACGTAACTAAAAAATGAAAAAAAAAACACGAACATCAAATATTTTCTACAGCATTTTGTCCAAATTTGTTGCAGAGTTTTAATGAAACAAGCTTGCACAACGAAAAAAACTTATGTTTAATTATTTAGAAAGATTATTACAATTACTGAGCGCTTTTTCAATAAATAATATAATATAAAAAAGCGTGGGGTGTATTCAATTAATAATATAATATCTTAAAAAGCGCTTTGAATACACCCCACGCTTTTTTATATTATATTAAATTTTATTTTTTGTTTTTTTAGTTGGATTTTTTATAAAAGCGTGTTTTTTTTAGTTTTTTTAAACTATTATTTATTTTTCATTTTTTAGTTGATTTTTGTTTAAATGTTTTTAAATACAAGCTTTTGAGATCCTGCATATCATGTAGCAGCAGAGTGCTAGCCAAGACAAGTAAAACGAGCCCAAACACGACGGGTCTATCTTGTTTAGTACAGGAGTTCCTATGGCCACCTTCCGACTCCATCATCAGATCAGCTCCATGGTACCATATTATTGCATTGTCACGCGATATAAACATACGAGCCCAAACACGAAGGGTCTATCTTGTTTAGTACAGGAGTTCCTATGGCCACCTTCCGACTCCATCATCAGATCAGCTCCATTGTACCATATTATTGCATTTTGACGCGATATAAACATACGAGCCCAAACACGACGGGTCTATCTTGTTTAGTACAGGAGTTCCTATGGCCACCTTCCGACTCCATCATCAGATCAGGTCCATGGTACCATATTATTGCATTGTCACGCGATATAAACATACGGGCCCAAACACGAAGGGTCTATCTTGTTTAGTACAGGAGTTCCTATGGCCACCTTCCGACTCCATCATCAGATCAGCTCCATGGTACCATATTATTGCATTGTCACGCGATATAAACATACGGGCCCAAACACGAAGGGTCTATCTTGTTTAGTACAGGAGTTCCTATGGCCACCTTCCGACTCCATCATCAGATCAGCTCCATGGTACCATATTATTGCATTGTCACGCGATATAAACATACGGGCCCAAACACGAAGGGTCTATCTTGTTTAGTACAGGAGTTCCTATGGCCACCTTCCCACTCCATCATCAGATCAGCTCCATGATACTATATTATTGCATTGTCATCGACCTTTGACAGGTGTGCAAAGTATGAATTAAATCTGATCGTTCAAAGTAGGACAAAATCGAGCTCAAAGGGGTCGGTTACAGACATACAAGTGAAGCTAATATAAAGCGTGTAAAAAGAGAGGACGCCGAGAGAGCGGTGTTGCCAACGCTTAGACAACAAAAAATACAATTTGACACGCATTTATAAAAGGCGCCAATTTGAACATTTCAACAAAATTAAAACAAAAAATAAATTTAATATAATATTTATATATTATTTTAATATTGTATCCTTTATAGTTAGATGCTCTTGTAGTCTGTTTCTTTTTGTAAGATTATTTTATTATTTAAATCAACGAGCGATATTAGTTAGCTTCGCGGTATTACTGTACAGTGGACCCACAAAAAAATTTAAAATTAGGTGTAAATTAGGACTAGTGCACGTGGAACTAACTAAGGGTTAAAAAAAATCAGTACACAAGGTCATGCATGTGTCCGCTCCAAGAGTTGACGAATAACAAAATATAGTGATCACAATGCGCCTCTTGCCCAACAGAGCTTTGCTCTGTTCAACCGATGAACGTAGAATGTCTCTGTCTAGGTGATTTCACCTCCTTTTATATTGTCGAACTAACAACACAGTGTTTATTTTGTAGCTAAAGTCAAGTTGCAGGTATTTTAAGAAAAACATAAATACCCTCATTTTCAAGTTTCAAGTTGACAAGTTTATAACACGGCAAATACACAGCTTCCATTTATTAAGTACCTTCATATTACCTATCATGCTTCTACCGACCTATCATATCAGATATTACTTTACGGTTTTTTTACAATTATATCGCAATCTGCGACACATGCGTACTGCAGAAGTAAGAACACCTCAAAATGATACTAAAAATAAAACTAACCATTGTTAAAGTGCTGACCGAAGCTCTGGGGTCATAGGGCAGTGTCCCCTACCGGAGCAAAACAAATCCGATGAACAATAAGAATTAATTGAAAGCCCAGTCAGCTGTGTCTCTTCAAATGCGTTTATTGTCAAACAATGCGTGAACGTGTCGAAAATAAACATCAATACTGCAAAATGGGTTGTACGTACATGTTTTTTTGGCAGGAACTGAAAGGAGATGTTGTTTTGTGCATTTTTTTTTGTAAAAAATGTGTAAAATGACTCTAAAATGAACAATAGTTGTAGGATATTGATAGTTTTTGAATAGTAATTATCTCGTCCCGTGAGAAGTGTGAGCTGTATAGTCAAATGTGACCTTTCGAGTTGTCACAAGAACTCCGCGGAATGCCATCAGTTGATAACCTACAGTTCAGCTGAGCTACACTAAAATAGGCTTAAGAGAATGAAGAAAGTATAATGTATTTAAGATCTGGCTTAAAGGCCTAGCTGCCAAGCCATAAACCTAAAAAATAAAATAATGTAAATAATATATAAATGCTTTTTTTATGCGACTGCCTGAAAAGAAATTTTGATATATATACTTGTTTATTTCGTGAGTTCAGCAGACAGGCAGTGCATCTGATGGAAAGCAGTTACCATCGCCTATGGATATTAGTAACAGCAAAGGTGCTACCAATGTCGCTCTCTAAAGGGAAATCGGAATTTGGCCACTAATGCCGGAACACAACTCAAGTTTGTTATGGCGGTATACTCTAGACCAGGGGTGGTAGCCATCCAAGCGAGCAAATACCCTACCATCTGGCTGTGGGTTGTTTGGTCACCTATTACGTGTTTTTTCTCCGTTCCACAAAAAACAGTCGCGTTAGTTTAGTGGTTAGAGCATTAGCGTCTCAACGTCAAAGGACGCTGTTTCGAATCACGGCCAGCATGTACTACTTATGCATTTTTCTGGCCTATGTTCATATTGTTACAATTACCTCGTGCTAACGGCGAAGGAAAACATCTTGATGAAACCTGTACATAGACCCGATGTATCGAACTCGCCAATTCGCCTTGGATAAGCTGCCACATGCTTTTTTTTTTGAGGCGAGGGATATACATTTCGTCTACTACCAGGTCCTTTACTGGGATTAGACCAAAGCAATGAGAGTTATCCACTGAAGATGGCGCAGATAACAGAGTCAATTACCGGCTTGTGTGGAGACTAAGCAAGATACCCTTATTAAAGAGGTAACCGATAGGCTAATACTCCACTAGAACCGTCTTCCTCCCATCTGCCCCGCGCTCATGGTAGGAAAAGCGTGAGACAGAATGTAGTTACGCCTACATTGACCCTGCATCAGTGCTGGAGAATGCCCCGGGAGAGGCAAACTCACTTCGTCAACAGGGGTTTGATCCTCCGCTCCTCAGATGCTGGAGGACCGCAAAGCTGCCACATACTTTTTTTTTATTGCCTGAAGCAGGCAAGCAGGCGGACGGCCCATTTGATGGGAGGTGGTTACCGTCGTCTATGGAAGTTTGCAACACCGGGGGCGTTGCCAGCGTTGCCTCTACGAAATTTATACTGCCCTTCTTAAACGACCCCATGTCGTAGCGCAGAGGGAAAACCTCGGCGGGAAGTTCTCTCCAGATCATTGTTATACGCGGTATAAACGTTCTAGAGAACCGTTGCGTAGTTGAGCGTGGGTGCTCCAGGAAATGGGGGTGAACTAGTGTAAAACAATTCACCTGCTAGGATTTGTAATAGCAAAGCTTTGATGTTTGAGTTTATATTTATAGTTAGTTTAATAATAGGTGTCCGAAACAATACGGGCTTTGTTATAGATGCAAGCAAAGCTCACCGCATAAGGCTAGATCCATACATTTCAATTGGCAAACAAATCACGCGGCAGACTGGCTGGAGGCCGGCGGAAAGCGTTGGATGCTCGTTAGCGTTTGCAAACAAATTCGATTACCTAACGAGACACACGAGTTAGACGGCGAGTAGGGCTGTCACGTTTTCAAAAGTGTCACACAAGTGCGTGAAAGCTTATTATTTAAAGAGACATTTTAAAATATGTTGCATTTTTATCATCTTAGTGTTTCAGAAAGAAGAATGAATAAAGAACCACATAAAGTATTTAAATAAAAACAATTAGTAAATGTAGTCCAAAATAACCAACGTTGACCTTCCGTTGGGCCACTAGTGACATACACGGACACAAGCATATAGACAAAGGTACGAAGATAACATATAACATTTAAAATAGAAATACAAAGAAAAAAAAAACGATGTGCGTCTCGGAACGCCGGACCGAAGTGATAACAAATTAATCTAACTTAAGAGAAAGGGACGCCAGAGCGACTGGCCCCGTAACGCGTTTCGTAACGAAGCGGTTTAACTTCCCATAGGAAGTTATGACTTCAAAAAACACGCTGTGCATCTCGGGACGCCCGACAGAAGTAATAACAAACTAATCTAACTTAAGAGAAAGGCACGCCAGAGCGACTGGCCCCGTAACGCGTTTCGTAACGAAGCGGTTTAACTTCCCATAGGAAGTTATGACTTCAAAAAACACGCTGTGCATCTCGGGACGCCCGACAGAAGTAATAACAAACTAATCTAACTTAAGAGAAAGGCACGCCAGAGCGACTGGCCCCGTAACGCGTTTCGTAACGAAGCGGTTTAACTTCCCATAGGAAGTTATGACTTCAAAAAAGACGGTGTGCATCTCGGGACGCCCGACAGAAGTAATAACAAACTTATCTAACTTTAACCCCTAAGATAATTATCGATATACCTAAAAGCCGCAAGACTAACACTATCACTATCTCGTGTATATACATACTATCTCACAACTCCTATATAAACAGAGTGAGACAACAACATAATTAACGATCACGTGCACAAACGCAACCTGCACTCTCATCGCGGACTCGCGGACACATATTATGTGCTAAAAGTGAGCGGGCGTGAAATGAAATGAAACTTTATTTGTAAAAAATACAGGTAATAGTTATAACTAGGCTGGTAGAAAAGTCAGATGTCCTCACTGTATTTGACCTACACATGGTCATACAAATATTTAATCTAAAAAAAAATTCACAACAATTGTAATAGTATATGTGAATATGGTAGTATACGTGTTAAGAGAAAGGGACGCCAGAGCGACTGGCGCCGTAACGCGTTACGTAACAAATCGGTTTACCCTCCCATAAGAAGTTATCACTTCAAAAATACCATAACTACATTAATTAAATATTTAAAAAAAAAATGTATTTCGAAGTAAAGGAACTAGATTGAATTGAGAAATAACTGAGAATGAATTAGGGAGCCACCTAAATGTAGTAATTTCTCTACTTTTACTTTTCTGCTAATAAGTGGTCGAAACGTCGGAATAATAAAAATCGAGTAAAACGCGTGATGTCAGGAGCCTTAAGAACAGACGAGCGTGCATGACAAGAGCTATGAATGTCAAAGAAGCAAGTGAGGTGTGTAAAAATAAGCCTGTATGGCGCTCTGTTGTTCGTGCCTACCCCGCAAGGGACCTGGCGTGAAGTTATGTATGTATGTATGTATGAGTAAAACACTGTGCTGAAACCTGTTAAAACGTAGGTTATTCGCTACCTCTGTTGAACGCGTATACAACCTTTATGTCGCCATTGTTAGCGAGATAAAGTAAAATAAAAAATATATTTAAAAATTGTGTAAATGAAATCTTTATTTATATGAAACATAGATAACAAGGTCTTATTCAATGATGGGAACATTTTTCGCCATTTACTGGCATACAAATTTTCTTAAAAACTAATATGTTTTAAACTTGAAAAACTTTGGACCCCTTTTTACGAAAATTGCGCAGACGGAGTAAGTAGTATGAAATTTCGCACACTTACAGTTTATATAGAGAAGCAGTGCAGAATGCTATATTTTTTTAATTGTGCTAAAAAAATACATTAAATCAATAAAAAAAAACATTACACACACTACCATGTATTTGACACACACACGCATATATACTCTTTTGTTTATTGTTCAAGTCAAATTAACAGTGTAGCCTTGGCGAAATCTGTAATTATATAAGTATAGTCTTTGACAACAGAACCTTCATAATGTTCAAACTTATAATTCAAATTAATTACTATTGTCGAATTTCGACCACGGGCGACCATTAGTACATTTGAAAATGTTAAATCTAGTACATTTAACTATATATTAATTTCAATGAAACAATTATCTATAATAAAATTTTAATATTTTGGGATACGATTATGTTGATTTGACAACCCTTGCAACAACTTTGTGAAACGCCTGGATAGGTTATCAAGATATTTTCGGCTTTGTTACAATCCAGTAGAGTGTAAATTAATTTATTCTGGGAAATCTGGGAAGTATGCGTGACAGGCCATGAGATACTGTCAAAGGTTGGTCTGAAAGTGATGGCAGGGCACACACGATCTCAGGTATTGGAACACTTTAGATTTACAATTAAGTTTTAGAGGGTACACAAGCTGACATAAAGATTCTTGTACAATACATTACATATATGATTTACCTATGTACTTATACTAGTGGTCACCCCGGGGTCGAAATTCGACCATAATAATTAATTTAAATTATAAGTTTGAACATTATTAAGGTTCTGTTGTCAAGGACTATACTTCTATAATCACACATTTCGCCAAGGCTACAATACTAATTTGACTTTAACAATAAACAAAAAAGTATATATACATGTGTGTATCAATAACTAGCTGACTCGGCGAACTTCGTACCGCCTTATTCAAATAAATTAATAAACAAACAAATCGAGAAAACATGGCAAAGGGCTCATAGAATTTGAAAAATATATATAGCCTATAACCATCTACGATTAATTCCACGTCGAATGGTTGTGGTTTCATGCTGATCGGTCCAGTAGTTTTCGAGTTTACCTCGGACAAAGAAAACAAACTTTGCTTATATATATATAGATAGATAGATAGCCATAAACCATCTAGGAAAAATTTCGCATCGAATGGTGATAGTTTCATGTCGATACGATCAGTGGTTTAAGCGTGATTGAGCCTCAAACGAACACCATTTTCATTATATATATATATATATATATAGATATAAAATAGAATATATAGAAGATAGATATATAGATAGCCATAAACCATCTAGGAAAAATTTCGCATCGAATGGTGGTAGTTTCATGTCGATACGATCAGTGGTTTAAGCGTGATTGAGCCTCAAACGAACACCATTTTCATTATATATATATATATAGATATAAAATAGAATATATAGAAGATAGATATATAGATAGCCATAAACCATCTAGGAAAAATTTCGCATCGAATGGTGATAGTTTCATGTCGATACGATCAGTGGTTTAAGCGTGATTGAGCCTCAAACGAACACCATTTTCATTATATATATATATATAGATATAAAATAGAATATATAGAAGATAGATATATAGATAGCCATAAACCATCTAGGAAAAATTTCGCATCGAATGGTGGTAGTTTCATGTCGATACGATCAGTGGTTTAAGCGTGATTGAGCCTCAAACGAACACCATTTTCATTATATATATATATATAGATATAAAATAGAATATATAGAAGATAGATATATAGATAGCCATAAACCATCTAGGAAAAATTTCGCATCGAATGGTGGTAGTTTCATGTCGATACGATCAGTGGTTTAAGCGTGATTGAGCCTCAAACGAACACCATTTTCATTATATATATATTCATATTCAAATTCAAATAAATTAATAAACAAACAAATCGAGAAAACATGGCAAAGGGCTCATAGAATTTGAAAAATATATATAGCCTATAACCATCTACGATTAATTCCACGTCGAATGGTTGTGGTTTCATGCTGATTGGTCCAGTAGTTTTCGAGTTTACCTCGGACAAAGAAAACAAACTTTGCTTATATATATATAGATAGATAGATAGCCATAAACCATCTAGGAAAAATTTCGCATCGAATGGTGGTAGTTTCATGTCGATACGATCAGTGGTTTAAGCGTGATTGAGCCTCAAACGAACACCATTTTCATTATATATATATAGATTACATGGTACTGTGTATAATGTTTTTTTATTGATTTAATGTATTTTTATACATAATTTATTTTTAAAAATATTAGCATTCTGCACTCTTTCTCTACATAAACTATAAATTTGTGAAATTTCATATTCCTCCGTCCGCGCAATTTTGGTAAAAAGGGGTAAGAAGTTTTTGCTTCACGTATTTAATATAATGATAGAAACATATATAATTTTATTGGTTATTTACAATTAAAATTTACATTAACTTAAACAGACAAACTTAAAATTAAAATAAACAAATATAATTATACATCCTATTCTAATAATATATATACAACATGATAGAAACACAGATAATTATGAAAGAAAATAATTTTACCTAGATGTGTTTTGTTGGGGAGTTTCTTAAGTAGCAAGAACACGTTGCGAATCGGTCTTCAGTCTATATGTATGCTATGGTAATACAGGGTGAATTTTTCAAGAGGGCTTTCAGTGCTCTTATCAGGAGTCGAATCTTATAGGGATCAATTTATGTGAGGGAATATCAAACGGGAAACCAAGGAAAAGAACAAAATGTTCTATTTTGCAAATGCAAAATTTGGATGGATGTTTCTTGTTCAATCACACCAGAACGGCTGAACAAATCTGGATGAAATTCGGCACAGAGATAGATTGTAGTCTGGAATAGCACATAGACGTTTTATCCCAGAAAAACTTAGGATTCTTATAGGAGATTTATAGCTCAATATGTGCACGTGACTTTACAAACGTCATACAGTTTGACGGACTCTGTGGTTGAGCGGGCTAAGCGTTTGCCGGCTTACCTCACCGCAACGAAGAGGCTCCGGGTTCGATTCCTGGTATGGCAAATTTTGGAAACGAATTTTCTCCATGATTTAGTATGGTCTGGGATCGGCCCCAGAATAATTCGTTGTATATTAATTACCCAAGCGTAACTTGCTTAATTTGGGAATATATAATGTGTGTGTTTGTCTGGCGATTCTTATTATTAGAAAAGATTATAGTGCGGAATAGCAAATAGGCTACTGTTTAGCGTAAGTTGCTCAGGAGAAGAAGCTTGAAGACACTTCTCAGCATTGTTTATTAATGGAGTACAGCAGATAAGCTTACGCCTCGTGGAAAGTATTTACTGGCAACTCCAAAGATGCTGTCAACCCTGATCATGGGACTGGACCCCGGCTACTGATGCCGGAATATAACTTATGGCATTATACTTGAGACCGGGATTGGAACCACCCTACCACCTGCAGCATTACACGTACACTTTATTATGTAGGGTTTAAACGCTTTTTGTTCTTCCCAAACAATAAACATTACAAAACACTGCTGCACTCATTGAAAAGACATAATTACTCAATTATAAGCGAGATTGTATTCTATATAAGTGCACACATCCGGATCTGAACACGTGGAAATTAGGAGACAAATTAAAGGAATAAATAACAAAAAAGAAACACAAAGTGCTTTAAAATCACAATGACAGTCATTGTCGACCACTTGTGCCTCATTAGGAAGAAAAAAACAATTAAGTTACGTACTTAATTACCAAATGTATCATGCAGTTCCATAAATCTAAACTATTCTCTATTACAAAGGAATAAGTATTAAATTTATTTTTGAAAGTTCTAAATAGCTTTTCTGTCTGCTAACTTTGTTCCACAGTTATTTGGCTTTAAAATGATCCCTATTCTACAGGGATAAAGGTGAAAATAGTATGTCTTAAATGTAAAATATGTTTTCTTTGGTAATACATACGTTGTGAGTTCTCCAGGCTATTCCTTTATGAGCATTGTGAACTGTAATCCGGTGAATGGTATTGTTTAAACCATATAAGAATCTGTTTGGTTTCTCATTGTATGTATTTTGTACGGTTAGCGCTTTCTTTAATTTTTATATATTTTTGTGTGGCAATTTACAGGCTATTTAGGTAGTTTTCAGAGTTATGTGGCCTGTAGAAAGAGGCGATAAAACAACCTACAGACAGGTGGTACTGTGGGTATTTGTCCGACTGCATGGCTACCACCCCTGGTCTAGAGTATGCCGCCATAACAACCTTGAGTAGTGTTCCGGCATTTGTGACCAGGTTTCAGTCTCCCTTAACAGAGCAGCAGCGCTTTTGTAGCCTTTGGTGTTCCAAACACCACCACGATAGACCACCTGGCCGCAGGAAATTGTATTCTTTCTGCACGGATTCCGTTCCTGCACGAATATGGCGAACTTTTCAAGTGGACCTTTAGGACGAACTCCTAAAATACACGAATAAGAGAAAAATACTCAAAGGAGTCTTGAGGCCCATATTGACTAAAAAAAATCAAGTGGTATCAATAGATTTTTGAAAAGTCACTATCCAGGAATCTAATCTAATAGCTGATTTTGAAAAAGAACTCGTGTAACACGGAGGTGTTATTACGCTATACAACAACCCCACCAATGTGAAATGATATAATATTCACGTCAAGAAAGACATACTTTGCTTATGTCTGCGACATTATAAGACGTTTTCTAAAATCTTATTCGTGCAGGAACAGAGAAAGAATACAATTTCTTGCGGCCGGGCGGCCTGTCGTAGAGGCGACAAAACAGCGCACAGCCAGGTAGGTGGTAGGGCATTCGTCTGTCTGGATGACTACCACCCTGGTCTAAAATATGTTGCCATAACAATCTTGAGTTGTATTCCGGTATTAGTGACCGAGTTCCAGTGGCCCTTAAGAGAGCAGCAGCGCATTTGTAGCACCTTTGGTGTTGCATATGTCCATAGGCGATGGTAACCGCTTCCCATCAAGTGGGCCATCTGCCTGTCTGCTGAACTCCTGCAATAAAAAAATCTAAATAAATCCAAATGTATCTCTAACATCAATTACAGTATTTTGTAGTAGCTTAGAATAATTAAACAATTATAGTGGCGTCCCAAGTGGGGCACGAACCCACGACCCTCAGATTAAGAGTCTCGTGTCTTATCATTTGTATTATTACACTAGTAGATACAATAGGTTATATAACCTTTGATTATAGAGGTTTATAATCAAAGCTTATAACGATCAATTTGTGTGAAAAAATACAATTTCGTTATTTCAGGTAGTTTAGAATTTCTTTCTGAAATCCCACTTGGAAAATTCATTAATAATGCATAATTTAATCGTCAGTGTAGTTACTTACTGCGTAGTGGGTAAAATGTGTAAATTTAAATAAGAAAATTACGAATTAAACACGCGTAAAATCCGTTAAATCCATTTTAATTTCCTTGATTTAGTATAGACATATAAAAACCGCAAGGAGGATGACACATTACTCCACAGGAAATGACTGCAGATAAGATTTAAACGTAGATTATAATAAAACATAACTTCCCCTATTTCTCAAACCGTGGGGGAGCTTCATGCTTGTAAGTCACACGTAACTCAGTTACCTTGCTTTTACTAAGAAGTCGAGAACTTAAATAAAATCAACTTCATACTATTTTTTCCTTAACCTGTTTGGAGGAATGACTGACTTGAAACGAACATTCCAAATGTGTGTTGATTAAATCTATTCCAGGTTGATGCTAACTTTCAATTACAAAATAATATGTAATAAATAAGAGAGAGAGATAACACTTTATTGTAAACCGTTACATAAAACACAGAAAAACTTATAGCCTCTAAAAAATTATATACACGGGTTAGAAGTTATACTTGTTTGGCGTTGTTGTATTTAAGAATTTGTAGTACTGTTGTATTTAAGTATTTGAAAGTTAGTTTGTGAAACTGGTGTATTTATACTATTGGAAGTTATGAAATAAAACCATTCAAAGAGCCAGTTACGTTTTCTTTATTTCGATCTCCTAATGGCACACCCCCCAATATCTGGAGTACAAAATCTCCGTTAAAAAGATTACAAATTAAATAGTTACAATAGTATAACTTAAATAACACCTCCCGGATGACGTTCCAAAACTTTTCTGTCAATAATAATAAATAATGAGGATCTCAGGGATGGAGTCCGTCTAAGACCATCAACGTATGGATTCGCTTGTGATTACTTTAAGAGACAATACCTTCAGAACTGCTTTTAATTATATGGTTGGTAATTAGATGTTTGAGCGCCACTGGTTGTAGAAAGATAGGCCGGCAACCAGTCCAGCCAGGGTATAACTCGTATGGAGACTCGTAGAGGGGTCGCCTACCGTTCGGAGGATCAGCGTAACTTTTGGGCCCCGTACGTCGCTCCCACTGGAATGTGCGATAAATAGTGTTGTAATTAACGCGTACTAGAATACGGGACGGTCGGCGACGGGTGGCGATGCCAAGGCAAGTCAAAGCTCGTCTCCAGGTGACCTGATGGAAGAGTACAAACCAGGGTCCGCTTTCCCAGTCGCCCTGGTTTGTCATCCACGAGCCTAGTACTCGTGTCACGTGCAACTGGCGTGATACATTGGAACAATCTAAACTTTACTATTTTAAATATTGGAAACTAATATGTAACTACAACTTTACTAACCTATGGGGAACTTAAACGAAGACGTGAGGATCGCCTAGGTTTCCGAAGAGTGCCCTGCATGAGAACCACGCGTTTCTGCGATGGTACTCCATTCTGTAAAGAATGTAGATCTATACTATCTGAAGGATGTATCCGATGCTAAGATCGTGGAAAGAAAGAACTAAGGCTACATACCTTAAGATAAGATTCACTGAATTGAAAACGATGCTACTATGCACCACTATAAAAAACCAAGTAATGTTCGACCGTCTATTAAGAACTCGAGAGTAGGAATGACACGACGCCGATCGAATTCTCCTGCCTAGTCATTTGCCATTCACTTCGAGTAGCAGCCATTTGTGTCGTCACGTCCTCCGCGTTTTGCATTCTAGATGTTCTAAAATGGCGATCAATTTCAACGACTTGTGACCGTCAGATGTCGTGGCTAAACTTCCGTTTATCCTTAGACCGTGCTTGCATTTTTCTAAGGTATCCAACCTGGAACCTCTACACACGTCTACAAATTGGATACTATTGTAGTATATAACCGATTAAGATTGGATTTAATATTGAAGTTTCAAAAGCTTAAAAACAACGACATCTGACGACACACTAATGCAGATGGTAGTTGCATTTCTTATAAGACGATATGACTATCGAACGAGAGGTGGCTAGAAATACGCCAACACACAACAGATGGCAGTACCTGTTTTCAAAACACTATAGGGTGTGTATTTTATACGTAACAGCGTAACAAGATCTTTTCTAAAATTTTATCTTTCGCCTTATTTTACGTTTGTAGAAAAAATGACACTAACAATAGAAAAACTAAAATGTTGATATACTAACTTCAGGGTATCGGTTTTCGTGACGGTGTGCGCGCGCAACGTAAAAATTTATTCTCATCATTTTTCCCTAACGCGCCAAAAGAAGTATAACTTCAATAATAATTAATAAAATATAAATATTCTAAATGTGCACAATGGGCGGTCTTATCGCTAAGAGCGATCTCTTCCAGACAATACGTGGTAGGAATAAAACAGATTATATTTGTCAAAGGTACACATTAATATTATGAAATTACTTACATTATATTTTATTCAATAATAAACATATAAGTTTATGAAATTAATGAATGAGTTTAAGTATGAAACATTTTAATATTGGTTTGTTCATGCAAACAGGCGTTCATTGAGTATTGTAGCTAGTATTCTCGTATATCCTACCAGTATGTATTCTGCAGTCTACTTTATTTATGAAATACACTTTTTTGGATAGAATTTAATCCGTTACTCGGTTTTACTAAAGCTAAAAATTTGTTGCCTTTTCTGGGATTAGTTAAATACCGCTTTAACTAACTTTTCCTTTTACGTTACTAATATGAAAATTTACAACTTTACAAGATTTTTATATTCATTAACTATTTATTTTTCGTCGT
Source organism: Dendrolimus pini (assembly GCA_949752895.1). Classification (NCBI taxonomy): domain Eukaryota; kingdom Metazoa; phylum Arthropoda; class Insecta; order Lepidoptera; family Lasiocampidae; genus Dendrolimus; species Dendrolimus pini. The sequence continues at coordinate 21,254,388 of OX457137.1, read as the reverse complement.
GAAAAGATTTTAACAATATTACATAGTATTTACATTCTTAAAATCATGTTCAGAATCCATTCTAATTAACACTAATATAAAAGTCAAATCAATTAACATGTAAGATATCAATTATCGACATGTTCACCGAAATACATTATATATTTTCGATAATGGGAGTTTGGACATAAAAAATAATCAAATATTTCGGGATGTAAACATAATAATTAATGTGAATGACACATGCAAAGCTTTAGCACGAACAATAAAAAAATAAGTTTGTTCGTCACCAGTCAATGAGTAGCACGAGCTTCTCAGTGTACAGCTCGTAAATCTTTATAATAGGAAACTAGTATTTCTGGAGTGGATGGACCGTTTAAGAGCATTATTGGAAGACAAGGGGAGACCGAAGAAAATAACTTACCAGTGTTCTACTAATGAAAGTGTGAAAGGTCAGACTTAAAAAAATATATGGAGAATGTGTATTGGTAACATCAAAGCTTCTTAATACTTGAAAGAGCGATTTGAAATTTAAAATCTTTGGATATACAGGAGTCATTCTGGGATCATTGTCTTGATTAAAGCCCTGAGAGCCGACTCGATCGCTGTGATACCACGCAAACACAGAATATAGGCGTAAAATGGTTGGCATCAAGCTAAGCTAATCGTTAGTAAGATGAGTGCGAGTTCCGATGGCTCACGTGCTCCTCCCCCTATGTCATCTTGTCTATCCCATTCCCCCTAAGTCATCTTGCTTAACCCATTCTTCCTCTATGTCATCTTGCCTATCCCATTCCCGCTATGTCATCTTGACTATCCCATTTCCCCCTATATCAACTTGCCTATCCTTGAAAAATCTGAAAACATCGATATATTTAATGACAGTCTTCATACACTTTTCAAAATAATATCCCAGATAGATTGAGTACGTTTAATTGTTGTTTTTTCATTATATTTTTTTATTTTATTCGTTAATTAATATTTTATAATATGCAAATCATCCAAATTTAATTTTTCAATTGACATGTTATAAAATATGACAACGCTTGATATGCCCACCTATAATAGGGAGTATATTTATCATGAGCTTTAGATTTAAGACGGATGTATATGATATATCTCCTGTGGTCCATAATAAATAAATAAATAATATAATAATAACAGCTCATCAAAATCCCACTGCCCGCCACGCTTGTCCAAGGCGGCTTGGCAAGTTTGACACCTCGGTTATCTCGATATGCAGGTTTCATCACCTTATTTTCCTTCACCGCTAACATGAGGCGATTGTAACAATATGGACATTAGGTCAGAAAACTGCCTAAATGGTGCATGCGTTCCGGCCAAGATTCGAACTCACGCCCTTTAAGTTTGGGATGCTAGCGCTAAGCATTAAGCTACCATGACGGAAGTATACTAAAATATAGATCATGTTTATCAGTCAGTTTGAGTTTAAGAAAACGATCTGAAGTCTTGGTCTATTTTTCGATTACAGTAGCTCACCGGCACGGCGCCAGGGTGGTTCCAAATTCATGCTAATTGCATAAGGATGGAGTGACGGTCCATTGATGGTGTCACAGGGTAATGGCTTTTAAGAAATGCAATAAATTATTCAGCGCCCGCCACTGCCAGGTGACGCGGGGGTCTGAGTGTCGATGGTTGAAGTGACGAGAGGTAGCGGGAGCGATTTTCAAAACTTTTCTGCAAAAATACTCGCTCAAATTCCCGTGCAGGATCCATAAGAAACAATAAAACAAACCACAACTAGGTGGCTGGGCATTCACCCCTCTAGATGGCGACCACCACTAGTGTATAGTATGCTGCCATACTAACCTTAAGTATGTTTCGTAGCCAACAGCACACTGGTAGCAGTAACTTGGTCTTGCAAGCATCCACAGGCGGCGACAATTTCTCTGTATTGGTTAGGCCGTCAACTTCTCCTGTACTCTGGCAGTTAAAAAAATAACCTATGGTTGAGTTGAGTGAGAGTATGAGATCACGAGGAGTCGGCAATCAGGTGCGTTGATGGTCTGGTGGCCGTGCGTGTAGTGGGGCAATCCCGTGGAGTAACGTGTGGCCGCCGTTGTCGGCGCGGTGGAACATTCGCCGTGCCAAGGGATGTAGTGTTACACCATTTGGTTAGGCGCCTTATATTCCTACCTTCCCTCTCCTTTCCGCAAATCCGCACGCTGGATAGAGACAGGCGGTGCCACCTGTCGGCTAGCCATGATTTGTGCCGGCGGGTGGCCCAGTACGTCGAAGTGATTTTGCATAGAACGCCTTTTATCTGTCAAACCGCTCCTTTTGTTGATGTAAATTATTATTTGCAACCCCTGAAGACGTGCCGAGGAGTGTAACGAACGATTGAAGGAAGGATTGGGGACCCGCAGGTGAGTGCCGCTTCATTCTACTCGGCTGTGGATTTTGCCCGACATCACCAACAACTTTAACCTTTGCCACCCGCACCACCACCATTGTAAAATTAAAATTATTGAATAGATGTAACGAAATCTGTCCGCTTCATTTATTGAATTGGTCCAACCCCTGACTGGAGTTATACGACGCACGACGTCTACTCTTATCGTTCCCCGAATTCGTCTTTTACTAAGTAATTTACAAAAAAAAATATCTCTCTTGGTGGGCAACACTGTTTGCTTTAATCGAGTTTTAAGTTACTGATATTTTAGATAACTTGCGATAAAATTTATTAGACAATCTTAATTGTGTTTGGTTTAAACTGAATCATTAGGATAGTGCAGTTGGCTTTTTGTGAAATATGTCTATTATCCGGAATTAGTGACTAGATTCCAGTCCTCCTTTAAGAGAGCAGCAGCGCATTTGTAACACCTTTGGTGTTGCAAATGTCCATAGGCGATGGTAACCGCTTTCCATCAAGTGGGCCGTCTGCCTGTGTGCTGAACTCCTGCAATAAAAAATAGCGTCTTACAAAACGCCGAAGTTGCCTAGTTTTTTTTATCAAGTTATGACGTCATATCTTTAACGAATCAAATACCGTATTAAGTATTATTTAACATTGTTCGAAAGTTAAAAATAACGCACCACACAATGGAATGTGCGGTAAAACAGGTACTTAAGTGAAAAATATATATATAAGAATTTCACTAAGGAGTTTTACATTACGAAAATTAACAAGCTGAATAATCGAACCTCCTTGGAAGCGCTTTTTATTATTACATTTGTCTCACTTTAATACTATAGAAGAAAATCGATAATGATTAAGTTCTAATTTTCAGCACACGAAAGTGGCGCCATTTACAAATGCGCGCCATTGTCATATTTGAAACGTCAAAGATTGTGACAACCCTCCGACTGATACACATTTTATGTTTGGTTCTTAACCTATTACACCGTTTTCTCGCATATGTGTTGAAAAACGTTGTATGTCACACGTGTGGTTGTTGGTTTTTACAAACTCGTGACTATGGTAAGTCCTTGACTTACTCGTTTGTATAAACTAACTTAACGAACTAGTATCATAAATAACTATTCTATCATGATATTTTAAAAATGTGATGGTGACATATTATTGTAGCGTGCACTCCTTTGTATGAACATTAATTTAGAATTTGTTGTATAACTAGCGTTTCATCGCTACTATTGCAATTCACTAATAAATATGCGATTTATTAGTGACTTGCAATGGTAGCGGCACAAAAAGCGAATGAAGTACCACATTTGTTGCTAAAAACGTTTATACCAAGGAAATGAAGTTATTTCTCAGGATAAAACATATCCTACATGTTGACTCGTGATGTAAGCTCTGAGATAGACAGACATAAATTTTAAATCTTGCCTTTTTGGAATTTCGTGGTCCGAATTAGTCCCTAGGATTTTTTTCACATTTTTAAACGCATAGGAAATACAAACTCGCATCATTTATAGATTTATTATATTACTAGCTGTTACCCGCAATTTTGTCCCTGTGATTTTTTTCCACCGAACTTATTTTCAAAGTAGCCTAAGTTACTCCCTATCAGCTAGCTGCCAGGGAAGTCCCGTCAAAGTCGATCCAGCCGTTTCAGAGATTAACCAGAACAGACAGAAGATAGATAAAAAAATTAAAAGTAGATTTTTTGATATAAATACCGTATGAGTTCAGCAGACAGTCCGCTTGATGGAAAGCGGTTACCATCGCCTATGGACATTTATTTGTAACACCAAAGGTTACAAATGCGCTGGTGCTCTCTTAAGGGAGACTGGAACGTGGTCACTTACGCCGAAACACTCAAGTTTGTCATGGCGGCATACTCTAGACCAGGGGTGGTAGCCATCCAGTCGGGCAAATGCCCTACCACCTGGCTGTGGATTGTTTAGTTGCCTCTTACGACAGGCCGCCCGGCCGCAGGAAAATGTATTCTTTCTCCGTTCCTGCACAGATACAATTATACTATATAATTATATAATAATAATATAGGCCTTCCCATGACCCCACGCAAGCCCTCCAAATACCCGGGCCATTTTTATGGCCCGTGGTCTTCAAAAACATACATTAGAATATAATAATATAATAAATAACATAATTGTGTGCAACAAACAATATTCTATTATATATAATCTAATATTAAAATTATAATGCTTCACCGCCCTCCCCATTCCTTGCCAGCGTCTGTAACTGTCAAAGTGACGCCTACCAATTACAAAACATTACTCGAGCTCATACAAAATTAATCCAGCAAAATTTAATGGTAATTAACAAAGTGACAGAGGTCCTGGTTGAGCCACGAGAGTTCTCTGTTACCGTGACATACGCAACTTGGCAAGTTAATAATTAACGAGGACTGATGACGTCCCCCATGTATGCTTAGAGTGTGTCGGCAAAGTCATGTTTTGTTACTGACGTAGTACTTTGCTGCTGGGGGTTCCGTGGACATAAAACATCTGAAATCATATTATAAATAACTGCATCGATTATCTATAATACCTTTAACCTATGCAGATAAATAGAATTGCCTTTTTAAAGTTTCAAAATACGGCTTTTTACTAAAAAAAATATCCGTTCGGGAACGGAGAATACAATTTCCTGCGACCAGGCGACCTGTCGTAAGAGGTGACAAAATAACCCGCGGCCAGGTGGTAGGGTATTTGCCCGACTTCCACCCCTGGTCTAGAGTATGCCGCCACAACAACCTTGAGTTATGTTCCGGCGTTAGTGACCGGGTTTCAGTTTCCCTTAAGAGAGCAGCGGCGCATTTGTAGCCTTTGGTATTGCAAATGTCCATAGGCGATGGTAACCACTACCCATCAAGAGGACCGTCTGCCTGTCTGCTGAACTCCTGCAATAAAAAAAGACTAAATATTCTGCATATTCTTTGTATGTTTTCAATAATAACCAATTTGTAACAATTTTCTTATAGCCATAATCTTATACTAATATAATAGTATTGTACAGTTTAATATAAAAACAATGCAGAAACGGGGGGGGTGAGGCAGTCAAGCAAGGATGACGATACGAACAAGACGTACATTCAATTAGCTATATAGTGACGATTTTGCGCGTGTTATTGAATCGTGCAGTTTGTACTAGTTGCGTCCAGTTATATTTTTACCTGTGTTATACGTGTTAGTATAGTTCTAATAAATCTTATAGTAATTCCAACGGCATTTTAATTCAAGTCCCACACTCGTAACATTATTATAAATTAAGGTAATAGTTTTTGACATATTTTTTAAAAATAGCAAGTGAATTAGCTTTTCTGACATCTACGGGTAACGAGTTCCAAAGACAGACAGCCTGCACAGCGAAGGATTTTGACATACTATAGGTATAGACGGGTTGTACACAGCTTTCCCCCATTTATTACCCAAAACCCCGGAGCCCCGATTTAAAATGTAATACAATCGAACAAAAAACTTTTTGGAAAGTATCCCCCTGCAGCCGTGTGCGCCACGGAGGGGCCCCAAGGCGTTCAGAATGTGAAAAATCGTCATTTAATAGCAGGACGGCTATTTCGCAAATGGAGACCCAGAAGGGTGATGATTTACTTCGCCCGGAGTTAAAAACACGATGAAATTGTGGAAATATTGAACGTTTTCTTATTCGATGCTAGTGTTGCGTTGTGGTTTAATGCCAGGTTTTTTAACATACGTATTTTTAAACTGTCAAACAGTCGGCGTAATTTACTGTTTAATTAATTATTATATTAATTCAGAAGCAAGAACTTTGTACCTCTGTTTAAGAAAATTGCGAGGACGGAGGCGTATGAAATGTGGGACACTTATAGTTTATTTTAAAAAGATGCGACGAATGCTAACATTATTTTAAATTATGCATAAAAAACATTAAATCAATAAATAAAAACATTACACACACTACCATGTATTTGAAACACACACGCATATATACTGTTTTGTTTATTGTTAAAGTCAAATTAACAGTGTAGCCTTGGCGAAATTAGTAATTATAGAAGTATAGTCTTTGACAACAGAACCTTCATAATGTTCAAACTTATAATTTAAATTTATTATTATGGTCAAATTTTTACCACGGGCGCCCAAGTATGGAATTAATATAGTTCATACAAATAAGATTAAAGAAGCCCACTATACTAAATAAAAAATACTCATGTACCTTGAAACCAATCAACATTTTTCAGAGTATGCTAAGATTTAATAAAACTAGTTTTAACGGTTTTAAGCGCAGTATGCTATTGAAATAAAAACATTTTTTTATGTAATTTTATTTTACCTCCCACTCCTTTTTAATTTTATTATTATACAAAATTATTAGAGCGCAAGAAACTCTTCAGCAACATGCCTATTGCTGAAGAGTTTCTTGCGCTGTTTCTTCTCTTCAAGCCATAACATGTTGTGAAGCGGTGGTAAATTATAAAACCATAAACTAAAATTAAATCCAAAATAATTAAAATGAACAAGTTGGCGGTAGGCTGAATAAATTTTTTAACATGACTCATTGACACTTGACATCTTTGTGTTCCGTGATCACTCACGGCTACTGAAAAGTGGCCGAAACGTGGTATGTAACGTGGTGGTTAAACTCTGTGACATCAAAAATAAGTCTGTCAAAGAGGCTAAAAAAACTAATTCAGCAGTCTACCGAAAATGTGCTAAAATCACGGTCTGAATAGTGTAATACGAAAATGCGTACACACACACACACACACACATCTGCCCGCTGTGGTTATAAACATCAGCATTGGTCTACAAAATACAGGCTTCGCCTAGTTTAGAATCAGTAGGTAACATAAAAAAAGGAAATTTGAGTTTTTGACAATAAAGATTATTTGAATTTAAGTTTGAAAAATCGGAAAAAAATCCAATAAAATACCGCGTTTAAAACCGTTAAAACGTAGTGTTACTAGTCGCGAAAACTTAAGAAAATACTACATGCTAAGTTATTTACATAAAGCGCCTGTCAAACTTTTTAGGACACAATGTATGTTACAAATAGACGTGCCGTTTGTAAGCCGTTGAAGCCAGCCGGCGTGCATGGTGCATGGCTTGCATGGAGCGCCGTCACGTGCTCAAAAACGGCCTGTGACATCTCCAGGAAACGGTACGTAGGAAGCCGACAGAAACACCCTGAGAGGGTGCAGGGTACAAGCGGAAGCGGGTACAAAAATATTGCTTAAAAGCTCTTTTCAATGTGTTAATCTATATATATATAATTGAAATCCACGTAATCGTATGTAGTAAATCATAACGATATCTCAGGAACTATAATACCTATAGACTTGAAATTTGGCATGGACCTTCCTTTCGCCAAGTAGAGGTCAGCTAAGAACGGATTTTACGGCAAGCGAAGTGGACGGGTATCAGCTAGTTATATATAAATGAAACAGAAATTTATGTACCCGCATAGTTTGAGAACAGGTTTACCGATTTTGATGATTTTTGTGTGTGTCTGAGTCCCTGGGTCCCCGGTTAATTTAGATTCACAATTGGAATTGTAAGCCAATAAGTGGCGTTGGGACCCTACATTTTCCCTACATTTTTATTTTTTTAAACCGTGTTGCACAAGCGTGGCGGGTATACTATTGCATACGTCTAGGAATTTAAGAGCGCCAGAACCACTTTCCATTAGACGGGGCCTTTGCCTTTTATGCCAGCTTAGCAATATAGCGACGGAATATTCTTGAGCTCCCACGCTCAACTACGCAATGGTTCCTTAGAACCTTTATTCCACGTACAACAATGATCTGGAGAGAACTGGCCGCCGCGGTTTTCCCTTTGCGCTATGACATGGGGTTCTTTGAGAAGGGCGTTATATAATATCACTTTTCATCGGGTGGGCCGTCTGCCTATTTGCCTGCTTCAGGCTATAAAACAGTATAATTCAGTTAACATGTTTTTTCTAACATTTTTAATTGCAATAAATCGCTTTATCTTATGACTTGTCGTATTTTAAAAAGCAGAAGTATTCCGTTGGCAGCCATTTTGAGATTACCATTACAGGGAGCGTGTGCGACACGGTTAATTTATTGCCCACCAAAGTGTTTGAATTGTTAATGTTTCTTTACTTAGTACGATGTCGGATGTAAGGCTTAGCGGCGACTTTTTATTTTCAAATCACTGGAAATCAGTTGTATCGATTTGTTTTTGTTGAAAATGCACTTGAAGTGTATTAACTACTTTGAAGGTTATTATGAAACTTTATATCTGTTTAGTTATAGAAAAGACAAGTAATAAACTTAGGCTGGTGTGCACCGAAATTTAACCGATGGTTAACCAAAAATAATCACTGTTTTTCCATAAATTTTTGGTGATTATTTTATTTTAACCATCGGTTAAAAGTCGATGCACACTAGCCTAAAATTTTTAACTTTATTCAGCTAGTAAGCTTATGCCCGCGACTTCGTCCTCGTGGAATAGTTAAAAAAATAGTAAGTTTAAAAAACACCCCGATTTTGATACATTCTACATTGGTGTTCTGCTCCTATTGCTCTTAGCGTGACTATACTATATATAGTATAGTATACTATATATCCTTGATAAATGGGCTATCTAACACTAAAGAATTTTTCGAATCAGGGCAGTAGTTCCTGAGATTAGCGCGTTCCATCAAACAAACAATTTTTTGAGCTTTATATCTTAATATATATAAATTGCGTGTCACGTTGATTGTCCGCGATGGACTCCTAAACTACTTAACCGATTTTAATCAAATTTGCACACCGTGTGCAGTTTGATCCAACTTGAAAGATAGGATACTTTTTATACCGTTGGAACCGTTAGGTGGCGCTGAGATCGGGTTCTAGAATCCTCCTAACCACTGGGAGCGATTTTGGTGATTTTGTTTTTGTGTCATGAGACAAAGTCTTTTAGGAATTCATAAAATATGGCGATACGAAGTTCGCCGGGTCAGCTAGTATTAATATAAGATAGAAGGTATTCTCTCTGTTCCTTATTTTATTATAGCTGAAACACAGCAGACAGGCTAACGGCCCAACTGTGACGGATAGTGATTACCGTCACCTATGGATATGGGTAGTACTGGAGGTGTTGCCAACGTGCTGTTGGCCTCGAAGGAGAAACTGGAATCTGGCCACTGATGCCGGAACACAACTCCAAGTTTTTATGACGGCATACTCTCGACCAGGGGTAGCCATCCAGGAGGACAAATGGCAATATTCCTCTATTTTGACATATCTGTCACACCACAAATCATCATGTTATCCGTCACACAAAACATATATCTCTTTTCTGGTATGCCTATACATTTGTACCCATTAAGTTTAAGGTTATTTTTGTCACTTTTGTGAATTTCACTCCTCATCATATTCCCATACCACATTAGGCTTATTCGTTTCATTTTTTTGGTCACGGGTGCAACTTTCAGAGATCCTCAAGATTCAAAGATTATAAGACAAAAGTGAATCATCTAATATCGACTTAAGATAATAGTTATTGTATGTCCTTGAAAAGACCATGGGCCATAAAAATGCTTGCGTTCATGGGAAGGCTAACGCGTAGAGGCCCCTTGACAAATTTAATGCAAATGTGGCGTGACACTGACCGGTTTATCCCTGTTTACAGCATATATTAATGCACCCAAGGACAAGCCCCGGTCAATGTTGCACTATTGTAAGAAATGATAACAAAAGGTACTGGGCTATTGGGATGAACTGCTAGTGACATTAGAGATTTGGGCTATGGGGACTATGGCGTCTGCCCGTCACTATGTTCGGACATCATAGCAAAATGGGAAGACGGTGACTCACCACTCCCTGCACGGACCCTAAAAAATGCTGTACAAGGTTGGCGAGAGGCAACATGGGTATGAGTGACTAAGGGGTGTCGAGAGGTGGGCTGTAGATTCACCGAGGCTACTTCCGATGTTAAGCCATTTACAACTTCCACCCTTGGAGCTTGAGTCTTATCTCTAGCGATCTCCACTCCGTGCCGGCGGGCAAAGGCGAGCGAGCACGTAGGCGGGGGCCTTGGCCCTCGGAGTCGGAGAGTCCAAGGTGTCGCTACTCACCAAAGGCTTTACCACAAAGCCTCCATGCCCCCCACATAATACTCATTATTATGTAATGAGAAAGTTGTAATATAGAAACAATATTCTGTTATGAATAGAAAATGATTTGATTTAAGAGTAATGTATCATATATGCTAAGATTGGAGAAAAACAACACTTGATAAATAACAAGTAGGAAAATTTAGGAAAACGAAGCCATATATAATCATTCCTTATTATTAATCTATTGGTTTCTGGAATGAGAATCTGTCAGACACACGAGCGGCAGGGACGGTAAACAATTTTCTTACAAATAAATAACGTTACCGTAAGTTGGTAATTAATTACGGTAAGGATGACCGTGTATACATTACGTTAGACCCTTATTGAAAGAAAAATACAATAAACAGGAATTTGTAACCGTCTCGTAATGTCAATTTATAAAAGTCCTTATGGTCAGGGGTCGAATACGGGAGTATTATTAGCGCATGTATATGCGACATCGCCAATTTAATAGAGTATATATGCCTACTGCCTACTGCCAAGCATTTGCTATAGAGCGGGCACCGGCGGTGGAGTAGCGATGTGGGAAAGCAGATAACGTTCACGTTCGTACACACACACTCACACAGACACACACACAAATATATATATATATATATATATATATATATATATATATATATATATATATATATAGTGTAGTATATACGCGGGTGGAAGCAAATATTATATCCTGTAAACATACATTTGAAAGGAGGGACATGATCAGTCAATACATGATCACCAGGACAGTAGTAAATGATGGTACGCTGGTGCGACGTGCTACAGTAGAACGGCGCATGTACTGCTGACTTAAAGGTACAAAGAAACACAGTACACATTGAAATTCACAGGGTACCAGGGTGCGCGTGTTATAAGTTGTATTCCAGGGTGTTGGAAGTGTTGTATACAAGCTCATAAGTCATCTGCGAGCCGTAACTGTAACCAAGCGGCTTCAGTAGCGTGCTCTTATGTGTACGCTGACATTGATTGATTGAGCGCGCCGCCTACCGTTCGCCTCTTGTTATGATTTTTTGTTACGATTCGCAGGTGAGTACGTGACCTTAGATTTGCGATGACTGTCACATCAACATTATCGCTTAACTATTTTTTATTCTTAACATAGGGAAATGTCTTTTCTTACGACAAATACAGGCCATGGATACGGGGAAAGGCCAACTGCAGCGCCTGGTGCTACCTACACGTGTGCGTGTGGGACTGTCGTATGTTATATCGGTACCTCTCCCGACGAAGGGACATTCGACGAACTACCCAGTACACCTACCTGCATTCCGAAGAGAAAAAACACTTTGTAGGAACTCCACGGGATCTAGTACAGAGTTACTGCACCGCGACGTTCCAGTGTGCAAGTTTGGTACAACCCAGGCAAGCAGGGCTGCACCACTACGTACAGAAAATATAAAGGTCCATTTATACCTCCGTATACAACGGCCCTCTTCTTCTCTTCTGAATCAATCAGAAAACACAAAAAAACGTGTCGGGACGCCCGACAGGAGTGATAACTGGCATAAAAGAAAGGGAAGCTAGACAGACTGGCGCCGTAACGTATTACGTAACGAAGCGGTTTACCCTCCCATAAGAAGTTATCACTTCAAAAAGTGTGTGCGTCTCGGAACGCCCGACAGAAGTGATAAATTGCGTAAAAGAAAGGGAAGTCAGACAGCCTCGCGCCGTAACGGGTTACGTAACGAAGCAGTTTACGTGAGGTTACCACTTCAAAAATATCTGTTAGTGGTATAATTTCCTCGTCAGTGTGTATCATAGCGAATCGATGAAAGGTAATTGGGCCATCGTAAATTGATAAGGGAGGTGGGAATGCTTGCCGCTCGTCTGTCGCGTGTTATCTTAGGCCGGGTCCACATTGGCGAGGCGAAGATGACGCAACAGAGATTTCATCTTCCAAAGCACTATGATTATGGCGGTAGCCGCCTTGTCAAAATCACTTTTTTTGAACAACAGTAAAATGTATACGCGGATGAAGTTGCAGGTACAGAAAGTTGATTATAAAACCTATTGTCATTTTGTATTAATATTGGAACGTAGTTCCTTATCGCGCGGTACGAATGGGGGCTAGACGGAAAAAATTCTTACGAAAAATTTGTCAACGACACTTTTTGAACTTGCCAAGATAAAATGCAGTTGCATAACCCTTTATGCCCAGGCAGTTAGAGTTTAATTTGGAGTACATTATTTTTAAATGTCATGGGTTGCTGACGTACAGATAGCATTTGCGGACATATAGAGTCTTAATGTCATTAAAATAAGGAGCAATATCGCGAATCTGGTTTAAAGTTAAATTTGTTTCAAGAGTCGAATTGCAGGATGTGATTCGATTTTTAAATTGTTTCTTATATTGAAGTAAATAGGATTCAAACTTACTCATTTACTATTACACTTCGCATTGAACAGTGTGGTGTCGCGACGATTATTTTTGTTGAGTGTATACAGGTTTTTTGTAAATAATCGAAAGGAACTTCGTTCCATCCGGGTATCCCTTGACACCTCTCAAGTTTTTTTTTTAAAGCACTTCAAGCTTACTTTTATCACTATTTCTCCTTAAAACAGCAGTAATGTATTATGCCGACTTCCATGGTAGAAAGCAGGTGGACTTAAATTTTAGCTTATATCATTATCTCTTTTCTTTCACCTTTTCCCAATTATTTAGAGCTGGAACAATGTAAAGATAGAAATAAAGAAAATATTTATTTCTAAAAATGCGACACTTAACAATAATTTATAACAATAACATTGAAAATGTGTGTCGCAATTTGCGAAATGAGGTTGGGACTCAGTTTTCGATGTGCCGAAACATAGTCCGACACAGCACTGATTTTTAGTGACCATCACACAAACACAGACAAAAATCATGCGACCCATGGTAAAAACAAGTAAAATTAAATTACATTGTAGTCAACGTATCGGTGAAAGTAATAATAACAAAGAAAAAAAATAGGAAACAGTGATAGCATAATTTAAATTAAAAACTAAAGAACCTAAAAATAAATAAAGCACTTATTATATCAAATGTGACATGTGAAACATGTGGCTAAACTGTATGGATTTTGTTCCTTTGCCTGTCATTGCTAGACATATGTTTTATCTATGGTACCAGTTGCCACATCACTCGATGTTTGCCACGTCCATAACCTCTTATATAATATGTCTTTTCCTTCCACACTCTTCCATTTGATCGTATATCTATATGCTTAAGAAGATACTCTCTAGTAGAACTTGGTTTAAATAAAACTTTCGAATAGAGTGAGACTGAGTTTCAAACATCTCGATCGCTTGTAGGTGCAAAATTGAATTTTGCTCCCCCAAATTTTTATTTTGAAGGAAGATTTACTGAAGAGCTTGCATTCCTGCCTGCCATTGTAGTTATACCCTCACAGCTTTTTGTAGATGAAACTTACTTATGTTACATTGGAACTAATACGGAGGAGTCGTATCAAAGTTTTTAATTAAAAATAAATGCGGGCGATAATTTCGTGTCTTATCTGCCAAAGTGATAACAACTTGAATCTATCTATATTAATGTCGCTGTATGTCTTAATTGAGTGATCGATTCGACTGTCGATGCTCAATTTTTATGTTGTGTTTTTATGGCTAGTACGACTTTACTGCACCTGCTATGCCCTATACAGGATCGACGGAGGGAATGATAATCTACTAGGATGCAATCCACCTAAACTTAAAAAATAATCCTAAAGCTTATTCACATAGATCATTTGTTTTAGAAATTTGGGTATTAATAATTTTACATTTCCATACTGGAGAAAGAATACATTTTCCTGATGCCTGTCGTAAGAGGCGACAAAACAACCAACAGCCAGGTGGTAAATTCTCATCTTTTAAAACTCATCTGGATGGCTACTATCCCTGGTCTAGAGTATGCCGCCATAACAACCTTGAATCGTATTTCGGCATTAGTGACCTAGTTCCAGTTTAGAGAGCAGCATCGCCTTTGTAGAACCTTTGGTGCGCCTATAGGCGATGGTAACCGGTTCCCATCTGGTGGACCGTCCGCCTGTCTGCTGGATTCATCCAATAAAAAAATACAGAAACTCGTGTTATGCTCTGAAACGCTCAATTAGGGCCGGTTTCTATATTTAACTATTTATTACTTATGTAATAAAATTAGGCGTTTAATCAATATCTAAATCTGATGAAACGTCATCACGTAAGTCATATGAAACGTCAAGTAATTTTTTTCTGTGGCATTCCACAAGCCAATATTTTTTTGTCACTGATGATAGTAAAATAAATAGATAAATAGTAAGATTTATAAGTATAAAATTGTTGATATTTTATTGTTTTTTATTACAACTTAAGCCGCGATTTAACAGGGGCTGTAAAAAAAGTTGGTACATGAGTTATGAGTCACATGTATTATCTATGGTTCATATAGTTTTCTAAATTTTTATTGTATCTCCATAGTCTGTTAAAGGACTAATTCTGAGACAGACGCACAATGCACCTAAATCAGTTGAACGAACCCTTTTGATGGTTGTGTCATGTGTCCCAATACTAACCCTGATGACTTCTCTACAGGATAAAACTATACTAGTGACGCATAACAACCAAAGCTGTATTCAAAATTACCCGCATTAAATCTCTCAGAAGATAACATTATCAGCAAACATCTTTATACGGAGGGACATGTTGTCGCTGTGTATTTACAATAGGGTGGTCCCATTTCCCGTATTAATTCAAGACAACCCCTAATCGGTGTTTGGCGTGATTATAAAACACCCAATTCTTAATGTTTACTCCTTTTTTGTAAACTTTGTTAACGACTCAATGGCGTTGGTAATGAATCCATTTGCATACTGATTTTGTGTGCAAGATTGAATCAATACAAAAAAAATTGCTTCTTCATAAAAGGGTGAAAATGAGGTGGCAGGTAACAGTAAAGATATTGATATATTCGAACCAAATTTCAATAAATATTGTAAAATTTTTAAAAATATCCTCGACGACTCTTAGAATATTTATAAAACAGATAATAGTAATACAGACAACAGTAATAGTAGTTATAATCCATTTAAGATAAACTTGTCAACAAACACTCATAATATTTAGTTGTAAGTAAGTCAGTCTATAGTATTTTATGTATGCACTTATTTGTGGATTGCAATCCAGATTGATGTTTATATTTTAGTTTAGTATGGTTTTGTATTTATTGTAATTTGTTCTGTGCATCAATAAATAAATAATAATAAATAAAAAGGAAGGGTTTCTCAATTCGTCGTGTAAGTATGTTTCTTATGTATGTTTAACTAAAACTTTTTGATTTATATAGAGCCCTAAAGAGCCCCCCATATTCATATATTTACAGTAAAATAAAACATTGTTTTTTTTTATAGGTTATGAAGTAAAATGTCGTTTGTTGCCTCATGTCAGTGTTGGTTTTATTAAAATTTATTTATTTGTTTTACGTATTAAATATTACATAAGTAGAATTAGTTTTATTAATTATTATTATTTCATTAATAAGATTGGGTCGTTTTGGTCTTACGCCAAAAGGAAGGTTTACACTGAAATTCAGCGTTTGGTCGGATATAATTCCGGCACAGCAATATGCTGAGTGCAAACCTTATTTTCTGAAAATGCGGTGTACAAATTCTCAAAATATGATCTGTGTATAAAAATGTATAAGGAATGTAATAACGTCGCTATTTCTGCAAATAAAGTTTTTCTTTCTTTCTATTTCTAACCCGATTTTGATGATTCTTTAGTTAGATTCAGCAAAGCTTCAAATTAGTTCCGTATAATTATTATTGCTATTGGACTTTGGGTTCTGAAGATATAGCAGAAGATTATTAAGATCAAGCAGAAAACGTGAAATAATAAAACTACGTTTTAGTGGTTATAAGGGCGGCAATTTATTTGATTTTTATTATTCCGGCGTTTCGGCCCCTTTTCAGTAGCCTTGATCACGAAAGACCAAGATGTCAAGTTTCAACGAGTATTGTTAAAGTTTTACTTAGCCTACAGCCAACTTGTTCATTTTAACTATTTAATTTTAATTATTATTTACTCTATGGGAGCCTTATCTAATATACCACCGCTTCGTAACATATTGTGGCTTGAAGAGAAGAAGCAGCCCAAGAAACTCTTCAGCAAACATGCCTGGCTCAAAAATACAAGTCCATGCGAAAGTGATTTTTTCTTAAAACAATTAAGTGCCTGGGACAACACAGCTCTTGGAAGGGAAGGTAAAGGGCTAGTACATAACGCGGCGTAGCGCTTCAGCGCAGTGTTCGAACTGCGACGACCAGTACACCACGTACACCGTTTCTTGCTAAACGACTACTACCTGAATAAGCCGGCAAGTAAAAAGCCGCAAACTGCGAACATTACGCGTTACGTGAACACTCTGTTTAAAAATTATAGGAAGGCAAACTGTAAGCACACAGTTAGCGGCTCACAGTTCGTATAATGGGTACACGACCTTAATACTTCCCATTCTCAACTATCCTGGTGCGAGCTATTTAGATGTAACTCAAGAGTAACTTCAACTAAAATACATACATAAATAAATACTAAAATACAAATTACCCTATAAAATATTACGCGTTCTTTACTTAGCCCTAGCAGATTCGGTTGTTAATTACGGTCTAAGTAGTTATGGTAGAACATATAAAACATATCTAATGGACATTTACAAACTGCAGTTACGTTTATTAAAAACAATAGTACCTAAGAATATTAAAACAAAACATAAAGATAATTATAAAGAACTTTTCAAATATTGTAAAGTTATGAGCATCTTTGACAAGGTTAAATTTTCAATACTAACTGAATGTAACAAACCAGAAGTCTTAGTACAGAAGACTAGACCTAATTACATGCGACCGAGATCTGACACATGTAAATATATTATACCTAAATATAATAATGTGTATGGGACAAGGCGCGAGGAATATATGATACCAAATATTATAAATGATCTCCCAGAGGACCTGCAAACCAAGTACGAAAATAACCATAAATTAATCAAGTATAATCTTAAAAGATTATATACTGATTCCCAAAGCGGGCCATCATGTGCATTCCTGGGACTTAAATGAGAACCATATACTAGAATGATGATACCCCTCCGCTTTATTATCAAATCGGAACTAAACACTAGAATGATGATAACGCCTACGCGCCTCTGCTCCTATTTATTAAAATAAAAATATAGTGTACACGACTCCCTGCGGCACGAATAAACCCATGAGGTTTCTGTGCCACAGTTCAAATGTGAATGTAATGTATATGAATGTAAGCATATTGGATAATAAATTTAAAAAAAAAAAAACTTGAGTGACAGATTAAAGAAGCCTGTGCCTTCTCTGGATCTCTTCAGAAGGAACTGTGTTTACATGGCTCCTCTTATTTATAACTCTTTGCCAACTGGTATTATAAATGTATTCAAGAAAATTCACTGTAGTCTTAAAAAAGTGGCTGGTCGAGGAGTGTTTCTATACTATAGATGAATTTCTTAAAAAAGTGCTTGTCGTTATTATTTATATAGAAAATCTTCGTGATCTATTTGTTTTTTCTTTTGACATTAATTGCTTATATGTTACAAAAGCTTAATTCTCATTTTTTCAAATTAGAATATTTATATAAATTTAATTTTTAATCTATTCTGTAGTACACCACTACCTATGTGGTAGAATGTACTGTGCATCTACAATTGTATCACACCTGTACACCTACATTCTTGCAAATAAAGATATTGATTGATTGTTTGACACATAAAAAGTTTAAAGTTTGATATATGGATTACTTACTTATGACTAGGTCTCTGAATTTCGCAAAAACCCAAGTGGTTGCCAATTCGCTTTTGCCGGAATATTCACAATCATTCACTCCTTTACTATATTTATCTCCACTACTCAACCATTTGAATTTATTACTTGCTCTCATAATTTACGCCCCTCGACTAAACTGAGATTTAATAGCCCCAATCTAAATTAAATTTTACACAACTATTCTTTCACTGTTAAGGCTATTCGACATTGGAATAAGCAATATTTCATACAGAAACATTTTTTCAAGCATTTTGTAACTGAAACTTTCCAGCCTTTCAAGCGTTACATAGTACAATCTTGAAAACGACTTTAAATTTTCATTGAATTTTCCAGTTCACAATAAGTTTCCGGTAATAAAGCCGTTTTATTAATCGTAAATTTTCCAAAAGCGTTAAAAGATACGGCAGGTGAATGCCTTGTACCAACAGATTTATGGCCGTAAGATGTTTTCAGGTTTAGAAAACATTTACTTAATGTTTCGTGTAAATTATTTACATTTAAAATGGTTTTTATCATGAATAGGTTTCATACGATTGTGTCTGAGGGTTATTAAAGCAGTTCCGATAGCGCTAATGGCATGCTTAATTAAAACATCACGACCTGGAAACCTTTTGGTATTAAGTGGTTGGGTTTATGGTCTTCACACAGAATTTCCTTTAAAAATAACACTGAAAAGGAAATAAATATAACAACCACAAAGTAAAAATATTAGAGACAGAAACGCATTCCTCGGCTCTACTATCGCCGAGGAATACCTCCTTATAACTTTTTCCTCCCCATCCTCACCATCGAGAATAGAATATACTTTTTAAGAAAGAATGCGCAAAACAAGAGACATTCAGTTACTGTCAATGCTGTCACGGCAATAAATACGTATCAAGAAATTGTTGGAACATAATAAATAAAATACACTTATTATTTCATTTAATGATCATAACCATAATCCGAGTGAGTGTGAGAACCCCCGGGGGATGAGTGCAGTGTGGCGGCGGACTGGTGGCGAGGTAAGTCCTTCCTTGCTTCTTCTTCCACGTCCCTTTGCCTTCTCCCGGCCATCGCATCGCGCCCGCTGTATGCACCACTTAGGCAGTTTTCTGAACTCATGTGCATTTTATTACAATTACCACGTGCCAATAACGGTGAAGGAAAACATCGTAATGAAACCTGCACATCAAGATAACCGATGTGTCACACCCGCCAAGCTGTTTTCAATAAGCGTGGCGGGTATACTGTCCGTTCCTCAATAGAGGGAGCCCCGAGCCCAGCAGTGAAATATTTATGGTCTGTTATTAAATTAATATTGAAAGTAGTGTTTTACACAACGTTGGAAAGGAACGTGTTTTACTCGTAAACAACGTTGGCCACTACGCATGGGCCAGTCATGAGCATGTTGGTGACGCGAACCCATAAGATTTTCCTCCTACCAAAAAGTGCCCAACGCACTAAAGAAGTTTTCACTTCAAAAATTGAAGACGGTCCATAATTGACCGACAAATAACGTAACACACATACAAAAAGAAAACATCATAAAATATAGTTGAATTAAATACCTCCTCATTATGAAAGTCGGTTAAAAATGCCTGAAGCCATTTACCATAACTTAGACCACCTGTTAACTTCAAGGGAATCTCTATAAAAAAATGTTACGTTCAAAGCATTTCATCAGCAATACTCCTAAACGAGAAACAAACATCACGCTTTTATCTCAAAGGGAGCAAACGTTACGTATGACATGATAAACAAACAACTCTTCGTTCCTTTTAAAGACATAGTTCACGCGGAGATACGCCAAATTAGCTCATGTTTGGTAAAAAACGAAGCTTTTTAGTTAACAGCTTAAAAATATACATTTAGTAAGTGGAATTACAATATTTATTAGTTTGCTAGCAAAACGGACCACACTTAGTAATGGCTCAGTTTATATTAATTAGGTAAGTTATCCATCGACTACTTTTCAAGTTGTCCAACACCAGCTAACTTATTGTTATATATATACATCTATAATATAATAACCCTGACAGGGATATTGAGTTTGAGGATATTGAGGAGGCTAATTCGGACTGGCAGATTTCGAAAATGTATCTTTTAGAATATTAGTCTGTCTGTCTGATAGAGCATTACGTGAAAAGTACTGAAAACTACTACTATTAGTTTTTATTATTTATCTGATTTTAACTACCTATATTTTGTCCTCATAAAAAACGTCATTTCCGTGTAAACGTACATAGCCAGAAAGATGGCGCTGCTGTTGCATTTTTGGTGCCATCTTTGTAATTCATTAACAAAGTCTTCGTCATGGCTATGCGAACGAAGTTTTGCTGTACAGATAGTAATCAATATTATTATAATATTTCAATGTTTGACCATTTTAAAAAGCAGTTTTGATTACATCATAAATGTAATCAGTAAACAGCGTTGCAGCTGACCCAACTAACCACGAACGGACAGACGGACATTGCTCTGTTTTTATTAGTTCAGAGGGCGCCTATAGGTTTATGTTCTCACAAATTCATGAGAGTGGAACACTGAGATGACACATCATTAATGCACCTGATCAAACACTATGTACTTATGTTTTATCATTTAAAATAATATTCAAATTCAATTTTTTTTAAGTAAACTAAGTTTATTAGATCACGTTTTTTAAACGTTATAAATATAATTTGAAAGTTAACTCTACTTCCATTTTTACATATACCGCTTCGCAACGTGGCACCGTTAACCGGCAGGAAACTCACCAGCAACACTTCTAAATAAAAAATATTTTGTTTGAAAATTCAATAATATGTTGATGCAACATCAAAAAGCGCAAGAAGACCTGTAGCACCAATAAGTCGTGTAAAATTAGAACCTTCTATACTCTTATGTATTTTTCTCCGAAGTACAAAATCAATAAATGACTTTATGTAGACGATAGAAAGTGTTTCATCAACTGCCAAGTACCCTATTAAGATCCCCAGTAACAATATCAAAGTTCAAAAAGGGGCGTCAATATTATGAAGTGGAACCGTCATGCAAGGCTAACCCAGAAAAATGCCTTAGTAATATTCCTGCACTTATTCATTCACAATTTGTATCCCTTTGAATCAGTGGTAACGGTTTGTTAACTCTTTTAAATAACCTCACGAAGAAGCAAAGAGCGTCTTACGTTACGTTTCTATGTCTTATTGCCTTACCATTGATAGAAAATTGTCCTGGATTGTTTGGAACGATTGGCATTCGTTATTCTTTTATTTTTAAAAGGACTTAGAACCTTTACGCTTATGTTACTCCCACTAGATTCTTTTTTAAGTAGTGTGTATGTGTAACATTTGTTTATGTTATTCGTCTTTCTTCTCGGATTCTTGTTGTTTTTTTAGTATTATAGGTTCGCGTTTGATCTTGATCTCTAACCTAAAAGGTACCTTTCACATGGGCCTTTAAGCCTTGAAGATACCGGGGTTGTAGGCATAGGAAAGGACAGACCCCGGCAGTGAGTTCCACTTTTGCTATGTGTATGTTGAAGATGAATGCAAAGTGCTCTCTTTGAAATTCACCGGCTAATAAATCGTAGGCATTTAGTTCCACGTGCCGTCCATCTTGCATGCCTGTATACGTCAAGGCGTAAAACCTATCTGGCAATCACAATAGCGATGTGTTCATTGTCTGAAGTTCACTACAAAGGCTGTGCCAGAAAACGGATATGGTCCAAGCGACAGACGCGTTCCACTATGATGGGGCCAGCCCGTAAAGAGCCGGCCGTCGTCCGTTCGGGCTCGAGGTCAATGAATGAAAACACTATTGTTGACTTAAAATGAAAAGAACGGTCTTAAATACTAGATACAGTCAATGTTGAACAAAGGGCGTCATTATTGCTTAAAGCGATTTTCTCCAGGCAATCCGCAAAGGTGAATGCGCAAGCAAGCCCATAGCCCGGACAAGGAACGTTTGAGGATCGAACAGGAGTTTTATTGAGTATCCCTAACTAACCCCACCTGGTGAATCCCACACTCGAGCTGCGACCTTTCCCCCTCGTGTGGACTATGGCATAAAGAAAGGCGCGTTTCACTACAACTATTATGTATATTACCAGTCGGTCTATGCTTTTACAGATAATTGTGTAGATTTAAGTAGTACAATGTTATGCAAGGTTGCACAATACCTCAGGGCGTTTTGCCATCCGTATAAGTATTTCATCCTCTCTGATGTTTGTGTCGGTGACTGTGAAGGCCCGGCATTTGAATTTGGCTACCCCTCTATATGTAACATCTCCAACGTGAAGGTTCTGGGGTGCCATATAAACATTTCTATATCGCTTCTGTTGAAGATATTCAAATCACGAGAAAACAGAATAACTAATCAAATAGAGTAATATTTTTTATTGTTTAAATAGTATTTACAATTTAAAGGTAAGTTGATAAGGCCTGCTATTTTTTCACAAATATTGTAGAATTAATTGTAATCAATCTTTTACATAATTAGTTTGACGCTAGCGTCTTTTGAATTAGACCAATATCTCGCCGCGTCGAGGTCTAAATTGCAAATTTAATACAGCCATTTGCATCAGAAAGGAGGTATGCAAACTGGTTTTTGTATGCTCCTGATTTGTACTAGTTTATCTGAAACGTTTTATCTTAATTGTGTGCACTTTAAGCTATTATTTTGTCTATATAATAATTCTCGGACAATGTTCCCTAGTCAACAATTTGCTGTATTTCACATGCTTTTTTACTGTATTTTGAATGTGTGACAGCTTTATGTTCTTATTATGAATATAAATTTTATGCCCTTTGTAGTTCTTTTGTGTTATAAGTGGAAAGTTGAGATTCAAATCTGAAGATTTTATATGTTTAAGTATTTTTAAGTTTATTATTTTTATATCATTATCATTTTAGTAACATTGTATATTATCATTCATAGAACAAAATTAAAAATTATTCTTCTATATCTAAATTCGACCCTTTGATTGCTGCTACTTTTAACTTTGTTGTAAAACGAAAAGATAACAAAATAAAATATAGTTTAAACACTTTCAGAGCACACTGAACTAAAATATAGGAAATAATTTTAAATATAGAGATTTAATTGTACAGCGATAAAAATCCACTGGTCGGCAAAAAAATATGAAAATTCACCCCTTGTAACTATTGTAATTTTTTTTTATAATTTCGACTTTGAATATAAATATAGTATTAAAAGTACCACGTCAAGTTTTTTTGTAATTGATGTTTTAATTTAAGCGGTTTTTTTTGCTTTACATACAAAATGCACATTGATGACAATAGCTCATTTAGTTCCTTCGAAAACATTTAAAATCATCAAAATTATATGTCTAATTAATTAATAAACTCATTCCATTTAGTAGTTTTCTCCATTTTTATGTATTCAATTGTAATTTTGTGGCGAATGGAGTAACATATAATTCTGAGCATTTACCATTCGTATCGTTTCTCTAAATATGCCAAAAGGGTAATAAAATGTGTTTCTACAGACGCAGGTGTGAGGCCTTTTGTCGGCATTTAGGTCGTAACAATATTATATTGCTTAAAGATTTGTGGAAATGAAAATTAAATCTACTGACATGATAAGAAAAAAGTTTTGTACAAAAAAATATTCAGTTAGGAGCAAAATATGAAAAAAATATACGTGATAGCAAGAAACTAAAACCGGATCTAAATTCAGCATGTCAAATTTTATATATTTATTGCATTTTTATTTAAAGGAGGATTTGGTTGCCGACCAGTGTTATTATTTATCGCGATAATTCTAGTCTAGTGCAGCAACCGCCGCCAAAAAAAAATTGTAGCCTTAATTTTAATTCAAAATGTGTTATTACTATAAGTTTTAGATATAATTATATAAGGCCTAGAAATAAGTTTATATAAATAAATGAATTTGAAAAAAAAAACATATTTTTAATAGGTTTAAAATTAGAATAAATTAATTTAAAAACTTGGATTTTTTCAGTTTTATGGTACATTAAGTTGTAATTTTTTTCTGGTTCTTTAACGAGAGTCGAGGTTTTAAAGCAACAACCTGATTTTATCATAAACCTGCAACATATAGATAGTTTCCGTAAGCGGAAACCGATGAGGTTTGTCTACAGAACACGGTGAGTAACGCCGCAGGGAGTGCTAGTCGATGGGGACTTAGCGGGAATCTCTTAATTTATAGCCCCACACTAAGTGACCGTGAAGTTACGAGATTAAAGCGATTTTTTTTTGCATAAGTTCAACAGACAGCTAGACGGCCCACCTGATGGAAAGCAGTTATCATCGCCTATGGACATTTGCAACACCAAAGGGCGGTACAAATAAATGCGCTGCTGCTCTCTTAAGGGAAACTGGTACCAATGCCGGAACACAAGTCAAGGTTGTTATGGCAGCATACTGTAGGGGTGGTAGCCATCCATACGGGAAAATACCCGACCCCCTGGCTGTGGGTTGTTTTGTCGCGTCTTACGACAGGCCGCCCGGCCGCAGAAAATTGTATTGTTTCTCCGTTCGTGCACAGATTAAGACGTATTATTGGCGTGTTAGAGTTATCTTGCTTGCAACTGAGCCAGCTCTAGCGGCGTGGTACCAGGCTCTTACAGAATATCGTCGTGAATCAGTCGTAAGCTCGTATTATACGACGAGTGAGAGTTTTGATATCCCATTTTTTCAGGGCCAGACAAGAACTAGTTAGTTAGTAAAAATGAAAATTATTCTTTCGGTCTGTTTTTGTTATATTTACCATTTTAATTGTTCCGGTTAAAGAAAACGATCTCGCTTTTAACTTAGACCATAATATAAGGTTATCTAGAGTTTCATAGCGGGTGAAATAATCTGATTTGTCCATTTGCTGGTCGCGAGTCGGTAACAAACGGCCCCTGCTTCGATTAACACGATTGCTCTTCCTACTATTATTGGAAATATTACTGCATTTATTACATTATCACTGTCAGTATTATTATCATAGTTATTATTTGGCAGTTTGCATCAGCTGATAGTCTATCTACGTACGCTGCTGCGGGTAACATTTGTTAGTATGTGATTCTTGCTATGTTTTTGGAACGAATTTCTTTTACGAGGCTTACAGGAGTGAAGTGCAGAGTTCGTCACCTAAGGACGCGACAAGCGTTTTTTTTTTGAGGCGAGGGAAAATGCTAACCGATTTACGCACTCTCAGGGCCGTCACTAGGAAACGGCGCGCATCCACCGGGGGCGATAACGCTAGCAATAGTATGCTTTGTTTGCGCTTCGTCCGCGATGGCTTGACACTGAGGAGTGTGGAAGACTCAGAGCGATGCCGCACGGGCGAGCAACCTCAATACCCACTAAAAACCCCCTCCTCCCGTCGACCCTGCGCTTTTGTTGTGAAGGAAAGACTGAGATATAGAACATAGTTACGCAACAGTCGATCCAGCGCAATAAAGTGCTTGGAGTGTGCCCTGGGAGAACACACCCCACTTCGAAACGGGGGCAGATGAATCCCTTGCGTTGCCTAGTAGCAAGGGGCCCCTCGTACCGGAACCTAACTCAGGGAGGGAAGTAATGCGCGTACCTGCCTCTCCGGGTGCCAGCTGAAGGCCGGCGACCTCGGGTGGAGACATTAGCACGCGCTGCAGGACTTCGCTCCCTGTCCCTTTCTGCGGCCTCTTTGAGAGACATTACTGCCTCACAGAAAGTAACCGCAGACTCCCAGCGGTCGTCGCTGTGCAACATGGCCGTTACCAAGTCGCCAAGCGATCGGACGGCTCCTACGTGTGTCTCGAGCTCGAAACGCTGAGGCGTCCATGCAGCGCACTCAACAAGCGTGTGTAACGCCGTATCGGGTGCGCCGCATAAGGACGCGACAAGCGTTATGCCATCTCTAGTTGACCTATGACGTAATTTTTAATACTAATGGTCGCCCGTGGTCCAAATTCGACCATAATAATAATCACAAATTTTGCCAAGGCTAGGTTAGTTTGACTTTAACGATAAACAAATGCGTGTGTGTCAAATACATGATAGTGTATGTAATGTTTTTTTATTGATTTAATGTATTTTTTATTCATAATTAAAAAAAAAAAAATTAGTATTCGTCGCTTCTTCTCTATAAAAACTGTAACTGTGCGAAATCTCATACTCTGTGGGCGCAATTTTCGTAAAAATGGGTACAAAGTTATTAATATATAGTCCCAATTTCGCACATACTCGTACATGCAATGAAATATCTCTTTTTTCTTTCATCTTCTTCCCAATTTTTTGGGGTCGGTAAAATATCGGTCTTTTTCTGCAATACTCCTATATTCTGTCATACGTCCTCTGTCACACCATAAATCATCATATAATGCTTCACACAATCCATCCACTTCTTTTTTGTCTCTCTTTACATTAATATCAATCTTGCATTTTAAATTTATTTTTGTCACGTGACTTTCATCCCTCGTCATTACATGTCCGTATGACTTTAATTGTCTTCCTTTCAATTATTTACTCACGGGTGTAACTTTCAAAGATCTCCTCTTGTACTTCATCTCTCATCTAGTCCTGCGAAGAACAACAATAGCCTCGCTGGAAAATCTTCCTTTGAGATGAAGAGGCATTCCATATCTCTCCTCCATCCATTAGGGTCATCGCTAATTTAAAATAGTGTTAATACACAAGTACACAACGCACAAAATGAACGTAGTTGAAACAAACTCTTATTCGCACTAACACGTGTCAATCATTGAACAGCCGCAAGCATGAACGGCTAAAAGCATTTATTTACTCTTTATTTTATATCGAAAGTTTCGTTATATTTTCAGTCTTAAAACCTTGACACAGAGTTGATTTTAATGAAAGCTTAAAGAGTGAAACGAGTCGCTGACATGATCATTGTTCGCTGCTTTATGTAGCTGCTTGATTGATTCGTCGTTGCAAATAGATTGATTGAGAGCCGCGAAGTATTGTATATTTGTATTATTACTAATAAAAATAGAGAAAATAATGTGATTTGAGTTTATATCAAAGATATTTCATGTAACATAAATCTATATTAATATTATAAAAAGGTTTGTGACGTTGTAAGGGGTAGTCTCCGAAATTGCTGAATCGATTAAAAAAAATCTTTCACTGTTGGCAAGCCACACTATCCCCGGTTGACATAAGCTATATTATATTTACAAAAAAAATAGGGATCCTTACTAAAACCCAAATAGTGTAACCCAAGGTGTAAAAAAATACCTAAAATCGCATGCGCTGCGAAAACTGTTGATGATGGAATAAAATAATGTGCTACGACTTGCAGAACACATCATTATTTACAAAAAGTGTCGCGACACTGTGGAATACGTATAATAAAGACTACTAGGTGAATATATTGAATTTGAATTAATTTAATACCTATTATATTGGGTAAAATATAGTAAAATTCTACAAAGCCATAGTGAAAGAAAACATGATGGATCCTCTAGGTTCCATACCATACCGAGAATTTACTAAACTGATTACACTAGTCTAAGAAGTCTGTAACCACACGCTCACTCGTTCTTCTTTACACACATATACACACCCATTCACAAACGTATACATTTCCATAGACATTACAAATATTAACACGAAAATTTCCAAATGTATAAATTATAAAATATTTTTTTATTGTATAACAAACGTGCTGTCCGAAAGTGGGTGATGCAACAACTGCAACACAGTATACTACACCAGTTATTTGCGACCAAATTGTTTATGTACACTTTGTTAATGGTTTTGAATAAATTATTTAATTCTTTAGTATACAATTTTTAATTTATAATAAGTGTGCGAGTTAAAGATGTGATAATAAAGCCTAATTCTATGCGGATCTAGAGGATATCGCCAAAAAAAACTTGACATTATCGTTGAAACATATTATTAAATAACTTTACAGATGGAATTAATATTCTCGATAGTACCAACAAGATTTTTACATTAACCAGACGAAATATGCAGTTTAATCGGCGACCTTTAAAAAACCGCTCCCAGGTATCAAAACCTTATTATTAACAAACTTAAACTGGTCTTAAAAGTCACATCAATTATTCTCACCGGCAAAAACTTTCGCCGCAAAGCCCTGAATCATTGTCGATAATTTATGTGAAACAAGGAATGTCGCAGTACTTGTTTTTGCCCCGGGCGGTGGGCACCCCGATTATCCCTTGCCACTGTCGCCAGCCTATGCAGTTCCAAAAGGGTAGAAATTTCGAAAAGGGATAGATAGATAGATAACACTTTATTGAACACCATTACAGAAAACTTACGAACTAGTCTTATTCTAATTGTGTACAAAGGGCGGTGTTATTGCTAAAAAGCGATCTCTTTCAGACAACCCGTGGCAAGAATATATCTGATTAGGAATGGCGATGGTGGTATACATAATTATTGTACGATTACTTACATACATTTTAATAATAAATATATAACTATATTATATATACAAATATACACATAAGTTATATACATACACAAGATATGGTGATAATATGTAACTATTTAAACATAATAAATATATAACTATAGTATCTACTAATTATATAAAGTTGCATATCATTTTATTGCAGATAGAATTTCCTGACCATGTTCTTAAATAGCAAAGACCAAAAGTAGTCATAGCTGATAAATGTCTTGTCTTAAAAAGAGTTTTCGCAGGAATGGAATTCTTATGGTTTCATAATTTTTCTTTACAACCCACTAAGTTAAGTCTACTGAAAGGAGACTGATACACTTTCATACATTCTTCGGCCTAGATTGTAAAAATATGAGAGTGATTCGATTTATTGTTTTCCATTTTATAATAGAAAAATATAAATCTTTTTTAAGCCATATTTCACTCTTTACGTTCCTTTGGGCCCAGAAGTCCTCGTCTCCTTGGACAGGAAAGTTCTGTGTGGTGCTACATAATGCAGTGGCGTGATCGCGACAAAGATCAGAACTAGAACTACTTTAAATCTGTAGGAAATAATTTTCTTTATTGAAATTACATACATTTTTAACAAATTTTATTTTATTACCAAAACATGTGTTATTTTTTATAAATAGGAACTTATATAAAAAACCACCTTTGTGGTTGAGTTCTGTAAGTTTGTGCTATCCTAACTCACTAGAACGCAGAGGTACCGGGTTCGATTTTTGGAATGGTAAACTTCATAAAGGAGCTTTTCGTTATTTACTATGGTCTGGGTTCGGCTCCAAAGTGGCCCGTCTCATATAACGCTAACGCTTAGGGATATACAACATGTGTGTGTTTGTCCATCGATTATTATTATATAATGTTTAAAGTCTTAAATACGACGTTTACAGGCCGAATCCTTACAAGGCTTCAAAAACCAGGGTCAGAAGCAATACTTGTCTGTTGCGTATAGTAATTACTAATCTGTTATATAATTATATTTTTGTGTACATATACGTGTGTATATAAAAATGTATATCGAGAATTTCATAACAAATGGGCGTACAGACAAAAGTGCAGTTCTACACAAAGGACAACGTTGTGAATTAAACAAAACTAGTTTATTATATAAAGGTCAAAATTTGGAATATCCGTCTATTTAGGTACACTTGCATACTGGTAAAACTTTCAATCAACGTATACGTTCATTTGTTATAAAGCCTTCGATATATAGTTATTTTGTTTTTGTACTTATATGCACTGTGTATACTTATCATCATTATTTATAAACTGCACCACCGTCAGTTTTAAAAGTCTATTAATCTCTGCTAAGGGTTGCCTGGAAGAGATTGCTTTTTAGTGATAAGATCGCCCGTTGTACTATCTTTTGTATTACCTTATGTTAGATAGTCCTGCAATGCCAGGGCTGCGGAGAGGCTAGGTCATATACCGGTAGCCTAGGCATAAGGTGAAGAACGGAACACCCAGGGGTTTTAGTGGGTATCCTTTACTGGGGAGTGGCAATAGCATGGCACCAGTTCTGACTGGGCATGCCCCGATCTGGCTAATTCCACACTAGGTCGCGAATTATCCCCCCAAGGTTTTGCCTTTGTCGCAGCTTAGTCCTCAATCGGATTTCCCCTGGTTAAAAAAAGGTAGTCCTGCATCAATTTAGAAAATAAGTTTTATACAACAATATCGAAATGTTTTTTCTCGTCTTCTAAAAGAGAAAGTAATACAAATAAGCCCGTAAAACTGGGACAGAATAGTTACTGAACACGTAAAAGTGAATTTCCCATTTGTTGGGAAGTTAGTAACGTAATAAGGTTTACTGGATCGATCGACTTGCGTAAAATGTTTCTTATTCGTCGCCATTTAGGAAGCAAGTAATATATATTATTACGACCTGAACGCCGACAAAAGACAAATTCACACCTGCATACCTGTGGACATTTTGTTACATTTTCGGCATTCGGACTTCTTTTGTTTACTTTGTGTTTTAAATTTGTGATTAGAAAAACAGCCCATTGTGTATTCTAATATGTTATGGTAGTCATTAGCCAGGTGTGATTCTAGGAAGTTCAGTCCACGCGACTGAGCACACATATTGTATTCGTACAGTATAAAGTCCCAATTGAGAGATGAGGCAGTCAAGCGATAATCACGAGCGGAGCAAGACTTGTGTACATTCGGTAATCTATTTAGTGACGGACTTTGCGCGTGTTATTGAATCGTGCATTACATTTGGGATGGTTGTGTTCAGTTATATTTGTATCTATGTTATACGTGTTCGTTTAGTTCTAATAAACTCTATAGTAATTCCAACGGCATTTTAATTCGAGTCCTGCAACTCGTAACAATGTCTATATATTAATAGGTGAAGCAAAAACTTTATACCCCTTTTTACGAAAATTGCGTGGACAGAGGAGTACGAAATTTCGCGCACTTATAGTTTACATAGAGAAGAAGCGAGGAATGCAATTCTTTTTTAATTATGCATATAAAATACATTAAAACAATAAAAAAATTACACACGCTACCATGTATTTGATACACGCGCATATATACTCTTTTGTTTATTGTTAAAGTGAAATTAACAGTAGCCCTGGCGAAATCTGTGATTACAGAAGAATTCTTTTAGTTAATTTAGGTTATATTTAAATTACTTATTAATCTTCTTAGATTAGATGGTAATATTAATAAGGTATTTCTTTTTAAATACCTTATTTATAGAAAAAGTGTTAGATAGCTCATTTATCGAGGAAGGCTATAGGCTATATATCATCACGCAATAGGAGCGGAGCTCCAATGAAGAATGTTTCAAAGTCGGGGTTTTTTTTGACTAACTTATTTTTACTAATCCACGCTGGCGAAGTCCCGGGCAGAAGCTAGTACTAATATATAAAGCTGAAGAGTTTGTTTATTTGTTTGCTTGAACGCGCTAATCTCAGGAACTACTGGTTCGATTTGAAAAGTTCTTTCAGTGTTAGATAGCCCATTTATCAAGGAAGGCTATGGGCTATATTATCATCATGCAAGACCAAACTTTTTTTGAACTATTCCACGCGGACGAAATCGCGGGTAGAAGCTAGTATATAATAAAAAGCCTGTGAAATCGTAAAATATACAACTAGAATTGGAAAGCAAGTTTCATTGAGCAGAATAACAAATCAGATGTAGTCTATATGCGCTTACGTGTCTGCATGGGAAATAAGTAAGTGGCTAATAATGAATAAATAAAGAAATAGTTTAAACTGATCGCTTGCAAACTAACCTTTAATTGAATAAATAAATCGTATGTATAAGAAAAAGACCAACAAGTCATAACGTTGAGTGAATGCGTCACATGAGAGGACGAGCGAATAGGGAGGCAACTGAAGCGGAGGTAATGTGAAATTACCTCGTCGTATTACAGGGGCCTGTTCGCGGCAGTTTTGGCACTCACTTCAATATAAAATTGCCTCTGCGAGAGACCGATACACGTCTACGGGAATTGATGGCTTCAACGTATTGATTTGTTACAATTTATTACGCAATGAACTGGATTTTTAATTTTTATTTAATTCATATCTCTTAAAGTTTTGCATCGCTAAAAATCTAAACCTCATCCATGCTACATTGAGAATGGATTGCTCATTCCTTTTCCAGCTGCGTAGTGAATATGGCAGGTAAGCGCGAGAGAGATTTGAAAAAAGAAAGGGAACATTTTTATTTAGTTAAATACACACAATACAAGACACATTGAAAAATGTTTACAAAAAAGGGTACTGTTCTATTAAAATTAAATAGTGTTAGCGAAGGATTCATATAACGAAACACGTAGAACTTTGAGAGCAGTTTTATTGGAATACAGAACGAATCCGATCTAAAGTACAATTTATTATAATTTAAGAAGAAAGAAGAAGAAAAAATATTTATTTTGGACAAGATACAAAAAATTCTACATGATGACATATCTAACAATTAATTGTGGTGTCACCTACGGGGTCCAATCGTGAATCTAAACCATCCAGGAACCCACGTGAACACACAAAAATAACACAACTGTGTAGTTGTACAATAATAAGTCGCACTTCTTGAAACAAAAAGTTATTAACAATACATAACACATCTATAAAACTAATTACTATAAAAATTGCGAGGTCTGAAACCCGTAGTGGCACTAATAATGGTCTGCTAATTATACATAATAAAAAAGTTTTCCGCGGTATATGAAATGAGTGTATTACACTCATTGGGAACACTAAGACCTTCACCGTTGTTAGCACGTGGTGATTGCAACAATATGCACATTAGGTCAGAAAACTGCCTAAATGGTGCATGCGTTCGCCGGCTATTACGCTACCAGGACAAGAAAATGTACTAAATGGTTAAGGGGTTCCTTTTTTCCAAAATGAGCTAGCTACTGAACCCTAAGAAGTGAGGAAATTACATGTACCTAAGCCTATCTAATCAAGAAAAGTTTTTTTCATTTCATACTGTTTTTTTTTCTATTGTAGTATTTAACTTCCTACCAGTTGTGCCATTTGGTGAGCTGTGAATGGAGAGGCCAGGCGTGGCCGGAGACGCCCGAGGCGTCTGAACGAGGCACGCACGCCCCAAGGCGCTTTGTCCTCGGCTCAAGTGCAAATAGCCTCGCGTTCTAATTTCAAAATGCCCGATCTTGAATAGAGTGGCTTATTTCAGATCTCCATTTCAGATTTGCAGTCGTTTTGTTAGTACTTTTTTCAGAAGTTAAATCATATTCCTGTTTCAATTATTTGAGTGTAAAGGGAATATAACACAGTTCGTGTCTATTTTTCACTTTGTATGAATCAACCAAAGTGATCCATATAAATCTTAACCTGATTCATCGGTCGGTTCCTATATTTTACTATACATTCACTTGCTTTGCTATCGCTTGAAGTTTAATATTACTTGTATGGAGCTTGCATGAAATTTTAACCTATAGTAAGGCAATGAACGTTTGATAAGATATAAGAACCGGCCATTGGTCAATGACATTGAATACCATAGTGTTCATCCGGTGCTTTTTATTTGGTTGATCTAATGTCAGCATTTTGTTTTCTTATATTTTGGAAGAAATATATTGACATTTATTTGGGCCTCAATAACACCATCTTACTCAAATTATTATTTTTTACTCATTCTAAGTATCAGTAGAAAATATATTTAAAGGTCATAGATATAAGTACAAAAATAAAGTCTATTTCTTACTTTATGTAAACCGCTTCACAGTATCTTCACGTAACAATCAAAAGTGTAAAAATTCCAAATATTGCTCCCCAAAAGTCCTAATTTAAGAATTTAACTTCTGTTACCTAGCCTCAGTATTCTATGTATAAGCTTAAGGTATTGTAGGTAGAATACATTATAAATAATAATCATTAATTAATTAAGCTAATTTTTCTTGGTTGCACTTGTTTCTATACTAGAATTTTAACGCACTAGGAAGTAGTTTTATTTGACTTACATAAAAATTTAGGTTTTTTTATATACTTAAACCTGTAAAGTGAAACTTTATCCAATGGTGAAAACTGCATGGTTTAGAATTTAGATAGAAGCTAACATATATACTGACAGACAGAAGTAGAAAGCGACTTTGTTATATACTATGTAATGTTTAATTCAATGTGAATAAAATGCAAATATCATTATTATTGTTATGCTAGTATGGAATTCATACAACACAGCACGAAGTATTTTAAGAACCGTTATTTGACTTCCGAACAAACAATTAATATTATAAGTTATAATACTCGCACAATAATTAGCCACCCTAGAGAGCTACTTTGTGCATCCGATCAAAGTCGAAGTGAGAATGATACGGTGGCACCACTTGGAACAAATATTATTAACCAGTAATTAAAGTTAAGGATTCTAAATGATTTTAATATCCATTTTCAATAGTGATTTTTATGATTACAATACCGCTATTTATTAAACCAGACCTGGTTACAACAGCCCCGTCTTCCCCAAGGGCAGAGAACTGTGGGCCAGAATGGATCGGGTCACTGGTCAGGTAAATATTATTACGCAAACAAATTCAACTCACTTTAATGCACCATTGATATTTATTGCAAGGGGATTTTTTTAAAGGGGAAAGTTGGGCAGCATTAAGATTGTTTATCCGATTACAGCCAAAGATAGATTTGTTTGGCCCGGATAAGGGGTGACTCGAATAAAACGACGGAATTAAATGACTTTGTAATAACACAAATTAAATCCGCTAAAAATGATTATAAGTAATTTTATACTAGTATTATAAAGAGGTAACGTTTCTGAGTTTGTGATGTTGTAGGAGGTATAATCTCTGGAACTACTAAACCGATTTTGAAAATTCTTTCACCAGTGGAAAGCTATATTATTCCTGGGTGACATTGTTGGTATTTGATTGTGATTTATAATTTTTTTCTGATGCCCAGCAAAGTGGGCACGGATCAGCTAATATATAAAGCTGAAGAGTTTGTTTGTTTACTTGAACGCGCTAACCTCAGGAACTATTGGTCTGATTTGAAAAATTCTGTTAGTGTTAGATAGCCCATTTATCGAGAAAAGCTAAAGGCTATATATCATCACGCTTTGGTCTTAACCAATAGGAGCAGAGCATCAATTAAAAATGTTTCAAAATCGGTTTTTCCTTTAGAGAACTTCGGCTGCGTGCTTTTCACCTTCTACGTAAACAAAGACGCGGGTTAAAGTTAGCGTTACCAAAGAAACTATTCCACGCGGACGAAGTCGCGGGCAGAAGTTAGTCTATAATATTATAAAATTCTAAACATGCTGTTTCTATACCTTGAGCCTAAAAAAACCAACTGGAATAGATATATAAAATGGAGAACATGATGCAATATTTTTTTAGATTTCGAATCTGTTTGTCGGTTTGTCCGTTTATTCGGGATTCAGATAAAAACTACTGGGCCGATTTCGATGCGGTTTACACTGATCGACAGCAAATTTTTAGACTTAAAATCTGTGCTACATTGTATCCCGGGAATCCCGCGGGAAATTCAAGTCAAACGTGGACGAAGTCGCGGATATATCTCAGTGTTACATACATTTTAGTTTTCATTGCAAAGTTAGACGGTCCAGCTTTTGGAAAGTGGTTCTCGTCGCGTATAAACGCTCGCAACACCAGGGGCCAAGTTAACGCGTTACCTTAAGGTTGGCAATACTAATAATATACATAATACACCCGCAGGGAGGCTTGTGGTGAAGCCTTCGGTGACTAGCGACACCTCGTACCTGACTCCGGGGGCCAAGGCAACTCTCCCTCCGTGCTTGCCTTAACAAGCCGGCCGGAGTGGAGATCGCTAGAGCTAGGACTGAAGCTCCAGGGGTGGAAGTGATAAATGGTGTCACATCAGAAGTAGCTTCGGTGTACCTGCAGCCCACCTCTCTACACCCCTTAGCCACTCATACCCTTGTTGCCCCTGGCATTGTTTGGGGCCCATGCACGGAGTGGCGAGTCACCGTCTGCCTATTTTTCCATGTTCCCTGAACATTGCGACGGGCAGACGCCATAGTCCCCATATACCCAGACCCCTAGTACCACTAATAGTACACCCCAATAACCCGGTACTTTTTGGGCTTTTTTGCCATAATAGTCCTGCAGACAAAGATAATCGCCGGTTAGTGTTGGCCTTCCCATGGCCCCACGCAAGCCCTCCAAATGCCCGTCCATTTTTATGGCCCGTGGTCTTCAAAAACAATTACTAAATACTAGGTTATAATTTATGTATATATTACGATACTAAATATATAATAACAACAAAAGGATATCAATTTACCTTCAACAAAACAAGTCATCTAGTTTTATAGACATCTGAAGAGTTATTGTACTGCTAACAAACTCAATATTGAGTTTCCTACTAACGAGAAGTGATTGATATTTCAATAGACTTGTAGCTCGGAGCGCTAGTCGCATTTTGGGATAACCTATACCACTTTTGGCAACACCTAATAGTTTCCACCCAGTAGAGTTTTTGGCGGGAACTGAAAGGAGATGTTGTGCTGTGCAGTTTTATTTTCTAAAAATGTGTAAAATTACTCTAAAATGAACAATAGTTGTAGGGTATTGATAGTTTTTGAGTAGTAATTATGTGTTTTGTGTGAACTGTATAGTCAAACGTGGCCTTTTGAGTTGTCACAAGAAATCCCTTGAATGGCACTAGCTGATTACCTACAGTTCAGCTGTGCTTCACATAGGCTTAAGAAAATGAAGAAACTATATTGTAAACTAAGATCTGGCTTGAAGGCCTAGCTGCCAAGCCATAAACCTAAATAAAAAAAATCCACCCAGTTAATTTATTTAAGATATTAAAATATCTTAAATCAATCTTAAACGGTTATCATTTACTAGAACTAATTAGATTAGGCTCCCATAGAGTAAATAATAACCATAAACAAAATTAAAACTAAATGATTAAAATGAACAAGTTGGCGGTAGGCTAAATAAAGCTTTAACA
Organism: Dendrolimus pini; assembly: GCA_949752895.1. Classification (NCBI taxonomy): domain Eukaryota; kingdom Metazoa; phylum Arthropoda; class Insecta; order Lepidoptera; family Lasiocampidae; genus Dendrolimus; species Dendrolimus pini. The sequence goes on along the minus strand of OX457137.1, from coordinate 21,217,285 downwards.
ATGCTCGTTGACACTTTTCATCTTTATCTTCCGTGATCACGGCCACTGAAAAGTGACCGAAACGTCGGAATTACCAAAATAAAATAAATTGCCGTGCTTAAAACCGTTAAAACGTAGTTTTATTATATTCCTATACAAATCGCGAAAACTTAAGAAAATATTATGTGAACCAGTAATTTTTTTACTTATTGATTTTTTTACTGGGCTATTTATTGTCATTAGAATTCTTCCAAAATACTACCAGGGTTACACAAACCCAAAGAATGTTTACCTAAACTTTCACTTACAAAATTAGTGAAAGGTTTTTACATTTAAAAAGGAGTTTGTAAAGGATTGCAAATGAGTCCGCCTTGGAAATGGGCCCCTCGCCAGGTGCCCTTTTAATTATTGGGGAAAATTGTTTGTCCGAATACCAACACGACTTGGCTCTAATTACTACGAATCTCGGATCTTATTTCGCAATTAGGTTTTTTCGTACAAATCTTAGGTTACTAATGTGCTGGCTTTGTTTAGAACTTCTTGTTGCTTTTGTTGCTCTAGTCTTCTTGTTTGATCATAGGAATTAAAATAAATATATTTTTTTTATTGCAGGAGATCAGCAGACAGGTAGACGGCCCCATGATGGAAAGCGGTTACCATTGCCTGTAGACATTTGCAACACCAAAGGTGTTACAAATGCGCTGCTGCTGTCTTAATGGAGGCTGGAACCTGGTCACTAATGCCGGAACACAACTCAAGGTCGTTATGGCGACATACTTTAGACCAGGGGTGATAGCCATCCAGTTGGGCAAATGCCCTACCACCTGACTGTGGGTTGTTTTGTTGCTTCTTACGATAGGCCGCCCGGCCGCAGGAAATTGTATTCTTTCTCCGTTCCTGCACGGATAATTGTAGATAAAACTGGCCCATGGGAGTCAAGTGCCACAAATTATTATTTCAGAATATTAAAAAAACGTCTGGTCGATACAATAGGAGACCGGAATGCTGGAGCTTACCTCGCTCAAAGGATTAGCCTCTATATCCAGCGAGGTAATGCTGCCAGCCTTCTAGGTACAATGCCCAGTGACAGTGGTCTGCTGGGGCTTGACGGGCTTTAGTATAGGTTTTTATTTTTTTGGTATTGTAGATAGATAGATAACACTTTAATGTACACTATTACAGAAAACTTACGAACTAGTATTATTCTAATCGTGTACAAAGGGCGGCCTTATGGCTAAAAGTGATCTCTTCCAGACAACCCGTGGCAACTAATTAGGAGTGGCTATGGTGGTATACATAAATATTGTACAATTTGGCATTTTAATAATAAATATATAACTATACTACATATACAAATATGCACAAAAGTTATATACATGTACAAGGTATAGTGATAAAATACAAATATTTGAACATAATAAGCATTATTTTTAAATATATGCAATATAATACTAATTGTATATTTTTTAAGCTAGTTTTATTTATAGAATCGTTTTATTTTAAATAGTTAATTTTTTAATATATCTTAATATATAGTATATTACGATATATTAAGTATATTATGAAATACATACTATATATAATAGGTGTATAATTAGATACATGATCATAAATTACTCATAATATTTTCTTAAGTTTTCGCGACTTGTACACATAATAAACTAAATAATTAAAATGAACAAGTTGGCGGTAGGCTGAATAAAAACTTTGACAATACACGTTTGACAAATGTCATCTTTGTCTTCCGTGACCACGGCCACTGAAAAGCGGCCGAAACGTCGGATAAACCTAAATCAAATAAATTACCGCGCTTAAAACCGTTAAAACGTAGTTTTATTACATAAATTACTCACTTATGATAAAACTTTATTAAGAAAAATATGAGTATAAACAAGTTACACTAACTATGTTAGGCTAAGTAATTATTAATATTTGTATAAGTATATAAAACCGAAATTTGTTATAACCTCCTCCCGTTTTTAAATAACTTACTAAGTAAGTTGGCTCAGCGACCCAAAGTCAATTTTACTTGGCCCTGTTCTGTGCAGTGTCTGCCAGTTGTATGCTTGTAGTGCGGTCAGTCAGGTCAGCTTCCCCTCTAGCCTTCCAGCGATACTTGGGACGACCAACTGGTCGCCCCAAGTATGCTTACTTCACTCCCCGATCCTCCTCTATCCGTTCTACATGAAGGAGCGGAGAGTATCGGGCCAGCGGAGAGCGTGAGAGTTTATCTCCCCAATTATGTTAAGCTCGTCCATAAGGTCTTCCTTTTCAGAGCTGATTCGGACCATCCAGCTACCATCTCCTCTTACTGTTCGGCCCAAAATTGATCTCAGTCCCTTTTTTTGGTCGGTTAAAAATACTCAATAATTTACAACTAAATATAAATGTAAGGCCTTTCTCGTCCATTCAGTAAGGACACGAAAAGCAGCGATCTACGTTATCATATAATTTAAAGTGATACAAATGTGGATGCTCCATTACAAGTCGACATCCAAAATACAAGGCAGAGTATGAAGCTGAACTTCAGAAGCTGCTACGCAACGCAGCGGAGCTACTACGGCCAGTAGCGCGCCGACCGCGGTGTGGGTCTTACGTATTTTCTGTTAAAGAAAATTCGCGTCGTGTTTTCGTGTTTGTGGTTATAATTTTATGTGAAAATATGAGATCTAAACATTGTTAGTGAAAGAAAATGTTTTTTGAATGGTTCGTAATAACTAATTTCATGTTGGTTTATTTTTTTTATTATACTTTCATTATTTTAATACGAGTAATTTATGGTGCATTTTTCAGGATGATTTATTATTTTGTGTTCAGTCTACGATAGAGATTATTTAAATAATTATTGTACTTTATACTTAATAACATTTAAATAGGATAATAAAATTAAGTTTTAATGGTTTTAAGCACAATAATTTATTTGATTCTTATTCCGAAGTTTCGGTCATTTTTCAGTAGCCGTGATCGCGGAAGATATCACGTGATATATTTAATCTACCACCAACTTGTTCATTTTACTTGTTAATTATTATTTTTGTTTATGGTTTTTATTCAAATAGTTTATTTTTCTATGTTTTAAGGAATTATTTTTCAAAACTGGATTGGAGATATTACATACTTCTATGAGTACATATTTTTTCTTTAATTAGTAGTCTATAGTTTTCAACCCATAACGGTTTAATTGTATTTTCTTAAGTTTTCGTGATTAGTACAAGTAACAAAGCACGTTTCAACGGTTTTTAGCGCGGTATTCGATTTGATTTTAGATGATTGTTCCATCGGCTACATTTTTGGAATGCACCGATTATCATGAAATTTGTATTATTGATGAAAGCGATAGATCTATTTTTATCATAAAAAATGTTATATACCTATAAAATTTTCAAAATAGTCTTTTGGTATTCATAAAGTACCTCCTAAAATACATAAATTTTAAATTATACTAGGATTTGCCCGCGACTTCGTCCACACTTGACTTGAAATTCCCGCGGGATTTCCGGACACAAAATATCGCAGTATTTAAAGGAAGGATATAAGTTATCGTTTTAGTGGAAACTGTGTCGGAATAAATGAGTTTATTTCTATGCATCCGAAAAACTTCAAACCGCTCGAGGGTAACGTAAAAACTACTGGGCCGATTTCGATGCGGTTTTCGCTGATCGACAGCCATTTTTTGGACTTAAGCTCTGCGCTACTTTTTATCCTGAGATTCCCGCGGGATGTTTTCTGGTGAATGATTTAAAATGTCCAGATTAAAAAAATCGAATTCCAATGGATTTTTTTACTGATCGATAGCAAATTTATTGTTATAAAATGTGTGATATTTTATATCTCGGGAATCTCGGCGATTTGTAGATGTTCGAGTGTGTAAAAAATAGCTTATTCCGACACAGTTTTCACCAAAACAATAGCTTACATTCCTTTTCAAATACTGCGTTATTTTGTATCCCGGGTATACCGCGGGAATTTCAATTTAAGCGTAGACGAAATTGCGAGCATATGCCAGTAATATTATACAGTTGTGAAAGTGTAGTCTTTTGTTTTTTAGAGTTTTCAGTTTGTTCGGTATTCACATAAATACTACTCGGCCGATTTCGATGCGGTTTTCGTTAATCCATAGCAAATTGTCCGAATTAAAATCTGCTGTACTCTTATCCAGAGAATGCCGCGGGAATTTTCCTAGGAAGGGCTGTAAAAAAACTGATTCCAATGCAATGTTTTCACAGTTACCGTTTCTGTGTTAATTATACATCTTTAGTAGAACAGTTGTTGTAGCTTTGTATGCCTTTAGAAACATAATTTATACCGGGTTTTTACGGGAGTTTTCAATGTATTTTCATACTAAAACTCTATTGTCCTGATGTAAATATCATTTTGATTTTAAATATTGCTAAACAACTGTAATCTATGTTACCTGTCCAACCCTTAAGAGAGCAGCAGCGCATTTGAAGCAACTTTGGTGTTGCAAATGTCCATAGGCGATGGTAACCGCTTTCCATCAAGTGGGCCGTCTGCCTGTCTGCTGAACTCCTGCAATAAAAAAAAATCAGGAGTTCAGCATGCCCCACTTGGGCTGTTTTCAGATCTAATGAGCATATTGCTACAATTAACACGTGCTAATAACGGTGAAGGAAAACATCGTGATGCAACATCGAGATAACCGGTGTGTCAAACCTGCCAAGCCGCCTTGGACAAGCGTGGCGGGTATACCTTCCGTTCCCCTATAGTGGGAGGCCCGATCCCAGCAGTGGGACGTGACGTTAACGGGCTATTATTACACACGTGTAAATTCTTTCAATTTATACCTCAAAAGTAATGCGCAAGATGAATGGAATGATGAAGATATGTTGTAGCAAAACAAATAAAAAAAAATGTGGTACGTAATGTGTTTATTATAACTATAGTAATATTATTCTTTACTTTTATTGTGTCTCTTTCTTATTGAATATGCACTGTTTGCTACAACTCCATTAATTCTTCAAAAGTCATTCTGTAACATACTTCTCTATAAAACTTTAAAAAAAATAAGGAAAGAAAATTACTTTAAATTATTTAGCTGTTGCTGGGGAGTTTCTTGCCACTTCTTCTCCTTAACAGCAATAACACGTTGCGAAGCGGTGTACATAGACTAGGAAGTAAAATTAAATTTTAACCTATATGTATGACCTTCAAAAAGTGTTCTCCAGTGGAACTAATTTTGAATAAAAACTTTTGAATTTGAGTTTGAATTACATAGCTCCTTAAGAACACTTCAACAATATTAAGCAATGAATCAGTGGCCAATATAAGCTCACTAAAATCGCCACCACAGAATACAAACCGATTTGTTTATAAAACAAACTAAACGAATGCACTAAACGTAACCGACTAAGATGGATTGCGATCTCAAACATTAACAATCCACTTAATCATCTATCTCACAAAGCTTCTTAACTAGGTTTTATTGTAAACATTGTCCGTTTTAATCAAACTAAAACGTTTTAACGCTTTGCAGTAAATAAAACAAGAGAGATCAATCACCCCGAAGGAATAAAAGCTTGCAGATATGCCCTGTTGCTCAACTGCTATGAGCTTTCTATTAGGGCCTTGTTTGGGGTTGCCATGTCGAAATTCTATAATGTGTGAAGGAATAATTAATTCTTTTCCGGCACATTCTACTCATTCATTTGCTATTACCATCCCTACGTCACATTATATGTGACTGACATACTTGTAACTGAGGACTGAAATTTTATTACGGTATGGTCTTATGGAGTAGCAAGATATAAATTTCCGAAATCGAAAAGAATTCACATAGTCTGGGATCCAGCGTCCATTTTTGCTACTGATTACTATCAAGCTGATTTCCCGTGAGTAGCTTAATTTTAATGAGACGCCAACTTTTTCTATTACAAACATTTTCGATTGTGGCGGCTAACATGGGTCCAGCCAATGTGGCTGTTAAATTATATAAATATGAACTAAGCAACAACAAAAAAAATAGCTGGTTAGTTATTATTTTGATGACCTTGTTATCGATGCATGTTGGCAAGAGGGGACTCTGATCAAACCATACCATACATTCTATAAGACAAACATTTTTTCGAATAATTTAGATAATATCTTGAAATTTAACAAAAAGGGACCCAACTAGTAATATTTTTTTTAAATCATCAAATCGACATATTTCGTCCCTGCTATCCCTGTTGGCTACCACAATTGAAAATGTTTGTAATAGAAAAAGTTGGGCGTCTCATCAAAATGGAGCTACTCACGGAAAATTAGCTTCATAGTAACCAGTAGCAAAAATGGATGGTGGATCCCCGACTAACTGTTGTATCTTAGTTTTTCTTACCTGATACAGTTTTTAATTTTCTTTTATGTAAATTGTATGTTTTGGTGTTAAATTTAAAACATTTTCTAAGTTAAGCTAACTAATGACCGGTTCCTATATTTTACTACACATTCACTTGCCTTACCATCGGTTGAATTTTGAAATTGGATGTATGGAGCTTATGTCAAATTTGAAGTGATAGTAAGGTTGAACGGTGAGATACAAGATCCGGCCATAAGACTTTTAAACATCATTAAAAAATGTTGTTGGTGGAAATCCGTCGTCTGTGCCTACCCCAACGGGAAACAGGCACGATAATATGTATGTTGAAAGTGTAATTACTTTAAAAAAAAAGTGTGTGTGTTGTACGACAAATGACATATTAAAGAAAATCAATGTATATATAGGTAATCAATGTATATATAGACAATAAATGTATAAATATAAGTAATCAATATATTGTATAGCCAATCAATGTATATATTATAATAGTATGCAATTTTACTCGAGATTCATCAAAAAATCTTTACTGGGTTGTGTTAAAAATAATAAAAACAAACTTAAGTTACAAAATAACTAATTAATTTTAAGGTAACCACATAAATACTCCATTACTGCGGAAATAATTACCTGAATAGTATTAATGACCTTCGTAATTTTATAACTTAATTAAACGAATAAAAGAAATTATTATTGCACAAACAAAACCATTTAAATTGTTATCGGTGATGAATAATTAAAATTGTATTAAAAAGTTTTGGTACTAGAAAACTTAATTTTGTGACATACTGCTATGAACTTTATCGAATATTACCAACAGACATTCACACACAAATAAATGTAATTTATTGTGAAACTATAAAAAATGCGATAGTAACTCGATCTTTCTGTCTGTTAAACTTTCACGGAAAAACTACTGGAGTACTGGAACGGTTTTGGTGTAATTTAGTACGTATGTAATTTAAATACCGAAAATGGACGTAAATAGTTTTCATACCGGGAGATAGTTAGTTTGCGATATAAAATGAAGTGAACTTTCAAGGGAAAAATAGCACTGACATAAAAATTTAACACAATGTAACCTGTAGGTATTAACCTGCTCTTTAAAGTAGAGGCACTCACTAGAGTTTGACCCGGGATAAACTCTAGTATTCTATATTCCTGTTTAGGGCAGTTGTGTATTTAGAACTGTAATTAAAAGTGAACACCGTAACACAAGCCCTGGTAGCTTAGTGATTAACGCCCTCGTTTCCCAAAAGGACATGGGTTCGGATTCTATCCGGAAAAGCGTGCACCACTTTTGACCTGATGTAATATTCTGTCCTAATATGTACATTGGTACAATTACCGCGGGCTGACTCATCTTTATATATAAACTGAAATAAATTGATATGTCAATTTGTATAATTTACACGGTTTTAGCTAGGAACTTATTTTTACCAAAATTGATCTGTTGTACTATTAGAGAGTGAAGATAGATATGGTGTAACTATTGTCCCAAAACTACTTCGATTACTGAGAAATCGAGCCTTTTGATTCATTAAGGCGTAATCTAACTAAAACTGAAAAAATTAAAACAATATAATAGTTAAAAATAACTAATGCAACAAAAAATATATTTAGGTTCAATTGTCGCTTATGATAAAATGACGGTAAAGGCTCGAAATATCGAACGAAAGCTACGGAACGTTTTATTATATTTAATACATGCCACTCTTACTTGTATAATATAATTCTGCTTTATAGATAGGGAGGTACTAGCAAAAAATCATTAACTTTTTGAGATTTAATTTCATTTTCATGTGCTCCATAAAAGTTCGACAATCGTAACGCCCGTGTGTCACATAGGACAATAAAAGCAATAGTCCGACAACATGCGCTAATGAAATTTATATACCATAAACCGAGCGATCATGGCGCTTGTTTTATAAAGTGTAATAACAATAAAACAATACGCTGCCATCGTTGCGGAGTTTAAGGCTCGTGTCCTAAAAGTCACTTTTGAGTCCATAGAGAAACAATGGTGTCAGCATAATTCATGGCAAACGACAAAATACCATAAAAATCAAGTGAATTTTATTTTTGGTGAATTGAAGGCGAATTTTGTGAATAGTATCAATACATTTTTCAAATATAGATAGATAACACTTTATTGAACACCATTACAGAAAACTTACGAACTAGTCTTATTCTAATTGTGTACAAAGGGCGGTATTATTGCTAAAAAGCGATCTCTTCCAGACAACCCGGGGCAAGAATATTGCTGATTAGGAATGGCGATGGTGGTATACATAATTATTGTACGATTACTTACATACATTTTAATAATAAATATGTCGCAGAACGGCCTCGTTCTCACGACATCATCTTTAGTTATTGCAGGTTTAGTGGGCGTCATCAGGATAAAATGCGAGCATAAAACGCAATAGCCACGGTTTATACACTTTTAATTTAGATTTGATCAACATTATGACATAGTTTAGACCGAGCAGCGGGTTCAGGGCACCCGCTCATACTTCCAGCTTCAATACTTTCTTTAAAATACTCCATGGTCCAACTCGACCTGTTGCCACCAACCAAATGTGTCACAAAAACTCCTCAGTCTACCCAAGTAGATATTACTCAAAGTATAGAGGGCGCTCACCCCGCTCAAGACATGCTCTGCTCTCATTGGTCGTTTATTAAATTACAATATTCATAACTTTTATTAGGTTAGAACGATCTTTATAGAAACATTTAACAAATCTAATTAAATTACATTAAGAACTTTACAAGTAATTAAAATGTAAACAAATGATATTGTGCGTTATACATCCAAATAATAATCCATCCAACTATAACTTCCCTCCGACAAATATATAACTATACTATATACCTATGCCTATAAGCAGTATAAGGATGTTCACGAGTTCAACACAGGCATTGTAATAAACTGATATTGCCATCTTTTAGATTACAAAAGTATTGTCTTCTTTCTTGGGGGTTGGTATACGCTTCTTCAATAAGATTCCGAGTGAAATGTTAGATCTGCCCTTCACTAAATTCAAATTTAAAATAAAAAGTATCTTGCTTAAAAAGGGATACTACACTATTGAAGAATATTTAAATGACAAAACTTCATTTACATAACAGCTCGCTCCAACCTCTTATACTGTGTTTTGTACGAGTGTAACGTTTTTGTCTTGCCGTACTTGTAAGGAATATATGGAGATATGTAACAAAAAAAAATAGTACGTTATGTCTTTATATTTATAACTATAATTATTTTCTATCCTTTTATTGCGCTCTGTCTTATTGAATATGCACTGTTTGCTACACAACTCCATTAATTCTTCAAAAGTCATTCTGTAACATAATTCTGTACAAAATCTAAAAAAAGGTACTTAAATATAAATAGAACAACAAATATAAAGAAAAACAATTTTTAGCTAGACGTGTTGCTGGAGAGTTTCTTGCCGCTTCTTCTCCTTAACAGCAATAACACGTTGCGAAGCGGTGTACATAGACTAGGAAGTAAAATTAAATTTTAACCTATATGTGTGACCTTCAAAAAGCGTTCTCCAGTGGAACTTATTTTGAATAAAAACTTTTGAATTTGAATTTGAATATACAAATATACACATAAGTTATATACATATATAAATATATAATTAAGTTTGTAATTACTTAAGTCATACATCATATAGTAGTAATTCTTATTGACTACTTTGAATTTTAAAAACTTACGGGAAATAGGACATACAAATTGTATAAAACTTTACATACTACAAACCAAACTCGCTTTGCCTGCCTGAATATCCGCTTGATCCTCCTAAACCACGCAATGGATTTTTAAGCGGTTTTCACCACCAGATAGGTATTTTTTCAAGGAAGATCTATATGGTTTTGTCTATATATACAGTGTAAACTCTATGTAACGTCACTCGATTTAACGACAAACTCCCTTAAGCTTCGAAATCACTTGCCTTTTGTTGGTTTAGCTTGTCTTCTATTCAATGAAACTTTTTGAAGCATTACACCTATTCTAAATAACGACAACAATTAAGTAATAAAAAGTACCTTTTAAGTTGCCAAAACTAGTGAAATCTACGCAGCTTTGTACGTTCTTTTATCGCTTTACTATCCTAGCCCGTAATAATCTTGACTGTTGGTAACATGCATACCGAAGTTTCTAAGAAATTCCGAATTACCAAAATTTCTTACTACTTCCTTTATCGCCAAGATGCCTTTGCATTACTGGTGCAGCAAAAGACGTCAGACAAATATAACAGACTTCTCTCCAACTTAGCGACAACTCTCTATAATGCCATAAAATACAATCCCTTCGGTGCCGTTATATAGAGCTTTTGGCAGTGGCTTCGCTCGCGATATATAGTAATCTAATTAAATTTTGATATAAGTAAAAAAGAGCTATTTACTAGGGCTTCACTAAAAAGTACATACATACATAACTTCATCCCAGGTCCCCTTGCGGAGTAGGCACGAACAACAGAGCGCTATTCAGGCTTATTCTTACACACCTCAGTTGCTTCTTTGACATTCATAGCTCTTGTCATGCACGCACTAAAAAGTATGCGAAATATAAAACAATTCATCGAAATGAAAACTTCTGAAATATGGCATTATAATATAATATTTGTAATTTAGTTTAATCAAGCAAATACATACATAACTTATTATAAAGGTTAAGCCGTTTTGGAGCCCATTCACGAGAAACTTGCAAACGGACAGACAAATACTCTCATAACGGTAAATTTTGAAATCGCAGACAAATATTTTGAAATTATTTATTTGTATAAATATGCTACTTTTTCAAATATTCGTCCAATTATGTAAAATTTGGAATCCTCACTGATGCTGTTAAATTAAAAGTTAAAATATATTAAAAGTCTAATAAGAGTAACAAGTTACTGGAGAATCGATTTTCGAAATCCTGAGGGTCCCTTTTAATTCATAAATTAATTAAACTTGGTCAGAACTTGGCCGTCATCGGAATGATAAGCGGCGTTCATTAGGATGCAGACCCCGACTCGTGGTGCCAGGTGTTTCATTTTCACGACAAGTCTTAATATTTAAAGGTATATGTTATCATATACTTAAGCAGTTATTACACTGTTCTTATTCAGTAATATAATTATATTTGTGTGAATATTGTCATATGTAATAAATATAAATATATGTAATATATAGTTATATTGCTTTTATATTTATATGCACTGTGTATAGTTATCATGATTATTTATAGACCGCCGTCAGATTTAAAACTCCGTGCCAAGGGTTGCCAGGAAGAGATCGCTTTTTAGCGATAAGGCCGCCCGTTCTATTTTTTGTATTTTTATCCTTATGTTTGTCTATGCTTTGGTGTATAATAAAGAGTTACCTTACCTTACCTTACCTAAATCAGCCTAAGGTAAGCCTTAGGCTGATTTAGGCACACTTTCTATAGATCAGGATAGTGTAGTAAGAAAAAGAGAGTCCGGAATATTTATGACTTTTTTTCTTTTCTTTTAATAGTGTAGGTACTTAACAGTCAAATCAGATGAGAATTTTATCATTAAAAAAAACCTATAGTTTCCTAATGCTGTATGCGGACAGAAAGATTGGCCTAATGGTGAAAGAAAAGAGAGAAGCTCTTTTCTTTCACAATATCCCAATTAATTGGGGTCGGCATAATATGTCTTTTCCTTCCACATTCATCTATTCTAACATACATTTTCTGTCACACCACAAATCATCATATCATCCTTCACGCAATCAATCCATCTTTTTTTGATCTACCTTTACATCTATAACCATCCATCTTGTAGTTTAACATTCTTTTTGTCACGTGATTTTAATCCCTCCTCATTATATGCCCATACCAACTTAGTGTTTTTCCTCTCAATTTTTCAGTCACGAGTGCAACTTTTAAACTTAGATGAGTCAAAAAGCATATTAATGTATTTGAAAACCACGGGCCAGAGAAATAGCCTGGACTATTGGAGAGCTCGCGTGGGGCTATGGAAATGCCAACACGTAGAGGCCCCTTGACAAATTTAATGTAAATATGGCGTGACACTGACCGGCGATTATCTCTATCTACACCATATAATGATGCACCCAAGGACCAGCCCCGGTCAGTGTAGGACTGTTGTGGGAAATGAGAATAAAAAGAACCGGGCTTTTGGGGTGAACTGCTAGTGGTACTAAGGATCTGGGAAAGTGGGGACTATGGCGTCTACCCATCGCCATGTTCGGGAAGCATGGGAAAATGGCCAGACGGTGACTCGGCACTTTATGGCCCGTGGTCTTTAAAGACATACACATATAATATATAAATATATGTTTATATACACATATAAATATATGTTTATTGAAGTTAAAAGTTTTCTAGATTAATTCAAATAATTTTGGTATATTCTGACATCCAGTTGTTACTTCTCGCTATTTATCATGTTATGCATGGCAACACCACCTCCGACCCCAGCTAACGAGGGTCACTGCAGATTTGTCTACTTAATGCCACGTGTTTGATTGCTATCATTGGTTATCATCAATTTTGGGATTTCGAGACTGTTGCCTTGAAACACATGAATTGAACGATGTATTTTAACATTTGTAAACAAAATACTAGACTTAACTTTTTAATCTTTTATATAGGTGTGACTAAGATTTTTCATAGCTCCGGTAAAATTTACATGTGTATTAATTAAACTACAACAGTTTTTAATTATTTTATGTTATATTTTAATTTTTAAGGAACCTTTGTCTGATGATTGTAAAATAAAACCCTAAATTAAATCAGATTTAAAGGATGTAATATGTATCGATAGACTAACAAATGGTAATAATTTTTCATAAATTATATTTTTATAAAGTTTTGAAATTTTGAATTGTAGGTAATCATGTTGGAATCTTCAACAAATAGTTTTTATTTATTTGGTGTAGCATAGTACTGGCCACTAAATATACTAAATGTTTGAATTTAGAACATAGATGTTTTTTTTTGTTTTTTATCTGCTTTTACCCTCCATTATTATTAAAATCGACATTGTATTGCGCACGTGCAGTTTTCTTTTATAATTAATATAATTACAGTTCACAACAAATTAATTTTAAAAGAATTGTTTAACATATTGTAATGTATTTATTACATGCACATTTAAAATATATTATATACAGCTTGATTTACAAATAATTCTGTATCAGTCCTTAATCACCGTTAGCTGGACACTTTACTAAACCGGTTTCTTTATGTTGCATATATTAATTTAAAATTATACCGCAAGTACTTCTATATCGCATCCTGCACATATTGTCCTTGAAAATATCATATATTTATTCCCGTTTGGTAACAGACTGAAGCTTTAACTTTACATTTTCACCGCCAAAAATAGCTCAAATCTCTACCATTCATCACTCAGCTACAAAAAAATGTCCAGCGTTGAAATATCAAATAGCGAGAGCACTATTACATTTTTAAAATCACTTCCCACTTTAGCCATTAAATAATTTCGGCGAGCGCCGTCACGTCGACAGCCCTGTAAAAGTAAAAAGCTACTCAGTGCTATACTTTTTTAACGTCTTCACGAAACAGTGTTCATTTAATCCCTTTGTTACTGCGTGACGGGCCTTAAGTAAGTCTTTAATATTACGTTGCAATTTTTAATTAATATAGAGAATTATTATAGAGTTTATTAGAACTATATAAACATGTATAACACATGTACAAATATAACCGAACATAACAAATCCAAACGTAATGCAGAAGATCGTAATTCAATAAAACGCGCAAAGTTCGTCACTATTAGATTCCCGATTACAATACACGTCACGCCCGTATCGTAGTCGTAGCTTGACTGCAACACCTGGCAAATGATTCAGCCGCAAGCGGCCGTAAACGACTACAATAGAACAATAGGCTCTCTAGAAACGTATGCCAATAAATAAGTAAACAAAAGACGATCATAATAGGATTACTATTAGTTCAAATGCCAACGAGCAATAAAATGTGTTTTTACAGATTAGGAGTGGAATTTCTTTTTGTCGGGAACGTTAATCTTCAGGTTGCTTACATTATTTTTGTACAGTTTGTACACTTGCTCTTGCTAGTAGTGGTGGATGCTGGTGCCTTATTGTAGTAAGGTGAAGAAAATACGCCTTGTTGCTTTCAGAGATTCTTGCTAGTACTAGTTGAGCTTGCATAGTGATCCCTGGTTTCAACTTAGTTGATGATGAACTCGTAGCGATGTAATAGTAACTCAATAGCAACTCGATCACAATATATTTGTGAGCGTTATTTGTAGTAATATCAACGATTTTATGTTAATAGACATTTCTTAGGATCGATTATATCATAGATTCATTGATACAACTATGTAGATATAAAAGAGATAAATAGATAGATATAGATATAATAGATAGAAAAATCGCTGATTTTTTTAGTTTTGGAGTACAGCAGATATGCTGACGACCATCTTACCATTTGCAATTTTAATAGTGGTGCCAATGTACACATCGTACAACCAGCCTCGAAGGGGGTACTGGAACATGGTCAATAAAAGCTGAATATAACACAAGTTTGTTATGGCGGCAGGCTTTATTTCAGTAATGATAACCATTTAGACACGCAAATACCTAATCGCTTGACTATGTATTTTTTATCACCTTTTGCAACAGGCCCGGCCGCACGCATATTTTTTCTCATTTCGTACACGAAGTTAATCTCTGCCTCGTTTACTCTTCTCCAATCATTTATGTCTGGCTCAAATATGTATTTTACTTCACATAATATAATTTTTATTTTTATTTATAATACTTCTTGACACATTTGAATGAATTTGAATGACTCAATTTATGTTTCTTTTGATCACTTTAATTGTTTCATCATAATTAAAAGACAGACGTGAAATATCCAATATCAGCATTATGAACGTCCAGCGATGTGCTTTTTTTTGAAAAATTCTGTTACATTATTTTACTAGATAGGTACTTGTTTTTTTTTAAAGAACCGATAAACACATAGGTATGTGTAAGTATTTAGCATATAGCCATAATATTTGACTTGTTCTCAATTTTAAACATTAGTTACTAACATTAAATATTTTAAAAATAGGCCAAAACAATATTTTTTGTACTCAAACGCGAATGCAAATATACCAACCAACTTATATATATATTGCATTACTTATTAACTTTCAACTCACAAAAATAAAGTAAAAATATAATCAAACTTGCACTAAAAACTTTTTAACGATCTCAAAAAAATAGTTCACGGAGAAAAGTTTATATACTTTACACTAATAAAAAAAACAACATTTCATTGCAAATAAATCAGTGAGAGTAAATCAAAACAAAAGCAATAATTCACGGGACTTTACTACACAACAAGCGTTAAAACCAAATCACTCGCTATAGTAAAATCTTCGAAATTTCGTATTTGATGGCTCAATACAAACTCTGTATTCGCTATAACCTGTCAAATAAATCTGCAGCCGATCGCTTGTTTTAACGACTTTGAATGTTTACGTTTTATAGCGTCGTGAAATAGCTTTTGGTAGCTATACGTTCACTGTGCGCAAGCCCATTTAATTATTGTTATTTTAATTAATATCGGTTTTATTACTCGTAGTGCTATGAACAGTAATGTTGTAGGTAATTAAATTGTTGAATCGGGTTAAGCTTTCTTTTCTACGAGGATTTTATTACATAATTGTAAAAAAATAATCTCTATATTACATTTAAGATTATGCATGCACATACACACATATTATCACGTCCGTTACCCATGGGGGTATATACCAGTGACCTGGTAAAGTCCTGTTGGAAAGTCCACGGTATATTTCTAAAAAGTGTATTGCTGAGAGGTTTCACAACATGATCCAAGACTGTATCTTGATAAGTTTTGGCTGAAGTTTTCACTCCTTTTTCACAAAAATGTAATTTTGTGACTCGTTGATAACACACGACCCACCAACCCATCACTGACGCAGAATGATGACCACGGAAAGGTACATTCACACCACATGAGCAGCTTCTTTAGAACTGTGAGCGTACACTTTATCATTATGCTTATTGTAATGTTCTTCAATCGTGAATTTTTTTTCATCGGTAATAATATAATATCCTCTATATTTCTGTGCCTTTCACCTGCGTATCGCGACAGAATGCGTTTTGATCGATCCACTCTCTTTAATAGTAGAGATTGATTTAGGGCATGTCCTGTATATCGACGATTAGCACCGAGCTTCAGGTCTTGTTTTATAATACGCGACAGACTCCTAGCGGGAATCTTCATTTCTCGCGATAAGATTTTGTTTTGTGGTTATATTAAATTTAAAGATCTGCTACGATTTTAATTATATATTAATGGTTTTACAAGGTTAAATATGTATTTTTAGATTTTATATAGCAATTATTGTGTTAATGTTTAGACGTATGTAAGGCGAGTGAAGTGTGTGATTTATGACAGTATAATGTTTTGATGTAATGAGGTTGTGAAATGAAGAAGTTGCGTTAATAGCAAACAGATTTTTTGCTTCCTAATGGGGTTTCGACGAATTCTGGCTTTAACAGCATTAACAGCCTTTGTAGGTCTAACAGCAAGCGGCTGCCCCGATCTTTTCTGGTCTTCGACACTCGTAGTGTTGTCGTATCTGTTGACAGTACGATATACGAACATACGGCTGATACCAAGCTTTTGAAGTGTCTGGAATATGACCGACGGCTCCATACCCACTTTGTGCAAGGCGATTACTGCCATCCTATTTTCTTTAATACCCCATTCCATATTGTAATTTGATAATGAACTCGAAAAAATAGTAAAATGGCGCAAAATCTAAAGAAGTTTTTAAAATGATATACGTGTTTCAAATTCAAAATAATTAAAAACTTGAAAAAAAGAAAAGTTTTTATGTATTTATGGCCAGACTAGTTACTATGGATCCCCACGTGCGACGATCCTGACCAACTTATAGTTATTTACCACAAATAACGCACGTTCGCCTAATGAATTGCAGGAACTTATCAAAAATTGTTATGCAAATGTTAGTGCAGATTTAAAAACCATACAAAGAGTTTGTTCATTTAATTGAATTGAGTTTTCATTCGTTAATTGCTATTATTTTTATCTTATTTTTCAAAAATGAAAGAACGTTAAGTGCATTATTAAAGACAAGGGATGTTTATAAAATGTAAAGTGGGGAGTGAATCGTTTTATTAAAAAGATGGCTTCCTGTAATCACCAAGAGACGCAGTCGAGCCCAGCAAAAGAACTACCAAGGTGAGTTTTTATTAATCAATTCTGTTTATTATTTAATACTAAACAATGGTTTTGAGACATGGTAACCCTATCTCTTGTTCTTACTTCAATATATCTATATCAATATGTATGACTATCTCTGTCCCTCCCAATTATGGCTTACTTCACGAGAATGCCACCATTGTGTCGTCGGATTACGCCTGCGGTGTTAAATAAACAGATATGTAAAAAATAAGGGATTTTGGCAAGTGCAGTGAGTTGGTTATTTTAAATGGCGGCCCCCGTAAAAATTACTGAATTTGATCAATCAGATTGAGCTGGTTTCAAAATATGTGCAAGATATATACTTGTGAAGCCAAGGTGAACGTTCTCAGTCGACGGAGTTTGGGTGAGTGTATTTAATTTATGTATTTATTTACTATACTTCAATCATCATTTACACCAGAACTGTCTCTTTTCTTTCACCATATACCAATTACTTACAAATTTACACAAGAACTGAAAGCAACAAAATTATAATATTAGCTTCAGCGGTTTCATGTGTACGGAATATCTGGTGGTCTTTAAGCCAATAATAATATTTTTCTTTCCTTTTATTGTGTCTCTGTCTTATTGAGTATGCACTGTTTCCAACAACTCCATTAATTCTTCAAAAATAATATACTTCTTTATAAAACTTATAAAAAAAGAACTTAAGTTATAAATACAGTAAGAAATATAAAGTAAAACATTTTTTAGCTAGACGTGTTGCTGGGGAGTTTCTTGCCGTTTCTTCTCCCTAACAGCAATAACACGTTGCGTAGTGGTGTACATAGAATAGGAAGTAAAATTAAGTTTTAACTTATATGTATGACCTTCAAAAAGTGTTCTCTAGTGGAACTTATTTTGAATAAAAACTTTTGAATTTTGGATTTGAATTTGAATTTGCCATGAACTTCTCTAAAGAATTCTCAAAAGCATAGTCGACTCGTCAGAAAAATATTTTTTTTTTCTTTTTAGTTATGTAAATACTTGAATTGTGTACACACAGGAACGGAGGATATCCAAAATGAAGGGTATAAATTCGTATAATTCTTTTTTACAATAATTCGTTACGCTGGTAAATTTTAAACGTATAGAATGAAGTGACTTGAAGTTCGTAAAAGTGACTTTTTATCTGTCACTGCTAATTTGACGTTTACGTATATTGTGAATGTCATTTTTATTGTCGATGGCATCTATCCAAAAGGCGAAAGGTGTTGGAGCCAGAACCAAAATTGGCGTATTGTGTCTGAATAAATTGCTTTAGAAAAAAATATATGAAACACGTTGTATGTTCCTATAATATACGAGGGTTGTTCTGGATTTCCCAAGGATCCACTCATCACATCCTGACTTAGTGACAATGGGATCACATTGAGATTATTATACTCTTTCGAATAAAAAAAATGAAAATCGGTCTACTATTAAATCATCATGTAAGTAACCACGTTATTATACACATACTATTAGAGCTGTTCGTTCTGTGAATCATAAACACATATTTGTGCTTTGTAAGCAATACCTTTAAATAGGCTGGGAAACTTTCCCAGCTAATATATCGCTTTAAAACGTTTGTGAAATGGCTGCTGTGAAATGTAGTAACTCAGAGCTCCAGCGGCGGCTGATTATTCGGTCAATTTCAGAGGCCCTACTAAGTGTACTCATAATATTCAAAAACGAATTAATTTACTTTGGAATACATTGCCTGTTCCTGTCAGACAAGCAAAATCTCTATTAACGTTTAAGAACATGGTCAAGAAATACTATCTGCAATATAATGATGATATGTAATTTTATATAATTAGTATTATATTGCACATTACTATATGTTTATTATGTTTAATTTGTTGCATTTTATTACTATATCATCATCGCCACTCCTAATCAGCAATATTCTTTTTTTGGCGATAAGACCGCTCTTTATACACAATTAGAATAATACTAGTTCGTAAGTTTTCTGTAATGGTGTACATTAAAGTTTTATCTATCTCTATAATTTAAATAAATTTATTATATAAATAACATTTTACTTAATTGAAAATGAATGTGTTTAAAAGTGGAATCTTACAGATTACTCTTTCATGAGTCTACCACAGCTTCCAAAGCAATTTTAAATAATGTTAAAGAAAAGCGGTGCAACAAACTTCTCATTAACATGTATTAACTTTATAATTATTATGTATTCAACAATTAATTTGCTATATAAATTTTTTTGTCCTTTTCTTGCGTATAATTTTGACAGGTATAGCTTTGTCAACCAATTTTTTTTTATTGTGGTGTGCATATTTTGAAGTCCAAAGATTTTCTATCAAGTGTAGATGTGTCTGGACTTATATATGTATTAAATTTATACATGTGAATTGTCTTTTATCTACTTCACCTACTTCCCCAGATTAGTTAAGAATTACTTTTAAGCTAGGTTGCCTGGAGGAGATCGCTTTTAGCGATAAGACCGCCTTTTGTTTTGCCAAGAAGTATTTTATTATGCATTTTGGTGAACAATAAAATGTTATCTAATTTTCCATTCGACTTCCCACAGTAGTGGCCATCCATTTTCGTCCACAGCCGGATGTAAAATCAATACAATGACTGCAGTGAGATCACAGACATTTGCTTCAAAACACATTGAATCAAAGTTTATTTTCCTTTTTACTCTTACAAGGTGTCCGTTCACACGACGTTGTTTATGTATGAAATCAAGATATTCCAGCATGGCGTTCCGTTTGAAGTTTCCTTTGGGTGAATATGTTTTGACAATCTGTTTGTTTCTTTAAAGCTTTGTATCTTTTCGTATTGTTGTATTGATTTTGTTATCGAACTAGCATATGTCTGCGAAACTTCGTTCGCGTTGCGATATAGTAATAGCAGGTCATCCGTACAGGAACGGAGAAATAATCCAATTTCCTGCAGCTGGGCTGGCCCACTGCCACTATTTGCCCGACTGAATGGCTACTACCCCTGGTCCAAAGTATGCCGTCATAACAACCTTGGGTTGTATTCCGGAATTAGTGGCCAGGTTCCAGTCTTCCTTTAAAGAGCGGCAGCTTTGGTATGCCAAATGTCTATAGGTGACGGACTGCTGAACTCGCGCAATAAAAAAAGCTACTAAAATTTTATACATTTATTTCGCGTGCTTTCGCTTATAATTATTTATAAGATTAGCGTGGTGTACCCAACACATCATTGGTATTTTCGATACCAGCGATTTTGAGGAGATCGTAATATCAGAATTGGGACCCTGGCCTTAGGCGACCGTTATAAGTTCTTTTTATATCTAGAACTAATGTCATATTTCATACTTGAGTAAAATTCGTTTAAACTTGTAAAATCGAAAAATTCAATCTAACTTCATAGGAATAGGACGTGCTTCCTTGCTTCTCTCGACAACGGTAGAATAATATTTTTGTAAAACTTAGACTTTTACTTTGACGATAACATCTGATGTATATACAGTACATTGTAGTCAGTACATGTGTTGAGAAACGTATGACACACGTGCGGTTGACTTTTACAAACACGGGCTAACATTCGTCTAGTAGTTTGTAAAAACAATCTTAAGTACTATTAACATAAAAAAATCTTCATTTCTTTCATGGTAGTATAAACTATACAATGAAATACACACTCCTGTTAAATTTTCATCCATGTAAAATCGAGTACTTTTTGGGAAAAGATGGATGAGTTTATTCATAATCACAAACAGACGCCTCAACATAACGATTTCATTTGCGATTCATTTTTGCCAAATTGGCTATGGAACCTTACTGAATGGCATGCGTATAATGTATTGTTTATCATCACGTTTAATAATTACATCGATGGAAGGGAAATTCGAAAATTGCGGATAAACGGATGTAATAATAGGCCCTCCATTGTTCCGCCCGCGGCCAAATAAAGGCAATATCCACTAACGGGTTTGCTATATTGTATCATCATTAACCATTGCGGCGATATCGCTGTTACTTGTCGACTTTTTTTAATATTAAGTATATTTAAGTCCTTATCATCGGTTAATATTACCACTAACTATGTGTAACGAACATCATCAAATAAAAATTAAAAATATAGTCATTCTCGATAATTTGATACATAATCTCTTGAATATGAAATGTTTTCCCGGTTCCTTGAAAAACATTTAATAAATTGTATAATATTAATTGTTCCTATCGGTAATACGAAGTGGAAGGAATAAGTATCTTCCCCGCCATGGTGTATTAATTTAAAGTCCAGGCTTCCCTAATCTCTATAATTTGAAGATACCGATACCAGCTGTTCAATTTGCCCCTGTGGATTAGGATGTGAAGAAAAATGAAGAAGAACAGCCGCTACTTCTAGTTACATTGAGCGAAGCAAGGAGATCTCTTACTGGCCTACGCTTCTGCCTTCAGAACCGACTCAAGTGATAATTTCTTCTCAGCTCTCACCAATATCGAAAATTAATTGAACAATGATAAACTGAAGTCGCTCACTCAACAGAAAATTACCGACTTCTTTTCAAAACTAACATATTTTATGTGAATAAATAAAATTACGGACTTCTTTTCAAAATGAACAATTGTGACCAATCGTATACATTTTAAAAGAATAAAACACGAATTTTGTTCAAACTCTTGTTTACTTGGTTTTTCTCCTCTCTCTCTTTTGGTTATAGACTCCCGTTATTTTCAATTCTTGGTAATTTTAAATTTTTCTCTGGTCTCTTGACTGTCAAATTATCGAGAATCGACTATATATTAAAATAAACTAATAAAACCTAAATACATCTAATCGTAAATTGAATAATACTATAAGTATAACTACAAAATACATACAATACATTATAGGGGGAACAGACAGTATATACAGCCAGGCTTCTTCACAGCGGCTTGGAAAGTTTGACACATCGGTTATCTCGACGTGCAGGTTGCATTACGATGTTTTCCTTCACCGTTATTAGCACGTGGTAATTGTAACAATATGCACATTAGATCAGAAAACTGACTAAGTGGTGCATGCGTTCCGGCCACGATTAAACCCGCGCCCTTTGAGTTTGGGACTAGCCATTACGCTTCCACGATTTTTTTTTACATCTAGTATAACTACAAAATATTGGGCTGCAAGTAACGTTCCCGAAATGCTAGCTGGATTCTCAAGTTAGATGGCAACGCTGATGCGTTTCTCGAGCTGCGAGTCAGCCTTTTTGTCACGTCAACCCTCAATCAGTCGCGTTGATAGGCCTCAATAGTGATGATGAGCCTCAGGGTCTCCACCTCGAAAATAAACAAATATATATTCACTATATTTAATACATTTTCTAAAAACAACTTCAAAATTTATATTAATAGCGAGTGTGGCTGTTAATAGAAGTTTTGTACTAAAGAAAGAAAACTGTTTTTCGACGCCCTAATACTTAGTACTATGGTCGCTTTCTAATTTATCAATGCAGCAGTGATGCGGAATCGGTATACTCGATACAAGATTTGTTCTTAGTTTCAGTTATTATTTCTAATTGATATTAAACATAAAATGACAGTGATGTTTATCTAGCTATTCTTATTGCAATTAAAGTATATTATTATGAGCAAACGTAATATGTCTCGCGCTCGCCGTAACTTTCGCTATCAATGGAACACAAGCTTAAAAGCGGTTTGCAATAAGACGACGTAATAGCGAGCGTCGCGCTCGGTCCGGTGGTCCGCGTAGGGCCTTAATATCCGCATTCGGTGTATCCGGGACGCGGATCCGGTATCCCGGGCCGAATCGGAATTGGTCCATCAACATCCTATTATTGATCGGCTTATCTTCTCATATTACCGTCATTTGAACCAAAACGCAAAGTAATCGAAATTCCAGAATAAAAATATTAAAATTCTAAAAAGTGTGGTGATCGGACGAGGCAACGTTGCCAGACTTCGAGGCAATTTACCCATAGTAGAAGGTGAGAACTTGGCAAACACTCAGACTGCTTACCTAATGGAAGGTAATATCTTCACCTATAGACGGTAGCAGCACCAAAGGTGCTACAGATGCACAGCTGCTCTCTATAGGGAGACTGGTGGAGCCTAGCTACTAAAGCCGAAACACAACTCAAAGTTGTTATGGTGGCAAACTCTAGATCAGGGGTGGTAGGCATCCAGACGGGTAAATACCTTACCACCTGGGTGTGGATGGCTTTGTCGCCTCTTACAACAGGTCGCCCGGGTGCAGGAAATTGTATTCTTTGTCCGTTCCTGCACGGATGACCTGCTACTATGTCGTCAAAATATCCGGACATTAGCGTATGTATATACGGAGGAGTCTGAAATTTCGCACACATAGTTTATATAGAGAAGGAGTGCAAAATTTATATATTATTTTTTTAATTATGCATAAAAAAAATCAATAAAATAAACTGGAGAGGTGTCAAGGGACACCCGGATGGAACGAAGTTCCTATCGATTAATTAGTGAAGGAATTGTAATAAAAATTTATTTTTTATATATATATATATATATATATATATATATACACTTACATATATATATATATATATATATATACATATACACACACATATATATATATATATATATATATATAGAGGTATATATACATATATATACGTATTAGGGTGATCCAAAAAAAAAAATCTTAATTTTTTTTCCAAACAGGCTCAAGTTTCTTTTGGGTGTAAAAAAAATTCTGTGAAAAGATGAGCCCTTAATATTAATATTAAGATTGTCCTCACCGCATTTTTTTAAATCCCATAAGAATAACAGGAATTTTTTTTTGTTTCTTCTGATTTTTGTACCGTTCAAACGACTGGTTGACTGATAAATCGCTGTTCCAATCTTTATAGATAATTGAACGCTCTACAAAAAAGGTCTGATAACATTTTTTGATTTGTCCACGCGTTCAAAAGTTATTCAAGATCAAAGTTCAATTGTTCAAAAATTTGATCGAATTTTATAAATTACACCTAAACTGTTGGTTTCAGTGTCAAAATAAGGATCAATTTGTTTGTCAAATATAATACAGTCCAGAAGGATTTATTTGAAGGCAAGCAGTGAGCGCGAAAACTAGCGTTTGTACACTAGCACGTATGTCGTTCGTTCGTGTTGAAGGCGTGAGTCGGACTGTAGCCGAAAATCAAAAATCGACTAATATATGTATATATATACGTATATATATACATATATACGCATATATATATGTATATATATACACATATATACGTGTATATATATATACATATATACATCGACCACATCATCATCGACTACACCGACCACACCGACCAAATGCACCAAAATGACAAAAATGCCAAATTACAAAAAAGTGTCGTTACAACATTTGGTGTGTCGTTACAACTTTTCTAGTCTTAAAATTTTCCGTCTAGCCCCCTTTCGCCATTCGCACCGCGCGATAAGGAACTTCGTTCCAAAAAACATTACGCACCATTACCATGTGTTTGACACACACACGCATATATACTTTTTTGTTTATTGTTAAAGTCAAATTAACAGTGTAGCCTTGGCGAAATCTGTGATTATAGAAGTACAGTCTTTGACAACAGAACCTTAATAATGTTCAAACTTATAATTTAAATTAATTATGGTCGAATTTCGACCACCGGGCAACTAGTTTTATTTATTCCGCGAACAACAATGATCTGGAGGGAACTTCCCACCGCGGTAGCCCTTTGCGCTATAACATGGGGTTTCTTAAGAGAGCATTATAAAATTTCTTAGAGGTCGGCAACGCGTTAGCGACACGGCTGGTGTTGCAAACCTTCATATCCAACAGTAACCACTTTCCATCAGGTGGGCCGGCTGCCTGTTTAACTGTATCAGGCAATAAAAATAAAAAAAGAAACGGGCGTATTACATACTTTTAAACATTGCCACCACGCTACTGAAATCGGTAGGACGGTATGGGAGGGCGACATCGTGGTGACTGAGCGGCGGCGGTGCCGTGCCGTGCGGTCAAATAGGTAACACTTTTTTTTTTTTTGTCAACACTGGGGGAATGCGTTTGTACATATCCTTAGGCCCCGGGGGATGTCACTAAGGGGTATGTGGGACTCCCGGCTGTTGGTGCATGCACCGACTGCCAGACTACCCACTAAACCTTCCAGCGTCCCTCCGCATAATAATGAGGTGCCACGGGACCGTAACCATGGGTATGACTGCCGTGTCACCTCGATGCAAGCCGACAAGGGGGGGGCTAGGACACCCCACGGCACTGGGTGTGGCTCGTCGGGAGGGTCTCCTGACCCCCCCGTCCCACTATGTTATGGGGAGGAGATGAGCAAAGCGCCGCCTGTGAGCCCCTGTTCGCCGTCTGCGACGGGGGTCCGCCTGCTCGTCCTCACCAAATAGGTAACCCTAAAACGCTGTTAAAAATAACTTGCGCAACACAACATTTAACATGTTAGTTATTTTGGTTGTTAAATTATGACTGTACACAGAACATAAACCAGTGGGGGTATTAACTGCATGTGCATCCAATATATTTTGTGGTTGGGCCCTACCATTCATACTCGTTAATGAGATTATGTGATCGCGTGTAATTAAGGGTTAAATAATCATTTGTGATCGCTACCCTTTCGAGGGGAGTTTTAGATGTTCCTTTTTTAATAAACACAAATAGACTTCAAACTGAAAAGCTAAAATTCAATATTTCATCTTGAAGTTGGTGCATTTTGCAATTTGGTTGCTATTATACTTGGCACCGACTTGAAGATGTTGTTAATTTTTTGTTTAGTTTGAAATTTGTTAAAAAACATATTTTCTACTTTTCAGAAGTAACTGAAATAGATTTAGAAAAGAAAAACTAAGCTTTTATGAAAATTGTGCAAGTGGCACGCGTGTACACGTTTGCCTTTCGAAGAGTTTAGGAACTCGGCGCTCTTAAAAAGGCTTCCTCTCGATTTCCCTGCCATGCACTCATCAGATCTTGTCTTAGTGACAATGAGAACACCTCAGGAGTATACAATTTCGAAAAAAGAAAAAATGGAAATCGGTGCACAATTGACGGAGTAATCGCATAACAAACAAAACAAACAAAAATAACTGTGCACTATATATAAGTTATAAACTTAATATAGAAAAGTTAAACGATCCAGGTGTACTGTGAGAAGCAACGGAACTCCTCGGAGCAAATGGGCATACGTGAGCGGAATCAGGTATACCGCCCTAAATACGACCGACTAAATAGGAGCAAACAATACAATTGTTTAGTAGACACTGGCGAGGAAGTGGTTAGGACGGTTCTTAGAATTTTTCACCTGTAGCATGACAAGAATATAATTAATAGCTTGCTCAAATTCGGAAACTGTGGCCTTGGGATTAATCGTTTATATGTTTCTTTACAAATTAAATAAATACTAATGGTTGCCCGTGTTCGAAATCGACCTTAAGATTCTGTCGTCAAAGACTATGCTATATAGTAGTAAACTTTTAACAATCCAGTCCATAAGCTCAAAATGTATTATTTGTATTGATTGTAATTTGCTTTGTGAATTAAATAAATAAATAGCCCCTCAAGTATAAGACTATAAGCAGAATACTGTGGCAAATGATGGTGGAACCATTAGTTAGTTTAAGAACTTTTAGAAAAAGCTAGAAAATTCTGGAAGGAAAAAACAAGGACGGATATATTTTAGAAAGGGATAGACGATGAACGAAAGTTCTAGAATAGAAAGTTCGGGAAGGAAAATTAAGAGATAGATAGATGTTAGAAAGGCATATTTGTATAAAAGAAAGTTCCCCAATAGAAGGTTCGGGAAGCAAAAGACAGAGATAGATATATCTTTAGAAAGGGACAGATAGTAAATATTAGGTTGAGGAAAAAGTTTCTTCGCATTTTATTTAAAAATTCAAAAGGTTTTTTATAAAGTTTATTTACATTTGACTCAAGTATGTAGGTGCCATTTTGTTGGATAACTTTTCGCCATCTTGTAGGTAGGGACGTGATCCTATTGCTATAAAAATTTTGGGGCTTCTGATCAAAAAACTGCGTCAAGTGGTTTTGGCAGTCCTCTCGTGATGTTAACCTGACACTGCCTAAGGAATTCTGCAGAGACCGAAACAGGTGAAAATCTGAAGGTGCAAGGTCAGGACTATACGGCGGATGTATTAACATCTCCCAAACAAACTCTCCTAATTTTTGCTGAGTGGCTAAAGATGTGTGAGGTCTAGCGTTAATGATAATGATTAATTCCGGCGACTTTCTTTCAACTTTTTGCTTTAATCTCATCAGTTGTTCGCAGTACAGTTCAGAATCGATGGTCCTGCCTAGCGGTAACAGTTCATAATGAATAGTGCCCTTCCAATACCACCATGCACACAGCATCACCTTGTTGCGAGTTAATCCGGGTTTCTCCACAGTCTGTGAAGCCTGACCGGCCTTTGACCACGTTGTTTTTCGCACGTTCTTGTCATACGAGATCCACTTTTTATCACCAGTTATCAGCTTCTTCAAAAATGGTTCGGTTTCATTACGTCGTAATAAAGAATCACAAATGAGTACACGGTTCATTAGGTTTCTTTCAGTGAGCTCATGAGGCACCCAAATATCGAGCTTTTTTGTGTACCCAGCTTTTTTCAAATGTGCCAAAACCGTTTTGTGGTCCATTCCCAGTTCTCCAGCTACATCGTAACTACTAATATGCTGATCTTGCTCCACTTTTTCAAAAATGGCATCAATTTTGTCCGTAGCAGGGCGACCAGAGCGACGTGCATTTTGATATCAAAATTTCCGGATTGAAAACGCTTAAACCAAATTTGCATTACTCTCACAGATACTGCATTAGGTCCATAAACATCACAATTTTTTTTCGCGGCTTGTGTTTCATTTTTACCTTTTTTGTAGTAAATTTTTTAAATGTATCGAATTTCTTCATTAGATTCACTCATTTTAACAGTAAGAAAACAAAGGAAAATCACACATTTTCCTAATTTGAATTTGGAATTGTCTTCTTTAAAATTAAAACTTTTTAATGATACCAAAAACCAGCCAGATACAAATGGTATAGCCAAAGAGATCTTATTACAAGTTCATACATACTATATGCGAAAATACTTTTTCCCCAACCTATTAAAAGAATAACGAAATTATGGGTTCTAGAAGATTCTTTCGGGTATATAAGCAGCGTAAGGCGCGCCTACCGGGCAGTTTAGAGTTGAGTTGAGTTCAAGACGGCGAAGCGACAAGTGCGATACGGAAGAGTTCGAAGAGAAGGTTAATAGAAGACAGTGACGAGTTAAGTGGTGAATTTAGTGACAAGTTTGGTGGACAGCTAAGCTTAGTTTGAGAGACGAACCAGAAGCGAGCTACATGCGGTAATATCGGAGGTGAACACTGCAGTAGCGGGAGGTGATCTACGCAATATCGGCGACGGTATTGTAAGCGAGACACCTTATCGTCGGATCTATCCATCGTTAGTGGTTCGTATAGGGGCAACCCTGTAGAAAGGTCTTACGTGCGGCTGTGTAAGTCAATAAAAGAGTTAAATTAAAAAACTGGTGTTTTCTTCCAATCTTAAGTGTGTGCCCCCGCACGCACGTAACATTACTCAGCCTAGATCGTCTTCTATGGGTAAGATGCCCAGAAGGCTAACTACGTTTACACATTGGAATGTCAATTACATACATACATACATATTGTCACGCCTGTTTCCCATTGGGGTAGGCAGAGACAATGGATCTCCACTTGTTATGATCTTGACAAACACTTATGTCAATTATGTATCTATTAAATACTAGTGGACGCCTGTGGTCGATATTCGACCATATAATTAATGTCAAAGACTATCTCTTCTCTCTCTCTCTTACTATCTACTCTATATTTACAGATTTCGTCAAGACTACACTGTTAATTTGACTTTAACAATAAACAAAAGTTGTTTGTAATGATTTTTTTATTTATTTAATGTATTTTTTTATGTAGGTATAATTTTTAAAAAATATTAGCATTCTGCACTCCTTCTCTATATAAACTATAAGTGTGCGAAATTTTATGCTCCTTCGTCCACGTAATTGTCGTAAAAATGGGTACGAAGTTTTTGCTATGTTTTTGCTTCAGGTATTAATATATAGATAATATAAAATAAACAAATTCCGAATGAAGTGTTAGATCTGCCCTTCATTAAATTTAAAGCTAAATTGAAAAGTACCTTGCTTAGAAAGGCATACCTCACTATTGAAGAATAATTAAATGACAAAACTGCATTTACGTAGCGGCTTGATCTAGCCTTTTATACTATCTTCTGTGTAATGTTTATGCTTTGCATAACATGTACGGAATCTGTTTTTGTCTTTGAAAAGTATTTGTAATATAAATTATGTATGTGTTTTTTTAAAAGAGCCTGAGATAGATAAATAATTATTATAAAAAAAATGTTTGCTAGATATGTTGCTTGGGAGTTTCTTGCCTTTTCTACTCCTTTAAACAGTGATTAATTTTCATATTTATCTGAAACGCAACCGGGATTTAATGCTAAGACACTGATGAATTTTTGAAATCGATCCAGTAATTTTTGAGTTTACTCGTTACAAACATACAAAAATACAAATCTTTCCTCTTTATAATATTAGTATAGATTGTGTATTTTTTTTAAACCAAAAACTGTAGTTAAAAAGGCAGCTCTATATTATATATAAAGTGAAATAAAAAAAAAACTAAATCAATTTATTGTCAAATTATACAGAAATAAAGCTTACGTAGGTTCCGCACTAGGATTAACCTGTATCGTGCATAAAATAGTTGCTCTCTGTGGCACAAATAAACCATGAGATTTCTGTGCCACATTCAAATATGCTTTATGTATATGAATGGAAATATATTGGAAAATAATTAAAAAAACTGCTATTCACTGTTGTACATAGGTACACCTATGTATACATATATACCTACATGTATACTTACGGGGCGCACATGCGGTGAGTGTGGCATTATAATGATATGATAGATGCCTATACACGTATATACTTTCTCACAAACAGCTGCTTACGTATTCGTCCGATTTCGGAGCAGCTCGTCTCGATCCGTGCGACCTTCGTACAGTCGTACCATATACATACACGTTAAGCGAACGCTCGGCCGAGCTACATAGGTAGCGTAGGTAGGCGGAGTGGGGGGTGTTAGGTTTTATTTTCGTTACAGAATTTCTTGATTCGGTCGCCGCGCTCAAAGCCCGCGATATAAGCTATGCAATAGCTTAAAAATCTTCTCTATTTGATTCTACCTCTACAATCGATTTGTGATTCTGGTTTTCGTATGGCAGACATATTAAATCAAATATTATAAAGTTCGCCCGCGTGCGAAGCGCCCTCGGCAGCGCCATAATTCATATCGGCCGATAATCGCGCCATAACTTACCGCGGTGCAGCTCTGCACCGCTAATACCCAAGTGGGATAATGTCCCTGTGATCAGTTTTAAAACACGAATTTATTACCGCCACTAAGGTGTTATGTGCCGATTTATGGCGATGCTCACTTTTATGGCGCTTTGATTCAAATTTCGAAGTGGTGGGAAATTCTACAGGGTTTATTATTATGTCGCCTGTAATACGGATAGTAACTTATGACGGACAGTACTTATTATACGAGTAAATGGGTCCTTTCTATGTGACCATTTTGATAACGTATTCACGACCACCTCTAGAGAAGATACTCGTATACTTTCACTTTTCGCAAGAACTTAAAGAATTACCTCTTAGATGAGCAACGGAAACTAGAAAACGTTAATATTAATCTTTCTTATAGATTATAATTTTTGTCTTCTGCCTCTAACAATACTATTTCTATTTATAAATATGTAATATATATCATGTGTATCATAATTATATATGTAATGAGTATTAATTTTATTGGTATCCCCCAAATATTTGTTTCTAATTCTCTGAGTACTAATTATTATTGTTTACATTAACAGTATGTATATCTATAATTGTCATTTATTATTATTCAGAATAACAGTGCAACATCCGTCCATCGTAGGGTACAGTTGTCTTTGCATATATCTGTATCGTTGTGTGCTGACCAAAAAAACGTATTTTCTTTCTTTCTATATAACCTGTTCTAGAGAATGGTCGACAGAGCACTAAGTATTCGACGAACCGCGAACCATTGTCTTAATCAAAGTGAATTATAACGTAATCACATTTTTTTTATAGCTGGAGTACAACAAAGAGGCTGACGACCTACCTGGTGGAAAGCGGTTACCATCGCCTATGTAGCACGTGCTGCTAATGTGCTTGGCCAATAACGCTGGAACACAACTCAAAGTTGTTGCGACGGCATATTCTAGATCAGGGGTGGTAGCCATCCAGAGGGGCAAATACCCTTTCCACCTGGGTATTAGTTGTTTTACTGACTCTTATGACATGCCGCCCGGCCGCAGGAAATTTTATTCTTTTACAAAAGTGTTCTATTACTGATGTTGTTTCAAAGGAAAAAAATAGCCAAAGGGTTTATTTATAACGCCATCTATAAATTAATAGTAGATTAATACATGAGAGGTGAAAGTGACCTATTTAGGCACGAGTAGTTTCGCGCATGAGCGTAGCGAGGGCGCTAATAGTTCGAGTGCCTAAATATCTGAGTTAACTCCTCTTTTTATTTCGAATACGAAGAAAGTAAATAAAAACCTGATTAGTTAAACAAACAACTACTTCTCTGATGAAATCAGGCATTAAATCCATATCTAAATCTGATGTACTTTCTTCATTAAATAATAATAATAATCGGCAGACAAACACACATATTGTATATCCCAAAATTAAGCAAGTTGCGCTTGTATTAGGGATAACATACAACGGAGTACTCTGGGCCGATCCCAGACACCCAGACCATAGCAAATAACGGAGAAAATACGTTTCCGAAATTTACTATACCAGGAATCGAACCCGGAGCCTCTGCGTTCTAGTGAGGTAGACCGGCAAAGGCTTAGCCCGCTCAACCACAGATGCCGTAAATTATCCGTATAGTAAATTTCTTTGTGTGTGGCATTCTACCAACCAGTATTTTTTTGGTCATTGATGATGGTAAGCATTCAGCTCAAAAATTTATGTTAATTAAATAATAATTTAGTGAAAAATAATATATAAGTATAAAATGATGGTAAAAAGTTGATATATTTTATTAACATTTATGCCGTTATTTAATAGTGGCTGTAAAAAAGTTGAGACATGTGTCGCACATATATAGATATGTGCGACTCATGTCCCAACTTTTTGTATGTATGGTTTGCATAGTTTTCTAAATTTTTTTGACAGCAGGGAGAATCGTTTCCCAGGGATGTAAAGTGCTGTTTTCATTCAGGCGTACTTTCAGAATATGAAAAATGAAATTGTATTTTTTTAGCTTTATTGCACTGTTATCTTTTATATTAATGTACGCTACGTTATCTTGAAACATATTCAGCCGGGATACCTCATCAAATGTGAAATTTCGTATTCCGCCCGCGTGTATTGTCTATTTATCACGCGAAAAATTTTCAGCTGAAGAATATAATGCGGACACGTGTCACTCGGCTTACACGTGATGCAAATGACAAAGGTTTTTCGCTCACAAAACCGCAAAAATTCCATATATTTGACACGCGCCGTGCATAGGGACGCGGCTCGCGGGATGAATCTCAATCGCGGATCGTACGCCATGTTGATTTATTAAAGTAATGAGACAGAAAGAAATAAAAATATTGTATTCAGGACAAAAACTAAGTTAATATAAATAGAAATAAAAAAAAACAGAAGAAACAAAATTAGGCCTAAATTAGACCCAGCTTCAGCATAATGCTGGCCAACAAGGACTAGCGCTGTTCTTCCGTCTAGGACCATAAAGTGAAGTCACTGTAGACAATATAGCACACAACAATTAAACAATAAATTATAACACCACACAAAGTCACAAACACACAACTAACAACAAAACTTATACACATGCTCACACCAACGCGCACTACCACCGCATTGCATTACACGCACACTTCACAAACAAACCAAGACACAAAGAGACAGTCCAGTTATTACGGGCTAAGATAATAAAGCGATTAAAAAACGTATACAGGTTTTTACTAATTTTAGCAACTTAAAAGGTACTTTTTATTACTATATTGTTGTCGTTATTGAGAGTGCGTGTAATGCTATATAGAGTGTATCATTATATGGAAGACAAGCTAAACCAAACCAAAACCAAGTGACGTCGACGCTTAAGGCATTTTATCGTTAAATAGACTGACGTTACGTGGAGTTTACACTCTACATTCATCTCCATAGATATACATGACGCTAAAAGCTCTATTTTTGTCACTTACCCCTAAACCTTTAAAAATGTGATATTTTTTGTGCACATAAATCATTTATTGACGAAATGTGAAATATGACTTTATATGAGTCGCGACGTGATTCAATCTCGCGGCATGATTGATACTCAGCGCCATCTCCAGGCACTACACATAGTCGCAATTTCTCAACCCCTCCTATATTTATACCTTTGCGAAGCGATGTAGCAAAACTCGTTTACTGTTCGTATATATTTTTCCTATAAAGGTTCAATAAGATTTTACGTAACTATAACACTACACACACATACCCTTTTTTATTTTTTTTACCAGGGGACATCCATTTGAGGACTAAGCCGCGACAAGGGCAGAACCTTGGGGGGATAATTCGCGACCTAGTGTGGGATTCGCCAGATTGGGGTGGCACTAGCATGCCCGGTCAAAACCGGTGCCATTCCTCAGTTAGGAATACCCACTAAAACCCCTGGGTGTTCCGGCCTGCGCCTTATGCCAGGGCTACGGGTATATGACCTAGCCTCTCCGCAGCCCTGGCAGGCGTGGGCCTCATAAGGTCGGCCCGGCATCTTTAGGCTCTGTGTGCGTGGGGCGGTTTGTAACTCACCCCACGGGAAGAGAGGCCAGCGCGCGCGGAACACTCGCGCTCTCGTCTCGACGGCATGTGCGGATGAGTGAGAACCCCTACACACACATACCCACACCAACGCGCACTACCGCCGCATTGCATTACACGCACCCATCACAAACAAACCAAACTACACAAAACGCACCTCCAGCATCATCAACTTGACGCTGTTGCACTTGCCTCATTCGCCTTTCACGGTCGGGATTTAGGTACCACTTTAGTTTTCATCAAAATCGATCTCAAGACTATTGTGAGTGTTATTCGCTATTTCGTATTTGGCCCCGAAGGCCCACTTGCAAAAATTCAATCCTGTATAATTAAGATAGTTATAGATGCATCACCTAAATAATTATAATACTGTTACGATCGACAAAGACCAATTCACACCTGCAGTTTATTACCTTCCCGCATTTGGACTTGTTTTGTTTACTTTGTGTTTAAAATTAGTAATTAGAAAACCAGGTCATTGTGTATTGTAATGTTTATGATAGTCATTAGCCAGGTGTGATTCTTGGAAATTATTGTTACGCGGTCGATATTGTGTCGAGACATATTGTATTTGAAAGTATAAAGCAATGCCCAAACGGAGGGGTGAGGCAGACAAAGCGATAACACAAACGAGGCAAGACGTGAGTACGTTTAGTGACGCACTTTTCGCGTGTTATTGAATTTTGCATTACGTTTGGACTTATTGCGTCCGGTTATATTTGTACATGTGTTATACGTCTTTTATAGTTCTAATAAATTCTATAGTAATCCTTATGGCATTTGAATTCGAGCCCTGCAACTCATAACAATATGTAAAACCATTAAAATCATGGTACATTTTAGATGGAAAACTTTTTCTTTTAAGACCACGAAGCAAAAAGTACTTTGAGTTAGTTAAAACGTGCCTCAGGCGCCAGCAACCTAGCAACCCTTACTTGCGCCGTTTATACGAATGTTCCGGGACACTTTTTAATAAATTCCCAAAGTTGCCCGGGCGAAATGAATGTTGATTCTTGCGGGCGCCTTGTTATAAATCTTTTTCGTTGTTGAAAATGTGTTTTTATAGGAAACGTGCCCGGTGTTGGTACTTAAATTCACTTACGCAGCTGTTCTTGATAATTTACTTTTCATTACACCACTGGATTATTAGAATAGAATAGAAAACACTTTATTGTTCACCATATAAATAATTACAGAATAAATAATTACAATAATTTAACGGAAAAACAAAAAGCGGTCTTATAGCTTAAAGCGATCTCTTCCAGGCAACCTGGCTGAGAGGATACTGTTACCTTTTTATCCGGGAGGTATGTAGAAAGAATTAGACGGATTAGAAGTAACAAGTTTATTTCAGTTTAACAAAACTATACAAGGAACAAAGGTATTTAATAAACAGAACTTAACGTATAAGTATATATAAACTAAGGTGTATGCTTCGAAGGTTAAGGCTCATAATATATTGGGGAAGCTGCCAGAGGGCAAAGCAGAGACGGACGTTTGGGGGAATAAAAATGTGGGCTGTCAGGCAACAGGCTTGAAGGTTTCGTTAAGAGATAGAGATATACTGAGAGGTATTCCGATGTTTTCAGATCAATTTACTTTCGGTGGTGTCAAAATCTAGGTGTTCAAATCAGTTTTATTTAGGGTTTTAGAAGTCGTAGAGTAAATGAACGAGCTTAGCTGGATTCCAAGCGCAGCAGGCGGGAATTACAGGAAGGCTGGGTGCGATACGTCCCGAGCCAACTATGTGGTGATGAGCAGCCTAAACGGCAGGCCGCAGATAAACAGCTCACTAGGTGGGTGAACTTCAGACCTGGAATACGCCGATGTGATGATGTTAATAGCGCGTACAGGCGGCGGTGATTAAGCGAGGACAAGGAAGGTAGATGCTATGCCTTATGGCAATTACAGTTAAATTATGATAAAAGGGGTACAATTTACATTTATAATCTTTGTAGTTAAAATAACCAACATCGAGAGTACGTGCAAAAAGTTGATTAGACCGCGTGACATACACGCCGGGTCCTGTTGGAGAAAATACCGACGTGTCAGGCCATGTTGAGTCGGACACGTGAACAATAGTTTGTTAGGAGAAAAAGAGCACTTACTGGCTTAATATATACGACAGCAAGGCAGGCAAAATGCAGGAGACAGGCGAGTAGTTTTACTCGGGCGGACGAACCGCGTGGCCAAGATCAGCTAACACCGTCCAGATCATGGTACTGAAATGACGTTAGACCTTCAGGTGTGGTAAGAAATAATTCGCCAAAGAATAAGAAAGATGTAAGGTTACTTACAAGAAAGGTAGATGTGCGTCGCTCCCTAGTAAGGTAAAATCGACGCGTGTATCACTGCGGACGACCGGCAGCAGAAAGAAGCTATCAAAATGGTTGCCGTTGTACTTAGGATAAGCACTTCACTATGATCGCTGGCCCAATCGCAAAGCGACGGCTTTATTTGTGCCAATCCCGTTTTGAGACACACTTCATAGAATTCAGAACGAATCAGAAAACAATAATATTGTCGTGTCACGACATTGACATAACTCACATTTCAGGTAGGCAGGCGAGGTAACCGATTCATACCGCCTTGTTAAGGTTGTATGCGATGAATGAACGATATTCCATAGTGAATAACTATCGTTTGAATGAAACAAATTAATAGGTTTAGAATGTGAGAAATGTTTTATTTCTAAAAGAAACGAGGTGGTTTGGGAAAATAAGTAACTTAACGGTGGGACGATGTTTACGAATGGGAATATAATCGTAGTTTAAAATGGCGGGAATTTGAATGGGGATTTTAAGTGAGTAGCGTCGCAAACCGCTACGTCACAATACTTTTAAAAACTTATGTCTAGGTATAGTTAAATTAAAAAGAAGTAAAATAAAAAAGGAACAACAATAAGTACAATGTGGATAGGCTCTCAAGACTCCGTCTTTCAATTAATGGTCTTGGGGACTGATGAAATACCGAATACCAAAACTACGGAATCCTAACTATTAAAAATGTTCATAAAATGAAAACTACTAGGCCAAACTATGTAAAATTTTTATGGGACTAATTAGAAGCTATTCCGCGTCGAACAAAAAAAGTATCACGTAAATCGGATCATAAATCACGGAGTAATCGGCGAACATACATAAAAAAAAAGCAAAAAAAAAAACAAAGATCCCGACGAATTGAGAACCTCCTCCTTTTTTCCAAGTCGGTTAAAAAGTAAAATTTACTAAAACGTGTAGTGTCTTAAATCGACTAAAAATCTATAGCAATACTAAACCCACAAAAACAGCGATTTTTAAAATAACCTAGGATGTGTAACGAAATTAAAGCAACATTTTTCGACATAATTTTAACAATCGCCGACAGGACATATACATATTGTAATACTTTCTAAGTTTTAGCGACTAATATACATAATGAAATCATTAAAATGTAGTTTTATTATAAATTTGTAATGGTTTCTTCAGCTTCTCTTGATTAAATATTGTTCTGTTAATTACCACAAGGTGTTAAGGCTCTTGCTTACAAAATCATAGTCATTGTTATTATAACAAACATTATAGATATAACCTATAAACATAATATGCTGGCAAAATGCGTATGTTGTAAATAAAGCAACTTGATACTTACACGATGTTTGACCTAGTACTAAAAATTATTAGTAAGTATCAAAATTACTCAACATTAATATTGGACTTGCTAGAGTTTAGACAAATTTCCGCAAGTGGTGCCCTATAATTTCTAGTCTAATTGGCCACTCTTTAGTTAGTTGAAGCTTTTTTCATCATTTGACCGCGTAGTACTTAACTTAGATTTTTATTTATTTTATGGCAGTATGCCACTTCAATATACACTTAAAACACACCAGAACGTTTATGTCCTATAAAGAAATATCGATTTCCCCATAAAAGCATTCAGCCATTGGCAGCTGGTCCACATTTAGAATGCCGATGCAAAAGAAATGGGAGTTTTAAATAGATACATGGCTCGAAGGTAATCCGGCGATGTCAGCTTGGGGCGAGACGTCTACACTGATATCTGTTTTAGCGTAGCGTAAACACGGATATAAAGCTGCTGAAAGCTCTACCTACCTACTTCCCACTCCTGTTTCTCTTTTATTTTCAAAGGAAATTTGCACTTTTACGGCAATTTCAGCCTCGTTGTACCCTTTCTTAATTGGCTGTACCTTATATTACTGTTTAACTATTGCCTATTGCAACTCTTATTCTCCGTGCAGGAACGCAAAAAGAATACTAATTCTTGCGGCCAGTAGCCAGTCTTTTGGGCACGTTTTCAACTGACAGCAGTCTGGTACTAAATGTTATAGTTTAATTTTGATTTGTATATATAGTTGTATTTAGTTCAATTCATAAATTAAGTTCTATCTAATGAAACAAATATTTTTCTTATTGTGGTAATTGTTTAATATGCTCTCTGACTAGTTGCAATTATAATGTTATAACTTGTTATCTTCGTACAACGTCAAGGTGGCTTCGGTGTTTTTTTAAGATGATCAACTACCGTATTACGTAAGTCATTTGCCACTTCAATTTAATTTATAGCAATGTAAGATGAATGACAATGCTAAGGGCGGATAAGTGATTTACATAATGTAATCAGCAAGAAACGAGAGCCGATGATTTTAGGAGCCAAGGGCCCCGAAGAGCTTGGACAGGGAATTTTAATTTTATTTAAACCCGGATATCGGCATTATTAACCAAAAGATGCTTTCGTCCGTCTCTCTGTAAGTCTACACACTTCATTTTGCGCAATCCTAGGGATCCCTTCTTGATACGCATATTGCCCTTTACATACTATACATACAGACATACTGTTGTATTTATATATTTGATGTACTGTTGTATGTAAAGATTTGGAAGTTAGTTTGTGAAACTGGTGTATTTATACTATTGGAAGTTATGAAATAAAACCATTCAAAGAGCCAGTTACGTTTTCTTTATTTCGATCTCCTTATGGCACACCCCCCCAATATCTGGAGTACAAAATCTCCGTTAAAAGATTACAAATTAAATAGTTACAATAGTATAACTTAAATAACACCTCCCGGATGACGTTCCAAAACTTTTCTGTCAATAATAATAAATAATGAGGATCTCAGGGATGGAGTCCGTCTAAGACCATCAACGTATGGATTCGCTTGTGATTACTTTAAGAGACAATACCTTCAGAACTGCTTTTAATTATATGGTTGGTAATTAGATGTTTGAGCGCCACTGGTTGTAGAAAGATAGGCCGGCAACCAGTCCAGCCAGGGTATAACTCGTCTGGAGACTCGTAGAGGGGTCGCCTACCGTTCGGAAGCCAGCGTAACTTTTGGGCCCCGTACGTCGCTCCCACTATGGGGAACTTAAACGAAGGCGTGAGGATCGCCTAGGTTTCCGAAGAGTGCCCTGCATGAGAACCACGCGTTTCTGCGATGGTACTCCATTCTTAAGATAAGATTCACTGAATTGAAAACGATGCTACTATGCACCACTATAAAAAACCAATTTATGTTCGACCGTCTATTAAGAACTCGAGAGTAGGAATGACACGACGCCGATCGAATTCTCCCGTCGATTCATTTGCCATTCACTTCGAGTAGCAGCCATTTGTGTCGTCACGTCCTCCGCATTTTGCATTCTAGATGTTCTAAAATGGCGATCAATTTCAACGACTTGTGACCGTCAGATGTCGCGGCTAAACTTCCGTTTATCCTTAGACCGTGCTTGCATTTTTCTAAGGTATCCAACCTGGAACCTCTACACACGTCTACAAATTGGATACTATTGAAGTATATAACCGATTAAGATAGGATTTAATATTGAAGTTTCAAAAGCTTAATAACAACGACATCTGACGACACACTAATGCAGATGGTAGTTGCATTTCTTATAAGACGATATGACTATCGAACGAAAGGTGGCTAGTAATACGCCAACACGCAACAGATGGCAGTACCTGTTTTCAAAACGCTATAGGGTGTGTATTTTATACGTAACAATACATATACATAATTATACTAGCTGTTGCGGCCGGCATCGCTCCCGTAGCTTAAACATACTCATAGCTTGAGTAGTGATTAAAAAATTTAAAAGTACGAAGGTGAGAAGGGACTTCTTTGCCATCCAGTAAGACAATACAGGGCGATCATAAATAAATAATAATTCCGGGCTTCTTACTTTTAAAATGATGGATTTTCATACAAAATTTCATCCCCTATTACATCCCTTAGGGGTTTAATTTCCATAAAACCCAACATACGTGAACATTTATTTCTAACCAGAATCAAGCACGTATAATTTCGTGCTTCTTACTTTGAAAGTGACGAATTTTCATACACTTTTTCACCCCCTTTCGGGTTAAATTTTCGAAAATTCTTTCGTATTGCGTATCTACATTATGCAAAGAACACGCTTGCAAAATTTTACGTTCCTAGCCCTAGTAGCTTAGTCTGTGCGTTGATACGTCAATCAGTGAGGTCAATTAGTTATGTATGTTTAGATTATTCCTATAAATAATTATAAAATCAGTTTGTCTATAACTATCAGAAATAGTTACAATCTTACTTCCAACTAATTTATTTCTCAGTAAATTTAACCTTATAACTGTTTTCCCTTCTGAAGAGAGTGGGCGCTCGGTGCTCTTCAGCCAGGGTTTGCTCTAGATTACCCTGGAAACCACTCATCAGATCCTGGCTTGGTGACAATGAGACCGACCACATCAGGAATAAGCTCTGTCGAATATAAAAAATGAAAATCGGTCCACAATTGATAGAGAAATCGAGTAACAAACATACAATCGAATTGAGAACCTCCTCCTTTAAGATGTCCAATAAAATCAATATAATATTACCTTCACCCGTCATCAGTCCAAATTATTTCTCAGTGAACGTAACACATATAACTATTTTTAACCTTTATTTTTTAACTAGAATATAATAACAGCACTTTTAGTAATAAATTCTGCCGGGAAATGTTTAATATTCACCTAAGATTTTAATTAACCGCTACAAAGGCAAGGAACAGGTATATTCATGTATAATCCTTAGCTGAACAAACAATGGCCTTACAATAGTCTTTGAGGCGTCTCTTAATACTCCTGTCTTTAACAACCCGCTGCACATTCCCGCTTGCGCTACACTCTATAGCCACGCTTGTCTCGCGGCCACCGTCTCCTTAGAGTTAATTTTTTATCATTTTTTTAGATTATCCTACAGTTTTATTAATATTAGTTATATACAACAAATAATCTAATACAATAAAAGAAAACTTGACTTATTTATATTATACTAGTAGTCGCCCGTGGTCGAAATTCGACCATAATAATTTATTGACCATATTTCTATTATCACAGATTTCGCCAAAGATAAACTTTTAATTTGACCATAATAATAAACAAAAGAGTATATATACGTGTTTGTGTCAATTACACGGTAGTGTGTGTGTAATGCTTTTTATAATGTATCAATTATGCATAATTTAAAAAATATTAGTATTCGTTGGTTCTTATTATAAATTATTAGCTGTCCCGGCAGACGTCTTCCTGCCCGGAAAAGCTTCAATCGATATGCCGACAGCAGCGCCTACCGGGTCCAATTGTGAACCAACTCAGAAACCTTCTTTGACTCATGCAAAACCACTTTGCTAAAGATCATCACATGATCAAATGTATAGTTTACGATTCTATAAAAGACATACAGACAAACATTAATTTTTATATATAAGAAGAAGATAAGTGTGCGAAATTTCATACTCCTCCGTCTGCGCCATTTTCGTAAAAAGTGGTACAAAGTTTTTACTTAACGTATTAATATAATCATATGAAAGTACTGTTAACGTAGATTTGTACATAATATCAACCCTTAAATGCCCCTCATAGTGTTTAAACTATTCATAATTTTATGCAAATTTCTATGACTATACGGTAGCTACATATATAAATTAGATTAAGATCTGGTAGTGTAAATAGTAACGCAAATAAATCAAATAATCCATGCTATAATAAATGTAGGGGTGTTGAATTTGTAAAATAAATTTAAAATCAGGAAATATAATTACATACATTAGTGTACATAGAAGTATATGTATCGTATATTATACGACTATGTATAGTGACGTATTTTGTTCAAAAGTTTTTCCTTGCCAGTTTTTTTAAACTATCTTGAATTATTGCTGAATTTTGCATTAATTTACCACCTCATATTGCAGAATAGCTTCTGCAATATGAGGGGGATGGCAATAAACTTTTTAACTATTTGTGACGCAATTATCTCGCTATCTACAAAACAATGTCACTAATAACCATCGCTATTAATTTCGAGTACCTATAGTTACATTGCAAAAAATTACATTGTAAAAAGGTATATTGCAATAACTTTAAACATTGCAAAAGTATTGTACATTGCACAAAATATTCTACATTGTACAAAATTCAGTACATTGCAATTGATTCATTTCAGTGTGCGTTTTATTCGACATTTATGCTATAAGAAAAAGATCCAGTACTCTAGTGAATCATATTTTGACATTTGAAAAAAGTTTCACCTCTTCCCAATTAAAGACCGATGAGTTATTGCTGACTTTATACTTCTTCTAAAAATTATTTCCTCCGATATTGATTGTCCAGATATTCTAAGTAAGGTCCACTTTAATATTCCAGCGAAGTTGTATAGACTTGAATGAACCCATAAATGTACCTTTAAGTTTTACTAATTACAGACAAAACTCATTTGTAGTGCGAACAAGTAATTATTTAAATAATGTAAGTAAATACGATCGACCCATTTGCAATCAGTATTTCAGGAGCCAAGTGGTATCTAAGCCTTAAATTTTACAACATTGACTAAGCATCTAGGTGCCTTATTTACGTCTACATGTTACTTTTAACCAATAGCTTATTCGTGAAAACCTATCATTGGCTATTGTTAATTATAGTTATCTAGGTTTTCCACAAATAAATAAATTTCAATCTTAACAAAACCATAATGAAGGCAATCATTAGATTACGTAAATACCCCCATACGTGGAACAGTAAATCTTAATATTCAGAACCGGTCCCGTAATGCTTCTCCTCCCCACTTAATGTCGTGTTACGCAGTAATTAATATCGGTGGAGGCGC
The DNA here is from genome assembly GCA_949752895.1 of Dendrolimus pini. NCBI lineage: Eukaryota > Metazoa > Arthropoda > Insecta > Lepidoptera > Lasiocampidae > Dendrolimus > Dendrolimus pini. The sequence continues at coordinate 21,173,735 of OX457137.1, read as the reverse complement.
TATTTCATTTCATTACTTATGTTATACGACATTGTCAAGGAATATATACTATGTCCCAGAGTTAGTTATTTTAAAAGTACATGTATTATATGTGCATATGTATATAAATATGTATATGTACACTTATTTCTTTCTTACATATAATATTTGATTATGAAAATGTTATGAATGAATTTTCTAGAAGTATGGTGTTATATGGTGTTTAGATATCGGTGATAAGTACTATATGGCATATTTAAAATGAATAAGCGAATCTTATACTAATATATAAAGCTGAAGAGTTTGTTTGTTTGCTTGAACGCGCTAATCTCAGGAACTACTGGTCTGATTTGAAAAATTATTTCAGTGTTAGATAGCCTATGTGGTGTCAACATTTTGACAGTATTCCATCTGTAATTTTGATTAGAATGAAACCAAATATTTGATGGGTCCTGTCCTGTCTCTCCTTTATATCAGCCCATATATCGAGGCAGGCTATAGGCTTATATATCATCATACTAAGACCAATAGGGGCGGATCATCAATGATGCACAATAAAGAGTTATTTATTGATTGATTGATTAACTGTTTGTAAAATAAATTAATTTAAAATAAATATTTGTGTATAAGTCATGGAAACTGAGTTGTTAAGATACTTGAACCGCATTTGAGTTGCGTAGGTTCGATTTCTTAGCTAAAGAGCAGGCACCGCTTACCTAATCAGTATTTTGTATATATTTCACGATCTTTGGGGTTTATTGTATAGGTTCATCTAGTTCACTCGAACTCCAAGGAACCGGGTTTGATTTCAGGTAAGATTAAAATTCGAAAACGATTTTTTCTTTATTTACTATGGTCTGAGTGTCACTCACAGAATTGTCCGCTTTCTTAAAAAAAGAAAATCGAAATCAGAATTTCTTGGCCCTTTCCTTCAACCAGGACCTGGCGGAGGTAGCATGGCTATACCTACATTTTGTGCCTCACATGACTAGCCGATCTCTGTAAAACATGGTTGAGACCATCAATGAGATATTGTTTATTATTTATTGTCATTATCCGTGGTTACCACTTGTACCGTTGAGTGTACAAAGATGTATATATTAATGTATAAACAAGTATTAGTGTGGTTTTTTATCGTACGTGGTTTGTACTCATGCCAAAAAGCAAATTAAAACTGTTTAATATACCAAGTGTTCAAAGTCCTATAAACCAAAGTGTACAAGCAATGAATACAAAAGTCAAAAGGCAAATAACCACAAGCACTTTGTTCTGCCAGCAGCGCACATTTGCGCAGTTCCGCGCAATATATTAGTGCTGTGACAATGGTACAAAAATTAAGTTCATAAATCGCGCAGATCATGATTTATGCGTGTTGTTTAGTTGCTTTTGCACGCCACTGTACTGCACGTGGAGGCGAATTATAATTATGAACTTTATACTGTGTACAGTCGAGAGCAGTGAGCTAATTGCGAGTAATTGGAGCGCATTATGTTTATGCTTGTACATACATTTTTTACCATTTCTCTCACATAGTGTTGCGACATATATTTTAGAATATACTTTTCTATAATACATATAGAAAAGTATACATATTATTATTCACTTTTCTAACAAATTACAACAACGGTGTAGTTATAATATTTTTGATAATACTTATTCTTAATTAAAATTACATTTTAACGGTATTAAGCGCGGCATTTTATTTCAATGTTTCAGTCGCTTTTCAATAGCCGTGATCACGGAATACAAAGATGTATAATTCTATATATATTTAAAGTTATTATTTAGCACACCCTCAAATTATTCAAATTATTTATTTAATTTTAATTATTGCTTATGGTTATTGTTTACACTATGGAAGCCTAGTCTAAACCACTGCTTCGCAACAAGATGTAACTTGAAGAGAAGACGCGTAACAAGAAACTATTTGCTCGGCTATATAATATACATAGGACGGACTTGACGATCCTGTAAGGGCTATTGGCTTAGCCAAAATGAAAAAATATTCTTGCTTATACAAGAATATTTTTTAAACTTTATTGAATGTTTAATAAAATATATTGTATTATAGAAATAAAAATACGTCTTTTTTTACTTATCTATCTCCTCCGCCAGCAGATGAATAAGATTGTCATCTATCGATGTCGATATTTAAAATAATTATCAGAAAATATTACTTGTCCTTGGAATATGGTGATGTTTAAATGTATGACATACATACATATAAAATATATTCATCTATAGACATTTATAGATTTTTGTAGATATATATTTGTATGTCATGTATATTAGGTATATATCTATTAAGTATATAAAACATCTGTATATAGTTATACTGCATTTATATATTTATAACAAGAATGTAAGAAATTGTACAATGTATTATGTTATACCACGTTCGTCATTAAATCTTAAATCTTAATTTATTCCTGGGGTTGTCTGGAAGAGATCGCTTTTAGCGATAAGACCGCCCTTTGTGTATAATGAGACAGTTTTGTCTGTAAGATATTTTTTTGCATTACATACATACATACATAACTTCACGCCAGGTCCCTTGCGGGGTAGGCACGAACAACAGAGCGCCATACAGGCTTATTCTTACACACCTCACTTGCTTCTTTGACATTCATAGCTCTTTTTTTGCATTGTTATACAATAAAGAGTTATTGGTTGATTGGTTGATTATCCGGCCTTGTTATATTGTTATTATTACATTTTGTTAAATTATTACAACATTCACATACATGTAGTTGGGTCTTTTGTTACTCTTAGACTTTAATATGGTATAAGAATTAAAATTGTAAAACTTTATTGAGGTTAAGCTCGACTTTGACATCGCCACTATTTTATAGTTTTATATGTAATGTATATATATAATGTACAACTATGTGTATTGTTATTCCAACACAGTTTTTATAACAACAACCACACTGTTTGGCGATGTTTAAATGTCTAGTCAACCTAATAAATGACTAATGTTAGATATTGAAGTTGAAATCGTTTTAATTAGCCATCTAAACACCTAATTAAACTATTATTTTATCTCATAATAATAAAATCAGATATACAATAAAAATATTCAAAAGTACATAAATAAAGAATTTTTAGATATTTTATTCAGTGCAATTTACTAGAGTTTAAATGGTGGGGTTGTATTAACTTAAAATGACTACGGAGCCCTTTAGGCTTGTAGAAACGCCAAAGTCCTTGAGAGTCTTTCGGATTTTATTGTGAATAAAATGGAGTAATATTAAAAAAAAAAACAATTTATTTTTCTCTCTTTTATAAAGGTACCTTTATTTTTTATCCCTTTTATTATAAAAATTGAAGGAGTGAAATGAAAGATTTTTTGAAGACATAGTGACTTGCTTACATTACTGACATGTTAATTTAATAATAAAAACATATTTTGACAATTTTTACGCCGCATTTCCAGCAAAACAGGTTTGCACTAAGCATATTGCTGTGCCGGAATTATATCCGACACAACGCTGATTTTCAGTGCAAACCTTCCTCTTGGCGTAATACTAAAACGACCCGAATATTTTGTGAATTGAATTTTAAAACTATTAAATTTGTAGATTAATAATATATACCTACATAGAATATGGTCAATTTTTTCTTACTTAGTTATACACTTACTTATACACGTTACACCTGATATCGTATAAGTTTTTTTTATTTCGTTGTTTCGTTTGCGGCAACAGGAGCCTTAAATTTAATATTTATTTGTAATAAAAGTCACGTCATGAAGATCTGGCATCTAGAAATTACTTTCCGAACATAATATTAAAATATCTTGTGCAGACATTTAATAAGACATTCGCAATAGTATCCAAGGGTTCGAGCCGATTGGAGACAAATGAAAGTCTTCCTACAAGTTGGTGTTTGGTCCAATTCATAAGAGTCATTACATTATTCAATTTAATTTAGACTCAAAAGAACTAAACCGTTTAAGTAAGTGTAGCGTATAGAGACAAAAACAGTAAGAAAGTAGTTTATTACAAAGTACTTTAATAAAAAAAAATGAAAAATATATATGACATTATTTAAATTTAATTGTTTTATGAATAATAAATAACTAAATGAGGCATAATAAATTTAATATTAAATATTTACTGTAATTATAGTAACATCGTTATAAATAATGCAAGCAATAATATAATAATAATATGTATATGTAGGTTTTGGTTACAACTACAAAAAAATTGTATGCCTGTCAAAGGTGAAACATGTAACTTTTATTGCTTAGTATAGAAAGTGCTAAAATGTCCATGTTTCAAAAAAAGTTACTTTGACTTCACATTAAAAATGATTATTTTGTTTCTCTTATTCGTTAATTTATTTAATAACATTTTTTTGTAGTAAAAAATTGACATTGTGGTTACTATCACTTTATATGGTGATATCACTAGTATCAATGAGGAAATGCGGCCAGCGTTTGGGAACGTTCTCAACTGATGGACTTGTATATTATATGTAATTTTCGTTACTATATTTAGTTACGCGCTGGGTTTTTTGATGGTCTCGTCGCGTTGGAAAAATTGCAGAATGGATCACGCAATAAATATAAGTAACCCTCTATTGACTGAGGACAGGATACCAGAGAGGACTCACCGATTATTTAACTTGATGACGATGCCGGAAGCCAGAAGACACAGCACTTTTCGATTTTATAGTTTATTAATTAATTATTTGCACAGCACTTATTTGTAAGGGTAGCAATAGGGTGGCGCACGCGCACGGTAGTTCCGCCGTAACAGATCGATGACGACTGGGGCCGTCCGCTAGGTGGCGCGGCATTTCTAATCGGCGAATTATGGGATAAGGAAAGGGTTATTAGGCGCTGTAAAGGTGTGAAGGAAAGGCACATAGAAGGCACTAATATCATTACGCGATCAAATTCTTTAACATGGCCAATACAATATTTTTTTGTTTAAATTATACATATAGTCTTTACTTTCTTCTTTCACTTCTAGTGTTTAATATTGTTTTAATTAATAGTATTAATTTATTTTATATTTACATACATACCTACGTAATATTTGAGCTATGTACCTTCAAAATATTTTTGATTTAATAGTAAATGTTTTAATCTTCATTTCTACTTTAAATTTGTTTATATATTTATTTATCAAAACGTAAAACGCTGTAAAAATATTTAACTTTAATCTTTTTTGTGCCAAAGAGGTCATAATAAAGTAAATTTTTAAGCTTTTCTTAGAAACTTCTTTGTTAACATCTGAATTTCAGCCTTATATATAATAACAATAATATTACATTTCCATTAAATATTGTATTTTGGATGTTCCTGTTTATTAGAGAATATTGTCTATGTGTATTTTTTTATGATTTAATTTAAGTTTGAAAAAAAATATTACAGTTTTGTTATAAATATATATTCATAATAATGTTATTTTCATTTATTCCATATTTGAGAATTAACTCAATTCTAATTCTTCTACAACATGAACCTTACAAATCTTTATTTAATAATAAACCGCTCCTAGTTTATAACTTAGCAACGTTGAAGTAAGTAAAGAGGAATGAATAAGTACAGAACGAACGCCTTGTTTTGTGATGAGATCTTTGAGTGGCAGTATTTTAATATGAACATCCCAGAACTTTGAAATGTTCAGTATTGAAACACATTAACACTGCACATGTTGTTACAAAGAAACTTCTAGTTTTTGGCGGGAACTTGATAGGTAATAGGGTGCCGAGCCGTTTTCCAAAATTCATAATCTGTACTAATGCATACACAATATACTATAGATTCGAAATTAACTCTGTCTGTTTGTTACGTGGTCACGTAAAAAATACAATACCGTTTTAGTTGAAAATTGGTTTATTTATAGTCCCAATACCGAGAACGGGCATAAGATAATTTACATCATGGAAAATAGGATATAGTTAAAAAATAAGTAAATTTTCAGGGGTGTATTGCGGTAAGATAAAAATTTAGTTTAATATTTAATGCAATATGACCTACATTAATCTATACATACACTAGAGTTTAGCGCGAGAAGAAACCACAGGAAAAATACTACTAGCATTGGTTATAATAATAAGAATAAAATAATAATAATGCTATAAATAATTGTATCACTTAAAAGATCATTTTTGATACTGGTAATTTATTTTAGAAACGTGTATGTTTATTATTAGTCATAAGTATAGCGAATCTAATGAAAATAATAATATATTGACCCGATTTTTAGGTTATTTTTCTCAAGTTTATAATGATGATATTAAATACAAAAGTACAGTAATATAATATAAAATACGGAAAAATTAAACCCCCTCCTGCTCCCCTCTCCATCTTAATAATTTTATTTCGTAGCAACATATAAAGCTATAAAATAAAAATAAAACAAAAAGGTATATTCTAAATTCGATTTAAATTACTCAAACTATACATTCCTAACTTGTCCTAAATTTAAAACCCAGTCCACACTCTCGTAGCTCACCGCTCAACAAATAACCCCGTTCGCGTCGCAGCGTGCATCTCTAATGGGAATGCAAATGCCGCGTTTATTGCTCCACCGTTATTTGCGATACACTGCACTGGAGTTTACGCGGCTGTTGAACTAGATATACACATTCGTACAACCTTAGTTTAGGTATATATACATTTATACCAATTCACACTATTAGACGTAAAAGTATATTTTATCCTTTCTTCACGGTCTTATGGCTAATATCTTACTATTCATTCACTTGCTTTACCTTATGTTGAATTTTAATATTACTGGTATTGAAAATTTTTAATCGATGGTAAGGCAATTATACCGTCAGTAACATATAGGAGCAAGCCATTAGACAGTATACATAAGTGAACTAATTTAGCTCATACAGGTAGTACAGACAAAAATATTTTATCGTATATTGTGAGTTATATACATTACAACATATTAAAAATAAAATGCTGGAAAAAGATGAGTATTAGTTAAGGCTCTTGAAGCCACCACAAAAAAATAGATTTTAATAAATAATTACAGTTAAGAACAGAAAGCCGATGACAGGTTTTAATAACGGCGAACCTATTTACAAGTGAGAAATGTACCGAAATAATTAGTCGTTGTTGAAACATTTAGTTTAAATACTCATCACAAACGGGTCAAAATCATCACGTTCACTTTTTTAATCGCATGAGTTCAGCAGACAAACACACGGCCCACCTGATGGAAAGCGGTTACCATCGCTAATGGACATTTGCAACATCAAGGTGCTACAAATGCGCTGCTGCTCTCTTAAGGGAGAGTGGAACCTGGTCACGAATGCTGGAACACAACTCAAAGCTGTTATGGCGGCATACTTTAGAACAGGAGTGGTAGCCATAAAAACAGGCAAGTGCCCTACCACCTGGCTGTGGATTGTTTTGTCGCCTCTTACGACCGACAGCACGACTGCAGCAAATTGTATTCTTTCTCCATTCCTACACAGACTACTTACATTATTTAAATAATTGCTTGCTACACCAGAAATTAAATTTGTAGTTCATAAAACTTAAATGAACATTAATGGGCTGATTATGCCGTATAGACTTTCTTGGAATGTTAAAGAGAAGAAGAAGGAGAAATCCCTTAGAAGATCTGGACAATCAAATATATACTTACATAATACAAAAAAATCACACAAAAATCTAATAAAAAGTCTAACTTTGAAACCTAACTTAGAAGGAGTGCGGTCAGCGTAATTTACGTGGGTAGTGTAAATCTAATTTATATTAAAAAAACTCATATACATAAATACCAAACTATGTACATCTATTAACCGTATTTATATAAATAAAGAATTGTTTATAGTAGTATACGATAGGAGAAAAAAATAGATTACATTTCACAAAACATAGTATTGCTACCGAATGTTCAAAAGTTTAAACCAGAATTGTAATCAACCAGTAGCCTAATCTATTAATAATAATTAACAATTTAATTAAAACAGAATTTTAATGGCGTTTATACACGGAATCATTAATACAATAAATCATGAAAAACAAAAAATGGAGGGAAGAGAAACAAAGTCAACATTACATATCTACGCATAACATCTGAGTTATTCCGTAATCTATGGATATTGAATGTTGAAATTCAAATGAAATTTCATATAGTTTTGATTATAGTTAGTTCAAAGCATTGTGTTTATGTGAGCGAAACCAATATAATAAAAAAACAAAATATATTATTAATAAAATTCATAGTTCAGTTTGAACAGTTGTAGGTAATAGATAGTCTTAAAAAATGCACTTCTTCTACACTTTCATATCTTTTTTTTTAAATATGATACTGTACATATAAGCTATCTAGCTAATGACAAATACTCACGAACATATAGGTTTTAGAATAATCTTCAAGAGAAAGCCTCCGCCAAATGGGGATTGTTCATTTTTTTTCAATCTATCTATTTAAAAACCATTTCGAGGAATAGTGTCCCTAATCATTTCTGTCTAGTTAAAATTCCAAAAAACGTACGATCTTCTTGTATTTTGTAAGAAATGCGTTTGACCTTTATTTGACCTTACTAAATCCAATCAAGTGGGCCGTCTGCCTGTTTGCCTGCTTCAGGTGTAAAAAAAATTCTAGCTGTGCATTGTTTGATTTAAGTTATGTAACATGGATTTTCCCTAAAGACCACTTTAAAAAATTTAACGATAACTATAGAAAATAATAATGGTTGAACACGGAAAATTATAAGCCTAGCGACAAAATACACTAAAATGATCACGATACGTAATGAGTAATGACAGTGATAGTTAAATAAGTAGCACAGATTACTATGATTATATATACATAAAACGTGCTTTGATTATTTTTGTTTTCTAGGCAAAGAAATCAATGTAAACTTGTGCCTTATGACGTCATCGGAGAAATAACTTTAAAATCGAATTATAAAAAAACTAACGCTTAAAATACAAAAATATTCAAATTAGTATCTTAAAATACCCTATTTTACGTAATAAAAATATAAAATCAGAGGGTAATTTTTTGTGAACAATCCCCATTGTAGCTTTTTGACTGATGGTAAATTTGCTAAGCACATCTCCATATGCGATGATAACCACTTTACATCAGGAGGGCCGTTTATATTTCTGCTGAACTCAAGCAATAACAAAGTACTGCATTGCAAAAGCCATCATTCAATTTCCCACCAAAAGCCTATATTTAATCAATCAATCAATAACTATTTATTGTACACCAATACAAAAGAAGAACTTACAGGCTAAAACTATGTCTCATTATGCATAAAGGGCGGTCTTATCGCTAAAAAGCGATCTCTTCCAGACAACACCAGGAATTAATTGTGATCATAATGTTGATGGTGGTATACATAGTACAATTTCTTACATTCTAGTAACAAATATATAAATGCAGTATATACGAATGTTCTATATATTAAATAGATATATACTTAATATACATAACATACAAATTTATATCTACAGAAAATATATAAATTTTTTTATGGATAAATATATATGTACGTACATATATTTAAATATCATCGTATGCTGAGGACAGGTAATATTTTCTGATCATCCTCTTAAATTAAATTAATATTGGTAGCGATTTTGCTTGTCTGATAGCAATTGACAGGGCGTGCTAAAGCTTTATAGCCATGACAGTAAAAACATTGTTGTAGTTTATGTATTTTTAATGGTTTCTTTTATAAATCTCCTTTAATGTACCTAATATTAACATCTAAAACATTTAACCTACCTTATCAAGTACTCGACAAACGACTTTGTTTACGCTGCGCATCTCTAATGTAATGCAAATGTAGCGTTTACTGTTCGCCTAGTTTGCGATAATGTGTAACAAGCTTTACGTTAGCACCTAACACTAACAACCCTATTGGTTCGTTAGGAACGATTTACTAAATGCATTTGACCGGAGCTACGGACGGTATTTACTACATTGCATACTAGGCTATTCACCTTCACTCGTTTATAGTTCTGTAGTTTATCCCTTAAATATTATATGTATTAACGTATTACTAGTGGTCGCCCGTGGTCGAAATTCGACCATAATAATTAATGTCAAAGACTATACTTCTATAATCACAGATTTCGCCAAGGCTATATAACTGTAAATTTGACTTGAATACTTGAACTTGTGTGTTTCAAATACATGGTAGTGTGTGTAATTTTTTTTTTATTGATTTAATGTTTTTATGCATAATTAAAAAAATAGTATTCTGCACTCCTTCTCTATATAAACTATAAGTGTGCCAATTTTCATACTCCTCCGTCCGCGCAATTTCCGTAAAACGGGTACAAAGTTTTTGCTTCAAATAGTAATATATAGGTATAAAAACTGTGCCCGTAACTTCATCCGCGTGGTTTTTTTTTTCGCGCAACCGTAAAAAAAATTAAAAGTAGCTTAAGTTACTCCTTATAACATCAACTCTCTCCCATCAAAATCGGTCCAGTCGTTTCAGAGATTAGCCGGAACATCCAAACAGACAGACAATTTTTTTATATAAGTAAAAAGTATCGTATATACATTTAGTAAAAATTATTTTGGCATTACAAACAGTCATATAAATTTATCTGTATGTATAGATATATAATAATCATATGTAAGGCTATGAAGGAAACAAACAAAAATACACAACTCACTTTATAATTTACATGAACAGTCGTTCTCACTGCATTTCAGATACTGGATTAGAAACTATGGATTCTGTATTATTATTACTTTTTAAATCTATTAGAATAATAAACAAGGAATATAAAATTTTATATGACATGTCATTTAGAGAAATGTCAAAGTCACATGACAACTGACATTACAGATTACTCAGCTATTGTTCCAAGTTACCCGGTAGAAAATATAATTTAACAAAAATCAAATCATATTACAGTTCATATCAAAATCTCTTCTAAAACAGCCCTTACATCCCAAATAGGCCTAAAAAGTTTTTTGTTTAATGAAAAACAGGTACATTCTACACTTTACAACAATTTTATATTTATTGTAGAAAAGTCAACCAGCAGAGCGTTCCATTACCAGCTCACAACGCCCAATACTCCGTAAGTGGTTCCACAAGGCGACCGCCGTCGCTATGGTCGTGGCGAAAACATCACTAATGACGTCATCATTTTCGATCACACAACGCTCACAACGATCCATATCAAGACGTGGGTCGAATAACTGTTCCCCTTGGGTTTATGAATGTATCACCGGCAAGCATAGCAAGTGGAACGGGAAAAATCGTCGTGAACGAGGTCGTTTTGAGTTTCTAATGGAACATAGCCCAAGTGTTGCATACGCAATACGCAACGGTAACCACTCACCATGAGCTGTGCCGCCTGCCTGTTTGTCAAAGTCGCATTAAAAAGAAACCTATTTACCTCATATTTTTATGTATAGTGGCGAGTGATGGTGGGATAAACTAGTTGGCTTAAGAACCTTTAGAAAAGGAAAATATAGAGATAAATAGATGTTTATAAAAGGACAGATAGTAAATAAAAGAATTACGAAAAGAAGATCGAAATTGAAATTATGGGTTCCAGAAGATTCTTCCAGGTGTATACGCAGCGTAAGACGTGTGTACCGGGCAGTTTGCAGTTAAGTTCAGTTCAAGATAGCGAAGCGACAAGTGCGATACGAAAGAGTTGCAAGAGAAGTTTAATAGAAGACAGTGACGAGTTTAGTGCTGAATTTAGTGGACAGTGCAGTGAAGGAGGAGTGTAGCGTAGTTTGAGAGAATATCCAGAAGCGAACTACATGCGGTAAACTTGGAAGTGGGCTCTGCAGTATTAGGAGATGGTCAACGCAATATCGGCGACGCAATTGTGAGTGAGACAACTTATCGCCGAAACAGTGCATCGTTAGTCGTGCGGGTAGGGCTGACCCTGCGGAGAGAAATCACGTACGATTGTGTGAGTCAGTAAAAGCGTTTAGTTAAAAGATCTGGTGTTTTCTTCCAATCCTCGTACGTACCCCCGCTCGCACGTAACAGTATTTACGGACTCATTTTTACTCCCATTCTTTTTTTATCACTTACTGTTGTAGAAACACCTAAATATAAATGTATCTAGGACTACTTCAATACGTATATGATGCTTTGTACACTTGAGATCAATGAAAATGCCAACCGAAGCTATTAATTATAGTATATTTGAAAACAGAACGCGGATAACAAATAAACAAAGCGTGGAACCGTTTCGAGCTCGATTTGTCGCGATTATCTAAACACTTAATCAAGATTAAGCGGCCCTCGTAAAGTAAGCTTTAGATAATTTAATATTTTTAAGCAAAAGTGGCGTTGTTTCTTTAATTAAGAAGTTACTTTTTTGTTTTTGGTTTTAAGAAAAAGATTTATCGTGTGATTACTTGAGTTATTTGCTTTAAATGCTAATATCTTAAGATAAAAAAATGCTTAAGTAACATGTTGATTTTACATTAAATTTATTTGAAGATAAGTGCGTAAATATCATTTTTTTATTTAACTTTTTTATTTTTTTTATTGTTCGAGTACAGCAGACAGGCTGACGGCCCAACTTTGATGGAACGTAGTTACCATCATCTATAAACATTCGCAACACTAGGTATTACCATTGTGCTGCCGTACTTGTAGATGGGACTGGAACCTGGCCACTAATGCCGGAACACAACTCAAAGTTGTTTTGGCGGCATGCTCTAGATCAGAAGTTGTAGCTATCCAAACGATCAAATACCCTACTACCTGGCCGTGGGTTGTTTTATTGCCTCTTACGACAGGCCGTCTAGCCGCAGGAATTAGTATTCTTTCTCCGTTCCTGCACGGATAAAAAGTTGATGTTACGACTATCTCTCTTTAAAATTCATAAAATGAATATAGTAAACACGATTTTAATTTATAATCAAATTTACTGGTGTTTTTCAATGTGTTAAGTCTTGAAGATAGAAATCCTGAAGGTTACACCTTATCGAACAGTTTACCTAATAGTCATCATCATCTAAGCGTCAAATCCTGGTTGCTTGGGAAGAGCTTTCCTGCTTTATCTTTTCCACTTAGCGTGATTTTCTACAACCCATATTGTGAGTCCATTGGTGGTTCTATGTCATCCCTCACGATTTTGACGTCTTGGTTGATGTAACTTTGGAGATAGAAAGGCTCTTTAGTATCCAATACGTACAGATAATAATTTAAGTAATATTTCCACAAACAATACAATAGTAGATTAAACGAGGATTATAAAAGACAATTCATTTTTGTCTTTCAATCTGGATAAATCCATCAAAGTGATTCATGTAGACTTGTATAATTCAATGTCATTGAATATCGACGTGTCTTTTAATAGATGCACTTTTCAACCGAATCGATTCATTCAATTCAACAATTTAAACACTTCATAAACATATCAAGTGTGAAATATTAACCGGGCACAGTGCTGAAATTGATAATGACTTTACATTGTGAATCGAACAAATGGCTTGTTCAAGCAATAATGGAAATTAATTTGGTGTGCACACAATATTGTCCCGCAGTGTATTTGCGTACGTCATTACGTCGTATTCTCTTTTTAATCACTGCCGCGTGAAAACTGTTTTTACAGTTGGTTTCAGTATTATTGCTTTCTGTCTGCATATTCCTGTGGAGTTTTGATGTATGGAATCCGATACTGTACTGTACTCGACTGGAATCCAAATTTTGTGTTACACACCAACTGCCTGTTAAATTTGTTATTAAAATATTTTATATGATAACGTTGGAATGACAATTGGAATATGCGGGTAGTTAACCTTGTTTGATGAACTCTATATTTAATAGATATGCAACTGATCAAGGCGTTAATATGCTTACAATTATGCTGAAACAAAAATGTATATTAAAGGAGTCAATTGTAAAAGTGTAATTGAGAAGATACGAAGTCAAAAGAACCATAACATAGAATAGAATATAGTTTATTGCATAACATTAAGATACAATTCAAGAAGCTAAAGTACAGAAGGTCTTATCACTAAAAAACAATTACTTCCAGACAACTTTAGGGTGGATTAGAGAAAAATTGTGTGTAATAGGGACTTATTCAAAGAAAAAAAATGTGTGTGTATGTGTGTGTGCAGTTCACACGAATAAGAAGTGAAACAAATGATGACAAGGGGTGGGAGGGTTTCTAAATTTCATGGCGTCACATATATTATATCGTTATAATATATTAAATAAAACACGAAATTTGAATTATTAACGAAAAATGATGATGTGAGTATGAGTGCGACTATAGTGTTTAAATTATTAAATATAATATATTCTAGCTCATTCTCTCGCAGGCGTATTCCCATCGATTTATCTGTTTATCTCTTATTAGTGTCGCTTTTACAAAACTTCAAAATTTGCTGCACTTCATAAATCTATTATGACCTCAATTCCATTTTAAATATTTAAATTTTCCCCTTACTATTTTATTATCAAGTACAATTCTAGCTGCGTCATCGCCCCCTGTAGTATACGATGGTGTTTTATTTCTATGCAAATTCCCATAATGATATTTTTGTCGCGCTACTTGCGACGAGATTTACTGCACGAATCTCGCGGGTGCGAGCAAAGGGATTACAGGGAAAAAGGAACAATCTTTTGCGGTTAAAATAATGTTCGCTGGATAAAAACGATGTCAAAGTCTTTACGAAGTGATTGCCTTTGAGTTTTAGATTGCTTTTCTTATAATAATTTTTTGGAGCTTTAGATTTTGTTAATGTCTGGCGTCAAATAGCGCAAAGCGACTACAAGCGCGGCGTCAAATAGCGCAAAGCGACTTCAAGCGCGGCGTCAAATAGCGCAAAGCGACTTCAAGCGCAGCATCAAATAGCGCAAAGCGACTTCAGGCGCAAATTAGGCTGCGTATGAAGAATGCTCAAGTCGGCAATGCGATGGCGAACGTCATCGGTGTTGTCATCGCGGTAGAAGGGATGTTTGCACTGAAAATCAGCGCTGTGTCAGATAAAACTTCGGCATAGCAATAAGCTGAGTCCAAAGTATATTTAACGCGACGTATATGTTCTCAATATATATATATATATATATATATATATATATCTCCATAATAAGTAGCTAGGTAACTATACATTTATTACATATTATGGAAATATTATTTTGATCATTGTTTATTATCAAGTTTTTTAGTGTTTATTTTGTATTTATATATGCTAGTAATTTATTTTGTCGCATACATATTTTATTTAATGTATATTATTTATAACATAGATATCCTAAAAATAAAACCTCTAATATAACTTATACCTTTAAATAAACTATATTATAATTTAACAACAAATTAAGATACAATTTTTTTTAATATATTCGTTTAATTTTTATTTCATTTATTACAGAGAAATATTAAGTTTGAATTACATTATAATAATAATAAAAATTATTTAGCAAAATCCATGTTACTTGTCAAGTAGAATATTTTTAGTTGCTTTCTCATTTCATGTCCTTCAGAGTAGCCGAATAGGTTATGACAGACAAACTGTACATACATCAAGTGCTAGACATAAGTTTAACTCCACGGTTTAAGTTGTGTTTACTGTGTATTGTCTGAAAATGTGACAACCCCTTATTACGTGTCATGTTAACTTTGAACTTGTTCACAATGTCAATGTGTTCATACAACATATAAGTAACTAGGTACATATTATAATTGATTTAAGCTTTGGGAATGAATGAATGAATGAAATAAACGAACGATTGAAATGAATAAAAAGAAATACAAAATGAATGGTTGATTCAATAAAATTAATAATGGCCATGAGTCAACACTTGCGGTAATACCAGACAATAAATAGTGTGGGGGTTATATCAGGGTCATTAATATGGTAAACAGATTTTTGAAAATCTCAAAGTGGCAATTCATAGATTTCTTGGTTTTAAAGCTAATTTGTAGGTTAGGCTATGGACGTGGCAAACATCGAGTGATGTGGCAACTGGTACCATAGATAAAAGTTATGTTTTGTTTTATATAGATATGTCTGGCACCACCTAAGGGCACCACGTGTATTGTATTTCAGTAACGCAGCAATGCCAGGCAAGGGAACAAAATCCACACAGCTTAACCACATGTTTCACATGTAACATGTGTATATAATACATGCTTTATTTAGGTTTTTTTAGGTACTTTAATTTTTTATTAATTATGTTCTACTTGTTGTCTGTTTTTTTTTAAGTTTGTTATTATTCCTTTCACGTATACGTTTTGTGATTAAGGAGGTGGAAACTGAAAATCAGTGCTGTGTCGAACTATGTTTCGGCACAGCAAAATACTGAGTGCTAACCTCATTTCGCAAATTGATGCAGACATTTTTAACCGACTTTAAAAAAGGAGGAGGTTCTCAATTCGTCGGAATCTTTTTTTTATGTATTTTCATCGATTGATCCGATTTGCGTGATTCTTTTTTTGTTCGACGTGGAATAGCTGCCATTTGGCCCCCTAAAAATTTGACATACTTTGGCCCAGGAGTTTGCATTTTATGAACATTTTTTATGAAAAAAAATCCATTCCGTTCCATATGTACACCGATTACTCTGAGATTTTCATTATTACTGTTAAGTATTGCATTTTTATAAATATATCGTTTCTTCCTTTCTTTCTATATCCATTGGAGACCATAAGCACTTGGAACTGTCAATTTGCTGATCTGCAAACAAACAAAAAATATACATTTTGGTGTCTATATATAATTTATTTATTTTATGCGTTTGGAAATAATATATTCTTTCTTCTTAACAGTAACATGTTTGTTTGTCTATGGTCTCAATCACATGTTATCTGTATCCATTGAAAGTGACACGTAATTCGGCCCTAAGGCAGAGCAGGGGCTGCGGTTGGCAGTAATTCCTCGGGAAGTCTCCACCGCAATCTGACGGAAGGCAGAGTTACTTGTCTGTTATATGTAATTCGTAGACTGTGTTTCCTTTCAACAACAGAAGTAATCTATACCTTGTTTTTCTTAGATTCTAAATAGATAATTATTTGAATAAGATTTTAGTTATGTTGTGTCTTTAGACGACTAATATAACGTATTTTCTACTGTAATATGTAACTTTAGATGTAGCTTAAATTGACTAAGGTATTTAAACATTATTAATACTGTAATTTATATAAAAATCCTGTTCGTAATGTATGAAAATGATCTACTAGGGAAGAATAGTGTAGGTATATCAATTTATAATATTTTGAAATTATAAAAATGGCGTGTCGGTAGCAAAAGCTATTTTAAAAGTCCCAACTGGAGAAGACTATATAAACGATAAAGATCACGATGCATTTTTTTTTTAGATTTTTTGATTGTTCGTTCGGGATTTACGCTAAAACTACTGGGTCTATTTCGATGCAGTTTTCGCTGATAGACAGCAAATTCTTAGACTTAAAATCTGCGCGACCTTTATCCTAGGAATCCCGTGGATTTTTGTTATGGGAATGATTTAAAATGCCCAGATTAGAAAAATGTAATTCCAGCGTAATTTTTTCGTTGATCGATAGCAAATTTTTTGTAATGAAATGTGTGATATTTTTTATCTCGGGAATCTCGTGGGAATTTTCCCGAAAGCGGTTTTTAGTTGTTCGGGTGCATAAAAATTAGTTTATTCCGACACAGTTGTTTTTTTTATTGCCTTCTCCGCCATTTTAGGATAAAATGGAGATTACTGTACTGAAAAAAAAAAACTGTTTCTTTTCTTCATGTGATAAATAGGGAGGATAGGAATATCTTTAATATATTTTCAAGAAACTTATAACTATTAAATTTTACTTGCTTCTATTATCTCCTTGTTATATCGTCCGAAACAGTTTTCACTAAGACGATGTCTTACATTCTTTATTAAATGCTGCGGCACTTTGTGTTCCGGGAGTCCCGCGGGAATTTCAACTCTAGCTTTGACGAAGTCGCGGTTATATGTTAATAATTTTACAATTATAAAACACAATCGCGTTCTGAATTCGATTATGAATAGAACTTTTTCTTAAATTCTTCTTAACAAGCCTATAAACCATTATATAATCATTATGAATAAAGAAAGGCTTATTCATAACGACATTTCTTTTCAGTTCTTTACAAAAGTATTCCGGAAAAATTCATGGTCTCAATTCAACCATCTGTCGTTTTCCTTCCGGATCAATACGCCCCAATGTACAGACCCCACTCCGAAATGGAGTTCAGCATATGGTATTCTTCATTTCACCAAGCTTTGCATTCCCTTTGTACATTATTTCACGTGTTTGTTATTGCTTTCGTATCGTTCTACGTACGAAGGAATGTTTCCATTTGCACGATAACAACCAGGTGGATTTGTAAATTATTGCAATTGAAAATTTGTTGTTATGTTTTGTAATTATTTATAATACATGTGTTCATTGTTAGTTTTTTAATTTTAAATATATCGAGAGCTTCGTAACAAATGGGCGTACAGACAAAAGTGCAGTTTTACACAAGGGATAAAATTGTGAATAAAACAAAACTACTTGATTGTATTAGGCTGAAATTTACCCTTCTATTTAGGTACACTTACATACGGGTAAGTGTAACAGCCTAACATAGGCTTCTTTTTATCCCGAAAAATTGTACGGTTCCGCTGGGATAACTCTGTCTATAAAACTTACATTATCGAAAGCGCGGGCAGAATCTAGTAGATTGATGTTGATAATTCAGACCATTTTTACTTACCATGACCAATTTATTTCTAACACACAAGTAGACAAAAACCAATTGGCCTATATAATCTGTAACATAAAGAACACACTGAAGACCTGTTTTACGACGTAACACATATTATACGGCCCCTGGCGTACGTCAGGATTATATATTATAAATGTCACACACTAGGCGGAAGGGAAAAGATTGCGTGGAAAAATTATCACCCCTACAGAATAAGGGTAGCAATAAGTTCGTGTAGGGAACTGGTGAGACAATATTTTGTGCTATCCATACGAAATAATAAACAGTTCATTACTATAAAAAACAGTTAAAAGTGTTAGTTTAGCTAGTTTTGGCCACCATAATGCTGATATGAATTGATATAGTTTCAACGGTTTTAAGCGCGGTAATTTATTTGATTTTTATTATTCCGACGTTTCGGCCACTCTTCTTCTTTTTTAAGGGATTATAGCTCCAACGCAGCTAGCTTTTATTTGGCCAATGTCACAGTAGGTGGAAAAATGTCAGGTGCATTAAGAGTATAAATACAAAATGGAATATTTGGTCGGTGATCTCCCAAATCACTTTCTGGGATCCTGAGCACAACACAAAACATAGAATGTTAGACTTACTACATTATAGAAAGAAGTTATTTATTATATATCAGCTAGGGTAAGAAGAAAGTCCACATTGACCGGTCGGGGAATTCGGCAACTCAGTAGCCGTGATCACAGAAAACAAAGATGTCAAGTGTCAATGAGTATTGTTAAACTTTTATTTAGCCCTTGTTAATTTTAATTATCTAATTTTGTTTATGGTTATTATTTGTTCTGTAGGAGCCTAATCTAATTTACCACCGCTTCGCATTGTTGTCGCTTGAAGAGAAGTGATCTTCCATCAACCTGATATAAGCTAGCTCAATAGCGAGTTTCATTTAAATCAGTTCAGTAGCTTTCACGTGATGCTCTAACAGACAGACAGACAGACAAAAAATCGTCGGAATTTTAGTTATAATTTACAGATTTATTATATTATTTATTTTATTAGGAACGGAGAAAGAATACAATTTCCTGCGGCCGGGCGCCCTGTCGTAAGAGGCGACAAAAGAACCCACAGCCAGGTGGTAGGGTATTTCCCCGACTGGATGGCTACAACCCCTGGTCTAGAGAATGCCGCCATAACAACCTTGTGTTGTGTTTCGGCGTTAGTGACCAGGTTCCAGTCTCCCTTAAGAGAGCATCAGCGCATTTGTATCACCTTTGGTGTTGCAAATGTCCATTAACCGCTTTCCATCAAGCGGGCCGTCTGCCTGTCTGCTGAACTCCGGCAATAAAAATAAAATAAAAACATATTACAGATAGTTTACTCGCTATACATTGACAGTAATTTGTAAAATCGAAGTACCATTTCATAGAAACTTTTCCATCAGGGATACAATACCAACATCGTATGTGTTTAGGGGGAAATCTCTTTGACTGTTATCATTGACAAGTCATAAGCTGTCAGCGGGTGTCACTTCATTTGCTGTTAACATAGTCTTAAAATATGTTTTCGACCTTCGACACTATACAATATGTCTTGCCACAATGCTCGACTGTATAACAATAGTTTCTAAAAATCACACCTGGTTAATGACTATCATAAACGATTACAATACACAAAGAATGTTTTCTAATTACAAATTTTTAACACAAAGAAAACAGAAGTACTCCAAATGGAACTTGGAAACAGTATAGCTGTGAAAGTTAAGAAAATTAAATTTGACTTTGTCGATAAACTCGTACGTTCGAAAACGAATACTCAGGTTTTTAGAAACAATTTTGATTTAACAGTAGCTTTATTAATTGTTACCCTTCGTGAAACAATCCGTTGAGTATATACGTTTTGGACCACAAACGGTAGCAAAGAGAGCTCTCCTGGACAAAGGGCTCCCTCCACATCAATGCTATGATCTCTCTAATGAAGAGTTTTGTACACAGAGGGCCGGACCGCCTTTTATTAATGCCAGCCGTAAGCCGACGACTTTTGCGACGTAACGAATATTTTAATTTATTATGGACTATATTAATACAGATTATGTGGGTCAATGAGTAAGAATTAACATGTCTGTTATTCTGTCGGTACATCGGCCTATATCTTACCCTAATCATTCACGAGCCCCACCATGGCTTGAATTTTGACATTTATTACATTCTAAAGTTCTAAACACGCCGTTTCTTTCATTTCATAATAGCTTTACTATTACAAAATACAACTGGAATTGAATACAAGTCATGTAGAACACGATGCATTTTTTTTTTCTTATCTGTTTATCTCTTTGGCGGTTTGTTTGCGGATTCACGTAAAAACTACCCGATTAATTTCGATGCGGTTTTCGCTGATCAACAGCAAATTGTTAGACTTAAAATCTGCGCTACTTTTTGTCCTGAGAATCTCGCAGGAATTGCTCTGGGAATGATTTGAAATGACCAGATTAAAAAAAATTTTTAGCTGAAGAATTTAATAACTAAAAGTACAGCAATTACTTTCTTGAGTTGAATTCCTTTTAAAACGAAGTCTCAAACTTGAAACAAAATCATAATTCAGAACTAGTTGTGTTCTTGATATAGTAACTGGAGCCAGACAGTCCATTAGCAGCCTTCATGGCGTTTTCGAGTCGACCGCAGCCCGTCGGCATGAACAAAACAATTTGGACACGATCACTGTTCACAACGCTTCCGTGAGCACTGGAAAAGGGGGATACACTCATTTTAGTGCTTTTATTTGAGTTGTTAAGCCCCTCTCCACTGTTACAGTAGCTATTTTCTATGCTATTACAAGATATATTAATTTTTAACCGACTTCCAAAGGAGGAGATTCTATATGTTCGTTACTCAATTTCTCTAGGTTATACTCCCGAATTGGTCCCATTGTCACCATGTCAGGATCTGATGAGTCCAGCAAAATCGAGAGATACCCTCGAAATTTTTTGATCGACTTCTTTGTTACACGATATCTTCGTCAATTGTGGAGTGATTTTAATTTTTTTTATCACTATAATGTTGTTGTTTCTTATAGTATACTTGTCACCAACTTCAACATTTTGTAAAAAGAAGTCGGTTAAAAAATTTCGAGGGTATCTCTCTATTTTTATTTTTTCTTTTTAGTTTGAAGTCGGTTTAGATTTTGATTTTTTCAACGGTCGTTTTTGAAATTTTTCCGTACCTATAAATTTAAAAAACGACTTCTGTCGTCTCAATATTATTGAATTGATGTGCAAAGCATCTCCTTTTTGACCTAAGTTTTCTCAATGGCTTCACAGCGTTGAAAATCTCAAACGTTCCTAGTTTATTTTGAGAGCAAGCGAGCACCACAGATTAGGTTGCATTAAATTTTTATGTAGGCGCTATTCGCATCAAGAAAATTTACTTAATCCCAGAATCTTTGTCATTTTACTCCATGAAAAGTACCCTATGTCCATTCTCAATAGTTATATTAGATATAGACCAAATACCCGAAAAATCGGTGCCAAAGGTCTTCTGTGAAAGCGTAACAGACAGTCAAAGTTATTTTCGCTTTTATATGGATGTTTTTCCTATTGAAATCAAATTGCGCATTTGGTCATTTCATGTTTCCCCCTTGCATATGGAGGAACTTAAAGCAGGTTGCAACAAAGATACTTGTTTCTTAACGTGTAATTGTGTTATATTCAATAAACGAATTATTTGTTAAAACTTTAAGGGCCCCTTGCATAAGGTTGCTTAAATATATTTAAGAAACACAAAACGTATTTAACACCCTTAAATACGATTAGCGTCTTGCACAACGCAAAATTGGTCGCTAAATATGTTTAAAGAACTGTCAATAAGTTTTGTGTAAAACGTATTTAGGTAGTTTAATATGATTATTTAATTTTATTTAAAAGCGATCGTTATGCAAGCGACCCTAAATCAAACAATAATATTGAATAACTACATTTAAAAACAAATACAAAATATTCCCACCTAAGTAAATTATTTGCATTTATTTAAAAATTATATATTTATATAATTTTTAGGAAGAGTCGTTGATTTTTTTGAGGTGGCATCTCATCGGCAAAGCTTATGGTATTGCTAAAATCACACCTGTAAAGCGATGATTACTTACCATCAGCCACGTTTGCACCCGGTTTGCCTATTTCAATAGTTTCAATAATATAGTCAATAGTTTAAACACATTATCTAAGTAACCTGAAGAGTCATAAATTTCAGCTAAGTCCTAGCAAATTCTACGTCCATATGATAGTTATGTAAGATCCACCCTTTTATTTATTGCCATCATTTTACCAAACAATACTCGGAATACCACCATACCTCAACACCTTTGAAGAATATTAAACGGCTTTAAAATCAAGGAGATAGAGTCTAAGTTCAGATACAAATTGAGTTTTGAGTGGCAAAGTGATTTTGGTGCGTGTTTGGCCGTCTGCCACATAGGGTACGGTTGTAAAAAATCGTCTGTCCGTGTGTAAAACGTGTAAAAAGTTAAAATGTTTCGTTGTTTCAGTACTTTTACGATGTGTATGAATATAATGATTGTTATAAGGATTTTATATCCAAATTTGTAAGGGTATAACAACAATGATGATTGGCTGCAAACATTTCGCAGAAGAATTTTGAATTGCAAATGCATTTTTTTATTGCATAGGTTCAGCAGACGGGCAGATGGTCCAACTGATGAAAAGTGGTTACTATCATCTATGGACATTTGCAGCACCAAAGGTGCGACAAATGTGCTGCACTCTTAAAGGATACTGGAAGCTGGTTACTAATGCTGGAACAACTATAAGTTATTATGACGGCATTCTCTAGACTAGAGGTGGTAGCCATGCAGTCGGGGAAATACCCTACCACCTGGCTGTGGGTTGTTTTGTCGCCTCTTACAACAGGCCGCCCGGCCGCAGGAAATTGTATTCTTTCTCCGTTCCTGCGTGGATGTGTATGTATATATCTGTTTCCTTAGCACCAACGTTGAAAAACATACTTTATAAAATATCTGCTATTAATCTATATATATAAAAATCAATTGCTGTTCGTTAGTCTCGCTAAAATTCGAGAACGGCTGGACTGATTTGGCTAATTCTGGTATTGAATTATTTGTAGAAGTCCAGGGAAGGTTTAAAAGGTGAGTAAATATGAAAAAAAAATGCTTGGAATATAGTAAAAACAACAATTTCGCTTTCCCTTAGAAACATCTCCTACCTGTCAAACTTTGATTTTCGTCCCGTCGTTCAGAAATCAACATTTGTTATTTATTGATTCTGCGGCGGTACGAAGTATGCCGGGTCAGCTAGTATTTAATATAAATTATAATTAATAACGATTATCTGTTTCTGAGAGTCAATGTCACGAACAAGCACCCGTTTTTATTCAAATCACAACCGTAAATTAAAGTCCCATATCGCCATTTAGCGCCATTATAGCCGTAATGAATTAAAAACACAATGCAACAGTTTTTATGTTTTATGGTTATTAATTATTGTAATTGTGAATAATTTTTAAGCCTTTCTAACACGCGACCTGTGCTCGTATTTTAAAAAAATATATTTAGTTAATTCTTAATTATTTTCTGTTCGGCGTACATGCTATAATTGAAGTTATATGCTCGGGCTACACCTGCGAGAATGTTACAGTTATTTACTGTCGCCAAATGCGTCTTATTTATAGAGTAAAAATAACGCCGTTATCTTTTAGCCATATTAATGAATTTATACATACGTTGACAATATCTAACGCTATTAACAATGTAATAGCAATATCGCATCACAAATAACGCATTAAACTCTATATCTGCGTGAAATGACTTAGTTACCACTAAAGTGAACTGTGAAACTTTTGCTATTTTTGTCTTTATTTTGATTATAGAAATGGGAAAAAATAATCATAATACGACCTAAGTTGATAAAAAATGTTTTTAATTAGGTTCATAAGTGACTAACCATAACTATAACCCTCTCATGAATCACATTTTTAATAATTAACAAACCTTTTTTAACAATGAAGCCGATATCAGACGGTCCATTCCGATCCTACAATTTGGGTGAATCAGTTAAAGTGAACCGAGCGAGCGTTCAGCCGGCCTATGCAGCCACAAAATCCATCATATAAATAATATATCATGTAAATAATATATCATGTAAATAATATATCATGTAAATAATATATCATGTAAATAATATATCATATGAATAATATATCGTGTAAAAAATATATCATGTAAATTATATATCATTCGAATAAACCGATTCTTCTTCTATTTAAAACGTAAGGGGTGTAGATAAAGAAAGTAGACTTTAATTAAACCTAAAGTAGATTGTGTAGCAGATCACTGCGAGCGGGCAGCGTGCCCATTTTTTGGAGACAATATGAGCCAGACTTCCGATCACGGGTAGTGTCAAAGAGTTTCTGACAGATGTCTTCAAAGAAACTCTTTAACCTTTTCCTAAGACTTCATATTTTCGCGGTTTGACGTCTTCAGCTGAAACTGACTTGGTTATTGGAGGATATGAGCCAATGTAATAAATAGATTTTACATAAAACATTTGTTAAGAAATGAAATACTTAGCAAAATTGTCTCGGTTATTTTCAAGTGAAAAATAATAAAATCCATGACAGGCCTGAACCGTGGGCTTAGTCATGCTCCGCGGGGCATTCTATCAAATGTCAAGTGCGGACCTTTTCGGAATCGTCGGAGCCGTGGCCGGCGTCCCGTGAAATCATCGCAACGCAAACATCCTTTCAAATTGCAAAATCTGTACCTTTTTCGACTAACATTTGGACTCCTATTGTTTTCTGCTGAGCAATGCTCCTTGGGAAATTTCGAATTTAATACTTTAAGCGTTGTATTTATATTGGAGAAAGTAAAATATTTGCTTTGGTATGCTTCGGTACACTTGTGAAGTGTTTGAAAGTTATA
Organism: Dendrolimus pini; assembly: GCA_949752895.1. Taxonomy (NCBI): domain Eukaryota; kingdom Metazoa; phylum Arthropoda; class Insecta; order Lepidoptera; family Lasiocampidae; genus Dendrolimus; species Dendrolimus pini. Next base: position 21,148,206 of record OX457137.1, on the reverse strand, counting down.
TATATAACAGCGAGCGTCCAGGTTCGTTTTCCATGGCAATAAATCAACTGTTTGTACCTCGCACACTTTATTAACTATACAGATCACTTCTAATTATCTAAAAGTTATTTCTAATACATCCAAAATATAAACGGTACTTGTTTCTCTCTCGTCTTCAGATGATAGCGTCCCCTCTTTTCCCCTTTATCCTTCAAAATCAACTGAGAATTTGTATGTCAAGTGAAATGATATTCTAGGCGTGATAACTAACAGGTTAGATAACCCATATCAGAAATTACTTAAGGGAATTTTTACAATTATATGTTCAATATTTAACATATGCTGCAAACTGCGCAGAACTGTCGCAGAACGGCCTCGTTCTCACGACATCTTTAGTTATTTCAGGTTTAGTGGGCGTCATCAGGATGAAATGCGAGCATAAAACACAATAGCCACGGTTTATACACTTTTAATTTAGATTTGATCAACATTATGACATAGTTTAGACCGAGCAGCGGGTTCAGGGCACCCGCTCATACTTCTAACTTAAAACACTTTCTTTAAAATACTCTAAGGTCCAACTCGACCTGCTGCCATCAACTCAATGTGTCACAAAAACTCCTCAGTCTACCCAAGTAGATATTACTCAAAGTATAGAGGGCGCTGATCCCGCTCCGCCATATGCTCTGCTCTGATTGGTCGTTTATTAAATTACAATATTCATAACTTTTATTAGGTTAGAACGATCTTTAAGTTATAGAAACATTCAACAAATCAAATTAAATTACATTATGAATTTTAGAAGTAATTAAAATGTAAACAAATGATATTGTGCGTTATACATCCAGTCAACGATACGTCCAATTAAAGCTTCCCTCCGACATATATATATTGTAAACTAGGATATGAATTGACTATATTATAAAACCGACTAATTAATTTTAGATTCTTTCATTTAAATAATCAGAAACATATTCACAATTTTTTTTTGTAATTTTTTTATTATTCAAAATAAGTTGACTGCAGAACACTTTTTTTAAGGTACACGTATATATATATATATATATATATATATATATATATATATATATATGTATAAATAAATAAATATTTAACACAAAAACGTTAGTAAGTGTTAGTGCAAGGCCTTATAACAAATTTTTTATTTGTCAAAATTGTTACGTGATATTACAATATACTGTATATATTTATATATATTATCCGTGCAGGAATGGAGAAAGAATACAATTTCCTGCGGCCTGTGGCGGCTTGTCGTAAGTGGCGTGAAAATAACTTACAGCCAGGTGGTAGGGCATTTTCCCGTCTGGATGCCTACCACTCCTCGTTTAGTGTACGCCACCATAAAAACCTTGAGTTGAAATTCGACATTAGTGGCCAGGTTTAAGTCTCCATTTAGAGAAGAGCGGCAGCACATAGGTTGTTGGTAACCGCTTTCATCATGAATTCATGCAATAAAAATATCACAATTATGGCAAAAACAAGAATATTACCTAAAAAATGTAGTTACAACGTCCTGCGTTGACGGCGACGATATTAGGCGCACTGTAAAGCCTTCTTTCACTGTCAAACTTCAATCAGAGACCAATGTATCAATGCGCTATCTCGGCGATAACTTTATCCCCATCAAGCCAATGAACAGAACACGGCAGCTATCTAAACAATCCCGTAAAGGAATGTTAATAGATCCTGGTATACGCCATGAGGGTCGCGTCACGCAACACCATCACGCTACCTTGGTATGCGGTATTTGTTTGGACTATAAGAAGTCACTTGCATTTCTAAGTACTATTAGCCATAATAACAGTGGTGGTTTTGCCAATAAACAGAAGGTTTTTTTTAGAGTGTTTTACCGTTTTTATCCGTGCAAGAACGGAGAAAGAATACAATTTCCTGCTGCCGGCCGGCCTGTCGTAAGAGGCGACGAAACAACCCACAGCCAGGTGGTAGGGCATTTGCCTGACTGAATGGCTACCACCCCTGGTCTAAAGTATGTCGCCATAACAACCTTGAGTTATGTTCCGGCATTAGTGACCAGGTTCCAGTCTCCCTTAAGAGGGCCGCAGCGCATTTGTAGCACCTTTGGTGTTGCAAATGTCCATATGCGAAAAAATTGAAAAATATTACGGTCTGGCTAGAAGGCCACCAGTCTTGATTGTTATTAACAGCGCGTTCCATTAGTAGCTCACAACGCCCAAACTGCTCCGTCAGCCGCTCCACAAGGCGACCGTAGTCATTTTGGTCGTGGCGAAAACGTCACTAATGCCGTCATCATTTTCGATCACACAACGCTCACAACGACCCATGTTAAGAGGTGAGTGGAATAACCGTTCCACTTGGGTTTACGATTGTAACGCCGGCAAGCAAGTGGAAGGGGAAAATCGCAGTCGTGACCATGATCGTTGTGAGTCTTTAACGGAACGTAGAATCACTATGTTACTCACTGCCCTATTATACACATTTTATCACATTCATAAATTATCTTCTATATTTTACGAACTATTCCCCGCTAATGATAACCTGACGCGCAGCGATACCAAAATGTAAAAATTATCATATTTATTAATATCATCATCAAAACAAACGTGTACTGTAATGTGCTAGCTATTAATAAAGAACACACGAACAAAGTGTCTTCGCCTTAATAGAGACAATAAGAAAAGTGTCAATGGACACTTTCTTATTATGAATACTTAGTTATTTTAGGTTAAATTTAAATGACTTATTAGTCTTTTTAGATTAGATGGTAATAATTTCTTCTTACTTACTACATTTAGGGCCGCTTTCATAAGATTGCTTAAATTTATTTAAAAAACACTAAACACATTTAACACCCTTTAATATGATTAGCGTCTTGCACAAAGCAAAATTTGTGTGTCGCTAAATAAGTTTAAATAACTGTCAATGAAGTATGTAAAACGTATTAAGGCAGTTTAATATGAGCAACTAATTTTATTTAAAGGTGATTGTTATGCAAGCAACCCTTATAATAACATTAATATCACATTATAAAATAGATTATAAATATTGATTAAAAAACGAAAATTATACTGATTTTTTTTTTGTTGCAATCTTTTCGTAATTATAGCGATTTTATGGTAACCCTACGCTTTGAGTTATCGTGAACAGGGTTATAGTGTTTGTGACGAATTTCGCCAAAGGTGAGAAGTTGACATTAAATTTTAACCAATATTTTATAAAGTTAGATGTTACCAGATGCAAAAATAAAATATTAGAGAAAAAAAAATTATCAACTAAATTTTTTTGTCCTGGATATATCGTTATTGAAGCTTTTATATTTTCAAGTACACAGAGAAATTGAGTTTGTTATTTTCTATGTTTAGTTTTAAGTTAATTATGTTTGCGATGTAATGTATCCTGTGCTATATACATATAACACTGTCTTGTGGTGGGAGTTGTCATTGCAGCACAGTTTTATACTTTTGCAGTGCAAAGAACTGTTCTGTTATTAGGTAAACATGTGTTCTTTCAAAAAAATAAAAAATATGTACACTAAAATATGAATATTCATGAGAGTAATGAATTGGCTTTGGTTTCTATGATTTTTAGAATAAATATTAGCATAAATTTATACTTTATCCTCGTTTATCTGGCTTAAAATTAAATACTTAATTTAATCGAATATTTTTTGAAATTTTGTTACGTATTATTGAATTGAACGTAATTTAAATTAAAAAAACTATAGTCCTTGTAGAACATGGCGTTGGACAGACTATTAAGAACAATATATTGTTAAAACTTTTGTTTATGTATGCTTGTAGGTAAATAGGTAAAAATTCACCTGATGGTAAGAAGTTTCCAAGGCATCTGTAACATGTAAAATTGTATGTCATAAAATGTGTGATATTATTTATGCCGGGAATTCAGCGACAATTTTCCCGGGAATGATTTGTAGTTCTCCGGGTGCAAAAAATTAGCTTATTTCGACACTGTCTTCACTAAAACAATAGTTTAGACTCTTTTTAATGTTTTTTTTTCATAAATGTTGTATTTAAAAATACAATATTAATATTACAAATCTAATCTAAAAAGGCTAATAAGTAATTTAAATATAATAAAAACTGTCCTTATTAAATGCTTCGTTATTTCGTGTCCCAGGAATACCGCGGAAATCCAAGACAAGCGTGGACGAAGTCGCTGGTATATCCTAGTAATATATACAATGGTAATATAATGAACTCTGCAACCTATATTAATAAGTAGGAAAGTAATAGAACCTCAATTAAAATTAACAGCTTTTGACGAAAATTTGAATAATTTCAGGCCTGCCTTCGTAGTAATTTCGGCTATGGGTGACGTAAGAGAATTTTCAATTTTAAGCCTCTCTCTTGAGGCGTTACGAAGGTGGCATTAAAATAAAATACTGCCGATGTCGTCAGTCGACACGTATACGCCATCCATCACCCGCCCTGTGTGCAACCCCCTTAACGGCGGGAGCAGACGAGCTGTTAAAAAACGCTTCACATGTTAATGTAGAGTTTTTCGTATTGAAATGCATTGCTATGTCAAGTAATAATTAATCAATCAAATTTAAAACGTTTAATTATAAATACAATGATTCGTTGTTTTATATGTTTTAATAAGATTGAATGATTGTATATTTCAGCAGTAGTTATAAGCCGCAACGTTATTAAATTATATGAATTGATTTTTCTTAATTTTTTATATCGTTCAGATTTATTATGTAAAATATCTGGCGGAAATATTTAATGGTTATTTCGAAAGGTCACTACAACATTTTATATATTTATATAAAATCAATTGTACCTGGGACTAAAATCACACATAAACGAAACGACAGATATTACGAAATTATATGCAACTCAAAAATTAATATTAACTTAAAGCTGTTAATTCTTAAATAGTTTCAATTGTTTTTAACCAAGCATTATTAGTGAAATGAATAATCAAAATGTCAGGTGTGATTTTAAGTTCAAAACAGAACGTCACAAAGGCAAATCAGATATCTAATAAAAGATTTTTAATAAAAAAATTAATAAAGGACATGGAATAAAATAATATGCCTTTTTAGTAGACAATTTCTACAATGCAAGTACTAAAAAGGGTTGCAGTTTGCTTACTTTCATTAAGAATACGTCGCTGTCGAAATCTAGAATCCCTTTATGCAATAAACACACTTTTTAATATTTGATCTTCAAACTTTTAAATAACCTACATTTTTCTTTATTAAACCCTTTCGAGGGGCCAAATTTAATATTATTTTTGTCTACAAGCTGCCAGCTGCCATCAAAACTGCCGCGCCAAAACCAAGAGGATTAGGTCGTCTCTTTTATTCGAATACAAATTCTATGTAGTTAGAGGGAGAAAGCATCAGTTCAACGTTCGTTTCTATTATCTGTATTTCACCACAAATTTGTGGCGCTTCCCAATTAGCCGTGTGTGACAGTTGAGAACAAAGTGGTGGTTTCGTCTTAGGTTAAACGAGCGAAAAACAGGGAAAACCGCTCATCTGGAAAACCTTTATGCGCTACTGCTATTGACGCGAGGTGAATTTTTGAAAAATGCAAAAAGGTCACTCGAGGCGTCACGTACAATACATTTATATCCTGTTCGACTCTGGCCGAATGTTTTGGGCACTGGGTTTTTCTAATAAATGATTTTCGCGCCTTTCAATAACACTCTTTGAGGACCTTAGTTGATTTGGAAAACGATTTGTTACTGACTGTTCTGAACATTTCGTTTTAAAAAAGTGGACGTGTTTTTAAGGGCATGACACACGGTGAAGATGCTATAATATTTCATCTTAAGATAGAATATCGCTCACTATACAATTTGTATGAACTATCACACACGGTTAAGATGATATATATTTTCATGTTAAGTATCTTAAGATGCCGAGATATGCGAAATATGTCTTAATATTTTGCTTGCTATATAGCTTGCTATATATTTTGTATCTTAAGATACAAAATATAGCTCCTTTATACAGAGTGTGCACTTAATATCCAACGCAAAATGGAATGAAATATATTTTATTTATTCAACTACCTTTTCTCTCGAGTTTTTGTTATTACTCGATGTACTTTTTGTTAATATTATGTTGATAAAATGACTTGTTTACCTTTTTATGTACATGTATCGTCTCGTCTGTTTCCCATAGTGGTTTAGTTTTTTAGCTGTATTTTTATTCTTATAAACATCAGGAGATATGAATCAAGCAATACCAATCTACCTCTTTTATATTTTATATCATTGTTTAGATACCGATATCTAAACAATGATATAAAATATAAAAGAGTTAGAAACGTTAGTAGCACGCCGATAACGAACAGCACAAGAGGACACAAATGTGTGTTCTTTTCATTGCAAGACTAGTCTAACGTGATCAAATAGGCACAATACACTTTTCCACTGCCTAGTGCCTGTGACGATGGGGAGGACTGTTTTCGTTGCAGAATGGGGGGTGCAGGCGTGTTTGTCTCATTCCCGCTTGCTCATTCATTGTATTTGTATTGTAGCCTGCGAGGTTAGAATGTATGTAAAGAGCACGATACGATTTTTGGCATCGATTGATTGTGATTAGCACACGATGTTCTCGCAACCAATCATAGCCAAACAACGCTAAGCGTTCGTGTCGTAGAACCTATACACACCGCTATAGAGTGTCGCAGAAAAGGACACAAAAAATCGAAATGTGTGCTGGGACACATATTAGAAGTGAAACTTCAACGGACAAGTGGAAAAATGAATCGCAACGGACAAGTGGAAAAACGCATCGCAACGTACAAGTCGAAAAACTTCAACTGACAAGTGACAAAATAACTCGCAAAAAAGTTTTAACTTCAAGTTTTACGGGCAGATTGTTAATGTACTTGTCCAATTTGAAAACCTGTCCGTAAAAATTCGAGTTAAGATTTTGTTGCGATTCATTTTGTCACTTGTCAGTTGAAGTTTTTCCACTTGTACGTTGCGATGCGTTTTTCCACTTGTCCGTTGCGATTCATTTTTTCACTTATCCGTTGCCATTCACGCATGTTTGTATTTTGTTTCTTAATATCGGCTTTAATCAAATTATGAATAGTAAGAAAAGTTTCCTTTGACTTTTTAAAATATATTTGAAACATTTTTGGTGAAAGGTCTTCGTAAAGATTAAATTCACCGCGGTTTTTCCTAAATTTTATATGATTTTCTACCCAGATTTTTCGACACTTAGAATGTGCGGCAGAAATTTTTAAGTCGTATTCGAAGTTAGAATTATCATCTGATGAGCTATCTAATAAATCTATAGTAAGGCTGTGTTATTCATATTATATCATCCTGTAAATATATTCAGTGGAGAAATATACGTGTAACCCCTAGTCAAACCTTTGATGGAATGACTCGAATGGATATATTATAGCATCTTAACCGTGTGTGATACCTTAAGATGCTATAATATTTTATATCCCAACAGTCATGTAATGCAGGTCTGTCGCAAGGCCCTAAATATCTATAAAATGTTGGCCTGTGCAGCGAAGACTACGTGGGGTTTGAGCCCGGAGGTTATTCGGACGATATATGTTTCTGTCATAGAACCGATTGTAATGTATGCGTCCAACGTGTGGGCGCCAGCAGCGAAAAAGTTATGTGTGCAAAAACAGCTGAATACAGTGCAGAGAGGATTTGCAATAAAGATGATAAGAGGTTACCGGACAGTCTCGCTCAATGCGGCTCTCATATTGGCGGGACTAGTTCCGCTTGATCTTCGAATTGCCGAAGCGACTCAGCTATATGAGGCAAAACGGGGACGTCTTGTACCTGGCCAAGAAAACAGACAGCTCGAGGGTCGTGTGAGCTTTTTGCAGGCCCCTCATCCAGCCGAAGAAGTAGACATATCGTATGTCTGCTTGAACGACATGCAGTCTGAAACTATTGAAACACACCGGGTGCCAAAGTTGCAGATGTATACAGATGGCAGTAAAACCGGTGATCAGGTAGGGGCCGCCTTCAGCTGCTGGAATGATGGGGCTGAGATTGAGGCCAAGAGGATGAAACTCGAGTCATTTTGCACGGTTTTCCAGGCAGAACTATATGCTCTCTTCCAAGCCACCGAGCATTTACTAAAACAGGATCATGAGGAGGTAGCTGTGCTCAGTGACTCGAGGTCATCCTTGGACTTGGTTTCTAATCCTGACACGTCCCTCCCTCTTTCTACCGCTATTCGCAAGAATATCGCAGAGTTAACGAGGAAAGGGTGTATAACTCGGCTGTACTGGGTCAGGGCTCATGTTGGTGTCCCAGAAAATGAGCGAGCTGATGAATTGGCCAAGTCAGCAGCACAACTAACCGAGGTACCAGCGGCGTACGACCTATGTCCTCTGTCGTACATAAAATCAGAGATCCGACGCGATAGAGTCCGTAAATGGGCTAAACGGTACGCAGAGAATCCCACCGGAGCAGTGACCTATGGACTAATAAGAAAAATTAAGGTCAATTCGGTACTTACCCAGGCGATGACGGGGCATGGCGGCTTCGCGGCGTACCTTCACCGCTTTAAACGTAAGGATAATTCAGCGTGTGTCTGTGATAGAGACACACCGGAGACAATCCAACATCTACTTGTTGAATGCCCAAAATATGGTGCTTCCAGGCAAGACCTGGAAGCTGCAACAAAAATTAAGTTGACAGAGTCAACATTGTGCAAGATGTTGGCCGGTAAAGAGTCCAGGTCTTGGCTGGAAGCTTTTTGCATTAGGGTGGTAGAGGACGCCGTGAGGAGAAATAAATCTACGTAATGTTTATCATTGCGTGGATTTATCTCTTAGTCGCCATGTTGCGTCATCAAGTACGGAATAGATGTGGAATATATAGACTCGTCGGAGTGTTATTATATTTATGTATTTATATACACATATAATAGATATACATACATACATACATACATACATAACTTCACGCCAGGTCCCTTGCAGGGTAGGCACGAACAACAGAGCGCCATACAGGCTTATTCTTACACACCTCACTTGCTTCTTTGACATTCATAGCTCTTGTCATGCACGCTCGTCTGTTCTTAAGGCTCCTGACATCACCTTCTGCTAATACACGATCAATTTGATCATGGAAGGTGTGTCGTGGCCTTCCGCGACTTCTGCATCCATCCACTTTTGCATTGTATATCTGTTTAGTCATTCTTTCATCATACATTCTTTCCACATGCCCGAACCACCGGAGCATTCCTTTCCTTACCTTCACCCCGACACTCTCTTTCAGACCAACTCTCTTTCTTACTTCGGTATTACGAACGCGGTCCGCGAGCGTCACTCCGCAGATTTTGCGCAGTGCTCGCATCTCGACCGCGTTTACTCTACTTTCATGCTCTCTGTTCCATACCCAACTCTCGCTTCCATACGTGAGCGTAGGTACCAGCACCGCGTTGTGTATGGCAAGCTGGGCTTTCTGGCTGAGGTTCTTAGCGCCTAGAAGTTTACCTAACGCTCCATTCACACTATTCCCCAAATTTACTCTTCTTTCTATATCAGCGGTGTACCTTCCATCCCTGCTAAAAGCACATCCAAGATATACAAACTCATTCACTTGTTCCAGCATAACATCATCGACCATTATCCTTGCATTCGTTCTGGTTTCTTCTCTTTCAAACACCATAACCTTTGTTTTCTTCGAGTTCAAATGTAAGCCTCTCGCCTGACAGTCATCTTTCATCATCGTGACTAGTGTTTGCAGTTCTGATGGCGATTCGGCTAAAAGCACGGCATCATCCGCATAAAGCAAAGTGCTAACAACTAGATCACCCATCCGCACCCCAACATCCATCAATCTTAATCTCTGGAGACAGTTGTCCAGATATAGGATGAACAGCAAAGCCGACAGCACGCAGCCCTGCCGGACGGCAATATTGACGTCAAACCAGGGCGACAGGCTGCCGTCCACCCCCACGCATGCCATACAGTCCTCGTAAGTGGACTGCACAGCACGCAGCAATTGGCCATTGATCCCATATCCGGGCAATATGTCCCAGAGGTCCTTCCGCACAACCCTGTCAAATGCTTTCTCTAGATCCACAAAACCGCAGAAAACCTTCCGGCCCATAGCCAGCTGCTTCTCCACGATATTGCGGAGCGAGAAAACTTGATCCATACATCCCCTTTCATTTCTGAAGCCCCCTTGTGCATCCCACAGTAATCCATCGGATACCACTCTCATTCTCCTTTCAATAATCTTCGCATACACTTTAGATGCTGTGCTGATCAAACTGATGGCCCTGTACCTGGCGCACTCCATACGTGACCCCTTGCCTTTATACAAGGGCACGATGACAGCGCGCCTCCAGTCCTTGGGAACCTTTCCCGTCCTCCAGCACAAGTTGCATAAGGACAGGAAAGCGTCCCGGACGCAGGTTCCACCATATTTGATCATCTCAGCAGACACACTATCGATTCCTGCTGCCTTTCCATTTTTCAGACTTCTTATCGACCATTCGATCTCTTCCAAAGTGATCTCGGATGCTGACTCCTCGAAGTCGGTCACAGACTCAGTCGTTGTGCCAGCATCCGAGATATTATCATACATTTCTCTAAAATATTCACTCCATCGCGCTAAAACCTCTTGTGGGTTAGCAAGAATGTCCCCTGCTTTAGATTTTATTCTTTCCATTCTGGAAGCTGACGAACAACCTCGAGACTTCTTAACCTCTCTCCAAAAGAGTTTGGTATTCGCCTCGAAGTTCTCCGTCAGCTTCTCTTCTTCTTTCAATTTTATTCTTTCACGCTTCTCTTTCACTAAAGCTTTGGTTTCATTCTTGCAGAGGCGATAAATTTCTTTCTTCATCTCTTTCATACTGTCATTCTGATGCAAAGATGCAATATAATCCAGCCAGGCTTTTCTCTTTCTCTCTATGCTAGATTTAACATCTGCGTCCCACCATTCGTCACCTTTCGTTGTTATATGCCTCTTTGCGGATCCACATGCTTCTTTTGCGCTTTCCACTATGCTTTCTTTCATACTATCCCAGTCATTATCCACATCTAAGTCGGAGAAGTCCGCCTTTGCAAGCCTTTCTTCGACTAGGCGCGCATACATACTCCTTATACTAACATCTTCCAATTTTTCACATTTTATTCTTTCAAGCTCCCCGAAATTGGTACGCTCTCGCCAGTGCCTCCACTTCTTGATAAGACCCACAAACCGGCTTATCACCAGGTAGTGGTCCGTTCCAAGAGTGGGGCCTCTGTAGGCTCTTGTATCCGTTATTGTGTTTCGGAGGCGACTATCTATTAAAATCAGATCAATCATACTTTTCTGTTCATTCATTCTCCATGTATACGTGTGAATATCCTTATGATGGAATAAGGTGTTCGACACAAGCAAGTTTCTTTCCATGCATACGTCTATGATTGGCTTACCAGCCTCGTTCGCTCTCTTGTCGCCATAGGGTCCAAGGACAGCCTCAAAGCCGTCTCGTTTTGTCCCCACCCAGCCATTAAGATCACCACACATAATTAGTCTTTCGTTCCCTTCAGCCAGATCCAGAATTTCTCTCACAGACTCCCAAAACTTCTCGAGTTCTTGGGGATCCGCTGAGCTTACGGGAGCATAAGCTGCGACCAGAAAAACTCGCGTGATCCCCAGCTTTAGACGGACCCAAAGAAGTCTCGGGTTCACCAGACAATAGTCTTTCACTCCAGACACAAAGCGGGATGAGAGTACGACGCCTACCCCCCCACTTGCACGCTCGTCCAGGTCCACGCCGGACCACAGAGCAAGCATGCCACCGGGGAGGTCATCAACGTGACACCCCTTCCGCTTTGTCTCTGTCAGACATAAGGCATCCAGGCTTCTCTCATTCATTATATCAATCATTTCGTCCATCTTATCTTTCATTCCACCTCTCACATTCCACGTGCCTATACGGCACTCTGCTCCTCTCGACCCGCCAGGTTTGGCGCTGCGTGAAGAGTGGCGGCCCCCTTCGCCGCATGCGCGAGAGTTCACACCGACGGGGGCGCATCGGTGAGCGTCGCCTGCGGGGGACGCCCTATCATGCACTCGGGTGAATCTCGGTCAGAATTGTGGCCCTCTGGGCCAGCGGGGATCGCGACGTGCACGCTTCTGACATGACCCCCAAATATATAATAATAGATATAGTATTTATTATTTTATATACAACTTATACAATTTTAATTTTAAACTAGACTTTAAGTAATTTTAAGTATAAGAGACAAGCCTTATTTATATTTATATATTATATGTATTTCAGATGCCCGAACAGTATCGGAGGTGAACATGCAATTAAAAAAAAATAAAAAAAATAATAATAATAAATATATATATATATATATTTTTTTCTATCCAGGCATCTTAACATGAAATATTATAGCATCTTCGCCGTGTGTGATGCCCTTTATGGGCACTTGAAAAGTGTTGTTCATTCAAATTCTTACCTCTTAAAGCTCCCTTACATATTGTATTTATATTATCTTCTTTATTGTCTCCAGGACGTCAACTACAAAATGCAGTAGTGGTTCCCCTCATAGAGAGAGGCGCAGGAGGGAGGAGGATGCTGGACCTTCCAGTGGGTACAGTGGTGCGCTGCACCGCTTCGCTCCACCACCCCCACCAGCCCTCCTCCGAAGACTTGGGGTTAAGGAAACCACTGGAGTGGGCAAGGTAAGAGTAGAAAATAGTCGTATGTATATGATTGAAGAAGTTTTAATACAGAAAACAACAGATCTTACCCCTAAAAGTAATGTCTTTCCAAAAAAAAACCAAAGTATTTATATGGCAGCGCAGCAGGCAGTGACTATTTACATGCTGCTCTAAAGAGCCCTAATATATGTTATAGTGAAACATCGAAGCTCTGGCGCTCCTAGGTTTGACTAGTCAAACCTCAAGTCTGGCATAAAGTCTTGGTCAAAGTCCTAATAAATGTCATTTTTCTGCCTTTGACTAACAAATTTTTGTCGAACCTAGGAGATACTAATTTATACAGTCATTAAACATGTAACAAGTGCAGTACGAATCGACGTTTGACATCAGTCTAGCCATTCATTTGTTATGATCTTTTCCGACCGATTTCGGCATTGATGACTGCATTTAAACTAATTTTCACTTGTCTGATTTTAAACGCCTTTTCATTTGTTATAAATGGTATAACAAAACGCAACTGACAGCTCTCGTCATGTTGTCTATGGTTTGTTTTGAAAATACCGTAAAACGTTGAAATTGAAGTTGACTGGTCGATGTGTGTGTTTTGTGCGAGTGTCACGAGGCGAGTTTGTGCAAGTATTATTATAATAAATCTTTATGTACCGATATCATTATCAACAATACCGCGACCAAGAAGATCTAATCTTTCCCGACAAAGCCGTAATGCAATTAGGAACGTCGAATTAGAAACGTCGCGAATAACACTACTCAAAAAGAACAAGAACAAAAAACTGAACTTAATAATTTTGAATTAATATTAATATCCTAAATCAGGAGTAGATTTAGATTTATTGACTGTTAGGCGGAACGAAGTTCGCCGGGTCAGCTTGTTTAATAAATGCTTGACAAACACGTAGAATTGATAGATTGATTGTTTACACGACCCTCAACTTAACGCTTGACCGTGGTTAATGACAGATGTCAAAATAGTTGAAGCTTATCTAATTATTTGGTCTATTGTATCGCCAATTAATTTATAATATAGCTTATATCGAATATCTGCTAGCAAGTGCCAGTCAAGAGTATACATACGTTAAAAATATATCAAATCGTTCCGAAAACGTAAGGGCGATTTAAGCCCCTCGTCTCAATACAGAAACTCATCAATTGCACCCTTAAAAGTAAATGTACGATAACGAAAACTTAATGGCCGCTTGTCACGGCCGAGTGCAATGATTTAAGAGCGCTTTAACTTGGACCCCACTAATTGGTAGCGTCTAATGAGACAACTGATGATCTTTCGCTAATGAGCTGCTCTTTAACGACGCGAAAGGCTGCAAAATACTTAAAGCTATACAGCCGCTGGATGAACAAAACCCTTTGTTGGAGAAATCAATTTTTGAATTTAGAACGGGTTCTGGAATAGCCAGGTTTTGTCTATGATAGTTTTTTTTTATCAGCCTAGTGCGTATTGGTTGATGGATATTACCAATATTGTTTTTTTAATAATCAAACCGATTGTAAAACAAAACATAACAACAACAACAATTTGTAAAATATAGTTTTATATACACTGACGGACTCATAAACTGCATCAAAGTAATAGACGACTTTGAAATAAATATTTTAACCAAGTATGCTAGATTTCTATACAGATTTAAATTGAAACCTCTAGATTGGTTCGTGAACTTTAAAACAGCGTAGGGTCATATCCTTAAGTTTAAGTTTGTGTACTGGAAAGGACCTTAAGACTTTTTTTGAAGAATAACCAGTAATTTAAGGAAAATTGGTTTAATTACAAAATTGGTTTTTTAACAATATACACAAACTTTATGCAAGGGTTTATTTATGTTTTAATAAGGTGTATTACCTCCACGTGCCCTTATTACGGATTCTAATCGGTTCCGCATAGATTTTATTAGGGTTATTAAAAGATCTTGCGGAATATTGTCCCATTCTTCTGAAAGTGCTGTTATTAGTGCTGCCACTGTCGTGGGCAAAAGGTTTCTCGCATATACAGCTCTTTTTAAATTGTCCCAAACATGCTCAATGGGATTAAGATCCGGGCTGCGTGCTGGCCAATTCATTGTACGTATCCCAACCTCTTCGCAATATTGTCGAACTTGTGCAGCAGCGTGCGGCCGGGCATTATCCTGCATTTAAGTAAAATTTTCGCCTATGAATCCCATGTAAGGCACCACGTGATCTTCTAAGATCTTTGTTATGTAGCGATGTGCAGTCAAACCCCCTCTATTATCGTTTTGACGGACCATGTCTATGAACACAAGTTCTATTCGCCCGTTCATCGATATGCCACCCCAGACCATACACGAACCGCCTCCAAAAGGAACACGCTCCTCAATGCAACTTTGAGCATATCGCTCCCCACGTCGACGATAGACTCTTCTGCGACCATCTGCACCATATAAACATGTCCTACACTCGTCCGTGAACAATACGGAGGTCCATTGCTCTTCTGTCTAATTCAGGTGATCACGCGTAAATCTTAAGCGAGCTTGTCTGTGAGCTACAGACAACTTTGGACCATTTGCTGGTCTAAAAGGGGTGATATCCGCTTCCTTTAACCTTCTTCTTATTGTTCGTGCACTCACGTTTACTTCACGCACTTCATTAAGCTCTGTTTTGATGTTAACAGACGTGAGGAAACGATTTCGCAGGGAAGTTGTAACAATAAATCGGTCATCACGACCGGTGGTTGCTCGAGTACTGCCTGTACCATGTCTCTTTCTGTAAGAACCTATCTCCACAAACCTTCTGTATATTCTAGAAACCGTAGACTGGTTTAAATTTCTACCAATCGTTCGTTGATCCAAGCCCTCCCGCACCAATGCTACAATTTGAGCCGCTTGTCCGGACGAAGTATCCATATTATGGTTCAAAAACTCTCGATGAGTTAAAAAAGTAACCCAACAATTCTGCTGGTAACAATAATTCAATTGACAAAAGAATAAAAAATCAATGAGAATCAATTTAAAACTTTGCTATAAACCACACGCAAATCTGATACTACGAGTAAATTTTCTTTTCCCGGCTAT
Source organism: Dendrolimus pini (assembly GCA_949752895.1). Lineage (NCBI taxonomy): Eukaryota > Metazoa > Arthropoda > Insecta > Lepidoptera > Lasiocampidae > Dendrolimus > Dendrolimus pini. The sequence continues at coordinate 21,132,529 of OX457137.1, read as the reverse complement.
ATTCATTTGTTTTACTGCAGTTCTATTTTTAAATTTTCCTTTTTTTGAGATTAAGAGCCAGTCTCTCCATATTTATATAATTTAATCTAAAAAGTTTGCATACTTATTTAAAATATCATTTCAAAGTAATCCTGAACTTTGATGCAGTTTATGAGTCCGTCAGTTTATTATACTTCGCACCGACTTCGAGATGAACAAAATATTTGTTTTTTTGCTGTTAAGGGCATCACACACGGCGAAGATGCTATAATATTTCATCTTAAGATTGAATATCGCTCACTATACAATTTGTATGAACTATCACACACGGTTAAGATGATATATATTTTCATATTAAGTATCTTAAGATGCCGAGATATGCGAAATATTGTCTTAATATTTTGCTTGCTATATATTTTGTATCTTAACATAGAAAATATATAGCAAGCTCTTTTATACAGCGTGTGCACTTAATATGCAACGCAAAATGGAATGAAATATATTTTATTTATTCAACTACCATTTCTCTCGAGTTTTTGTTATTACTCGATGTACTTTTGAAGTGAAACTTCTGTATAGACGGGGGGTCTTACGATTTTTCGCTCACGAAAAAGTGTCACAGTCACGTGGTCTAATACTTACATTTTTAAACTCGTGATATCTTTCGAATGGAATGTCCGAATTGAATAATTCAAAAAGTTATATAAAGGTATTGAAGCAGTCTTGAATATAAAGTAATTTATTTTGATAAGGATTAATACCAAAATACAAATAAAGAGCCTTTTCTAGCGGCGGCATTTTAATTAAATTTTAAAATAAAAGAAGTGGCATAACTATAATAGTTAGACATATGCTGTCGCGACACTTTTTGTAGATAATTATGTGTTCTGCAAAGTCGTAGTACATTATTTCATTCTATCATCAATAGTTTTCGCAGTGCACGCGATTTTAGGTATTTTTTACACCTTGCGTTACATTATTGGAGTTTTAATAAGGATCCCTAATTTTTTTGTAAATATAATATAGCCTTTGTCACCCGGGGATAGTGTAGCTTGCCAAAGTGAAAGAATTTTTCAAATCGGTTCAGTAGTTTCAGAGCTTCTTCAATGCAAACAAACAATCTAATCATTCCTCTTAATAATATTAGTCTAGATATTCATATATTTACTTTTAAATTAATTTGATATGTGCATATTACAAAAAGCGTAAGATTTTGCGCTAGAAGTTGTTTAATAGAATTGGGAGCTGGGTTGCCCCAAAAAGCGCTTTATCTATCTCCGAAAGCGCTATTGAAGCCCCAGTGAGCCGAGCGCCGGGGAAATCCCGTAAACGAGAAAGCGAGCCAGAGAGCGAGCGAGGATATACCTCGTCCCTATAATACCTTAAATCGCGTTCAGCGCATCGGAATGTGCGATGTTCCGAGCCGACATTAATGGAGGTAAACTTAAGTTTGCATCGAACTATACCTCTGCTAATATTTTCTTAACTTTTTGCGCCTTGTACTCGTATACATAATAAAACTACGTTTACTACCGCGCTTAAAACCGTTAAACCGTAGTTTTATTATCTATACCTCTGCTCTCCACGTGACTGGGTATCACTGCAACTATTTGTGGTCTATGTAAAAAAAAATTAAAAAATTAGAGAGGTTTTAAGGAAACAAATTAACAACAAGAAAACTTTGCCAACGATTCAGTTTTTTGAAAGTCATAACAAAAGTGAACGACAACGAACGGCAAAACTGTTGACGTAAAAAAATAGTCGATGCATGTGTAGCGTATTACACCATTAAAATGTACCTAACCTAACCAAATCATAATTTGCAGTAAAAAATCGAAATGTGTGCTGGGACACATATTAGAAGTGAAACTTCAACGGACAAGTGGAAAACCGAATCGCAACGGACAAGTGGAAAAACGAATGGCAACGGATAAGTGGGAAATTATAAGAGTATAATAAGATAAATTTCACTTCTAATATGTGTCCCAGCACACATTTCGATTTTTGTTAATATTATGTTGATATAATGACTTTTTAAAATATATTTGAAAAAATTTTGGTGAAAGGTCTTCGTAAAGATTAAATTCACCGCGGTTTTTCCTAAATTTTATATGATTTTCTACCCACATTTTTCGACACTTAGAATGTGCGGCAGTAAGTTCTAAGTCGTATTCGAAGTCAGAATTATCATCTGATGAGATATCTAATAAATCTAATAATAAGGCTGTGTTATTCATATTATATCAGCCTGTAAATATATTCAGTGGACAATTATACGTGTAACCCCTAGTCAAACTTTTGATAGAATGACTCGAACGTATATATTATAGCATCTTAACCGTGTGTGATACCTTAAGATGCTATAATATTTTATATCCAGGCTTCTTAACATGAAATATTATAGCATCTTCGCCGTGTGTGACGCCCTTTATTTGGCTGCAGAATCCAAAAAAAAAATATATCTTACATAATATACCACCTTGTATAAAGTTTCAGTTTGTTGTTTGTATGCCCTCCATATTTTAAAATGTGAAAAGAATTAATTTAATTAACTCAATTGATTTATTGAATTAATTTAATATATTTAATTAATGGTTAATTAGACAGATTTCGAAAATGTCTTTTTAAGATGCCATTTTCTTAATAATAATTGACTTTATTTAAATAATAATAATAATAATATTTATTTATTTGCTCTCACAATATAACATGACAAACATATCATAAACGTAATATTAAACACATCTTAAAAATGGTATTATTTAGAATCATTGCGACTTGCGATCCTTTCTTAGAAGCAAGAATTGTTTTCCTGCAGGATCTGTCAATGTTGACGTTTGGCATAATGACGTTTGGAATGACATTTGAACATTACATTCTCTTAATACACGATGTAGACGAGAGGCAATAATTTTGTTTACTTATATTCAAATTCAAAAGTTGTTATTCAAAATAAGTTCCACTGGAGAACACCTTTTGAAGGTCCTATACACATAAGATAAAATTTCATTTTACTTCCACGTCTGCGTACACCGCTTCGCAACATGTTATTGCTGTTAAGGAGAAGAAGCGGCAAGAAATTCTGACTGACGTACTTTGCGCGGGTTTTTGAACCGTGCGTTACGTTTGTACAGGTTGAGCTCATTTATATTTGTACCTGTGTTATACGTTTGTATAGCTCTAATAAATTCTATAGTAATTCCAACGGTATTTTAATTTGAGTCCTGCACTCGTAAGATATTTTAAAAATATTCGAAAATAATAGTTTATTGATTTACCATCGAAATAGAAAAAGCATGAAAGTTATTATCTTCAGAGGGTATTAAGTTGAAATTTAATCGAGTTTCGTTTGGATTCCGACCGCCGTCTGTACGTGCCTGCCTCTAATGCCATAAGACAGACAACTAATGAGGTGCTCAGCGCTGGACGCGCCTCGAATCCGTTTAGCGGGCTGCAAATTCAATCTTGAAAGTGTTGAAGGCAGTCTTTAACTTTAAATTCCGACTTTACACTGGATGGACTCTGAGTTTCGAGTACTATAGACTAGTGTTACGAATGCGAGACTCGAATTAAAATGCCGTTGGAATTACTATAACATTTATTAGAACTATACAAACACGTATAACACAGGTACAAATATAACTGGATACAACCAGTACAAACTGCACGATTCAATAACACGCGCAAAGTCCGTCACTATATCGCTTATTAAATTTATACGTCTTGCTTTGATCGTGGTTCTCGCTAGACTGCCGATCTCTCCATTCGGTCATTGCTGCACCGATACAATATGGCCCCCAGCCCGCATAGATCAGATTTCCTAGACTTCAGTTCGACAAACCTGCCTAATGACTGCCATAAAACAAGTACAATAACAATAGAATGTTTTTCTTAATTACAAATTTTAAAAACAAAGTAAACAAAAGCAAGGTCCAAATGCGGAAAGGTAATAAACCAGGTTTATGGCAGGCAGGTGTGCATTCACGTTTTGTCGGCATGTAACATAGTTCTTAGAAATGCAGAAGAAAGGAGAGTGTAATTGTAATTGTTTGCGTTACGCAGTGCGATGAACATAAATTAAGACCTAGAATTAATTTTCAACTTACACATATTTTTGAATTGTTATTAAAAAAAATATCGGACGACAATTGACGAACAAATCGCTTAATAAACCTAATTGTCGAGGGTTCCTCTTGATTTCTCTGGGATCCGCTCATCACTCCTGACATGGTAAGTATGCGACCAATATGGGATACTCCCATATTGGTCGCCTTTTGATTTAAAAAAAAAATCATTTGTTTGTTTGAACGCGCTAATCTCAGGAACTACTGGTCTCATTTGAAAAATTCTTTCAGTGTTAGATAGCCCAATTATCGAGGAAGGCTATAAGCTATACATTATCACGCTAAAACTCATATGAGCGGAGCACCAATGAAGAATGTTTCAAAATCGGGGGGATTTTTTAACTTCCTTTTTTTTACTATTCCACGCGGACGAAGTTGCGGGCAGAAGCTAGTTATATATAAAATTCATAATACTAAATTCTGTACAATACTAAATGAGCAGGTTGGTGGTAGGCTAAATAAAACTTGAAAAGTGGCCGAAACGTCGGAATAACCAAAATCAAATAAATTACCGCGCTTATAACCGTTAAAACGTAGTTTTTTTTATTCTGTACACTACTGTTTTTAGGTCCAAATAAATTTAAAAAAAAAAACAAAAATAATTATAGTTCTTGGTATGATTGGGCGCGGATTGACTCTAACCGTTCCAAAACCTATTGACCCGTCTTTTAATAGAATGCCTTCAACGTCAGCTTTATTATTTTACAAATGGCACAATAAACTTCCATTACCAAAACAAACAGGGTAAAACACTGTTTTCAACGCGCTTAAGTATGCTTATGCCGCCAGCATTTGGCAGTTAAACTTGTTTTCATGACCTTATTAGCGGCGTCCTGTGGCTTTCCTCGCGTGGTCGGCGGGAATAATCCATCTAATGCACGTCGACTGCTGAAACTATTTTGATAGCATGTTCACTTTATTCGACGATTACGAGTTAACAGTCTACATATGGATGTTTTAGGGTTCCGTAGACCACTTTCTAAAAACAGAACTAGAAAGAAAAATAAAGAAAACATTGATTAAAAACAATGTATGCATCTCGGGACGCCCGATAGAAGTGATTATTTAAACTAATCAAGTTGAACTATTTAATATTGAAATTGTTTAACTTGAGAAAATCTTAGGTTATTACTTAAATTTTATGTATTAATATGATAATGTAAGGAAAGGTTATTTATTAATAAAATCTTTTATTGATTATTAAATATATTTTATTCATAGTTACAATTGTTGAATATGTACATGAGAATGTTGTGTATGTACATTTTTAGTATACTTATTTAATCTAATTACCGAAATACGGCTAGCGCTGTAGGTTAGAGTGGGATAGGAGGTAACGCGTAACGTAACGAAGCAGTTTACTCTCCCATAAGAAGTTATCACTTCAAAACAATGCGAGACATTACAGATATTGACGGCCTATGTGGTTGAGCGGGCTAAGCCTTTATCGGGCTACCTCACTGCAACGCAGAGGCTCCGGGTTCGATTCCTGGTATAGTAAATTTCGGGAACGTATTTTCACCGTTATTTACTATGGTCTGGGTGTCTGCGATCGGCCATAGAATAGTCCGTTGTATATTACACATAACACAAGCGTAAATTTAGGGATATACTTCAAATATGTGTTTGTATGTCGATTAAAAAAAAAAAACGGCGACGTGTTCAATGCGTTATTTAAGATGCGACATTATTAATGAATTTAAGTATTGACAGATAACGTTTGTATATATATGTTACATATGTATATGTTACAGTCAAACATCGAAACTCTGGCGCTCTTATGTGTTTGACTAGTCGAACCTCAGGTCTAACATAAAGTCTTTGTCAAAGTCCAAATAGATAACGTTATTCTGCCTTTGCCTAACGAATTTTTGTCTAACCTAGGAGAGATTAATTTATACAGTCATTAAACATGTAACAAATGCAGTACAGTAACCTAAACCGTAAGCTAAAATGCTGACGGGATGCGTACTTCTCATCCGACTGCACCACACATTTCGAGCCAGTTCGAATCGCGCCACGTCTAGAGTTAGACATATTCTTAATATCCTACATTTTAAGTAAACAAGTTTTATTCCTTCATGTAAAATAAATAAATATTTTTCCAAAAAGAGTATTCTTTTAACCTTCTAGGAGCAACTACGCAAAGCCCGAAACAGATTATGTTACGTTCGACGTTTGACTAAAAATAGTTTAGTCAAAGACCTCGGTCTTACCTAAGATAAACCAGCCATTCCGGAAAGAGACTGAATATCGACCTTTGACTATAACATATACACTAATGTGGCTAAACGGCGTTATTTTTTTATATCTTTAAAAAATATGTATTCGGCCACTATACACTATTTAACACTATCGCAGATGAAACCTCGCCTCAAGAAGAAGAATTATGTTCAAGTGGCAAAAATATACAGAAAATTGGAAGTTTTTCAAGTGTGTTAAGAAACTTATAAATCAAAGCACCTGGGGCGCACATCAGAATGAATAAAACTGTCAAGAGCACTATGGGATATCCTGGAGCCGTGTCAAAACAATCTCTCGCGTTATTACGTCGTAATGCTATTACGCTATTCCCATGGCCTGACGAACGTACATAGCTCTGTATTCTACTGAATATGGTTAAAATGGAAGGAAATTTATTTAATTCTCCAACTTGGTACAGCCATGCTGGAATTATCTTGATTGACTGCTCTCATCTTTAGAATGGTTAAGCTATACCAGCTTCAAGCACTTGAGTCAATTGAGAAAAGAGCTAGGAAGCTGATAGGCAATAGCCGACTGTTCGATGAGAGGCTTCAGAGTCTAAATCATCAACGCAAAGTTGCTAGTTTGTCGGTATTCTATATGCTACACAGCGAGTGGAATTGACTAGCGGTGACCCCATAAGGAAGGAGGATGAGCAGGTGGACCTCTGTTACAGACGGTGAATAGGGGTTCGCAGGCGGTCTTTTGCTCGTCTCCTACCGATAACGTAGTGGGACTGGGGGGTTCGGGGGACCCTCCCGGCGAGCCACACCCAGTGCCGTGGGGCATGCTAGTCCCAGGGACACCCCTCCTTGTCGGCTTGCATCTTGGTGTTACCGCAGTCATTTCGATGGTTAAGGTTCCGTGGCACCTCATCATGACGCGGAGGGACGCTGGAAGGTTTAGTGAGTAGTCTAGCGATCGGTGCTTGCAAGCTCTAATGTGAAGCTTTTGTGCAACACCGGCAGCCGGGAGTGCCATATAACCCTTGGTGGCCTCCTTATTTTGCTGCGTTATTATATCACGTCAATATTAAAATATTTACAAGCATCGTTTTCTTCGTATATTTAATTTTCTTGATTTTCGATTATCTGAATACCTAACGACAATAATCAGTCCACTTAATTGAGACTCCACTATATATTACTATTTGTCTTGTGTATGTCGCTTTTAGAAACAAATATTTTCTTTCTTTCTATCGTATTCTGAAAGCTGGTAATTAGCGTCATCCCTGGTGTTGCAAATGTCTAAAGGCGACGGTTACAACATTTTTTAAAATAGTGATCATAAGTCGGTCAAGCCTAAATGATTGCACCAATTAACATAGATTCCACTTCATAACTTCAAGACCGCTCTAAATACATTGAGAAAACAATTCACCTTGTCACATCTAGTAAGATAACAATACGTTTCGCTGTTTTAATATGGGCCTTGTCAATTTGTATCGGCCAATAAGATCTGTGGCCGGTGCCCGTGGGATTAAACTCCTTATTGATTATTGGACCCTCTTTTTCCAAATTACTTAAGTTATGAGATAACAGCGATATTAGATATCAATTCCTTTTATATTCATCGTATTTGGTGACTGGGAGATAACAACAAAACTTATACATATACCATATACTCACACCAACGCGCACTACCACCGCATTGCATTGTAATGCATTTGTAAAGTGTACGTGTTACACTTCACAAACAAACCAAGACACACAAAATAATAGCCTTAAAATTACTAACCCAGACACAGAAAGGAAAAAACAAAACACAGGTGGCACTAGATAGGATAATAAATATATAGGTACAGACATAAGGCACACACTGCACATGCACTTCCTCACAACACCAGCATGTAACAGATACACTCTACGTTAGTATAAGTTTAATATTAAAATAAGAATAAATTAATATAATGAGTTATTCGTAAGGTACACCACAACACAAAAATCACTAAATTAATGTCACACACAAGAACCAAAATAACCAATAACCGTGTATAAAAATTAAATCTAGAAATTAAGTTGTAAAAAAAGGGTATAGAACTCGAGTCCGTAGAATTGTTTAAAAAAACCAAAACCTGGACACTTTATTGGCCAATATCCTGCATAATATTGACTCTGTCATCTAAAATTTTGTTGCAGAGGAACAAACATGATCCAACAGTGTTTTTAAAGCACCATCTAGCTCTTTGCTAACGATAGTCTTTAACATCTTTTTAATGATGGCAAACAGTCGAAGAGTCAGATAGCGCTGAACAACGGTAAAACAGCTTGAAAGGTCGATAATCTGACAGATTACTATTACATCATTCACATCACGTTATTAACTGCATTGTACAATATTGTTACATACTGAAAAGAAATGCGCAGACCTGACTGTCGTAAAACACAGTTTATTATTGTGTTTAAAATTTGCAATTAAGAGAAACATCCTATTGTTATCGTACTTGTGTTATGGCCGTTATTAGTGTCGGACTAAACCTTGTTGTTATTGCATTGCGTCGAAGCTTGCCAGGTGTGCGGATTAACTCGGTGAACGCGGCTTTTGTTGTATTGTACAGTTTAGTATAAAACGATGCCCGAACGAAGGGGTAGGGCAGTCGAGCGACGATTACGATACGATAGTAAGACGTGTGTAGTACATTTGAAGAACGATATAGTGACTGACTTTGCGCGTGTTATTGAATCGTGCATTGTACCTGTTTTATACGTGTTTGTACAGTTCTAATAAACTCTATAGTAATTCCAACGGCATTTTAATTCGAGTCCTGTGTAGCTCGTAACAATACGTATTATAATGTGTCTTGTATTGTCCTTCGTGACTTCACTTGCTGGTTCCAGGCGGAAGAACAGCACTGATCTTAATTGATTAACATATGCTGAAACTGGGTTCAATTTTGGGACTCATTCTGTTTCTATTATTTTACTGTTTGATAATAATCTGTATTGTGTGTTGTCCTAAATAAAATGTCTTTCTTTTCTTTCTTTATTCGTCTAATATACAACAGCACGCTGTTCCTGCACGCCACACCGCCGGGAGACCACGCGGATACAAGTGTAGTAGGGGTAACAATACCCGTCCGTATCTTGCAACTTGGGGCCTTAGAGTATCCCTTTAGTGTATGATTTATACAGAAGGGCACTGTGTAGGACTACAAACCTAGTTCTGCCCTTCCCTTTGATGTGCACGTACGAGAAACATATCAATTTAGATTGCCTTTTTTTATTTATTTGCTACTCGGTAACAGGAAAATGTGCGTTTCTTTGTTAGTGAAATATTTTTTGTTTTCTCTAATCGAATTGATTTCGCTAAAAGGTGTTTTGTTACTTTCCTCTACTTTGTTTATTGTATCAATGCGGAAGTAACTCAGTTTGTTCAATGCATTTTCATTACTAAAAATGGCTATAATAATAGCAATGCAAATTGTGAGCCAACTAAAATTTCCCTGCTGCGGTTTTCCCAGAGCGCTATAATATGGGACTCTTCAAAAAGGTCGTAAATAGATACTTAAAGTCTCAACGAGATAGGCAACGCATCGGCTCCCTTTTTTTCCATTTTTTATTTATTGCTGGAGTTCAGCAGACACGACCCAGTTGATAGAAAGTGGTTATCATCGCCTATGGACGACATTTGAAACACCAAAGGTGCTACAAATGCGCTGCTGCTCTCTTAACGGAGACTGGAATCTGGTCACTAATGGCGGAACACAACTCAAGGTTGTTATGGTGACATACGTTAGACCAGGGGTGGTAGTCATCCAGTCAGGAAAATACTCTACCACCTGGCTGTGAGCTGTTTTGTTGCCTCTTACGACAGGCCGCCCAGCCACAGGAAATTGTATTCTCTATCCGTTCCTGCACGGATAACTGGTTAAAAGCAAACATAATTAAAATCATTTCAAATACCCTGAGCTCATCACCAGCTCTGAGAAATTGAGGAGCTGGTGGAGCCCAATATAATAGGCGAGAGACATCGCTTGCGCTAGCTTGGCCATCTAAATTGAATAGGAGGAGGACCACGCGGTGAAACGACCAAAGGAACGGCGACCAATTAGTCGCTCCAGATATTGCTGGAATGACGTAGTGGAGGGTGATGTGAGCGGGTTTAAAAACTATGACTGGCAGGACAGCGCTGAACGGAAAGGAGTGAAGTATTCTCATTCCGAAGTCCAGGAGTCATTTTGGGTCGTTGAGCCGCAGCAGTTAGTTTCGTAAATACTCTAAGCAATTAATTATGAAAACGAGAAGCAATTTTAAAACAAAATAGTAGGAGCGTGAGTAAATTGAATTCGCGCAATTATCGCGCTCAAACAAAGCAAACTAGCCGCCGCAGTGGGGTTATGAGCAAAAATTGCCTCGCACAAAGGCGAGTCTTAATTTAGTTGAAACTCCATAAACTTTTAAAATTACGTTATTTTTGTGTTATTAGTTACTTCATCCATAAGTGATTGAAAGTAGATGAAGTAAAAGATGTTTATCGGGATCATAGCAAATAATACCAAAAGTGATACTGACTTGTTTAATCATGAAATCAGTTAATGGAATATATGCCACATTATAGAAATGAAATATATGTACGTAATATGTTTAATTCATATCAAAATATTTTTACATTTAGACGTATATCTATTAGTATTGATACGACCGACAAAGAACAATGCACATCTGCAGTTTACCTTCCCACATTTGGACTTCTTTTGTTTACTTTGTTTTTAAACTTTGTAACTAGAGATCATCCTGCTGGTATTGTACTCGTTTATGGTCGCAGGTGTGCGGATTATATTTTCTTGGAAAATTCAGTCCACACGGTCGAGTGTTGTATTGTATAGTTTAGTATAAAACAATGCCGGAACGGAGGCGTGAGGCAGTCAAGCGACGATTACGATACGAGCAAAACATGTGTATATTCGATAAGCTATATAGTGACGGACTTTACACGTATTATTGAATCGTGCAGATTGAACTGATTGTGTCCAGTTATATTTGTACCTGTGTTACGTGTTTGTATAGTTCTAATAAATTCTATTATAATTCCAACCGTGTTTTAATTCGAGTCTCGTAACACATACAACAACAAAAAGAACACCTAAATTCTGGTACTCGATTGCAGCGCCATCTACCTGGTTCAAATTAAAATCTAAATCATCCCAGTAGAAAATTATAGAAATACTAATATCGCTATTAAAAATATGGGTTGTTCGTAGAGGGTTGAAAATTTAGGGTTGTATGTATTTTTAATGCTGTATCTTAAAAAAATAAAAAAAATAAAAAACTAAACAAAAAAAACTAAATAAATATTTAGGGGTGGACTACCCTTAACATTTAGGGGGATGAAAAATAAATGTTGTCCGATTCTCAGACCTACCCAATATGCACACAAAATTTCATGAGAATCGTTCAAATTAAAATCTAAATCATCCCAGTAGAAAATTGTAAAAATACTAATATCACTATTAAAAAATAGGGGTTGATCGTAGAGGGTTGAAAATTTAGGGTTGTATTGTATCATAAAAAATAGAAATTAAAAATTTTGTCTAAAAAATAAATAAAAAAATTTAGGGGTGGACTACCCCTAACATTTAGGGGGATATAAAATAGATGTTGGCCGATTCTCATAGATACCGGATAAGCACAAAAAATTTCATCGAAATCGGTCAAGCCGTTTCGGAGGAGTATGGCAACGAAAACTGTGACACGAGAATTTTATATATTAGATATATATATATATATATATATATATATATATATATATATATATGTGTGTGTGTGTGTGTGTGTGTGTGTGTGTGTGTGCGCGTGCGTGCGTGCGTGCGTGCGTGCGTGCGTGCGTGCGTGCGTGCGTGCGTGTATACACATATATACGAAGTCGTGGTAGCGTAATAGCTAGTGCACGCGTCCAAAACTCAAAAGGCGCGGGTTAACTACCTAATGTGCATATTGTTACAATTACCACGTGCTGATAACGGTGAAGGAAAACATCGTAATAAAACCTGCACATCGAGATAACCGATGTGTTGAACCTGCCAAACCGCCTTGGACAATCGTGGCGGATATACTGTGTGTGTGTATTTACATACTTATACCGCGAGACAGTCTTTGAAAGAAATTTATTAAAGTAAAACTTTTTTTAAGTTTTCTATTGGGTACTTTAATTTGTCTAATATTTCATGACCTAAAATAAGAAAGTTATTATATAACATCTTTATAATGTTTTTACAGATCTAACTAACGATATAGCACTATACATACATAGATAGATAACACTTTATTGCACACCAAAATATACAATTACAAAAAACAGACCATGTTTACAATATTTTCTAGGCAATACAACAGGCGGCCTTATCGCTCAAAGCGATCGCTTCCAGGCAACCTAAATAACAGAGATTGAATCAGGCAAAATAGGTGGTGCAGGAAAAAGGCAATAGTTACACAATACACAAATACTCAAACTAATTTAAAAAATAAATAAATATGCAAATAAATACATATATACATAGTCATATATATACAATAGCACATAAGTTATTATAATAAATAAATGTCTTAGCATGATTATATTAGGCAAATCAGAAATAGCTATTTGTGGACAAATAATGTTTTCTGAGTAAATTTCTAAATGTTGGTAAGGATTTGGCCTCTCTGACAGTAAGTGGCAGCATATTCCAAAGTTTGACAGCCTGCACCGTAAAAGAATTATCATAATAGGATGAAGTGCATGCAGGCGTCAGAAGTTTTCGATACGTATCATGGCGCAAATTGTGGGCAGTGGATATGCGAAGGAATTTAAAACGTTCCTTAAGGTACTGGGGACTATTAGGAGTATATAATATGTTATAGAGGAGAGTGAGAATGTGAGTATTCCGGCGAAAATGAATAGGAAGCCACTTGAGTCTTTTACGATATTCGGAAACATGGTCATATTTTCGCAAACCAAATATGAACCTGATACAAAAATTCTGAAGCCGCTCAAGCTTATTCAGCTGTTCTAAGGTTAAATCTAGATAGCAGGCGTCAGCGTAATCAAGTATGGGAAGCAAGAGAGACTCAGCAAGCGTAATCTTGGTAGCAGTGGGCAGAAAGTTTCTTAATGTTATGAGGGATCTAGAAGGTAAGAAGACTGTGCGACTTAAATCGGTGATGTGAGGCCGCCAAGACAGCTCTCTATCGATGATTATGCCGAGATTTTTACATAGTACATTGAATAGGTATATATTTTCAACTCAGTTGCATTACATGTATAGAAGCCGTCGCAAGTTTTTATTATTTCCTTGATTTGACTACAGCATTGCGTGTAGAACTTCTTATTAAATTGCATCCATACACAATACCCAGTAGGTATTTTTAAAGAAGAATGATTATGACATACAAAACCCCAGACATTAGTGACATAGTGTCGTAGTGATAAAGGTTTTCATATAGAAAACTTAAAAAGTATTAAAACCTAGGCAATATTACCACCTGCGGCAGCAATAGGAACCATTGGAAAATATTAGTTTTCTCACGAATAAGACTACCCTGCACGCGGTTTTGGCTGAAAGCCAAATGGCGTGCGGAGGCACATAATTTGATGAATACGCCTATCCTACTGCGGGAAGTCTTGAATATTTGAATATAATCACAGATGCCTTTTCACGTGGGGCCTAGGGTGTTTCAGGCGGCTTCGCTGCGGTGAATTCTTCATCATATTGTAAAGTAAATTTGGACTGCTTTTGTTTACTTTATGTTTAAAATTTGTAATTAGAAAAACATCCTATTGTGTATTGTAATCGTTTATGATAGTCATTAACCAGGTGTGATTGTTGGAAACTATTGTTATGCGGTCGAGCATTTTGTCAAGATAAATATTGTACTGCTTAGTATAAAACAATGCCCAAACGGAGGGGTGAGGCAGTCAAGCGACGATTACGATACGAGCAAGACGTGTGTGTATAATCGATAAGCTATATAGTGAAGGACTTTGCGCGTGTTATTGAATAGTGCAGTTTGTACTGGTTGTGTCCAGTTATATTTGTACCTGTGTTATACGTGGTTTTATAGTGCTAATAAATTCTATAGTGATTCCAATGGCATTTTATCTGTCTGGAAGAGATCGCTTATATAATAAGACCGCCCTTTGTACCCTACTGTAATAATACTAGTTCGTAAGTTTTTCTGTAATGGTGTACAATAAAGTGTTATCTATCTATCTTTTTTTCGAGTCCTGTAACTCGTAACAATTTTTATTGTGTAAGCTAGCATTTAAACAGGTTGCATTGCAATAAACTTTTGTCTCCAGAAATTTACTTAATGATTTCCCGAAAACTATCCCATCTTCCGGGATGAAACGTATTCTATGTTAATCTCAGTATTGAGACTACATATTTACCAAATTCAACCAAAATGCATACGACATACATACATACATATATATATATTGTGGTGGATGGTTGCCGGTTTGTGGAATGAAAGTTAGTTTTGTGTAGCACATTTTATATTAAGAAGAGTGTACAATATAAAACACTAAAGCTGCGCGTAAACATTCTCGAGCATTTAAGATAACCGTGACAAGACTGTACTCGCGCGCTGACCGAAGCAGACTGTGTACAGCGTTTAGCTGTCTGAACAAGAGGGGCGCGGTAATGGCGACGCGGGCGGCGAGTACCGTAAAGGCGGCTTGCCACGGTTATGTCGCTTAGGCAGCCTGCTGGCCGCTACAATATATATATATTTATATACACTTACTTTCGTATTTTTTATAGATTTCTATAATTGTAAAAGTTTCTATAATTGTATAATTGTAAATTGTAAAAGGGGGGATTCAAAAATTATTTTTGGTAATGCGGGTTAGGTTAATTAATCATTTGTTAAAAATTTAAAAAAAATACAACGTTATAAGACAAAATTGAATTTGGTTAAAGTAAATATTTTCTTAAGTTTTCGCGACTAGTATGCATACTAAAACTACGTTTTAACGGTTTAATTTATTTCATTTTTATTATTATTCCGACGTTTCGGCCGCTTTTCAGTAGCCCTGATGACGGAAGACAAGGATGTCAAGTGTCAATGAATATTGTTAAAGTTTTATATAGCCTACCGGCAACTTTTTTGAGGCAATTATTTAGTATTAATTTTGTTTATGGCTATTGTTTACTCTATGGGAACCTAATCTAATTCACCATCGCTTCGCAACATGTTGTGTTTTGAAGAATAGAAGCGGCGCAAGAAACTCTTCAGCAAACATGCCTAGCTCTAATAATTTTGTATAATATCAAAATGGGTGGGAGGTAAAATGTTTTACCATTTTAATTTATGACATTTTGTATTATATATATTATGATAATTGACATCTTTGTCTTCCGTGATCACGGCTACTGAAAAGTGGCTGAAACGTCGGAACAATAATAAAAATGAAATAAATTACCGCGCTTAATCATTTATAAGGTATGTAGCTACGTTGCTTTTTCTTCAAATAAAGTGTTTCTTTCTTTCTTTCTTTCGCTCAAACCCGTTAAAACATACTTTTATAAAAAAAAAATGTTTTGTACTGTACTCGAAAAATATAACTAAATAATTTTGAAATGTTTAAGTTATTGACTGTATGAATATATAGAATATTTGTAGGTATGTCCAAATTAGGCCTTGCAATTTTTTTATTATATCCTCTGGTTTCGTATTAAAAATGAATAAAAATTTAATAACATATAACATTAAAAAATAACTTATAAAACTGAAATCTAAATTAACCGGAAATCCTTCATTAAAACGTTGAGTTAAAAAACTTTTGAATTAAATTTTTCAAACGTTAAATCGTTCGGCTTTGGATGGATGATTGTATGAAAATTGAATTAAGTATAAGGCCGGGGCTTTGGCGAGTTTTCTTATAAATCCATTATCGCGCTTGTTTTCCTGTTAACGAGATAGTTGGCACATTTCGCATGAAAATTTTAAAACAATATTTATAACAACGGGCGGCCGTTCTTGTATAGTGATATTATCTTAATTAATATTTAAACAGTATACTATAAAACTCGTTAAAAATATAATGAATGAATGAATGAATGAAAACTCTTTATTGTTCACCATAAACATAAATCTAGACAATTGATACGGATACATTTGTATTAGAACAATGGGCGGCCTTATCGCTTATAGCGATCTCTTCCAGGCAACCCGGTGTCAGGAGATTTTAAACGAAATTTAAATATAAGAATTTTGGTGGTGTATTATAAAATAAATAAAAAGTACTATATATACTTATACTACTTATATGTATGTGTATATATATATATATATATATACACACACATATAGATAATCATATATACATATATAATTAGATATATGATGATATTATAAATATATATACATTCAAACAATAACGTAATATAACGTCATAACTTGCTACGGTCATACAAAATTTAGATGACTGCGGAGTTTTAAAATTATTATTTAAAACGTTAGGCAATAATTTTTTTGAGTTATTTAATACGCCGTGAAGTATTTTTGAGATTGCAACGTATTAGTTCATTTAACAGTGTTATTGCGATATTATCGTCACTTCTGAAATATCAGGTGATGATTTTTCACCGGTGAAATAGCTGCGATTAATATAGCTGTAATTTCCAGTGCGAAAATGGAACCCTGCAAACGTAGTATATAATTTTAAAAACACTAAACCTTATTGTTAGCCCAACTCTTTCATAGTACACTTCAGAACCGAGCAAGCGAAGTTCAATTGAACAATAACCGCTCCGGAAGTAAATGTAGGTTGTTAAACGGAGCGTAACACAGACCTAAACAACAGTTTGATCAGCTTATTACCACCGCAAATGTGCACGAAATTAATTAGTCCGCTCCGTAATGGACCATTGGCTGGTTCTATGGTGCAGTTCATAAACATATGCGGTGTTTGGGTCAGTTATCACGACCCCAATATGACGTATCGTTAATGACATTGACAACGTAAAATGACTAATTGGATATATGATATTATTCTCTTATATATAAAATTCTCGTGTCACAGTGTTAGTTACCATACTCCTCCGAAACGGCTTGACTGATTCTCATGAAATTTTGTGTGCATATTGGGTAGGTCTGAGAATCGGACAACATCTATTTTTCATCCCCCTCAATGTTAAGGGTAGTCCACCCCTAATTTTCCTTTAATATATTTTTTTTATGATACAGCATTAAAAAATACATACAATCCTAAATTTTCAACCCTCTACGATCAACCACTATTTTTTAATAGCGATATTAGTATTTTTATAATTTTCTACTGGGATGATTTAGATTTTAATTTAAATCAGGTAGATGGCGCTGCAATCGGGTACCAGAATTAAGGTGTTCTTTTTGTTGTTGTATGTGTTGAAGTTTGACCCAGAATGGTTTAAATACACGAGTGTACCCAGTAGGTGGCGCTGCGATACTCCTCCTAAACGCTGAGCCTGATTTTGATGAAATTTTTTGTTGGTTCAAGTGGATTTGAAAATAGTTTAGATTAACATTTGGTCCCGGTAGATGACGCTGGAATCGAGTTCTAGATTTTTATTTTTTAAAGGCAGGACAACGTCTGCCGGGTACAGCTAGTATACTATAATATTATAAAATTCTAAGCATGCGGTGTCTTGTACATTAAAGCTAAGCGGCATTGCTTTGTATTGCGAGAATCCCGCGGGAATTTCAAGTCAAACGCGGACAAAGTCGCGGGCATATCCCACTTTATGTAATAAAATTTACTTACCAAAAAGAAACCAACTTCAAGAGGAACCAAACTCCATCCCCGGGGGCATCTTGCTCGAGAGAGCTCCCTAGGGGCTTTACCTCGGCTGGACTGTTGCCATGAGAGGGGGATGAATCTAATAATGATTTCTAGAGGGCGACGGGTAATATGCAGCCCGAGGGGAAAGATCCGCTGGACCAGGATCGGCGGTCCGGGGCGGCCTACATTATATTACTGCCGTTAACGTGTTAAGGCTGGGAGAGAAGAAACGGCGAAAGAAACTTCCCAGCGGCATGCCTAGTATATCCTATGGGGGGCTATCTCTCCTGGCGTCCCTCGCGGGGATGTGGAGTGATTGTGATTGACAGCGTCTGAGACGCCGCCGTCTGTGTCTGTGTGCCTGCCAGCCTGCCGTCTTAACCGCTAGCGGGCTGATCCGGGCCTGTAATAACGCATCATCCGTCCCGCTCACATATTGTGCTATATATTGTACCAGCTGTACGACTTGTTAATATATGAACTTAAAGTTACCACTCGACAGTGAATACTACTCATCTGCCATCTGAAGTATCATCAAACCTCTACCTCTCGCTGCTACAACTTCCTATTCTCATTGAACTGCAACCACTAACTTCAAAAGTTGCTTACCTTTATAAATATCAGATAATATATTCCATTCTTTACTAGCTTCGCAGATTACCACAAGGTTCGTGCTGGTAACCAATCCAGGTAAAAGTACGAGGGTATTGCGTTTAAAAATATTGTATATCACGTAATATATTGTTATTGTGATACTTATAGCTCGGCACGGACCGACTTCTGCTATTTATTGAGTTAATTGAATTAATAGAGAGAAGTCACGGCACCCTCTTGCATCCGTGGGGTTATAAAATACTGTTGCTAATGGGTCAAAGGGTACGTGTAATGGGTTGTTATGTGGTTTTCGCACTTCATATTCGAGACAATTTTATCTGTGTTCAAACGTTTTGAGGAAGGTACAATACGTATTTTTACGAGTTACGCAGGTCTTGAATTAAAATGCCGTTGGAATTACTATAGAATTTATTAGAACTATACAAATACGTATAACATAGGTAGAAATATAACTGAACACAACCAGTACAAACTGCACGATTCAATAACACGCGCAAAGTCCGTCACTTACCGAATGTACACGTCTTGCCTGTATCTTAATCGTCGCTTGACTGCCCCACCGCTCCGTTCTGGCATTGTTTTATAGTAAACTTTACAATACAACAATCGACCGCGTGGACTGAGTTTTTCCAAGAAAACATAATCTGCACACCTGCTTAATGAACGGCCATAAACGAATACAATACACAATAGGCTGTTTTTCTAAGTAAACAAATAAGGTCCAAATGCGTAAAGGTAATAATAGACTGTGCTTTATGGCAGGCAGGTGTGCATTCACTTTGTCGGCGTGTAACAGTAACAGTACCTCGCCTCTGCTCCTATTTTTAATATAACAATATAGTGAAGTTCATTTTTTTAAAGGCATTATGTATCATAACCTAATCTATTGTACACGTCTGTCTGCGGAACGAATAAACCCATGAGGTTTCTGTGCCACAGTCGAATGTGTTTTTAATGTATATGAACGTAAGGATATTTGAACAATAAATTTAATAAAATTCAGTTAAAGGAATGGCTCTTAAATAGAATGTTTTACTCGGTGTAAATAAATACCCTCCTTGACATATTTATGAATGTTATTATTATTATTACTATAATTTTTTGACATTTATCAGTTTCTTTTTTCAAATGATTCATTTAACATTATATAATTTAATCAAATTTATTATAAAATGGCTGATGCCCGCGATTTCGTCCGCATGGTGTACTTTTTTAACTATCCCACGGGAACTCTTTAATTTTTCGGGATCAAAAGTATCCTATATGTTGACCAGGGATATGCTTATATGTACCATCATACAAAATTTCATTTAAATCGCTGCAGTCGTTTCGGAGATTAGCCGGTACAAACAGACAAACAGAGAAACAAAAAATTGGAAAAAATCGAAATTAGTTCTATTTCACTTCTTACATCCCACGGCTCGGTTTTTAGCATTTTTTTCCACTGTACAGAAATTTGACCTCTACAATTTTATTATATGTATAGATAGAAGATATTTGTATGCTCCTATTGGAGCAAAACATGTATACACCATAACATATATACCAACTGTTTAACCATGTTTTGAACAAATAAATTTGATTTGATTTTAATTTGAAAAAAAAAAGAATTTTTGACACTGTCGCGTTGAAAGACAAAGATCAAGGTATTGAAATAGCAGAATTGGGCCCCAGGTGGATCGCTAGGTTAGTTTAAAAATACTTCCCTACAATTTTATCTGAATGAAGCCCTCGTGTGCATTCTCATTACTCACCGCGTTACACGCTCGACTGCTGGCGTTGTCCGGATGTAAACCGCACTTTGTGTTGAGCTCGCAGTACGATATCCTCACTTGACCTGCTTTCAAGAATGAAACTAAATTCAACTGAACCATTGAGATGATGAACAAAAGTTAGAGGAGTTTCCATACAAGTTGAAACTATAGCGAAAAATAACTTCGTTTAAAAAAACCGACTTCAAAATTAAAAAGTATAAAATAACTTAATAATAAAAACTAAAAAAGAAATATTTCTTTATTCTTTCTACAATATCTTGAAGTCGGTGTCAAGTTATACACTTTTTAGTTTTTGAAGTCAGTTTATAAAAGAAGTTTTTTTTTATTTGTTACTTTTAAGTGTCTAGTTATGGTATGGGTAGGCCTACGAAAGGTTTTTTTTTAAATTTATTGCAGTGGTTCAGCAGACAGGCAGACAACCCACTTGATGGAAAGCGGTTACCATCGCCTATGGACATTTGCAACACCAAAGGTGCTACGAATGCGCTGCTGCTCTCTTGATGGAACCTAGAACCTGTTCACTAATGCCGGAACACAACTCAAGTTTGTCATGGCGGCATAATGTAGACCAAGGATGGTAGCCATCCAGTCGGGCAAATACCCTACCACCTGGTTTCTTTTTGCTTTCTCTTCGTTTAATCATTTAACCCCTTTGATAGTCGAAAATTAATATTATTTTTGTCCAAAGTTCAAAATTGCCGAGACAAAACCAAGAGAATTATATCGTCACTTTTATTCTAATACAAATTTTATGTAGTTAGAGGGAGAAAGCATCAGTTCAGCGATCATTTCAATTATCTGTACTTGACCACAAAGTGGTGCTTTCCAATTAGCCGTGTGTGACACTCGAGAACAAATTTGTGGTGGTCTTAAAGATTAATCGTATAAAACTTGGCCAAAATCATCATATAGTAGAAAAGAGTTACTAGTTTTAATTTGGGCTTTTACACATACATACATATATTGGCAAAATATCCCACCATCTCCGCGTGATATTGAACACCAAACTGCACTTTTAGAGGCGCCTGTTTGTGGCAACTGGGGCCACTAAAATGGCAGGTTTCAATTAAACATCTTAGTTCTATTATATATATTTTACTATGTATGCATGTATACATGTGCTAGCTATATTTCGTTCGTGTTCTATATTGACAATGTTTTTCTTAGTAAATTCTAACGACATCACCAAATAATAAGCACAATGCCATCTTGATAATTGAAAGGCTGTGAATTTGTTTTTGCCTCGATTATCTTGGATTTTAGAGATATAATAAAAAGGAAACTTTTTAGTGAGAGACTTATATTAACACACATAGGAAAAAAAGGGAATGACATGTAATGAAACGACAAACAGACACACAGATGAAAAAAAATACATGATAGACAAATTTCATAGATAACGAAACGGTGCGCTCTGTTAACTATTTATCAATAGTGTATTTATTGAGTCTTACAGATTACTTATGATAATTATTTATTTTTTTATATGTAAAAGTAATTCTTAATCAATTACTTTACTAAATATTACGATCGAGCTTATAAAGACTAAACATTAATTTAATTTTAACCCAATAACCTATATAACAAATTATATCCAAGAACGTGTCCATTGGCTCTTAGTTTTGTCTGTTAGTGATGTCGAGGACACGAGAACTTGAGAATGCGCCGTGTTTTAATTTTTCACCATACACTACATCATAACTATAAGCAATTTTAGTTACTGTTAAACGAATATATATTATATATTCGTAGTCTATTTTCAAGGTTTAACCAAATAATTTGTATAAATAATTACTGAACACCTTTGCTCCTTAAACAGCGAAAGCACGTTGTAAAACGGTGTACATAGAATGTAAAAATAAACTTTTTTTTAACTTGAACGTGTGACTTTCGAAAATACGACCTCCAGTGGAATCTAGTTTGAATAAAACTTTTTGAGTATGGAACGTGTATGAAATTTATGACAAAACCTGGCATAAACGTCGCTAATCTCGTGGCCTTGCCTTGGCTGGCTGGCAACTCGGAAGCTGGCATCGATTGCCTCGCTCCCGCAGTAATTGCCTGCCTTTTCCTATTATTGACAGCGATCGCATTTGAATCATCTGACTTTAAGATTAGTGTACTCTTGTGGAGGCGATATCCTTCCTCTCCTTTTGACCTATATAAGTTTTGAAAATAACAAATTGTTTTATCTATATACGTGAAGCAAAAACTTTGTACCCGTTTTTACGAAAACTGCGTGGACGTAGGAGTATGAAATTTCGCACACTTATAGTTTATATAGAGAAGAAGCGGCGAATGGTAATAGATTTTTTTAATTATGCATAAAAAATACAGTACCTAAATCAATAAAAAAAAACATTACACACACGCACATATACTCTTTTGTTTATTGTTAAAGTCAAATTAACAGTGTAGCCTTGGCGAAATTTGTGATTATAGAAGTACAGTCTTTGACAACAGAACCTTAATAATGTTCAAACTTATAATTTAAATTAATTATGGTCGAATTTCGACCACTAGGTGACCACTAGATTAATTAAATTGGTAATTTCATATATCGTCATCGATAGTTGAACTCACGGCTAAAATAGAACGACCGAACTATATATACTTTCTTTATTTTCAGTGGGACTTCTTTTGTGCCGCAGAATAACAAATTTATTTATTCTTAAAGAGAGTTTTTGGCGGGAACTGAAAGGAGACGTTGTGCTGTGCAGTTTTATTTTCTAAAAATGTGTAAAATTACTCTAAAATGAACAATAGTTGTAGGATATTGATAGTTTTTGAGTAGTAATTATGTGTTTTTGTGAGAAGAGTGAACTGTATCGTAAAATGTGGCCTTCTGAGTTGTCACAAGAACTTCGTTGAATGGCCCCAGTTGATAGCCTAAAGTTCAGTTGAGCTATATATAGGTTTAGGACAATGAAGAGACTATATTGTAATCTAAGATCTGACTTAAAGCGCCTAGCTGCCAAGCCATAAATCTAAATAAATAAATAATTTATTCTTAAAAATTAATTACTCCGGGAAAAAATCAAATCTCAGATATTAAGTTGACTTATAAGCTCTCATGTAAGTAATTGTCTATTTAATTTAATGTGAATTACATTAATAATCTTAAATCTAAAGCAATGAAATTAAAACATTTCAAACTGGTTTCTAGTATGAGTACAATTTTTTTTTCCACAATAGGCTTATTGTAGAAAAATACTAAATACCGAATAAATATATTTTCTTTCTTTCTAGAACAAACAATATTAGCCATTCGCACCACGTGCCGCATAAAGGTGCGGGAAAAAGGCTAGGTTTGCATTCGACTAGGAGCGTTCCCGTTTTGGTAAACTTTGCATCTCTCTGGCACAAGACTTTTATGAGTTTAATAAAATCAAAACGAAAACGCAGAAACATTTCTAGTTTTAATTGTAAATAGATGTAATAATAACTTGTTTTTAAACAGGTTTTTAAATACAAGCTTTTGAGATCCTGGATAGCATGTAGCAGCAAAGTGCTAGTAGCCAAGACAAGTAAAACGAGCCCAAACACGACGTGCAAAATTTCGTTCAGCTCAATAGGAAACCGGGAAGTTGGTCAAATTTAACTTGCAAGATTCTACCCGCATTTACATACATACATACATAGGTACATATATTGCAAGTTAAATAAAAGTTTGTAAAATAGTAATTTTCTTGCATGAGTTCAGCTAACAGGCAGACGGTTCACCTGATGGAAAGCTGGAAAGCGATTACTATCGCTTATGGATATTTGTAACACCAAAGGTGCTACCAATCTGCTGCCGCTCTAAGGTAACTATTCCGAAACACAACTCAAGGTTATTATGGCGGTATACTCTAGACTAGGGTTGGTAGCTATCCAGGCGGACAAATACCCTATTACTTGGCTGTGGGCTGTTTTGTCGTCCGGCCGCAGGAAATTTTATTATTTTTCCGTTCGTGCATGGATAAAACGAATTATTACCTTACAAAAGATTGGTGGTCTTTCAAGCCTATTGGAAATAATACTATACCTAGGCTTAGCTTCATACAATGTCAACGAACAATTGATAAGGTTATTTAGGATACAAATTCTTGGCCGATGGGAAGGTGTCATTGGCACCTGAGACCCTGGATTATAGCAACGAGATAGAAAATCAAGGTGTTTTAGTTTAACGTACTGTCGAGAGTCCTACACTAACTACTGCTGTTCTTGAGCAATCCAATTCTATGTAATTCATCGTGTATGTCTATTACACGTCATATTACAATC
This sequence comes from Dendrolimus pini, assembly GCA_949752895.1. Lineage (NCBI taxonomy): Eukaryota > Metazoa > Arthropoda > Insecta > Lepidoptera > Lasiocampidae > Dendrolimus > Dendrolimus pini. The sequence continues at coordinate 21,107,787 of OX457137.1, read as the reverse complement.
AATGGCGTATTACGTGTCGAAAAACAAGATACAATTTTTATTGCACGAATTAGGATGTATGTCTTGTAAATGCTAAATAATGCATGTGCTTGCCGCTTCAACTTCATATAGATAGACTTCATATAGATACATAATATTGGTACACCAGGTACAATAAATAACGTTAAACTTTTTACAATTTAAAACTTACTTACCTAAAAAGAGAAACAACATTCAAAAAAATGATCTTAATAAAAGTTAAAAATAACTATTCTTTTAATTTGTAATTTTTTATCAACATTTTTTCAAATTTCAACTTGCATAGATTAAACACCAAACTTAACGACGTCAAAATTAAAACGCGGCAAATTTAAATTACTTCAAGTTGTACATAGATCTTAATGCCATACATTATATCTCGCAATTGTTCATATTCATTTCAAATTTAGTAAAGTACTTGTAAACTACATTTTGAAAAAGGCAGCCATAATATCCAAGGCTAAGAAAATGAACAAAAAAATACTATTTAATTTGTACACGATATAGTACTCACATATACGCGGAGAAAGCAATACAATGATGAAAAGCTTGAAATAATTTAAAATATTACTCTTAATGCCACTAGAATAAAACTTTTCATTGATAAAACAAAAGCCATAAATTCACTTACGTAACACTTGCTTTTATTTTGACTACTGTTTCTTTTAATTAATATTAATCAAGATTAAAAATAGAATCGGTTAAATGAATGAAATTTCCTTTTTTAACGCACCAAATTTACATACATTTTTATGAAATATCGTCACGAAAGTATATTTACTGGGTGGTCCTATCACTTAAAGCAATCTGATCTAATCAACCTTTGAAAGAACTCGTTTAATTGTAATTATACTAACAAGATAGGGTTAAATAAAAATTATTTTAGTATATGTATATATATGCATTTCAAAATTATATTGTTTGTATGTATGTACCTATTTATATTTATGTGACATTACATCTATCTAAACTATAATCATTCAGTAAAATTAATTTAAAAATAAGAAAAAACCAGAAGATTTCGACAATACAAATTTCAAAAAAAATATCTGTGTGTATCACATAAAACTACTGAAAGGACTTAAATTAAACTCGACACACTGTTTTATATCACAGACCAACACTTAGGATATTTTTTATTCCAATAACTGACCCCGTTTCCGTGAGATAGATGAATAAATAATCAAAACTTTCTAATATCTATCTATCTCTGTCTTTTCCTTCCCGAACTTTATATTCTAGAACTTTCGTTTATCGTCTATTCCTTTCTAAAATATCCGTCCTTTCAGAATTTTCTAGCTTTTCTTAAACTAACTTAAAAGTCTTCTTAAAAGTTCTTAAACTAACTAGATGGTTCCACCATCATTCGCCACAATATTGTTGTACCTTTCGTATTATTATAGTCAGGACCTATATTTGTAGGGTCATCCTTAATGGTTCATAAGAACTATACTAGTGTATTAGGTTCATTTGCAATATGTATTTATTGCTTATAGTAATATCATGTTGTATATTACATTCTTATGCTGGTGTGCACCGACAATTTAACCGGCGGTTTAAATAGAATCACTGTTTATGCATACATTTTCAGCGATTATTTTAGTTTAACCATTGGTTAAAAGTCGTTGCACACCAGCCTTAGAAACATTTCATGTAATATAATTATTTAAATACGAAATTAATCTCAAATTAAACTAATCCGAAACGAGTGGTTACCTGGTTGAAACATTATGAGTTTCAGTGAGTGTGGAACTCCGACGGTGGAGTTCAATGGTCTCGCATTTGTAGGGTGACTAAGCTTTAAAAGGGAATACAAATATTTTAGCACATTGAAAAAATTAAAGCATAGAAAAGTAAAGCATGTTTATAGAGTAAATAAAGCGAACATGAATACGATCAAGAATCTTTCTGTCTCTTCTCTGACTGTTTTGACAGTGTGTATTTTCCTTTCATTACCTCTAATAAGATATAAGTCCTCTGTTGCATGACGAATCTTCATGACATTCTTCACAAATTCACAACCCATCCGTCTCTTTCTAGCCTTTACACTTTCAGTTTTTTATCAAACTTTCAGTTTTTTTTTCACAATGTTTTAACATTAGAATAGTTTATTTAAATATTTTTATAGATATTAGAATTTAAAAACACGAAAATTTTGTCGATTTTACGCAAAAACATGATTTCAGATCTATCATAGATATAATATTTAATAAGTATGAAGGATTTTTTAAAATAAATAGTAAGCATTTAAGATTTTTCAGCGTCAATTAAATGGTATGACAATAAAATATATTAATTACCTTATGTGTTAAGTCATATTACGTACGCCTGTTAAGTCATTGAATGTACCAGGCGGTAGGGTATTTACCCGTCAGCTGGCTACCACGCCTGGTCTAGAGTATGCCATCATAACCACATTATGTTCTGGCATTAGTGGTCAGGTTCCAGTATCCTTTAAGAGCGCAGCAGCACATTTGTAGCGCCTTTGGTGTTGCAAATGTCCATGGGTAATGTTAATCGCTTTCCATCAGTTGGGCTATCTGCCTGTTCGCTGAACTCATGCAATAAAAAACCTACTTATTGAACCAAAAGCAAGGGTTCACACGCATTTACAAGTCATAAATTTACATGAACGAAGACGCGTGGTGCATTCCGCTTGTATTTTTCAAGCTGGTCACACTACCGGGCAGAGGAACCAGGCTTCATTAAAGTGCAGGACAATAAATTTGAATAAAGGATAGTTATGGAGTTTTCATGTCAGCCACCATATTAACTAGATTAATATGAACTAAGGTGTTAGTATGGTTTAAGTTTTTTAACAGTTATAACTCTTGTTTTATTAAATGCTAATAAATGTTATACTAATGTATAAAGCTGAAGAGTTTGTTTCTTTGTTTGTTTGCTTGAACTCGCTAATCTCAGAAACTACTGGTCTAATTAGAAAAATTCGATAGCCGATAGGCTATTATATATCATCACTAAGACTAGTAGGAGCGGAGCACCAATGAAGAATGTTTCAAAATCGGGGGGTTTTTATAAAAAAAATATAACAGAAGCAAGTACAATATAAATTACATAGAGGTCAAGAGACACAAAAATATTTAGTATTTATATTTAAAATAAATATATTCAATAATTATAGTTGTTGTCACGTATTTTACGTATAATATACGATTTTTAATGATACACGACTCATGGTTGTTATGGCGACATACTTTAGACCAGGGGTGGTAGCCATCCAGTCGGGCAAATGCCCTACCACCTGGCTGTGGGTTGTTTAGTCGCCTCTTACGACAGACCTCCTGGGCGCAGGAAGTTGTATTCTTTCTCCGTTCCTGCACGGATAATCATATAAAGACAAAAAATAATTTAAATTGAAATGATGTCATCAAAAATTAAGTCAAATACACAAAACAACTGTAGTCACTATAAGGTAAAAAAAATGGTTTTATTGTAAAAAAAATAAGCTTTTTAAAAAGGTTTTTAAATACAAGCTTTTGAAATCCTGCATATCATGTAGCAGCAGAGTGCTAGCCAAGACAAGTTAAACGAGCCCAAACACGACAGGTCTATCTTGTTTAGTACGGGAGTTCCTATGGCCACCTTCCGACTCCATCATCAGATCAGCTCCATGGTACCATATTATTGCATTGTCACGCGATATACACATACGTGCAAAATTTCAGCTCAATCGGAAACTGGGAAGTCGATCAAATTTAACTTGAAAGATTCCGTTACATACTAATATAGCTACTAAAACTAATGAAAAAAAAATAAGAGTGGTTGATTATCAAATATTGTCAATGTCAAAGACGTAGGAAATCAGAGTGAAGTGTGATGTATGTAGTGTCCGTATTAGTGACTTGGTTAGTTTGGATACGAAATACGTATTTATGCCTACTATCAACGTCAAATTAAACTAAGATTAGATTTCTTAAAGACAATTATTTCATTGTAGATTAATTTATAAATATTTCTCAAACATATTTTAAAAAGACGTAAAAACATTCTGAAAAAAAAACTTGATATTACGCTAAAAATAATATATATTGCTGACCATTAGACCCTGCGAAAGCCACATTATGTGTCAGGTCAGAGGTTCCCTGCAGTTTCAAACTTTGTTCATATTATGTCGCCGCAGTAATTTTGACACTTAAAGCACGCCCACTGTAGGAATGTCGGATGTAGTAATAAGGCCGTGAATTGTGACTCATGACAGTCGAGTACAAAACTGTTATGCTTTTTGCAATTAACTAAGGCGAGAGCGCTCTGGCCGATCGATTCGATGAGGGTACTGGCTGAAGCCATGCTCTACAGCAACGATCACTGGTTAACGGGTTCTACCTTTTGCGAGGCAGTAATAACCCGCAAAGAAGCTGCTGTGAGAGCTGCTCACGCGCTCCTCCACACGCTCCACAGGTATGCGCAAAATCTTCTCCCATGATTCCATTGCAGAGCTCCGCGCATCGTGGGGATGCGACGGGTCTAACCTCTGTTGGTGAAGTGGGTCACTCTGCATCCCGGTGTGACCTAAGCCTGTTGCGCGGTTGAACACCACGGTCCCACCCGCACAGCCGAGAGGGCTCACTATTCCCCCTGCGCATCAAAATAAAAAACAAACGAGAGCGCTCGCTCTACTTATAATAAGCATGTATCAGTATATGCATGAGAGCAAAAACGAGTATGACTGGACGGCACGCTCGCAACTGATTGCTCCATTAGACATATTATCGCAATCTACATGTACATTGTACATGTTGAACCATGAGTTGTGACCTCTTCATGAATTATCTTAACCTTTTTTTAATATCATGATAGAAATATTTTAATTCATTTTTTTTATTCTTTTTACTTGTACAAATTTATGACATCATACGTTGATATGCTCGTACAAAATCTATGAGGCGATGTATCTATGATGATCTAATGTCCGTCATAGATGGTGACCGCTCGCTGCGCAGAATTTTGCATATTACGCTAGATGGCGAGCAGTGCCCAGAGAGGCGGTCGAGAGGCTTAAGGAGGACAATAAGAGTCCGTTTCTCTTTGCACAAAATGAAGAGGGAATCCAAGGCGCTGCTACACTCATCTCATAATGACATAGTAGAACCGGGTTGAGGTCATGGGACCTCCTCGGCGTCCTACAGCCGCAGACGTGGGGTGCGCTGTCTATATACCCCATGGCGCCTCATAAAGACGCGAAAGGTTGCTTTAGTGCTTAGTCTAGCGGCCGGCATCTCACAACTTCTTGATAAAAAGTATGTGCAAAACCTGCTCCTGGTAACTCCAAGTGTCCCTCGTAGACCACCCCCGATGATCTGCGGGGATACGTAAATGCATTACAGCAGCTATATAAAAATTACTTGTTCCGATCCACTCCCCTATTGATACAAAGCACAAACCTTCGGTAGAACACTTTTGTTTCTACCAGTACCCCAGGAATAACAGAAGGTCGCATTGATGGGATGATTTGGGACGGACTGCGTACGACTGTACGCAACTTAATGACACCATAGCCACTACCCGACACTAGCCAGAGTTATCGCGCAACTTAGCACTTGATTGTGCAAGTTTGTTTTATATTACTACTTTATACGTTGTAGGATTTATGTGGCATTTAGTTAGCTGCATATACCTATTAAGGTTATTGTTTGATATTCTGTAACATTTGTAGTACCTTTTATAGTATACGAGTATTACCTGGAATCAGTTTTAATTAGTTAAAACCGGTTTAAGTCAACTACTGCTTTCGCAATAACTTTAAAAGGATTATCATATAAATATGTGTGTATGTTTTGTGTATGTTTGTGTGTGTGCGTGTGTGAGTGCGTGCACGTGTTTGCGTGGGTATCTTATACTAATATATAAAGCTGAAGAGTTTGTTTACTTGAACGTGCTAATCTCAGGAACTACTAGCCTGATTTGAATTCAGTATTCAGTGTTAGATAGCTCATTTATAGAGGAAGGCTATATATATATCACGCTAAGACCAGAAGAAGCGAAGCACCAATGAAGAATGATTCAAAATCGGGGTTTTTGTTACCTTACTTTTTTTTTACTATTCCACGGGGACAAAGTCGCGGGCAGAAGCTAATGTATATATACATATAAGCTTTAACACCTGTTCAGTTTTATGTGTTTTATGTATGCAGCTGTTTTTGAATTGCAATACAGATTGTTATGTTACTCATTTAATGTTTTATTTTCTTTGGTTGTAAGTTGCCATGTGCATCAATAAATTTAAAAAAAAACCTGAATTAACCGGTTTAGTGCGCGGGAAATGTTTTAAATTATATCTGACTAAACATGGTTTGTGTGTCTGAAAACTTGGTATACCACATGTTTGGGCTTTGAAAATGTGTAGCAAAAACAATTTGAATACGGTCGAAACCGGTTCAACAAAACCTATTTAACGAACTTTTGTTCCCAAAACCGTTTGACTGAGGTCAATATTAGAACAAAACCGAAAAGAAAAGTGCCAAACCGGTCACAGTCTTAGTACAAACTACTTAGACTCTGACCGGTTTGACTTTTTTAACCGGTATTCATGATTCAATTTATTTTCCAAAAGTTTTACACTTACATTATTAGTAGTATTATTGACATAACTATTAATATTATATAACATAAGTGGTTCGGTTACCTATAGCACCCACACCAGAAAATAAAAATTATATCTTGTGGGTGCTATAAGATGCGTTTGACTTTTACCATTGGCCTCGGTTTGTATGTTCGTCACCTGCTAGTTTCATACATCTTCCAGGTTTCCATCGCCCCTGATGTTCCAAACTGCAGTAATCGGCAGTAACCACTTTCCACCAGGTGGTTACGGTGCCTATTTGCCCACATCAGGTATTAAGTAACCTCTCACCATGAACAAATAAAAAAGTTAATAAGCACAGAGAAAACAATTAAACAGAGCAAACAGTCGTGTCATCCTAGAATCGGTGAACTGTTTGAACACTGTTTGAACTAATAATTAACTTTGGCAAGTCTGGAACTTGTTTAATTTGCGGCGTTAAGAAGTGTCTCCGCACAAAAGCAACGCTTAGTCACGTAAACGCTCTTTAAACTTGCCGGCTAACAATTGTTAACAATCGGGGTGCGACGAGTATTCGTGATTTCAAAAAATCGTAGATAGAATCGAATGTTATTTTTTCAATCAATCAATATTGTTACAACCTAGGCCCCGACAAAGACAAATTCCACGTACAGATCTATAAAAACACATTTCATAACCTGTCAGAATTTCAACTAATTGTAATTCGTTTATGATCGTCTTCTTTTGTTCACTTATTTATTGGCATACGTTTGTATTGTAGAGAACAGCCTGTTGTTCTATAGTACTCGTTTATGGCCGCTTGCAGGCTGCAACCGCATCAGGCCCGATGGAAAGAAGGGTCAGTTGAGCTACGACTACGATACGGGCGTGACGTCTGTACATTCGAGAATCTAATAGTGACGAACTTTGCGCGTTTTATTGAATTACGACCTGCATTATGTTTAGATTTGTTGTGTTCGGTTATTTGCACCTGTGTTATACGTGTTAGCATAGTTCTAATAAACTCTTTAATAATTCTTACGGCATTTTTATTCGTGTCCCGCTAAGTTGTAATTCTCGTAATATCTTTATTTGCAAGACTCCTTAAAGTTACACCCTAGAAAATCATATAAGATGAGCTCGTCATACACTTTGCAACTCTGGAAACCTAGTTGATTTTCATTGGCTACATCTTAGCGAAAACTTGATTTAAAGTTTTTTAAAGTTGGTACGGAGATAGTGAAGTGTTCAAAGTGTGCCGGCGAGGGTGGACAGAGTTGTGAATTTAAATCACTAAGCTGGAAACTTGGCCGACTACGCCGTGCTACGGCCAAATTGGATTTAAGGCACTTATTTACTTTGCTACGGGCGCTACGGCGTAGTTGGTGGATGGATTAAAATAACAATTTTAACGAAGTATAATAATTATGTATAGAGCCGTGTTAGTTTACAAGAAGAAGCTATTGCGAATTTCCACTCGAATTTATAGAATATGCAAGGCTTGGCTACAAATGAAAGTACCCGAAGTGGAAACTCAAGATGACCAATCGTTTTACAAAATAGAATTTTTGACGCGACTTTGGGAACATAGCTTACACCATTTATTTTTGGCATTCCTCTAAAGCGCTGATTGCCGTTAGGCCATGCAGCACAGCGACGATCATTGGGAGGGAGCGTCCATATCCTGCGAGGCAGTAATGTCAGACGCAGATATGCGCTAGATCTCCTCTCACGATTTCGCTACAGGGGACCTCCAGCACCTGGAGAGCGCAGGAACCAACCCCTGTTGGCGAAGTGAATTGACCTCTATCGGGGCATTCTCAAACACTGATACGTAGGATTTGTGTGGGTGTAACTACCTTCTAAATCTCACGCTATTCCTACTATGAGCACGGGGCATATGAGAAGAAGGGGGTTTTAGTGGAGTATTAGCCCATATGTTACCCTTAGGGATACCTTGTTGAGTCGCTGAGTCTGAGACACAAGCCGACAATTGACTATTATCTGCACCATCTTTAGTGGACAACTTCTCATGGATTTGATCTAATCCCAGTAAAGGACCCGGTAGTGTACGAAATGTATTTCCCCTGCCTCAAAAAAAAAGTGGTAGGCCATCGGAAACGTGAGCATAAGTTCGATTCCCGCGTGGAGACTATCTTTACAATTTTGCTTTACAATATTTTAAACCATATTTATCAATGATTACGTGAAAACTAAAGGGTGGAGGGAAGTTTCTTGACATATACTGCGGATGGCCACCGAAGGGGGTAAAAAGTTGTAAAAAAAATGGGTCAATTAGTATGGGTACATTCATAATTATAATACATTTATACATACAGAGATTTGTATAAGTCGTGGTGGCGTAGTGGCTATCGCACGCGTCCTGAACTTAAAGGGCGTGGGTTTGATCCTGGCCGGAACGCATGCACCACTTAGGCAGTTTTCTGACCTAATGTGCATATTGTTACAATTGCCACGTGCTAACAGTGAAGGAAAACATCGTGATGTAACCTGCACATCGAGATAAACGATGTATCAAACACGCGAAACCGCCTTGGACAACCGTGGCGGGTATACTGCCCGTTCCTCTATGGGCTGTTATTATAGTGGTTTTATTTACCAAATTACCTTGTTTCCGATAGCCAAGACCTTTTCAATTCGAATTGAAACCAAAATTTCCAAAGCTATCAAAGAAATCTGCTTTATCCATGAGACGATGAATGGCATTAAGAGCCTTCGCACGCGGTATTTGGGGCTCCAGGTGTATCATACAAGCGATGAGTCTCCCGGATTGCGGGAATTCGGGACTTAATTTAATTGCGTCGTAAAATCCAAGGACTGAGCCAAGAGTTATTTTGTGCCTTCGTTACGTTAAATCTGAATTCATTGCATAATTATTAAGTTTATTCAACAATCTGTAATCTACAATGGTCCTCGTAGATCTGAAACATGTTGCTGATTCTAAAATATAGTATGATATATCTTATGTTTGTATAGAATATTAGTATATTATTGTTACGACCTAGGTGTCGAGAAAGACCTACATCCGTGCAGGAACGGAGAAAGAATACAATTTCCTGCGGCCGGGCGGCCTGTCGTAAGCGGGGACAAAACAACCCACAGCCAGGTGGCAGGGCGTTTGCCCAACTGGATAGCTACCACCCCTGGTCTAAAGTATGTCGCCATAACTACCTTGAGTTGTGTTCCGGCATTAGTGACCAGGTTCCAGTCTCCCTTTCTTAAGGGCAGCAGCGCATTTGTAGCGCGTTTGGTGTTGCAAATGTCCATAGGCGATAGTAACCGCTTTCCATCAAGTGGGCCGTCTGCCTGGCTGCTGAACTCCTGCCATAAAAAAAGACAAATTCACACGTGCACAAACACATTTTATTACTTTTTCGGCTTTTGGACTTCTTTTCTTTATTTTGTGATTAAAAAAACAGCCCATGTGTATTGTAATCTTTTATGGCCTATTGTTGTATTGTGATCACTGCCAGGTGTCTCGGATTTAAAATACAAGCTGATTCTAAGAAATTCGATCCACGCCGCCGGGCAGACATATGTAAACAGACATCTTCTGTAAAGTATAAAGCAATGCCCCGATTGGGAGATGAGGCAGTCAAGCGATAACCACGAGTGAAGCAAGACGTGTGTACATTCGGTAATCTATTTAGTGGCGGACTTTGCGCGTTTTATTGAATCGTGCATTACGTTTGTACTGGTTGTGTTCAGTTATATTTGTACCTGTGTTATACGTGTTTGTATAGTTCTAATAAACTCTATAGTAATTCTAACGGCATTTTAATTCGAGTCATGCAACTCGTAACAGTATTAACTATTTCATTTATTTTTTAATTATTCTTGGATTGGTTTCATATTTAATAAAACTACGTTTTAACGGTTTTAAGCGTGATTTTAATTTATTTGACTGTTATTATTCCGACGAATCCCTGGTTTAAGGTAAGAAAAGGACAGCAACTGGTTACTGTATCTTCAATCATAGAACCTTATGGCTCAAATACAACGATCACACTGAACAGACTTTTACAATATAATGCCATTATAATTCCTCCACGTTATTTCCCTCAAACAATTACAGTTCAGGAACTTAAGAACAGAAAATACTTTATTGTTCACCACATACACGTAAAATAAATAATTTACAGTAATTTCGTGTCAAGGCAGGAACAAAGGCCGGCCTTATCGCTTTAGAGCGATCTCTTCCAGACAACCCGGGCTGTGGATTGTATGAGAGGAATCAAGAGTGTATGACGGTGGTGTGCAAATACATGTAATTAATAGGATACATAGATATTACACAATACATATAGTTAAGAAAAAGAAAATAGGCAATTACACATATTAATATTATATATATATCCAAATATGTACATTATTAATATGTGTATAGCAACAAATTTAGCTATACAATATTAATAATAGCAATTAAACAATATATCAATATTATATATATATCAATATAATAAATATATCTAGAAATTAAAATACATACAATTTGATGTAAGAACCTTTGCATGAGTTCAACAGACAGGCAGACGGCCCCCTTGATGGAAAGCGGTTACCTATGGATATTTGCAACACCAAAGGTGCTACAAATGCGCTGCTGCTCGCTTTAGGGAGACTGGCACCTGGCCACTAATGCCGGAACACAACTTAAGGTTATTATGGCGACATACTTTAGACCAGGGGTGGTAGCCATCCGATCGGGCAAATACCCTTCCACCTGGATGTGGGTTGTTTTATCGCCTCTTACGACAGGCGGTCCGACCACAGGAAATTGTATTCTTTCTCCGTTCTCGCACGGATATTGCAAAACTGTTTTAATTAAAATAAGTGACGAGAATTCGTTACATTATTACTTAAAAAATTGCGATAATATTTTACATAAGATATTATGTAACACAAAGTCACTTTTCGCGTCTGCATAACCGTAAAACTCCTTCTAAACCACGTAACGGATTGTAACGTGGTTTTCACTATCAGATAATTTTCGCTGGAGCTTTATATATTTAAAAATCTAATTAAGTTTTTATGTAAGTAGAAAAATAATATTTTGCGACCAAGTCGTTGAATCGCGCCTAGATAAAAATTTAATGCAATAAAACCTGGAAAGTACACCATGAAAACTTGCTGGCATATAAACAAGGTTTATGTGCCAGGATGCCGGAGGAAAAACTCTAGTATACTGTTGAAATAAACAGCAAAATAATAGGTATATCACACATAATAAATGCACAAGTAGCGTTGAAACAATGAGCTTGGAGTAATATTTCATGCGAGCGAACGGGGCGCACCACACGCATTCCCGCGCGACCCCGAGCTTAATATCATTACATACTATATAATGCATATTAAAACACTTACAGCATTTCAATTTATGTAATAATATAACTGACCATAACATAATTACTAGGATAGTTACGCTAAAATTGATATTTTCTATAAAACGTTTTACGTACCAGAGATATGCTGGAATCGTCATCTTGATTATAACTCTTTTTTATTGCATGAATTCAGCAGACAGGCAGACGGCCCACTTGATGGAAAGCGGCTACTATCGCCTATGGACATTTGCAACACCAAGGGTGCTACAAATGCGCTGCCTCGCGCTCCTAAGGGAGACGAACCTGGTCGCTAATGCCGGAACACAACTCAAGGTTTTTATTGCGGCATATCCTAGACTAGGGATGGTAGCCATCCAGACGGACAAATACCCTACCACCTGTGGGTTGTTTAGTCGCCTCCTAGGACAGGCCGCCCGGCCGCAGGACATAGTATTCTTTCTCCGTTCCTGCATAGATAAAATCTACGGATTTTAATGAATTAAAATATACAATCTACAAAGTAAACGAAAACCTACAAAGACTGCATTGAAAATTTCCAAATCGTAGTTCAAAGCATGAAATATATTTTATTTCACCCTTGTCATCACAACATATAAATCCGAAGATAGAACACGAAAAAGGAATATCTATACAACAAAATGCACAAGACAATTCCCAGAATCATTCCATCCGACTTATGTTTGCCTTAAATCTGTCTCCCCCACTGATAATTTTCACCTGCGTTGCGCCCCGCGGCGTCCCGTCGCGGCGTCCCCCTCGCCGATTTATGTACGCAACGATATCATCTCCAACTCGAAACGTAAGAATTCCGAACACAGTTTTAAAGCACCGATATACAGAACGACTGGAAGGGACTTCGGAAGGGAATATTCTAGAGCGCGCTTTGGTTTAAAAAAAAATATCAACATGCATTTATAGGAACTGTCATTATCTTAGTTGTATACTGATCTTGTATTAACAGTTACAACATTTTCACATAAAAATTGCCCTCATTAAATAAGACGCGTCATTAAGTTTTCATTAAACTTGACTTTTAAGCTTATTTTTTGAAGTGACTACATTATTAATATCAGATGATATTTTAGCAAAAAAAAAAATCTAGATAAATTTTTTTCATATATTTACACGTCAGTAATCTCCACATATCATTTTATTTTATGTAATTATCTTAGGTATGAGCCGCCAGTGTGCTTTTCATAATGTCATATTTTCTTATTTTTATTCACCTTCTCCGAATTATTTGGGGTCAGTAAAATATGCCCTTTTCCTCCATACTAGTCTATTCTGACATACGTCATAGACAAATCATCCTGCCATCCTTCACACAACCCGTCCATTTCTTTTTTGGTCAACCTTTAGATTTGTATCCATCAATCGCTGTTTAACATTATTTTTCTCACACGAATTTCATCCCTGCTCATTACATTTACATACATTAAATTACACCACCTTAGACTTCTTCCCCTCAATGTTTCAACATAGTGTCATCTAAAACATTGTTAATTACATATTTTAAAACAGAATATTGAAAACTCACACTCATTAGTGTGTATGCTTCTTTATGTGTATTAGCCGCTTACACACAACCACGCTTCCCGATCGACGCATACCCCGCTCGTCACTTCCAGCGGTTCTTTACAATCAACCCCTAATAACAAGGGTGTCGCAGTGTCGCTTACGATATAACGATGTTAACCACCGCGAGCTATTTGCATAATTCATTCGCCCGAGGACAGGGGGCCGGGGAACGTATGCTACCGATTTGACATCCTCCCGATTGTTAATTGGGGTCGTAGATTTTGGGAAACTTATCTGATCTTACTTTTATATGTATATCCATAAAGCATACTAATATTACAAATGCGAAAGTAGCCCTGTCTATTACGCTTTTATAGACAAAACAGGATACTGATTGTAAGGGGTGACCAGAGTTATTATGGAACCTCTGATCACACCCGCACGTATCTCTGCCAGCGTGATGATATACAATAGCTTCACCACGGTTGTAACAAACGTCTTCTTACTCAACAGTACCAGGTTCAATCATACGTGTAATAATTGAATACAGTATTTATTACTGATATTTACAATACTTGGCTCTATCACTGATTCTATCTTTATTATATGCAATGGATACAGTTTAGAGAATGGCTTTGACTTAAGAACCTCAACGGGCAGTGCAAGTGGCAATGCTGCTTCAATTTCATTCAATTCAATGCAGAGAGCCTTCTGAACACGCTTGCCTCTGGCAGCGATTTGTTAACTAATTATTGTTATTATTATTTTATTGTGTATTTTTAATATTTAATTGTATTTTTTTAAAGTTTAGTATATTTAGGATATATTAAATTTAAATTAAATATTTGTACACCTACTGGGTAGCGACATGCTATTATTGTAAATAAATTTAAGATCTTATTTATGTACCATGACGCTTATACATAAAGATTATTATGATTATACTAAGTGAAGCTAAAAGTTTGTACCCCTTTTTACGAAAATTGCGCGGACGGAGGAGTATGAAATTTCGCACACTTCTAGTTTATATAGAGAAGAAGCGACGAATGCTTATGCATAAAAAATACATTAAATCAATAAAAAAAACATTAGACACACTACTACTACGTATTTGACACATATGGATATATACTCTTTTGTCTATTGTTCAAAGCAAATTAAAAGAATAGCCTTGGCGAAATATGTGATTATAGAAGTATAGTCTTTGACAGTAATAATTATGGTCGAATTTCGACCGCGGGTGACCACTAGTATAAATAAATATATGTCATGAGTCATGTGTCACAGTGACCTGCATTATTCATTATGCGGGTAGTGAAGCGCCCCACAGGCTCGCGTGGCGAAGACGCGCGGGTAGTCACATAAAAACCAACGAGCTAAGGTTATAACAAGCTATTTTGGTTATGCCTGAGGGAAATCGCCGTAGTACCCTATTACAATATGTTAAGTGCTGTTGTTGTGATGGGACGAAAGATATCCTTTGTATTCGGATGAGGAATGCCTCCGGAGATTTATACAAACTGAACTGTAATAAAAGAGAAAAAACATTAATATAGAAATTGTTGTGAATCTTCAGACAAATAAAGCTTAACGTGAAAAAATACGTCGAATGAGGTGAAGCATTTATTTTCAACTTGTGTGCGTAAACTTACGTAATATAAATGTATTTTGCTTCTATGTGGTTAATTAACAACCACTGGAGACCATTCCACGTTTATCTTTCATTCTCATTTCGCGTTACTCTGTCTTTCACTAACTCCTAAATCACGCAACAGATTTTTAACCGGTTTTTACCAACATGCATTAGTAAATGCATTACTAGTAAAACTGCATCGAAATCGCCTAGTAGTTTTTACATGAATCCCGAACAAAGACAAACAAAAAAAAAAGACTAAGTTTTCGCGACTAGTATACATCATAAAACTACGTTTTAACGGTTTTAAGTGCGGTAATTTATTTGATTTTTTATTATTCCGGCGTTTCGGCCACTTTTCAGTAGCCGTGATCACGGAAGACAAAGATGTAAAGTGTCAATGAGTAGGTATTGTGAAAGTTTTCTTTAGCCTACCGCCAAATTGTTCATTTTAATTATTTAGTTTTAATTTTGTTTATGGTTATTATTTACTCTACGGGACCCTAATTTACCACCGCTTCGCTACACTTTTGCAATTTAATAATATTGTAGATATTAGTGCATATAGGTATATGTAATAAGGATACATTAAATTAATAATTCATAATACTCATGTCATTCGGTTTAATATGTTCATATTCTATAGGTTTTTTTATGGGCTAGAGCTACATAGTATAAACGGCTATTATTATTACAATGGTTTCGAGGACGTCTTATTAGAAGTGATAGGCCACGCAACCGCTATTTACGGCGCATCTAATCAATCAGAATTCGTCAACCGATCGTAAAATTTGTTCCTACAGATTTACGAGCGAGGTCTTCAATGTTAAAATTATGCCATAGAGTTTGCAAATCAGATGTCTAAATTTGCTTTAATTTTTTGGAAATGAGCCATCGAAACTCAGTTATATACGTGCAAGACCGGAGAACGAATATTATTTCCCGCGGCTGGGCGGCCCCGGTCTAGGTGCTCCTGCCTTCCCGCCAGAGCCGGCGGCGGCGTCGGAGGGTCGTCCAGGACCGACCGAGTTACCGTCACCCATGGACATTTGCAACACCAAATGCTAACACCAGCTATGAATGCGTTGCTGCTCTCTTAAGGGAGACTGGAACTTGGTCACCAATGACGGAACACAACTCAAAATTGTTATGACGACATGCTTTAGACTACGGATGGTAGTCATCCAGTGGGGCAAATGCCCTACCACCTGGCAATAGAATATCGCAACATGACAATAATGTATCCACACTATTGCCATGTCGTGGCACACAGCATATTGTTACGAGCTACACAGGACTCGAATTAACATGCTGTTGGAATGACTATAGAATTTATTAGAACTATACAAACGCGTATAATATAGGTACAAATATAAGTAGACACTACTAGTACAAACTGCACGTTAAATCTTTACCATATTTTTCCTTACTTATTCGAGAAACAGTTTTTCGACTAATACCAAGAGCTGCACTTACTCGGTTAGTCACTTGTGAAAGTGGCAACAATGGACAACCATTCTGATACTCTCTTTCAAAGTGATCTTGTAGGTGTACTACAAACTCTCGCGCTTGACTGCGCAACACTGTTCTTCTAGTGGTCTCAGTTTCGGTCATAGTGTTTATAAATACAAACAAACCAAATCAAATAACAGTCAAAACTTAATAATAACGAAAGAATTATCAAACAGTTATAACTACAATAACAAGAATGAAATAAAAACACAACACAAAATCAACTAAACTGAATACGCGTACCGTATACAAGGCTTCTGCACTCGTACTGAAGAGACAAACAAAATGGCGGGTCGTGATCACGAGGTGGACCCAGTGTTGACAGATTTTGAGTCGCGAAAAGAATCTGTCTATAATCGATTTTATACGATTATTTTAGTCAACATCACTGTAAAAAAGTAAAAATAAAACTATAGAACGTAAACGCAAAACCGCAGTAAAATATTATTAACTATTAAAAAATTTAATTATTTTGAGCACGATGTCTAAAAACAATATGTTGATTGTGTGTGTATGTGAATTAATTGTATAATGATTTAGATTGATTGTGTATTTTTTAAATGATGATTTACGACCATGAACAAAAAATTTAAAATATTTCAAATTATGCGAAACGTGAAGGGTTACGTTCTAAGGAAGTGTCAAAAGGGACTCGTAATTGGAATAACGTATATACAATACAAAAATCGACCGCGTGGACTGGTGTCGAGAAACCGTAATCTGCACACCTGGTTAATTATTCATGCGAACGGTCAACAAAGTCGTAAACAATAACAATAGCCTATTGTCTAATTGCAAATTTTAAACACGAAGTAAACAAAAGAACTCCGAATGCGGGTTAATAAACCAGGTGCGCATTTCTTTGTCGGTATGTAACAATATAAAAACATAGATTTACTTTTACCACTGGTCTGTTCTGTGGCCTAAATGGATAGAATTTAACAGAATGACGGTGTATCGACGTCGTGCAGCGGTTTACAGAGGTCTATTGATATTCTCGGCGCGTAAAAGTGTTTACTTTATCGTAAATCTTCGGTGAAATATGCCACGGTGAGCTTGACGATATTTTGCGAAAATACAGCTAACCAAGTTAAAGGATACATTTTCGGGCACATATTTTTAGTAGTCTCCGATCAAAGATCATATTTTGATCGTGGAATAAGAGTATTTACGTAAAAAAATTCCGTGTAATGCACGCTGCAATCACTGTTGATGTTTATTTCTTTATTTTATAGTTAAACTCCATTAACACTTTCAATCAATATCCTATTAATCAAAACATTTTTTTTTTGTATTTAAATTAACATAAAATGAAAGTCATAACCAGCTACTTTTCAACTTCGTAAATCTCATCACATTAAAAAAGGATCTAACTCATCATTTATTTAAATGAATTAACTATCAAATCACATCTGGAGCTTGGAGCGTCTGCCTTGCCGGCAGGATCATTGGTGCGTTTCTGGTTTCCGAGGTCCTCACATATGGCGATAAGGTCCAACATAGGAGTGATTCGTTGGTAGATCCGAGCATGCTATGAGGAATCCAACACTATCATACTCCTATCCCCGAGCAGTAGGGGGTCCATGATGAATTACACCTCGAAAAAAATGGAACGTCTGCCTTGAAGCCCGGGGGTCTCACTACTTAAAAAGAAAGAAAGAAAAACTTTATTTGAAGAAATACCGAATTAATTACATTCTTTGTACATTAATATACAGAGAGAGAGAGATAATTTGAGGATTTGCACTCAGCATGTTGCTGTGCCGGAATTATATCCGACATAAGGCTGATTTTACTTGATTGATTGATTGAACTTCTTCTCTCTCTCTTCTCCAATTCACACGGAAGCATTAAGTAGAAAACGCAAGGAAAACTGCATATATACATATTCTATTGTGTAACATAAATTCATTATTCCGAGCGTAAAATGCCTGAATACTAAATAATAATAAACAGTGTTTTGTACAAAATCTTATATGAAACATAACATTTAGCGTTTGATAATAAAAATTGGGAGCGAGCAGCCATGCAAATTCAGTTTTTTCTCTAGAACATATTAAAATCGTAAAATATTAGTATCATTTTATTTGATAGCTTCCGTGCTCTTGTGAGCTTGGCTTGGCACCAGATTTTTTTCAACACTTGAATTCTTTGTCAAAAACTTAAAAGCAGTATTCGTCCTCTTTCTGTCGCAACAAATTGCACGAAGCTAACAAAATGTAATAAACATAATACGCCATTTAAAAAAAATATTTTACTATTTCACTGTTTCTATGTGTAGGTACACAGGTTCAACGTAGACTAGCGAACGTTCAGCATTCGACGAAATGTGTACATCGAATCAACAAAAGCCCACGTAACAAAGTCTTGGAACCGGTTTAAATTTTACTAATTTTAATCGGTTATAACCGGTTTTAGTCTAAGTAGTCCTAGTCCTAGTAGTAAGTAGTACTAGACCCAGTTTCGTTCGGAGTGTAAAGATTAGAAAGAGTACTATGTAAAGCATTGATATATAAATATATCAATGATGTAAACCTACATATATTAGCCGGTTTTTTCCGCGAGAATTACTTTCTTATTATAACTCATTTAATACGTGTTCGTATGCGACTGAAACTTGCTGTACCTACCACATGGCTGCGCTTTAAAGATGTGGGGCAAAAACTTTTCGAAACTGGTTTATTCAACATAATCTATTTAACTAGCTTTTGTGACCAAAATCTGTTTGATGAGGTTAAAGTTAGAACAAAACAACATAAAGTTCCTATGTACTCAGACTGTAACCTATTTGCGTTTTATTACCGGTTTCCAAGCCCTGTATGTAACATATACTTTGGCCTTCGTAGATTGTTTATATCTAACTTACAAGGTAACTAATAACATAAAAGGCATTGTATAGCTATGCAACTATTACTCTACGGAATTAGATTACCAAAATTTTATTATCGTCATAAAAACCCATTAAAGTTATTGAAGCGGCGGAATCCGCGGTATATTTATACCATGAATTCCTCAAGTTAACACGTAGAGGGCGCTGAAGTTAACGGTTCATTATCCACGTTTAATTTTATGCATGGACGCCCTCGTCTCATCCGAGATGGGATTCTTCCAAATTTGAAAATTCGAATTCACAGAACATGACACGAATGGTGACGGAAATAGCCGATTACCTAAACGACCATAGACTAGAACTTTTGGCAGGCGACTGGAGGGCGTTTCTTTTTTCAAAGTTAAAATCTGAGTCATTTGTTTTATTCTGTTGACACTCAGACGAGCAAAAGTATAGACGGAGACTATATAAACAAAAGCGTCAAATGAAGCTTCACTTTTTGAATTTACATTTACAGTGCTGCCTTCATACTGGCATCGTGTAAATTGTTTTCAAGTCAGTAGAGCACCACCAAGTCAGTGCTGACTTCAGGACATTACAAACAGACACTTCAATTTTATTTATCTGTAAGATACACCTGATTTACGTTTACTACCCGAGTCTAGTCCGAGCTATTTAGTGAAATGCTATTTGACGAATAGCTTTACAAGATTAGGGATTGTATTGTGTAATAAATATACCCAAATTTCAATGAACATATTTTACATATTTATATTAAATAGGCCATTTTTGTAATATAGTAAAAAATACAAAGTAGTTTTTTTTTTGTTTTCAAATCGATTACTTAATAGTTTCACACAGCATCACTATTACGTCACCCACAACAATAAAGTACGACAATTATATCATTTCTTTCATGTGGGCTTTACTGTCAAGAAATGTGTAACATGACATGATAGATGACAGACATGCAAACGTCAAAAGTAAAATAAATCCTTGGAAAGGATATTAGGATTCTATAAACTAAAAGAAACGTTGTTAATACATAATAGACCATTATCTAGTTCTGACTGGGGCAGTTACTAAACTAAATTCGTCTAATAGAACATCAAAGACACTGGATGTATCATACAATACTTGAGTATAAAGTGAAGGATTTTTAAAAAGAGATTGGTCTCAAAATAATTCTCAAATTACCCCTCCCATAAGCCCTACAACGAATTATTATTTTTCTCAACAATTTTCATTTTTCATTCATCAGATTTATACGTGAGGACTGGCAACGAGATAATTTAAATCTGCGACGTACCAGCAAATGAGTTTCCTTTGCTTTGTTTACAAGCGCGGGTAAAAAAGTAAAATAAAATATGGCCGCCCTAACGCAGCCCATTTGACTTGTTGACAGAGAGATTTGTTTTTTCCTACTCCAGAAATGGTACAGGTTATTTGTCATTTTGTCCCGCAGAATATTGTTATTAGATCTACATTTTATCACTGGGTACAGAAATAATGGAATTTATTATCCTAGGTAGGTAAAATTGTTCATGATTTCTAAAGTTAAATATGTCATATAAAATGACTGGTAATTTTTATTGTTTGTCCGTTTTTATATCTCACTATTACTGCTACTTCTGGGTATTGGGTATTGATATTAGTGTTAATGACCGTTTCACGAAGACATAGCGATTGGTTTATTTATTATTTTATTGAGAAAACCAACAACGAATACACAAATCTATATATATAAAAGAAAGTCGTGTTAGTTACACTATTTATAACTCAAGAATGGCTGTACCGATTTGGGTGAAAATTGGTGGGGAGGTAGCTTAGAACCTGGAGACGGACATAGGATACTTTTTATTCCGTTGGAACCGGTAGGTGGCGCTAAGATTGGGTTCTAGAATCTTCCTAATCACCTGGATCGATTTTGGTGATTTTGTTTTTGTGTTTGATTGGGTTCCCGGATGGTTTAGATTCACAATAAGAACCGGTAGGTGGCGCTGAGATCGGGTTCTAGTATCCTCCTAATCACCTGAACTGATTTTGTTTTTTTGTGTTTTAGTGGGTCCCCCGCCCCGGATGGTTTAAATCCACAATTGGAACCGGCAGGTGGCGCTGGGATCGGGTCCTAGATTTTTATTTTTTATTGCAGGACTCCTGCCGGGGCCGCTAGTATAATATAAAATCGTCTACAGTGAAAAGTAAGACAACAAAAAAATTTCCTTATTAACAACTACCACTTTAGTAAATTTTACAAAGCAAATGTTAAGTCGAAATTAAAGAAATAAAGTCGGGTTGTGTTATGTGAAATTTAGCAAGTCATTAATAATGTTACTTTTAAATTTGCATTTCGAGGACGCAAACAGATCAATTTTACACAATTTAGTTAATACTAAATTGTCTCGTATGGCTCGTGCTTATAATTAAGCACGAGCCATACGAGAAAACAAAGAATTTTTAGAGTAGTTGGTAGAATTACAAGGAACATTCAGCAAACATGTATGACGAGTAAGTGTTTAGTGCATGATTATGATGGGACATCGTTATTAATTGTTGTTGATAACGTATATACAATAATATACTAATGTAATTAATTATAATTAACGGCGTTATTTTTAAACAACATAAAATGTACTCATACCCTCTCCAAGTATTTATTTTATTTTGTCGTTGACGGATCATTTAGTAACGTCCTAATGCGCTACCGACTCGATTTGTTATAAAAATCGACTTCATTTATAAATAAGTCTTAATCAACTTATCTATATATTTATAAATTTATTATTTGTTTATTTATAATTTATCATTGTATTTGCCAAGTAAAATGGCACAATAATTGCGGTATTTTTTTTTAAAGTAGGACATATTTTATCTTCAAATCGATTTATTTACGTATATTGTCGATGGTTTATCCGTCACCCACAATAATAGAGCACGACAATTGTGAGTTTTTGGCGGGAACTGAAAGGAGACGTTGTCCTGTGCAGTTTTATTTTCTAAAAATGTGTAAAATTACTCTAAAATGAACAATAGTTGTAGGATATTGATAGTTTTTGAGTGACAATTATGTGTTTTTGTGAGAAATGTGAACTGCATAGTCAGATGGGCCCTTTCGAGTTGTCACAAGAACTCCGTCGAATGGCGTCGGTTGTAGCCTACAGTACAACTGCGCTACATATACGAAGACTGATTTAAACATCAGAATTGGCTGTATGGACTAAGATTCCTTTGCCTGCCTTTGTGGCGAATTCTACTACTACACGGCAATTGTGCCATTCGTTTCATGTTAGCTTTATTGTCAGGAAATATTTAACTTGATAGACCTGCAAACGTCAAAAGTGAAACGTTTGGAAACAGTATAGATCCAATTGTCGCCAACGATAAAATGGCGGTATAGCCTCGACAGAACGAAGTTTCGCTGGTAAATACTATAATTTTGATTGTTAAATCTTGAATAATCGTAAGCCCCTGCATACACCGATGCCTTGTCTCCGCCGGCTTGCATATGCGACGCCGCAGTGCACGGGGACTGTCGCTCAAGCAGCTTTAAGGGATTTGGCCCTAAGCCGGAATCAAACGCGCCATTGACCCCCAATCCGGGCTCTAATTGAAATTTAAAAGCGTTTTTGACAATTCCTTTTATCGCACATTCGCACGCTATAAAGACAAACGAGAATTTACCACACAAATTGTGAACGCGACTTAATCGGAATTTGTGTTTGCGTTGTAAATAATTATGTTCAACTAAAATTTATGATCTATAGTAGAATTATTTTGTGCGTGCAGTTTCGGTCATAAATCAAACTCGGCCTCAGCCCGGTTAGGGCGGTGAGCATGTTGCGCGGGCGCAACGCCATTATCGATAAAAACTCATTTTTATCAAAGAAAGATTATCATTCTTATAAAAATCATTTTTATCTTTTTTGCTGTTAATTTTAAACTTAGATATAAATATTTATATTTATTTTTAATATAACTTGTTACATTCTTAACTTTTGTATTTATAGTTTTTTAATACATAGATACCTAATTAATCATTTATTTTAAATCATTATTATTCTTATTTTAATACATACATTGTTTTATCTATTTTTTTCTTTCATTTTTATCACTAACCCACAAAATGACAAAACCAAATACACTATCGATAACGCTTATCGACAACAATAATGCGCAATCACTATGCCCGCCCATAAGGCCCGTGAGTGGAAGAGAGAGCGAAATACTCCGATTATTTATGACTCAAACTGCACGGACAAAATAATTCTACTATAGTACATCATAAAATTTTAGTATCATCTTCATCATCATCATCCGAGCGTAATATCCCGGTTGAGTTCGGAGCGTTCACTCCGACGCCCAGGGTCCGCTTTCCTACTTTTTCTACTCCACTTCGCGTGATCTTCAGCATCCCCCGTTTTGAGACCATTACCTTTGGTACCTGGCGGAGGCGGCATGACTAGACGTTTGTTCCCCACGTAATTAGTTGGTCTCCGTAAAACGTGGCCGTACCAGCGCAAACGACACCCTTGCAGTTAGTCTGCTATGTCACGGACATGAAGACTGCCGCGGATGCGGGAGTTCCTGAGCCGGTCTTTCCGCGTCACTCGACACATCCATCGCAGCATATTCATCTCCGTGACACGTAGTTCTTGCTTGTTTCGCTCAAATACAGGCCACGCTTCACTACCATACAAAAGGACAAGTCTAATGATGGATTTATATTATAGACCTGTCATTTTAATTTATTACAACTTCTTTAAAATAATTGAATATTTTGTTGTATATACATACCTAAACTATTTTTATCAATGATTCTTCTTTTTACTTGTTACTAGCTGACCGGCGTACTTTGTACCTGATTTTCTGAATTCCTAAAAGACTTTGTTTCATGACACAAAAACAAAATCACCAAAAAACTGTCCAGGTTATTAGGAGGATTCTAGATCCGACCTCAGCGCCACCTACTGGTTCTAATTGCGAATCTAAACCACCCGGGAACCCACTCAAACACACAAAAACAAAATCACCAAAATCACTCCGGGTGATTAGGAGGATTCTAGAACCCGATCTCAGCGCCATCTATAGATATGAAACATACAGCATGTTTTATTTGTAGCTCACAACGCCCAAAATGCTCCGTTAGCCGTTCCACAAGGCGACCTTGGTCGTTGTGGTCGTGGCGAAAACGTCATCATTTTCGATCACACAACGCTCACAACGACCTATGTCAAGAGGTGGGGAAAAAATCGCGGTCGTGAACGTGGTCGTTGCGAGTCTCTAATGGAACTTAGCCATTATAGTAGCGTCTGACGTAACATGTAGATCTTGAATAATCCAAGGCATAGCGCATTTCGCGTGTAGATGAGACATAACTGAGCTAATTGTGTAATGAAATCACTGTGTCATTAATTACTCTGTACACGTAGGCATTAACGAGATCTCTGTGGTATGTAAGCAGATTATTAGATTAGCATGATTTAGGGGAAGGAATCTAATATAATATCATTTTTCAACACACTTGCTCATAAAGTGGCTCTATGGTCACCGCAATTAGGCACAGAATGACACCCACAATCAAACTGTGACTAAAAAAAATTATAACTCACTAGTGAGTAATAGTTTTTTTTATTTTTATTGGTTGAGTTGCTTTGTTCTTAAAAAAGTTTTTATTCAAAAAAAAAGATCGTGTTCTATAGAACAAATAAATTAATGTTCCTATTGCTTGCTCATTTCATGCAACTTCTTATTTAAATAGATAATTTTAACTCGTACGTGTTTAATAAATAAAACTTTCACTCATATATAACTTTTTTTTTCTCTGTAATAAAAGAGAAATTTAAATTCCCCATTTTGTACGTGGCAGAATAGGCGCAAACCCTATGCGCGGAAAATAAAAAAAAACCTCATCCCTTTAGTCTGTGGCCGATCGCAATGCGCGCGCATAGGAAAACTGTTATCTACTAAATAAAATGAGTTTTTGTTGTTATTTTATTCACAAGTGTGTTGAAAAACGTCGTATGATACACGTGTGTATTGATGATTACCGTCCTCGGCTCTCTTAAGACCCTCGCCTACGGCTCGAGTCTCAATGGCGCCTCGGCGGTAATCACCAATGTTACCACTAGTACCATAATGTACTATTAAACTGCTCTGTTTTCGCTTATAAAGTATCTTGACCGTTTTAGAAGACTAGATGGCACTTTTTGATATCTTATTATTTGAAATATATTTTTGTAAAACAAAAATATAATTTATATGTAGGTAGTAAGTATATTTAATTTTAATAATAACAGCCCATAACCGTCACTCTGTTAGTCTCAGGCCTCTCTCTATTAGAAATGGACAATACACACGCTACTCTTATCCAAGGCGGCTTTGCAGGTTTCAACACGGCCTGTCTCTATTAGAAATGGACAGTACACACGCTACGCTTGTCCAAGGCGGCTTTGCAGGTTTCAACACGGCCTGTCTCTATTAGAAATGGACAGTACACACGCTACGCCTATCCAAGGCGGCTTTGCAGGTTTCAACACGGCCTGTCTCTATTAGAAATGGACAGTACACACGCTACGCTTGTCCAAGGCGGCTTTGCAGGTTTCAACACGGCCTGTCTCTATTAGAAATGGACAGTACACACGCTACGCCTATCCAAGGCGGCTTTGCAGGTTTCAACACGGCCTGTCTCTATTAGAAATGGACAGTACACACGCTACGCTTGTCCAAGGCGGCTTTGCAGGTTTCAACACGGCCTGTCTCTATTAGAAATGGACAGTACACACGCTACGCCTATCCAAGGCGGCTTTGCAGGTTTCAACACGGCCTGTCTCTATTAGAAATGGACAGTACACACGCTACGCTTGTCCAAGGCGGCTTTGCAGGTTTCAACACGGCCTGTCTCTATTAGAAATGGACAGTACACACGCTACGCTTGTCCAAGGCGGCTTTGCAGGTTTCAACACGGCCTCTCTCTATTAGAAATGGACAGTACACACGCTACACTTGTCCAAGGCGGCTTTGCAGGTTTCAACACGGCCTGTCTCTATTAGAAATGGACAGTACACACGCTACGCTTGTCCCAGGCGGCTTTGTAGGTTTCATCACGGCCTCTCTCTATTATAAATGGACAGTACACACGCTACGCTTGTCCCAGGCGGCTTTGCAGGTTTCATCACGGCCTCTCTCTATTATAAATGGACAGTACACACGCTACGCTTGTCCAAGGCGGCTTTGCAGGTTTCAACACGGCCTGTCTCTATTAGAAATGGACAGTACACACGCTACGCTTGTCCAAGGCGGCTTTGCAGGTTTCAACACGGCCTGTCTCTATTAGAAATGGACAGTACACACGCTACGCTTGTCCAAGGCGGCTTTGCAGGTATCATCACGGCCTCTCTCTATTATAAATGGACAGTACACACGCTACGCTTGTCCAAGGCGGCTTTGCAGGTTTCAACACGGCCTGTCTCTATTAGAAATGGACAGTACACACGCTACGCTTGTCCAAGGCGGCTTTGCAGGTTTCAACACGGCCTGTCTCTATTAGAAATGGACAGTACACACGCTACGCTTGTCCCAGGCGGCTTTGCAGGTTTCATCACGGCCTCTCTCTATTAGAAATGGACAGTACACACGCTACGCTTGTCCCAGGCGGCTTTGCAGCTTAAATCACGATATTTTCCTTCAGCGTTCTTAGCACGTGGTAATTGTAACAATATGGATTTTGATGAAACTTTACAATAATATAGCTTACACGTCAGAATAACACATACTATATTTATAAAGATATTGTGTGAATTATCGAAAATATAACGATTTTTCATCACCTCGCGGGTGAAACCGCGGGCGCAGCTAGTAGTGTCAAAAAAAATTATTTGAATGAGTACGAATTGATTTACTTAACAAATAACACAAATTAATCCCAACGCACGACTAACCCATAGACAGATTACGGTAATGTAGTAAATCAGTGTTTAAAGTAGACGGCTTTCGCAGGTGTAATTAATTCAGAACTAGCTAATTGCTTGCAGCGTGATCCGTGAGACAATCCACAAGGTATGTGGATTGGAGCTCGTTTGCATTGACTGCTACTTGATAGGCAAGTTGACACTACTATCTCCATTCTGATCTGGAATCTAAAGGGTTGTGAACAAATAACAGATGGTGTGGTAGTTTGAAAGTATTTACTTTAAAAATGATTAATAACATGTACTTACGTCATTAATATTACGTTTAGAGGGAGTTAATGAAACGTGTTTTATTTTTTCCTTTCAAAAGGGGAAGTTCTTCATTCATTTTAATAGTATACATTTTGTCAAAAAAATATCGGGAATGGATGATTTGTTTATTGTTCCAAATTCATTTTTTTTGTTAGCATCGATCATTTTGATTAAATACAGTGCTGTTTTTAGTTAGATCATATCTAATGTGTATTTCGTTTCATAAAAGACAAAAACATCAATGAGATAATACCACCACTAACTTGTGAATCCACTTTCAACCGGAAAGCTACGTCAGCCCCTGAGAGTGCACAATATAAAAAAGTCGTCGAGTAGCACTTAAATCTCTTATTATTGAAACCCAAACTCACACTAGAGCAATCAATCACAGCTTGTTTAAAGTTAAATGTAGGTGAATATGCTGTAAACTATTCACAGTTGTCTTTCCACAGACTAAAAAGAACGTGGAGACTGATGTCATGAATTTTGGAGACTAGTTTCGCCACCACACAATGGCGGCTTATCAAAGGTAGCGGCACTTTAGTACTACCAACATAAGTAGAAAACGTGGGTATTTAACAAAAGTCATATCTCGACTATTTCAAGTTTACTGACTTTTTAGAAATGAGTATATCCGTAAGATAATCAAGGTAACCGACGTAAGTCGCAAAATTAGCAAGTTGAAGTAGCTACTGCTATTTGAATAGCAGTCACGTCTGCTGCAGGATCGATGGCCGACGGTGCACACGACTCCTAGAATGGAGGCCAAGTCTCGGTAAACGGTAGGATGAGGAAATCGGAGGACAGGGGTCAGTGACGCCGACTTGGGGAGGCCTACGTCTAGCAGTGGACTGCGATTGGCTGACGATGATTTGCTTTTTAACCAACTTCCAAAAGATATACGATTTACGTGATTCTTTTTTAGTTCGACGCGGAATAGTTGCCATTTGGTCTCTTATTTACTTTGGCCCAGCTGTTTTTATTTTATGAACATTTTTTTTGTTTCCGTTTCTTGGGACCTATATTTTTTAAGGCGCGCGGCACCTTTCGTAGGCCTACCCATAGCTAGACACTAAAAAGTAACAAATAAAAAAAACATCGTTTAAAAAACCGACTTCAAAAACTAAAAAGTATAATATAACTTATTTCTAAAGCTATTATTAATTATAATATCTTATTTTTAATATATATTAAAATTACCATATTTCGAAAATTACTAAGTACCGACTTTAAGATGTTTTAGATAATATATATATTAAAAATAAGATATTATTAAAAATAGCGTTAGAAATAAGTTATTTTATACTTTTTAGTTTTTGAAGTCGGTTTTTTTTAACTAATGCAAATGTAAATCAGACTTAAGAACTAAATTACATTCGTGCAAGTAACTTGGTCGATTGAAACGAGCTTCAACAAGCTCTGGAACATTTAAGCAGTTGACGTCGTAGTAAGAGTATGGCGCTGGCGATAAAACACAACTGCCGTCGAACTATCTCACGAAAGTGGTGAAACGGGCGCTTCCACGTGAAATTTTAATCAAAATTTAATAACCGTCGCGAATATTACAGATAAAAGCCGAACTACTCACGTATAGTTTGAGTTATAAAAGCTTTATTGCGGGGATCAAATTTCAAATTAATTTCGCATAGCGATTGTTTTATATTTAAACAATTTTTTTATCGTGGTACAGCCATGCTGGAAACATTACTTGTTACAAGATTAGGACCTGCTTGATCGATATGATACCACGCTCTCACAGGATATTGGTCTTCTCATGTTTTGGGAGGCGTTCTACGATTATAGTTCAAAATATTATCTATATATTAATACACAGCAAAAACTTTGTACCCCTTATAACAAAAATTGCGCGAACGGAATATGAAATTTCGCACACTTATAGTTTATATAGAGAAGGAGTGCAGAATGCTAATATATTTTTTAAATTATGCATAAAAAACACATTAAATCAATAAAAAAACATTACACACACTAGCGTGTATTCAACATACACACGCATATACATATACTCTGTTGTTTATTGTTAAAGTCAAATTAACAGTGTAACCTTGTCGAAATCATTGATTATAGAAGTATATTCTTTGACAACAGAACTTTAATAATGCTCAAACTTATAATTTAAATTAATTATTATGGTCGAATTTCGACCACGGCCACTAGTATTTCTTAATATATATTAATGGCGATTAAGGAGGTAAGTTGTTATAGTATCCTTCTAGTCCTGAGAGGGTTAAAACTATATTGGATTTATTATATTTATATCTTCATGACGCATAGCCGAAGACCACGCGAAGTGGAGAAGAAAAAGTGGGAAAGCGAACCTTGGGCGTCGAAGCGAACACTCCGATTGCAACCAGGATTTAACGTTCGGATGATGATAGTACACCTATAAGCAATCAAAGAGGCTGTCACCTATGTCATTGTGTATGATGTATTATGACTCTCTGTAGTACTTCTCCATTATCAGAACATTCCAAAATTCTTGATATCATATAAATAGGCTACAATTTCATATAAGGTAAATATTATAGTGTTTCAAACATTAGGATGGATGCGGTTCGTTTAGCCGGGATTTACTGTGCCATTGTGGGCGAAAGACGCACATGAGAAGTTACGAATACTCAAGACGACAATGCCTCCTTAAATAAATTATTTCGGAAAAATTATAAGTTATTCAATTTGTTATCTATGGTGTAATTGTGCGATATAGAGTAATTGCAATTCACACGAGATTAAAAAGACAGTTAAATAAAATCCCACAAAACTAGTTTGAAGTCATTGATCAATTGCAAAAAAACTTTGCTTAACGTGTAAAAAATACTTATGGTAACATCGTCAGATGAAACAACAATCAACGTCAATACATGGAGTATACTTACTTTTTGAGTTATTATTAGGAATGGGCCGAATGTGGTTTGAACCGAATACGAACTTCGGCCCAACATTCGGTCAAAACAGAAAAGTCGGCCAAACTTTGGTTTAATTTCGCCACGCTTTCTCAAGAGCAACAATCCGTGACCTGTTGACAGCGTCAACTTGATAACACCGTTTTTTTTTTTTTTTTGCACCACTCCATAATTTTTTTTTCATTGCAGGAGTTCAGTAGACAGGCAGGACGGCCCACTTGATGGAAAGCGGTTACCATCACATATGGACATTTGCAACACCAAAGGTGCTACAAATGCAATAATAATTCAAAATTCATACTGTTTAATTCCTAAAAAGTGATTTCAATCAAAATTAAAGTTATAATTGCTGATGTCCCTTAGACGTGTTTTTCTTAAATTCAAGTAACACATTATAATTAATCAGTTGTATTACTTACTGATGTATCTTACAGGAATAATTAGTTAATTTTATTTTTGTTTTAAATAATGTCTATTTAATTAATGACCATGAGTATATAGATGCCCGAATGCCGAAGTAATGAAAAACGAATTTCGGACCATCTCTATTATATATATATATATATATATATATATATATATGTGTATTATATGTATATAATAACTCAAAAAAGTAAGTATACTTCATAAAGTAAAGTAGTAGAAGGTATACGTATGTATTTAATATGAATGTATTGCCGTCGCAGTGGTCGGGTATACCGGGGAAAATTATGGAGTGAGTCCACATTCCTTTGGGGTAATACAAGGCGCTATAACATAGGCTCTTGCGATTAATCGCCCGTGTTTATATAGCTTATGAGCGTTTCATATTTCGCCCGTTTTACGAGTTGCGACAATGCGTCTCTAATGTTATATATTGGTTTTATGGCGAGTGACCTACTTTATTCGGTCGTGTTATACTTGTTGCCACTTTCAGCTTATTATATTTTTCCTTCTCGTAATAGTTTGCGCATACTATACATGTTTAAAAGGATAGAAAGTTTAAAAGTCGTAGTGGCGTAATGGCTAGCGCTCGCGTCCCTAACTCAAAGAACGCGGGTTGGATCCTGGCCGGAATGCATGCACCACTTAGGCAGTTTTCTGACCTAATGTGCATATTGTTACAATTATCATGCTGACAACGGTATGGAAAACATCGTGATGCGAACTGCACATCGAGACAATCGATGTGTCAAACCTGCCGAGCCGGAATAAGCTATGTTATACAAGTCCTTATCCACTCCCGGGCAAAATTCCGCAGGATTCCCGAGATGTACAGCACCATAGATTTTATGACAAAGAATTGGCTATCGATCAGCGAAAATATTACATCGGTAACCGATTTTTTTTTCAACTGAGTCACTTTAAACAGCCCCCATGAAATTTCCAGACGGATTTCCAGGAAAAGTTCCGCAGATTTTAAGTCCAGGAATTGCTAACGATCAGCGAAAACTGAATCGAAATCGGCCTAACAGTTATTACCTGAATTCTGAACAAACACACAATCTAAAAAACAAAAGACTACGCTTTTACAATGTTATAATAATATAGATATATCATAACCAAAACATACATAGTTATAACTTTAGAAGAAGTATATTAAAGAAGACAATCGCCCAGTAAAAAACATATTAACATTAATACACTCTGCAAACGCAGATGGCGTCACTAGTCCAGTTACGTGTTACTTATGTGTAAATATCTAAATTAAAACTCAAATAAATCATAATTTCAAAGTCTCGTCTCAATTTACCCCTACTTTCATAAAGTTGATGAATTCCATGCATGCATCGTTAGAAAAAAAAACTGTTTTACTTAAGTCGCATTTTTTGGGTTTGTTTCAGGTGAAAGTAATGCTTCGTGTCGGGGCATCAGGCGACGGTCCTTTCTCGAGTGGCACGCAGACCTTCTCGATGGACAAGCGCAAGAAACAAGTGAGCCTTTACGAGACCGCTCCAGGCGCGGCGGTAGCTCCCGAAGACAGGAAGGTTGGAGTGGCAGCACCCAAGATGTTCGCCTTCGACGCGATTTTTTCCCAGGATGATCCTCAAGTAAGAATCCGAATAATTCAACCGCAGTTTACATGGATCCATCTGGTGACTTCAAACAACGCCATTGCAGGCGCAGAGAACTAACTTCTACCATTTACACGATGCCAGTATAAAAGTCTGAAATGGCTTCCTTTGAATTTGAAGTCAGTAGCTGGACCAATGTAAAACAGCGGTAATATTATTTTATTTGAGCGTCTAACAGATACAATAATAATAATTCGATTACAATGTAACTAGCTGGTCTGGCAGACGTTGTCCTGCTTTAAGAAAATAATCTAGGACCTAATTGCAGCGCCACCCACCCGATTCAATTGTGAATGTAAATCATCTCGAGATCCACTCACACACACAAAAATACTTTCATCTAGTTCCTGAGACCCGATTGCAGTTCCACCTACCAGGTTTAATTGTGAATCTAAACTATTCCGGGACCCACTCAGACACGATTTTTTTTTTCATAAAATTTAAAAACTTCGTTTAAAAAAACCGACTTCAAAAACTAAAAAACTAAAATGTATAAAATAACTTATTTCTAAAGCTATTATTATTAATATATATTATCCAAAACATCTTAAAGTCGGTGCTTAGTAATTTTCAAAATATAGTTATTTTTATGTTTTACTTTGCACCGACTTCAAGATGTTTTAGATAATATATATTAATAATAATAGCTTTAGAAATAAGTTATTTTATACATTTTAGTTTTTTAGTTTTTGAAGTCGGTTTTTTTAAACGAATTTTTTAAATTTTATTAGTTACCTTTTAGTGTCTAGCTATGTATGGGTGGACCTACGAATGGTGCCGCGCTTCTTAAAAAATATAGGTCCCAAGAACAGGGAACAAAAAAATGTTCGTAAAATGAAAACTACTGGGCCAAACTATGTCAAATTTTTAGGGGACCACATGGCAGCTATTCCGCGTGGAACAAAAAAAGAATCACGTAAATCGAATCATAAATCTCAGAGTAATCGGTGTACATATGGAACGGAGTGAAAATTATTTCCATGAAAAATGTTCGTAAAATGAAAACTACGGGGCCAAACTATGTCAAATTTTTAGGGGACCAATTGGAAGCTATTCCGCGTCGAACAAAAAAGAATCACGTAAATCGGATCATAAATCGCAGAGTAATCGGCGAACATACATAAAAAAAGCAACAAAAAAAAAGATCCCGACGAATTGAGAACCTCCTCCTTTTTTCGAAGTCGGTTAAAAATAGGTCCAACCGTTTAAGAGTAGTTCAGATACATACAGATGCATGAACAGAAAAAAATTACATGTAAAGATCAAGGTCTATTGATAAGTTTTAAAATGAGGTCGTATAACTTATTTTTTTTTTTCACCGCGTTTTCTCTTAGGTATATTCTTTTAATCCGTCATGACTGTCGTATAATAGTTCTAACACATTAAATTTATTCAATGCCTTTATATCTTTCATAGTAATTTCGTTCTATCTTTATAATTACAATGATCATAATTTAAACCAACTTTGTATTTGATGCTATATATTTTATATTATCAAAAAGAACTGTTTATCATCCATCTTACATAATTAATTAAATTAAGTTGCTATTCTGATTAGGAACGTATTGCGTCAATATATTGTACGCATCATTCATGTGTGTAATAATTTCCTAGGGCGAAGATGAGTAAGAAGAATTTGGCACATACAAATGCAGTCTCTCAATAAGATTTACACAATCAATTTTGGATTGCGCAATTTTAAGAAATGTCAATCAGCAATCTTCCAGTTTTAAGAGGCCAAATATGAAATAAAATACAGCGCACCACATAATTTTGGTATGGTATTTTAAATTTAAAATTAACTTTGTGAATTTCTTTTGAGTGAGAAAGTGGTGTACCGTACACGGCGGGATCGGTAACTCAACGGCACAAACCCGCAAGCTAATTTTTGTACTCACCTATTGATAAGCGTTAAAATGAGGTACTCCAGTCGGTGGTGGGAAAGGGAACAATGGAGACACTATATTATCCTACTAAACTACTACTATAAGGGAAACACTATGGGGATGGATGAAATGTCTGTCCAAATGCACACGCGCCTCATCCTTTTCCGATACAATCACTTGCTCACTGGGTATATTAAACTATATCTTATATATAAAATTCTCGTGTCACAATGTTCGCTCCCATACTCCTCCGAAACGGCTTGACCGATTCTCATGAAATCTTATGTGCATATTGGGTAGGTCTGAGAATCGGACAACATCTATTTTTGATCCCCCTAGATGATAAGAGTAGTCCACCCCTAATTTTTTTTTTGATATTTTTTTTAATTTTTTATGATACAGCTTATTAAAAATACATACAACTCTAAATTTTCAACCCTCTACGATTAACCCCTATTTTTTAATAGCGATATTAGTATTTTTATAATTTTCTACTGGGATGGTTTAGATTTTAATTTGAACCAGGTAGATGGCGCTGCAATCGGGTACCAGAATTTAGGTGTTCTTTTTTTTGTTGTATGTGTTGAAGTTTGTCCCGGAATGGTTTAAATAAACGATTGGACCTAGTAGGTGGCGCCGCGATACTCCTCCTAAATGCTGGGCCTGATTTTGATGAAATTTTTTGTTTATTCAAGTGGATTTGAGAATAGTTTAGATTAACATTTGGTCCCGGTAGATGACGTTGGAATCGGGTTCTAGTTTTTTATTTTTTAAAGGCAGGACAACTTCTGCCGGGTACAGATAGTATTAATATAATAGTGGTCCACTGATTGGCAAATATCAAAATGTCAATAAACAATTAAATATTAAATTACATCACGCGAGAGCAATCAATTCGTGCGTCTCCAGGACAAATCGGCATATCCTCTTTTCGACGCGATAAAAAGTGCCCTCGTATTATCGCGTAACAATCAAAAACCAGCGTATGTTCTAACTCGATGTCATATTCTGTATTTCGAACAAATAGTATATCATATTGAAACTCCATATTTAGTGCGATGCAGTCTAATATCCCTTGCAAATTGCTGTCATACACGTTCCTCGAACGATTATCGTGTGATAGGTTTCCGATATTCCTAATACATGCAATTGTCATTAAGGATATCGGAGCCACTATTAGAAGCTAAGCTGCGCTTATCGGCGTCTCCGCATAGCTTGGCAGATGTCTCCCGCCTCATTACTACTTGACAGGGTTTTGGAATACTATTGTCTTATCAGCTTACTAGTCGTTGCTCGCGGTTTTTCCCGAAACGCCGATACACTTGTACAGTCACGGAATGAAAATATTCGTCACCTTAAAGTCGAGTACAAGAAATAATACAGCCAACATTATAAAGCATAGAAACGTGAAAAAAATGCAATGTTGGCAATGACAGACTCTGAGATACAATAAAAAACAAACACGTTCGTCTCGGGTCGCCCGACAGAAGTGATAACTTGCGTAACAGAAAGGGAAGCCAGACAGACTGGCTTCGTAACGCGTTACGTAAAGAAGCGGTTTACCCTCCCATAAGAAGTCAATAAACCGATTCGATTCTTGGCAATGGTAATTTATTTTTCAAAAATCTAATAATAGCATTCTCGTAGTTTTCGTCATAATTGGCCTCGAGTTTGTTTTCAGTGTTTTCACCTATTTCGTAAAATCTAGGGATTTGGCAGTGAATGCCCACTTGAAAATTCGTGTTGCATTGCTATGCCGAAATTTATTCCAACAAAGCACTGATTCTGTGTACATAAAACATATCTAGCCTTATTATATTAAACTTAAGTTGGGTAAGCAAAATACAATTTTAAATGACAATAACACGACAGGCGTGTCTCTACACGCCCCAGTGCATATCCGCAGCCAAGACAGTCCCCTGGCAAAAATAAGAGAGAATTTACCTAAAACTACGCAAAACTTTTAGCTTTTGAACGAGTTACAAGTTATAAGAGAATATTAGTGGCAAATTTCGATATATACCGCCTCTGCCGACACCTAAATTCTATAACCTAGTTCACAATCTTTCCTCCTTAATTCTTTTATCCGTGCAGGAACGGAGAAAGAATACAATTTCCTGCGGCCAGGCGGCCTGTCGTAAGAGGCGACAAAACAACCCACAGCCAGGTGGTAAGGCATTTGCCCGACTGGATGGCTACCACCCCTGGTCTAGGGTATGTCACCATAACAACCTTGAGTTGTGTTCCGGCATTAGTGACCAGGTTCCAGTCTCCCTTAAGAGAGCAGCAGCGCATTTGTAGCACCTTTGGTGTTGCAAATGTCCTTAGGCGATGGTAACCGCTTTCCATCACGTGGGCCTGTCTGTTGAACCCCTGCAATAAAAAAATTCAATCATATTGATTACAATCTTTTGTCAATATAATTGTAGCTTTATGATTTGTACCATTACCACCACCTTTTCCCAGTAATTGTTTTATTTTTTACTAACTCCCCCCTCGGTTTCACCGGGTGGTAATGGAAATTCGTTATTTTTGATAATTCACACAATATCTTCATAAATTATAGTCTATGTGTTATTCTGATGTGTAAACTATATTACTGTAAAGTTTCATCAAAATCCATTCAGGAGTTTTTGCGTGAAAGTGTAACAAACATACATACATTCTTACAAACTTTCTCTTTTATTAGCTCATGCAATAATCTCTATAATATTTATAGAGATTATTGCATGAGTTCAGCCGACAGGCAGCTGTGCCGCCTGATGAAAAGCGATTACGGTCGCCTATGTTTATGATGATTCTTGCGGCCATGCAAAATGAAAAATAAATATGTCACTGATGAAATATATTACACATTAAATAGTTTTATGTGGATCTAATTACATTTAAATTTATAAATATTGTACAAGTTTTGCGTACAACTTAAGTTCCGACAAAAACAAATTCCACTCCTAATCTGTAAAAACACATTTTATTACCTGTCGGCATTTGAAGTTTTTGTAATCCTTTTGTGATTGTCTTGTATTGTTTACTTATTTTTTGGCATACGTTTCTAGTTATTTTGAAGAACAGCCTATTGTTCTATTATACTCGTCTACGGTCGCTTGCAGGCTGCATAATTAGCCAGGTGTTACGGATTATAAATACAGGGTATGGTATATCTAGATTCTCAATTGAACCCGGTAGGTGGCGCTGGAATCTGGCGCAATCGAGGATTTTAACGATTTTTTTTGTATTTATTTGAGTGGGTTGCTCGGTGGTTCAAATCCACAATTAGACCCAGTAGGTGGCGCTGCATTCCGGACATAGAGATTTAGTTTTCACAGCAGAACAACGTCTCCCGGGCCCGCCAGTAACTCTATAAATAGTTTACTCTTCTTTCTCTTATAACTTGAATCGGACTGCGGCACTGTCTGCCGCGTTTCCTGGTTGTCCTGAAATTCATGCATTAAAATGTCTACTTAATACTATATAAGTATTCAAAAAGAAAAATTTAGTTACCTATCTATAATAATATAAAATTGTAACAGTGTAAGTCTATTATTTCTTGCATTTTTTGTGTGTGTCTGTTTGTTCGGGACTCGCGTAAAAACTACTGGGCCAATTTCAATGCAGTTTTCTCTGATCGATAGTGAATTCTTAATCTTAAAATCTGCGGTACTTTATATGTCGAGAATCCTACGGGACTTTTCTTGGTAGAGGCCAGGTCAATAAGACCAAATTTGATTTCGATTAGTTGTAAATTATTAGAGCACTAACCGTCTGGTCAGGCTACATAGAGCAGAGCAGTAGATAAAGCGGATTACAGTATATTAATAGGATTGCCGGTTGTTCAGTTAGAATGGAGCCGTGATAATTTATGCTGTGTGAACAACGGTGGTCATAATTCCCTTCCCTATTGTACCGCCTTGATTTACTACTCTTGCAATATTGTTTTCGATTTGTCATGATATCTGTGTACAGTATACATCACGTAGCGTGTAACGTTGATGTATGAATCATATGCAATTTCAAAACCTAGCAATTGATGTTGTTTAGAGCCGGCTTCCAAAAGGAGAAGATTCTCAAATTCCAAAAGGAGAAGATTTCTCCGTCAACTGTGGACCGATTTTCAAATATATTTTTGTTTGAAAGAGCAAGAGAGCCGATTTCAATGCGGTTTCCGCTGATCAACGCCAATTCTTAGACTTAAAATTTGCGGTATTTTTCATCCTGAGAATGGCGGAATTTTTCTGGGAATGTAAAACCAAATTATAAAAAATCGAATTCCAATGTAATTTTGTTTGACTGGCCGATAGCCAATTTTATGTAATAAAATGTGTTAGGCATGGAGGCATTTGTTCGGTGAGATGTCCATGGAATGCTGAGCATTATTTTAATACTAAGCTAGCTAAACGAAAAAAACAATAGACGTTTGGCCGACTTTTTCTTTATAAAATTCTTTTTAGTTTCATGTTTAGGTTTAATACAAAAGCTGTCACTTTTCGTCGTCATAATCACTCTTCACGATATTCAACAAAATCATTTTGAAATGGAACACGTGAAGTCATTTAGCTAATGACGTTTTCAGAGTGACCCTTTGACCCCTGGTAAGCTCGTAAGCCGCTGTCAGCCCCGACCGTCGGTGTCCACTGAATTATTACTGTGATCGCTACCATGTTACATGATAGTCCTGTCGCTGGCTATGTGGGTAGTTATTATGGTGCTACATTTCAATTATAAATCTAACTCCAAAATTGAGGGTAGTGGACAGTCAGATCATATAAAATACATCTTATTACGAAGTAGGCGGTAGATTTCACTCAAGCAAGTGATGACGACATTTTTTTAATGAATCAAATAGACGAGCTATACTGAGAAAGTCAGATGAATTAACTTTGTAATAGTATCAAAATAATTTATATCAAATTAAAACACTATACGAGTAATTAGCTTATTTATAAGTATGCATATTTTCTACATAAAATATATTTTTGAAATAAATTAATAAAGAGAATTATATCGTCTCTTTTATTCTAATACAAATTCTATGTAGTTAGAGGGAGAAAGCATCAGTTCAACGTTCATTTCAATTATCTGTATTGGACCACACATTTGTGGGATTTCCTAATGAACCCTG
The DNA here is from genome assembly GCA_949752895.1 of Dendrolimus pini. NCBI lineage: Eukaryota > Metazoa > Arthropoda > Insecta > Lepidoptera > Lasiocampidae > Dendrolimus > Dendrolimus pini. The sequence goes on along the minus strand of OX457137.1, from coordinate 21,068,170 downwards.
TATGACAAGTTCAGCAACAAATTTGTGCTGGTCCCTTCTTACAGGTTAATCTAAATTATGCCGCCGCTAATTAAGGCAATTACTCGGAACGTGTTATTAATAAACCGGGCCTCCTGTTTGTTATTTTGGTAAGGTTTAAAATATAATTAGTCAATTGATTAAGGGGTTCTTTCGGGCCCACTTTATTGAGGCCCTAAGCGCTCTCAATTAACGACTCGACGCGGCTCGGGGCTGGTCATTAAAATTTTCATTCAAAACAATTTCAGTATTTCCTTTTACGCAACGCAAACGCCTGTGACGTAGGGTCACCATGTCTACATTGTTTTTCAAATTATCATAATATTCATTCGTTGTTTTACGCAGGTTTGGACTAAAAATCAACAGTCGGATTAAAAATTAATATGTAAAAATAATATTTTCTTAAGTTTTCGCGACTTGTACACATAATAAAACTACGTTTTAACGGTTTTAAGCGCGGTAATTTATTTGATTTAGGTTTATCCGACGTTTCGGCCGCTTTTCAGTGGCCGTGGTCACGGAAGACAAAGATGACATTTTTCAAACGTGTATTGTCAAAGTTTTTATTCAGCCTACCGCCAACTTGTTCTAACTAAATAATTAAAATGAACAAGTTACTTACAACCGCGCGCTTAAAACCGTTAAAACGTAGTTTTATTATAATGTAAACATGTTTATGGTCGATAAAACATTATGAATTAACATAAATATATTTGACAGGCATTTGACAGGTAAACATTTTATTATCTAGATTAGTATTACTTATAGATTATTATTATTTTAATGATTAATAAATTCTCACAAATACTTTGTAATTGACTTGCTGTCAAGTCGCTTCGAGTTGGTATTCGTTGTAACTTATCACTTCAACTACCACTAAAATAAACCCAGGTATCAGCAGCAAAGATCTAATTTATTTATTTAATTTGTTTGGGAAACACAATAATTAATATTCTCAAATATATAACACAAATACAAATATCAATCAAGTTTCCTCTAAAAAATAATTTGTATAATAGAAATAAAAATTGGCTCAAATAGCTAATTACAAAAAAGAAATACAATTATACGAAAATTACATAAATATTATGAGAATAAATCCCTGTGAGCACCAAGGTGAATTTTCTTCACCCTACTACAAGTGTTCAGTTTTGTAATATAAATAATTAAATAAAACTACATTATTTTCCAATTTTAGAGAATTTTTCACTTGCATATAATTTCTTTCACTGATTGAATGACATGACAATAATGACTGACGTTGTCTTAAACATATCGCCCCCCAAGGACTAGTTAGTCCTTCAAACTATCTACTTACGAACTAAATCAACATTCTTTAAATAAAATTTATGGACTGTAGGTATTAATAAAGTCAGAAATATAAACAAAATAGTATCCACCGCATACAAACAATCTAATTCGACTCAAAAATTATTATAACAAAGATTTATTCTTTGTACCTTGAACCAATAATATTCTATTAGAAAAAATATCTCTGGAATGTTATAAATATAAGTTTTTTTATTTTTTATTGCAGGAGTTCAGCAGACAGGCAGACGGCCCACTTGATAGAAAGCGGTTACCATCGCCTATGGACATTTACAACACCAAAGGTGCTACAAATGTGCTGCTGCTCTCTTAAGGAAGACTGGAACCTGGTCACCAATGCCGGAACACAACTCAAGGTTGTTATGACGACATACTTTAGACCAGGGGTGGTAGCCATCCAGTCGGGCAAATGCCCTACCACCTGGCTGTGGATTGTTTTGTCGCCTCTTACGACAGGCCGCCCGGCCGCAGGAAATTATATTCTTTCTCCGTTCCTGCACGGATAACAAGTTCTTCCACATTAGATCAAAATTACCATACATTATACATACGTATTCTATAAAATCAATTACCATATTAGGTTGTCACCTACCAACATAATAATAATATAATAAACCAATAACAAAGTTACTATAAGTGTAGAAAACGATTTTAACCATCTTAATTTCTAAGTCCTTTCCTTTGCTTCTAACTCCTAAGGTATGCTTATGTAATAACATATCTATATGGAGATTGCAGTAATTCTTAAAGGCCATATATAACAAACAATTGTCATTGCATACTGAGATGTCCAGTCTCAGGTTGTAAAGTTGAATTTACCAGTAATTCGTCACGTAAAGGACTGCCATAGTAAGCCTTATTACCTGATCTACTAAATACTTTCCAGGGCACAATTCTAGTTTTGTCAGATCCTAGGCTAGTGCAACGTGGTGACCGTTCTGTTTGACGTATATTCTGGACTGAATTTTTATTAAAATCTTTCATGTTCCGTAATGACATATATTTCTTTATTTTTCCGCGCAACCCTTTATAACTTAAATTTGTTTCTAACGATTTATTTCGACTGTTGTCGTTACAATATTCATAGTTTCGGAATGATGATCTCTTATTCACAATCTTTGTTGTATATAAAACTGGTAGGGACATATTTACCTTATTAGTTTTGATGTTATCCATGGCTACTGTAGTATTATAAGAGTTACTTTTATTATGAAGCAATGTATGATGCTTTCTCTTACACATACGACACGATATAGGTCTACGACACATTTTACCTATATGATTATTTCCAAGGCAATTGTAGCACAGGCCCAAAGAATTTACTATTTGTAAGCGAGTCTTAACGTCTTCTTTGGCAAATTGACTACAGGAAAACAATTTATGGTTTTTATTACAATGAGGGCAACGTACTTCTGAAGTAACTTGAATAGACTTAGTTTCATTGTTAATATGATCTAATTTTTGTTTAGATTTAGAAAGTTCTAAAATTTCGAAAGCCCGAGAGCGACATTCCAAAAACGGTTTAAATTGTTGGAATGATGGTATGTCTAAACTAGAGCTGTTTGCTTGCAATTCCCACTGTTTACGGGTTTCAGTGTCTAATTTCATACTAATAATGTAAATGACTATTAAGCCCCAAGACTCTACATTTATTCCTAAATTAGATAGTTCGTGTAAGCAGCCACAAGTTGTATCAATTAGATTTTTAAGACCGCTAGATGATTCATCATTAAGAACAGGTAGATCAAGCAACCGTTCCAATATACAATTAGCCATAAATCGTTTGTTATCATATCTATTTTTTAATAAGTCCCAACATGTTTTATAATTTGCCTGAGTAATAGTAATATGTTTAACTAATTGTTCAGCTTCGCCTTTCAATTGCGATTTTAAATAATGTAAACGCTGAATATCATCCAAATTCGAGTTATTGTGAATCAATGAAACGAACAGATCTTTAAAAGACGACCATTCTGAGTAATGTCCATTAAATATTGGTACAGATATTCTCGGTAAACGGACAATGCTTATTTTCGTTAGAGGATGAAGACTGCTCTGTACTTCTAATTGTTGAATATTCCATGACTGTTAATGCTGCTTTTAATTCACCTTTGTACATCGGATAAGTCTCGTAGCCTTCATTAAACACATATTTCGTTATATAACCAATCTCTTTTAAATCCTCATAGGTGCAAATTATGTTCTCATGTTTAATACAAAATTTCTCGGCTATCTTTTCTACTCCTTCTAGTCTAGTTAATACATAAGATGGTGTTATTATGTCCTTTGGAGATTTTTTAAAATTACTTCTTCCTCTTTCTATTTGGTCTTTCAATTCCTCCATAAGTTTTAAATCAGCTTCCATTTTCTAAGTCGGTACCAGTTATTGAATCAATTAAACAGTTTCCCTTGAATTCCAGTTGACAGTTTCGTCGGTTCGTTTTACAGTTGATAAATTCAAATTACCTTTAAAGCGGTATTTTCAGAAGAATATTATAAGTTACTCACGTTTTCTTGATATTGTTTGTTACCGTTACCATAGATTCCAATCTTTCCATAAAACGAAGAATAAACCATTACCATTTGGTATACTCAAGCATATCCGGTACTGAAGGGCCTTGTTCAGTTTTGTAATATAAATAATTAAATAAAACTACATTATTTTCCAATTTTAGAGAATTTTTCTCTTGCATATAATTTCTTTCACTGATTGAATGACATGACAATAATGACTGACGTTGTCTTAAACAACAAGATAGCACCAGCTCTCCACCAACTACTGCCAGCATCTACCACTAAAAACAAAAGCAAGTGTACAAACTGTACAACTAATAATTTAATTATAGATTTTAGATGATTTCATTATATTACACTAATTAAGCGTCTGGAAGAGCCATAATGTTACATAGAGAAATATTTATAATTTAATATTATCCCCAATGTTAAAAATCATATTGCAAAACGCGCAAGGGTCGTCATATTAAGAATCCTGAAACTTTTTTAAACAGTGCCACCCTAGTCAGAGTAATCTCAGCCCCACACCTTAAGATCTTTTTAATTATCTCACGGCGTCTAAAGAAAGCAACAGGAAATTAACACACAGAGCTGCACATTCCGGATTTAAATTAATTTATTTGCAATTTCTTGATATGTAAGTTCTTTTTTCTATAAAAAAGAGCTTCTTTAAAAAAACACATTTTATAGTAAATTGTTACAGGACATGTGAAAGGGGCCTATTTAAGAATGAAATAGTTCGAGTGCCTAAATATGTCTTTCACCCGAGATTAACACTGCGTTTAGCTACTTCTCTAATGAAATCATGCGTTAAATTTATATCTAAATCTTATTACGTCACATATGAAAGAAGTAAGTATCATTTTCTGTGGCATTCTACAAGCCAGTATTTTTATTTTCACTGATGGTAATAAATATTTAGCTCAAATTTATGTAAACTAAATAATAATTTAGTGAAAAGTAATTTATGAGTATAAAATTATTTTACAAAAAATTTGAAATTTTTTATTACTATTTATGCTGCGATGTAACCAGTGGCAGTAAAAAAGTTGGGACATGAGTTGCATGTATTATCTATGATTCTTCGTTTTTAAATTTTTTGACTGTAGGGAATCGTTTCGAAGGGACGAAAAATACTGTTTTCATCGCTGTAATCAGGCAACTCCAAGCGTACTTTCAGAATATGAGAAATTATTTATTTTATTATTTTCTTTTACCACAAACACGCTGTAAATATTTCATTTAAAACAATATATTTGCCGAAAAAATGCTTCTGATACACAATTGATGAAACATCACGTATAATTGATGGGGCCGTCCACGGCTGTTCCGATAATAAAAAATATCGGAGATTTATAGAGCGTTTTAACTATAATATACGATTATGAATAACATTTTAGAGAAACTATTTTCAAAGTACCTATAAACTTCGTATATCTTGTCTGTCTATCTTTAATATTATAAAACTCTAAACATGCCATATCAGCACATTAACGCGATTTAAAAAGAACAACTGGAATAAGCTATATAAACGATGGAGAACAATGCATGCATTTTTTTTTCTTGTCTTTAATTCGGGATTCACGTAAAAACTACCAAACCAATTTTGTTGTGGTTTTCGCTGATCAATAGCAAATTCTTAGACTTAAACTCTGCGCTACTTTTTACTCTGGGGATCCCGCGGGATTTTTTAAGCAATGATTTAAAATGGCCAGATTAAAAAAAACGAAATTTAATGTGATGTTATAGAGGCATACTCTAGAAGTCTAGACTCTAGACCAGCGGTGGTAGCCATCCAGTCGGGCAAATGCCCTACTGTGGTTTGTTTTGTCGTCTCTTACAACAGGCCGCCTGGCCGCAGGAAATTGTATTCTTTCTCCGTTCCTGCACGGATATAAAAATATATAATAATACTGCTAATTATTTATTAGAATGTATATGTTTATTGTTCCAGACGGAGATATGCGCAAGCGCTCTTACGGACGTGATCCACGCCGTGATCAACGGCACCGACGGATGCCTCTTCTGCTTTGGACATGCAGGTCTAGGTATGTAAAATACGAAAATAATTATACCCTACAAATATTGCACCTACTAATTACACTGGTCAACAGTGGCTTTGTTGCCCTGGATATTGTAATGACTTTGATTAATTTTATCGAAACAATTAATGAAATGAATTATTTTGGAATATTGGCTATAGTTATTTTTAATTTTCATTTTGATATGACACTAAAAACCAGTAAGTACCAAATAAGACATAACAATTATATACCTTAATAAAACTACGTTTTAACGCTTTTAAGCGCGGTAATTTATTTGATTTTTATCATCCGACGTTTCGGCTACTTTTCAGTAGCTACCCGTGATCACGAAAGACAAATATGTTAAGAGCCTGTATACTACTAATTCAAATCGGTGTTTCACATAGTTTACCCCCGCGCAACCAATGTTTACTTCGATGGGACAGCGCCAATTTAAGGCGTGCGTGCGTGTGGTAAAATATTGTATATCACCGAACATACGCTACATAACATAAATAGGTGTATACGTAGCTAACGAACATTGTACGGCACCGATATCACACTATCCATGCGGCTGAGAACAAGAGGAAGCGAGACAAAACATGATAAAGTGAGAGAAGTTCACGTGGATAATAGGTATTGAAAATTCGACACGAGGTACTAAACATGTTTGGCCTAGTGGTTTTCTAATACTAAGGTAGTGAGGAGGTTGAAGACTCGATCCCGCACACAGGTGGTTTTTTTTTTCTCTTTTTGTAACTAATTTTGATACGTTAAACTTTATTCTAATGATATTAGTTTTTAGATGTAAATGTTATAAAAATCATTTCATTGTATTATGGAACAACAATGAATTCATATTATCCCTATTGATATTATAAATGCGAAAGTAACTGTCTGTCTGTTTGTTCCGTTTTCACGGAAAAACTACTGGACCGATTTGGCTGAAATTCATTTGATATATATTTTCGATGCTGAGAATGAACATAGGATGCTTTTATCCCGAAATATGGAATAGTTTCCGGGATAAAAATATATTTGTCTTTTTTTGTTTGTTATCCTTTTACGGAAAAACTACCGAACCGATTTAGTTAAAATTCGGTATAATGGATTTATGTAATCAATATTATGGGTTATCCCAAAAAATGGGGTAGGTTTTTTGTGATTTTCCATTTTGGTCATTGCAGCCATTTCAGTCATTTCAACCATTTGGGCCATTTGAACCATTTCGGCCATTTTAGCCATTTCAGTCAATTCAGCTATATCGGCCATTTGGGCAGTTTCAACCATTTCATTCATTTCAGCCATTTCGGTCATTAGGGCCATTTCAGTCATTTCGTCCATTTCGGTCATTTGGGCCATTTTGGTCATTTGGGCCATTTGGGCCATTTCAGCCATTTCGGTCATTTCAGCCATTTGGGCCATTTCAGTCATTTTGGCCATTTAGGCCATTTCGGTCATTTCGGCCATTTGGGCCATTTCGGTCAGTTCAGCCATTTGGGCCATTTAGGCCATTTCGGTCATTTCGGCCATTTGGGCCTTTTAGGCCATTTAGGCCATTTTAGTCATTTCGGCCATTTGGGCCATTTCAGCCATTTCGGTCATTTCAGCCATTTGGGCTTTTTCAGTCATTTTGGCCATTTAGGCCATTTCGGTAATTTCGGCCATTTCAGCCATTTCAGTCATTTCAACCATTTGGGCCATTTCAGCCATTTAGGCCATTTCGGCCATTTTGGTCATTTCGGCCATTTTGGTCATTTCAGCCATTTCAGCCATTTCAGCTATTTCAGCTATTTCAGTCATTTCGCCCATTTGGGCCATTTCAGTCATTTCAGCCATTTCAGCTATTTCAGTCATTTCGGCCATTTGGGCCATATCAGCCATTTCGGTCATTTGGGCCATTTTGGTCATTTCGGCCATTAGGGCCATTTGGCCATTTCGGTCATTTCAGCCATTTGGGCCATTTCAGTCATTTAGGCCATTTAGGCCATTGCAGTAATTTTGGCCATTTAGGCCATTTCAGCCATTTCAGTCATTTCAACCATTTGGGCCATTTCAGCCATTTGGGCCATTTCAGTCATTTTGGCCATTTAAGCCATTTCGGTAATTTCGGCCATTTCAGCCATTTCAGTCATTTCAACCATTTAGGCCATTTCAGCCATTTAGGCCATTTCGGCCATTTTGGTCATTTCGGCCATTTTGGTCATTTCGGCCATTTCAGCTATTTCAGCCATTTGGGCCATTTCCGTCATTTTGGCCATTTAGGCCATTTCGGTCATTTCGGCCATTTGGGCCTTTTAGGCCATTTCGGCCATTTTAGTCATTTCGGCCATTTCGGTCATTTGGGCAATTTCAGCCATTTCATTCATTTCAGCCATTTCGGTCATTAGGGCCATTTCAGCCATTTCAGTCATTTCAGCCATTTCGGCCATTTCAGCCATTTCAGTCGTTTCGGTCAATTCGACCATTTGTGTCATTCAGCCGTTTGATCATTTAGGCCCGTTCGGCCAAATATATTTTCATATTGGAAACTATCTCATTTTTCGGGATGAAAAGTAGTTCTTGGCCACCCTCGATATTAAAATAACATAATTATGTACCCAGTTTCATCCAAATCGGTTCAATAGTCTGTCCATAAAAGGATAACAAACAGAAAGACAAATATGCTTTTGGATTTTTTTTCGCGGAACCCTAAAAACGTAGCCTAAGGTACTTCTTATAACATCAGCTATCTGCCATTTAAAATTACGTCAATATCGATCCAGCTGTGTCCGAGATTATCCGGAACATCCAGACACACAGACAGACTGACAAAAATTCTATAAATAGCATTTTCGGAATCTCCTGGTCCGATTTTTTTTTAATTTATTTTGAGATTTCAAACAGGCACTTCACTTTGCGTTTTTGGAATCTCCTGGTCCAATTTTTTAGTTTTTATTTTGACATTACATACAAACCATTTGTTTATCTGTATAGATAAGAACTTTAAAATAAATTATAATAGATAAAAGATAAAACATAAAAAAATTAGACAGAAAAATGAAATGAGCACTCGAACCAACCATGAACTCTAATCGTACGTGTACTAGTATCAACTCACTCTACCACAATAACATTGGAGAAAGTATTGAAAGTTTTGTAATATTTATAACTCTACTTATCCACGTGTCAACGTAATTTTCTATGAAGAATCATAGATGGCGCTTTCGAATTTTAATGTTACCGGTAAGATTGATTTAAATACGTTTTATTGTCAATAGTATAAAAGTCCAGATGAAATGAAATATAAAAATTTAGAAAAGTATTTTTATTGCATTTTATAAAATTATTTAGGAAGAGAAAAAGAGCATTTTATCAACTTTCATATCAAAATAAAAAAATCTTCTAGATCAAGTGAAACTAGTAGGGTTCGAACCCACACAGCTAGTGATTTAGACCAGACCTCTACCGTATACGCCAAACAAGTATAGCGCGACCGCTTCAAAATTCTTGTTATTATTGCTCCTTCGTTTATTTAAAATTATTTTTCAATGGCGGTCGCGGAGCAGAGCAGCGCGTGCAGTTTAGACGAAAGCCTCGGGCGTTATGATAAATTCCATACATTGGGACCGGCAGGCGGGATTTTTGCAGTCATTTTTAATAAAATAATTAATTACTTCCAAATTAAGTTAAGTAACCCAATAAAAGATCTATAATTGAATTTGTTATAATATAATATGTTACTGTTATTTATTTTAGCGATGTACGATTAACAGTAATAACAATAACCAAGATTGAATAACTCGTTTAGAGGTTACTTTGCAATTATTTTCTATCGAGAAAATTTATCGTAAATGCGTTCTGAGTACAAAGTTTACGTCAGAAATATGATCAAGATTGACATATATTTTTTTCACCGCAATAAAGTGTGTATAACTACTGTAAAAATGGTTGAGAAAATGATCTAAAAACGCATTCTGTCAGTTATCACCTTGTTAAGTGTCAATGAGTATTGTTAAAGTTTTATTTAGTCTACCGTAGACTTGTTCATTGTAATTATTCATTTTTTTTAATTAAAGTTAAATTAAATAAGTTTAAATAAAACCAAAAATAAAATACTTTGTTACTTTAAAATTAAAATAAATAAATACCCATATATAAGTCGTGTGCAATAGTTTTGCCGATGGTCGCCCCTCCCGCAACCTACAACTGGGACCGGGGCTTGCCTGTAGTACTAAGAACTAGACGACCGGCGGATTAGAGCGATGCTTTGATTAGGCGGATGAGAGGTCACGAAAATCTCCTCCATGCCGCAGAAAGGCCACTAGACGCGGCAGATGGCCACCTAAAGCCCGAGATGGCCATCGAAAGCCGCAAACTGGCCAAAAATGCCGCAGACGGAGCCAACTCGAAGCCCGTGATGGCCACCGAATGCCGCTGATTGGCCGACGCGACCCGCCGGCATACCTTTTATGTGTTATGCGACTCCGTACCCCGTCACCGGGGGGTAGTTGCCCCCTGCGAAGCTCAATCCAGAGCAAAGAGTGTGAGCTCCAGTCCCCATACCGGCTCTGCCACATCAAGGCAGAGACAATGACCCAACTCGCTGATCGCGGTTGTAGGAAGCGGGAGTGGTTATCATCGGAAAACTTACTTAATTTGCGAAATACGGCTAGCGCTGTGAGCTAGTGTGAGATAAGAGCCTGCCTACCGCTGTCGTATTCGTGAGAGAAAGGGAAGCCAGAAGTTAAACAGACTGGAGCCGTAACGCGTTACGTAACGAAGTGGTTTACCCTCCCATAAGAAGTTATCACTTCAAAATCGGAAAACCTTCTGTGCATGACTTATAATTACTTAAATGTATTGGCATATCTCTGCTGTGTGACAACTTGTATCGAATCATCTATTCGAATACTGTCTTATTTGAAACCAAATTCAGCAACAACTCAACGACATTTGTGACAACATCGTTCCTTTAACTAGAATCAAATTACGACTTGTTAATTAATACCCTATTTTTGTACAAAGAATCCTTTCACTAGAGCTGACTGAGAAAATAGGTCAGCCTTGTACCAAAGACGGTCAAATGTGAACAGAAATATTACTATGTGACGACGCCTAAATCCTCTTCTAAATATTCTTCTTCACATAGTATTGTTACGAGTTGTAGGACTCGAATTAAAATGCCATTGGAATTACTGTAGAATTTATTATAACTATACAAACACGTATAATACAGGTACAAATATAACTGAACTCAACCAGTACAAACGTAATGCACGATTCAATAACACGTGCAAAGTCCGTCGCTATATAGATTATCTAATGTACACACGTCTTGCCACGCTTGTGGTTATCGCTTGACTGCCTCACCCCTCCGTTGGAGCATTGCTTTATACTGTACAAATACAATATTTCTCGACACAATACTCGACCGCGTGGACTGAATTTTCAAGAATCACACCTAGCTAATGACTATCATAAAGATACAAAACAAAACACAATACACAATGGGCTGTTTTTCTAATTACAATTTGTAAACAAAAGAAGTCCAAATCGGGGAAGGTGATAAACTGCAGGAATTGATCTTTGTCGGTCGTAACAGTATTAAACAAAGTCGCGTCTATCTGGCCGTATATCCGCTAACTTCTTCTAAACCATGCAACGGGTTTTTAAACGGTTTTCGTTCGTAAGTTTAGTATTACAATTAGTAAAAAAAAAATATGAGTTATTCTTAAGGTACACAATACAACATAAAAATCACAAAATGAATGTCACACACAGTAACAAAAATAAAACAATAAGCGTGTATGAACTCAAAAAACTTTAACAGTAATTAAGTTGTAAAAAAGGGAAAGAAATATTATAATAATAAGAAATAACGGGCACTGTATGGTTTTACCCGCGGCGTAAAATCTATTTAATATATAAATGTGCAAATGTTTTTTTTATATTGGTAGGCTCTTTCTTCGCGAATACAATGTTTATTTCTTTTCCGCCAAGGTTACTAAAGTATGGCAATTTAAATAAGAGACAAAATAAACAAGTCTAAAGCGCTGTAAATAAAGCAGCGTGCTGCTCCAAAAGTGAGATAGAAGTTAAAACCAGTATAGTATGGCAAATGTATGGTCACACTGAGGGCGTGTTACAGGAGTTTACAATGATGCCTACCTTTTTAAAATCGGTAAAGATAACACCAAAAAATTGCACTTGAGACACATTTTTTTATTGGATTTATGATTTATAATATATTGTTAGAATCTCCTTTTAAGTAAAATTACCTTGCATCCGTAGATCCCGCTCTTTTATAGTCTTAATGTCATATCATATTTTTATTTGAAAACAGTTACTATACTTAATATTTGTTTCCAAAAAAAGGGCTTGTACTTTGAAATAAAGTGAAATGAAATATTGGTGTGCAAGTAAGCATGATCTTAAATAATATTTATTACCTTTATTTATTAATTATATAGATGTCTGTTTGGCAACACATCTATGCCTTGCCATCCAGCTTATTTATTTCAACAAGAATTAAAATTAATAAAGGTGAGATGACTGTATCAGAAGAGTTAAATTAAATATGACTAATCACAGGTCCTAACACAATATCATAAAAGGCAAATAGGTATAATTCTTATTATACAATAATATGGCAGGATTAATTTGTTCCTCGCAGTGACGCTGCGCCCTTTGCAAGCGCAAGACGAACGAGAGAATTTGCATCCAAATGGCAAAGAGTCAAGTGAAGTCTTAATTGAAAGTTCGGTATAAATACGCCGGCGCTGAGGCCCCACATGAATAGATTTACCAACTTTGAAATTAATCTGGGAACTATTTACATACTAGGTCTTTCCCTACGGCATCGCTCGCTCAAAATCGGGTTTCACATTGAACTAACTTAACAGAATACTAAGTTTTAAGGATTTTTTTGAAAATCATTTCATATCCAAAACATTAGGAATATAAAAAAAATAAGTAGTTGCCATCACATCCATACTAATATTATAAAGAAGAAAGTTTGTATTTTTGTATGTTTGTAATGAATAAACTCAAAAACTACTGGACCGATCTCAAAGATTTTGTTCACCGTTAGATTACTACATTATTCCAGATTAATATAGCCTATATTTATTACTAGAAAAAAATAGGGATCCCCACTAAAATTTCAATTATGAATGAATGAAAACTCTTTATTGTTTTCACCATAAACTTAAATCTAGACAATTGATATGGATACATTTTAATGAGAACAATGGGCGGCCTTATTGCTTATAGTGATTATATAAAAATTGTGTTTAAGTGGGCCCGGGGATGGTTTAGATTCACAATGAGACCCGGTAGGGTGCGCTGGAATCGGGGTTTTTTATTTTGTTCAGGGCAAGACAACGTCTGCCCGAACCGCTAGTATAAAATGTATACTACGTAATACTAACCTCATTTGCTAGGATGAAAGCTGTATATATGTATGACTAGATGGCTACCATTCCTGGCCTAGAGTATGTCGCGATAACAACCTTGAGTTGTGTTCTGGCTTTAGTGACTAGGTTCCAATTTCCCTTTAGAGAGCAGCAGAGTAGCTATAGTAGGTACCTTTGGTGTTGCAGATGTCCATAGGCGATGGAAACCGCTTTTTTTAAAAGTACACACAAAGTCCTGTACGGATACCAATGTAATTTAACTTTGCTATGCCGGAGAGGTATAAGCTAATAATCTAGTAGCAATTAAAATGAGGTTTAAATTCATAGAGTGAAATTCAGGGGAACGGGAAGTCTGTAAGCCGGGCTTAAACAACTCGCCGCTTTTGTTCGGTTATTTCATTCAATTTATCTTACAAACCTTAATCCTATTGTGAACATTATTATTTATGTGTTTTCTTGAGATTATATCGGGAAAGGTGATGTTTTGCTGCATAGTTTTAATTAATAAAACTACTGCTGAAATGCGTCGTACAAATTCTCAAATATGTTATTTTAATATTTTCTTAAGTTTTCGCGACTTGTACACACAATAAAACTACGTTTTAACGGTTTTAAGCGCGGTAATTTATTTGATTTAGGTTTATCCGACGTTTCGGCCGCTTTTCAGTGGCCGTGGTCACGGAAGACAAAGATGACATTTGTCAAACGTGTATTGTCAAAGTTTTTATTCAGCCTACCGCCAACTTGTTCATTTTAATTATTTAGTTTTAAATTTTGTTTATGGATATTATTTACTCTATGGGAGCCTAATCTAATTTACCACCGCTTCACAACATGTTGTGGCTTGAAGAGAAGAAGCGGCGCAAGAAACTCTTCAGCAAACATGCCTAGTTCTAAATTTTTTTTTTTTTTTTTATATAATATTAACTTTTACTTTTATTTTTTCCTTCCACTCATTTTAATATTATATAAAAAATAAAAAAATTTAGAACTAGGCATGTTTGCTGAAGAGTTTCTTGCGCCGCTTCTTCTCTTCAAGCCACAACATGTTGTGAAGCGGTGGTAAATTAGATTAGGCTCCCATAGAGTAAATAATATCCATAAACAAAATTTAAAACTAAATAATTAAAATGAACAAGTTGGCGGTAGGCTGAATAAAAACTTTGACAATACACGTTTGACAAATGTCATCTTTGTCTTCCGTGACCACGGCCACTGAAAAGCGGCCGAAACGTCGGATAAACCTAAATCAAATAAATTACCGCGCTTAAAACCGTTAAAACGTAGTTTTATTATATGTTTTTTTTTTTAAATATCAAATTGCTTTAATTAGATTAAAACACTAGAAATTTTGTACTGTACCTATGTTAGGAGTCATTCAGAATATGCGTCTCATATATAAAACCCACGCTATCATAAATATATAGACCGCATTGAAAGTGTGCAAAAGCGTTTTATTCAACATTTATGTTATAGGACAAAGATGCAGTACTCTAGTGATTAATATTTTGATCTTTGCAAAAAGTCACCTCTTGCCACTTAAACACCGACGAGATATAGCTGACTTTTTACTTTTTCAAAAAATTATCTCCTCCGATATTGATTGTCCAGATCTTTTAAGTAAGGTCCACTTTAATCTTCCAGCGAAGTTTATACGATTTAATCTTAGAATAATTACACTAATAGGTGTAATTATTCTAAGGATTTAATCAACTCATAAATGTACCTTTAAGTTTTACTAATTACAGACAAAACTCATTTATAGTGCGAGCAAGTAATTAAATAATGTAAGGAAATATGATGACATCGACCCATTTGTAATCAGTATTTCAGGAGCCAAGCGGTGTCTAAATGCCTTAAATTTTTCATCTCGGTGCCATTTTTACATCTGCACGTTACTTTTAACCAATAGCTTATTCGTGAAAACCTGTCAATGGGTTTCTTTTATTAATTATAGTTATCTAATCAAATGTATTTAGCTGTAGGATTTCCATAAATAAATAATTTTTAAGATACATGTAAGTGCGTCGCTATTTCTTCATTCAGCTCTCGTATACTTTTCTCGCGATGTTTTCGCATGATTCTCGTGAGACCCATAAGGATGTTTTGTTCTCAGGCAAGTCCTACACAATGCTGGGGCGGCCCGATTCGTCTGCAACGCTGGGAGTTATTCCGTGCGCCATCACCTGGTTGTTCCGAGGGATTGCTGAGCAGAGGCACAAGTGCGGCACGAGGTTCTCCGTCAGGGTCTCCGCCGTGGAGCTGTGTACCAACACTAACCAAATCAGGGACTTATTGGCACCTTATCAAAATGGTAACTAGCATTAATTACACAATATTTCAGAGGTTAATATTCCTATAATAAAACTACGTTTTAACGATTTTAAGCGCGGTTTTTTATTTGATTCTTATTATTCACGGAAGACAAATATGTCAAGTGTCAATGAATTGTTAAAGTTTTATTTAGCCTTCCGCCAACTTGTTTATTATAATTATTATGTTTTAATTTTTGATAATGGTTATTACTTACTCTATGGGAGCCTAATCTAATGTACCACCGCTACGCAACATATTCTGGCTTGAAGAGATGAAGTGGCACATAAAACTTTTCAGGCATATGCCTATCTATAACAATGTAATCCCTGTAATGAAATATACCTGCGACTTTGTCCACGCTTGATTTGAAATTCCCGCGGGACTCCTGCTACACAAAAATAAGCTATTGTTTTAGTAAAAACTGTGGCTGTACAACTAAATATAAATAAAAAGCAAATAAATATATTATTATCACAAATTTTATTACATACCATTTGCTATCAATCAGTGAAAAAATCACATTAGAAAGTGATTTTTTTTTAATCTAGCCATTTAAAAACATACCCATTTCGCGGGATTCCTAGGATAAAAAAAGAAAAACTAGACTCAAAAGGAAATTTTAAGTCTAAAAATTTGCTGTCGATCAGCGAAAACCGCATCGAAATCGGCCAAGTACTTTTTACGTAAATCCCGAACAAAACCGACAAACAGACAAGAAATAAAAAAAATTGCATCGTGTTCTCAATTGTTTATATAGTGCATTCCAGTTGTCTTTTTTAAATAGCTTCAATATACAGACATGTTTAGAATTTTATAATGTTATAGAAGAGGATGATTGAAAGTTTTAATCGAGATTCTGAATAAAAACAAGAGTGGTGGCGCCACCAAGTCCATACTATACAACATAAGCACTACGAGTGAACCATTTACGATCGTTACACGGTAATCGTGGCAGGACCAGAGTTTCCAGGCATCCACATTTACCGTGGACAGTCCGTGTTTTCGTTGCTCTATCCATGGTACAAAATTCAAACAATGTGGACTATGGAATATCCTTGTTTTTTAATTTTGGCGTACACAATACAGAGATGTCGGCGTGCTTGTGACGTGTCGGTCGGCTGGCTTTAATTGGTGAGATCCTAATATCAAACGCTTATTGTGGTAACGATTCTGTCATTGAGGATGACACAATAGATCCCGTCAACATTTGGCAAAGCTTTATCAAAAATAATGATGCGCCCTATTGAGAATTATCCAATATATCCGTCCTGTACATTCCTGTATCTAATGCAAAGGTAGACAGGATTTTTACCGTCATGAGTTTTGTGTGGGTGGATGAAAGAAATACGATGGATGTAGAGTCTGTTAGAAGTGAATTGTGTGTGAGTTTTAATATTCCGTAGTCCTGTAGAATTTAAGGAAAACATTGTTAGTAATAAAAAAATGTTAAAATCAGTTACAGGTGATTTCAAATATGAAAAAAATGTAGATATTATGTCTACCATTTATTTACCCACTATGCCTTACTGTCTTTGTATTGGTAATATTACTCAAGAGGCTTTGATTTTTGAAAAATGTCCACTTTATTTATTGAGGTCACCTAGCAACCCTGAGTAGGACTGTACTCGCGAGCTGACCGAAACAGACTGCTGGCCAGTGCTGGCAGCGTTTAACTGTCGGTGGGAGAGGGCGCTACAGTCGTTGCTCGGGTGGCGATTATCGTGAAGACGGCTTACCACGATTATATCGCAATATGTTGGCTGCTAAATCGTGCCATTATTTTTCAAAGTTTAGATTAAAAAATATCTAGAAATAGTTATAATAAAGATAAGAAATTAAATCTATTTTTTATACTTATTAAGCACATATATTGTCCAAACAGACACAGAACAGTCGCCTGGTGTTTACCTCCGTGATGATCCTCTTTTCGGGACGCATCTTCAGAACCAATCAGAACTACGAGTCCACAGTGCTGACAAAGCAGCATTCTACCTTGACGCCGCTTTGGCTACAAGAGGAACACGAGAAGAAGGAAGAGACAGTCATCTGCTTTACACATTGCATTTGTACCAGTATAGTGTTGGGGGAAAAGGAGTAGGTGAGCATTACCTTATTTCCTGGAACAACTTTTGTGCCCCTCGTCGATTTGAAAATAAATCAATACCTTGTAAAGTTGTTACTGATAAACTAGCTTCCAATGCGTTTTGTATAGAAGTTTCAGTCCATATTTTTCATATGCAATCTTCTTTCTAATTAACGTCGACAATTTTGTTTGTCCCAAAGTCTTAAGCACTTTTGTAATACTGTTTTACAGTTTAAAATTTGATATTAATTTTAATAATAACCAATTAGCTTATTATAATTAGGTATTGAAATAAAACTAAGATCAATTACGTAAATGGGTTAGTGTTCTACTTGAAAATCCTAACATTATTTATTTATTTTCAGTTGCCGGTGGTCGTAGCCGTCTTCATTTGATCGATTTAGGAAATTCAGAAAGAGGTAAAGCAAACGGAGGCATACCCCTATCGGGCTTAGGCAATATTCTACTAGCCATATTCAACGGTCAACGTCATCTGCCATACAGAGATCATAATCTAACTCATGTTCTAAAAGAATGTCTTGGGTCTCTAACATGCCACACTGCTATGATAGTTCACGTGTCACCAAACGTTCAAAATTATCCTGACACCTTAACCACATTGCAATTAGCGTCAAGAATACATCGACTTAGAAGACGGAAAGTCAAATATCCTTCAAATAACAATCCAGGATCTGGTGGAAGTTCAGGAGAAGATGCTTCTAAGCCAAGTAGCAGTGAACCTGATCCCTCAAGCAGTGATTTGTCCGCTGATACTGTTATTTATGTAGGTCCTACGGACGATGCGACTGATGGTGAACATCCACCAGTTTATATACCCCATATCAACTCTGGTGATAATAGATGTGTTTTAAGCAAAGCTTTGAGGGGGTCAGTGGCTGAGCAAAAACATAAATCTTCCCTGTCAAAAGTTATTGAAGAAAAAAGTCCTGTACATAAACTGCATTCCTCAACTAAATCTTCTCCAATGAAAAATGCATTACAAACTAGCCATTCACCAAAACTTTCACCTGTCCATTGTACTATTAAGTCAACACCATTAAAAAAGGCTCCCACGAGACAGTTTTCTGAAGAAGGTAAAGGTCCTAGTGATGAACAATGGATAGATGGTCCAAGAATATCTAAATCAAAATTAGTAGAAGCTAGACACATCATAAAAGAAACACAAAACAAAAAACGTGAAACATGGATAGACGGACCTATGCAAGAACCAAAGATACCGATGCAATTCGAGTCTGTGCCTATGCAACCAACACCAATACCATTACAAATCGGCGTCCTTGGCGCTCATGGAAGTGAAAATATAGGATACGGTTACATGGACAGTCATAAGAAAAATATGATTAGAAAATGGGTAGAAAATCAGACTACTCAAATCCATAAATCTAGACACAATTCTCCAAGTCATAAAAACAGTAAAGATTCAGGATCAAGAACAATGGAGGAACCAGAAATTCACAGGATGGAGGTTAAAGACGCAATGAGACGTGTTCAAGTAGAAGAGTCAACAATAAGAACTGGTTTAAAAGCTGGTTCAAAGGGTATGGCTATAGAAGAAGAAAATGTGGGTCCACCCGATCAAAGTATGTCAAAGAAACTGAATTCAAAAATTGGAAAAAACGAAGTTGATGAAGACGATGATAGTGAAGAACTTGCGGAAATCCCACCAGCTTTACCTTTAATTCAACCAAGCAGCCTTAGTAGTCGAGAAGTTTCAATGGAAAGCCTAGATAGCAAATTCAAAGAACGATTAAGAATGAACGATGATATTATTTCTAATCACTGCAGAGATATCGATCAACATGGTATTAGCAGAGGACCCGATGATGAAGACGATGATGAAATACTTGAAATAATTGAGGTAGAAGAACCTTTAGAACCAGTGCCAATGATAGATTGTTGTCTACAAGTAACAGAGGAAGACATAGCATTTTGCATGGGTTTCTCTGAAAATCAAATTAATGATGGTGATCAAGAAGATGAAGATCACCCATTAAGGATTTTAAGTCAAGAAAATCTAACAGTCGCATCCACTTTCACCGATACATTGTCACTTTACAGTGAAGTTGAGCGTCAAATCAGAAATGAAGCCTATTTACGGCAAACACTTGGATTCTATGCTGAAAATTTTAGAGCTGAGCATCCTTTAGGCCTAATAGACCCTCACGAAAGTTTACCGTCATCACGATCAAGACTTGACGATATTTTAGGTCTAACCGAGCTTTACGGCTCACGTCGAATGTTGGACAGTAACGATATACCTAATCCACGAATTAGCAATCATTTTCAATCACTATCATTATCAAATGTTCGAGATACTGAAGAATATAATGGTGACGGTTCTGTTTATAGCGAGCCAGCTTACAGACCGAGTGATAAAATTTGCAATAGTTGTAAAAGAACAATGTCCAGACCAGGCAGCGCAGTAGGAGATTGTGACACATATCATGACTTAGACGATGCTAACGACGCTTATGGCCCTTTTGAGAGATATCGCGGTAACGACACAACTGATGCCCGGATCGCCTCGTTAAGGCATCCAGATGGTGCATCCGATCCTAATTTACGAGAAGAAAAACGAATGCCTGGGAATGGTGCACCTTGTACTACTACGTTTAGAGATTTAAAGTCTAACTTACATCTAGAAGTTAAACCAGCAGTGGTTACGACAGAGCCTAGATCTGACAAAATCGAAAAGGACAAGGTTGTAGCAAGGATCGTAGCCGGATCTAAGCCAGATGGTTATGATAGTGGTCATGAATCAACACCTAGAACGGGGAAACACAGTCCAGCAGCGACGTCTAGGCGAGCTGAATCTGGTTATGATTCAGTTCCAAGAGATTCAGATGCATCATCTTTAGATTCATATCCGACCCGTCGCGCTGCTGTAGCACGTGCACATGCAAAAAAGCATACAACCGCTAAATACAAGCAGCATAGTGACCGCTCTTTCTGCTCGTGGCTTAGGAATCCTTTCACTTGTAAGTACGCAGACACTGATCCCGAAATTAGTGATTTCTGAAAAGAATAAAGTTTTAATTTATACTATATCATTAACATTACCGAATTTAACCCTGAGACTGCTTTTGTATTCTCGTATGTATAAATGTATAAGCTTGGCACTAATCTAACGAGGCTACCTCTGTATTTTTCTAAACCTGCTTATATATTTGTTTCAAAGACTTATTCAATTACTATCTGTGAAAAATATTTCAAAAGATAGATTACATTTAGATTAGAAATAAACAATAATATGATGATCTTTGTTATTTCCTACTTTCAATGTCTTGCAATCAACTTGTTTCATATTATCTATTTTAATGTAAATAAAATAATCATGTAAAAATATGTCAGCTATTGTCTACTTCCGCTCATTTTGTACTTTTATACTGTCAATATCTAAACTAAAAAGTAATTCTTGAATTTTGATATTAAAGTAATATTCATTAAGAATTAAAATTTTACTGCGGTTACTAACATGTAACTAATTTTATTTTCAATCCTAACTACATACAATTTAAGGCATTTCAATTTCAAGCAGGCTTTAATATACTAAATTTACATATGAATTATTTAATAACCTTATATAACAGATAGGTCTTCCTGGGGTCTTCCCCTTTTAGTAAGAATATCAAAATCGGAGTTACCACTTCATTCATTACAACTGTGTTTACTATAATTATGGTTATGTAATTATCAAGATTACATCTTAACAAATTGAGTATTAAATTAGATTATTTGTCATCTTTAATAGTGTAAATCAATGTATATTTTTTTTTATCAAAGCTTTTGTAAGTGAAATCACAAAATGCTTTTTTGTGATTAACGACGATTACATGGCTGTTTCTTGAATGATGGGGCTTCATCAGGGATAATGTTACGGATATAGGCCGTTTCATGCAGATGTAGTGATGGGTGTAACGCATTATTTGTGATGCGATGTTGTAATTGTTTATGACGTTAAGTATAGATAGTTATCGTGTGTATAGTCGCGGTAAGAAAAGGTTCGCCAGTTTTCAAATTGATTCATTTAATGTTCCCCGAGCACATTCACATTCCACAAAAAAATATACTGGACAATAAAGTTTTAAATTAATTAGTTTAAAGTTGTTTGACTTATCTATCTTGTCTAAAAATATTGTTTAGAGATGTAAAACCTTTTTTGTTGGTTTCTATATTTATGATAAACGTAGTATCGTATATATCGTATACGTATGGTATCCTCTTTATATCTGATGATTAAAACTGTTGTTAATTTCAGTGTGTGTCATTTTCAACATTGCAATTTTATTTATTTCACGTCTTTTTATACACGTTACATTTATTAAGATGTTGTAGGTACTGTTTCTTGTACTCGTGTAAGCAAAAGTCGATTTTAATCTGATGAACCTTTTTATAACGCGACTGTACATAATACACTAATGTGGCTATTCGATAATGGCATTATTTTTAACTCTATAAATAAGACTTATTCGGCCACAGTCAATATCTTTAACATTAGCAAGGGTGTAGCCCCACTACAATACAAACATTGAAGGTAATTTACACGGAGAGAGTTTCTTGCCTCGAAGATACGATTGTAGAAAGCAATAAACAAAATGTTATCATGTAAACTAAACATAAGATATCGTACGTGGGAGGGCAACAATCGCCTGATCATTGAATTGCGTCTTTTTGTAAACAAAATACCGCGCTCATCGCCAAGCTTGAAAGGCAAGTCTCGCATTCAAATCGGTTCAAACTGATTTATACGATGCTCGCATGAACTTGAAAAAACGTCATATGTGTTCTAATTTAGACAAGTCGAGTAATTGCCTACAATTATCCCAATGGAATTTGTGTCGAAGTATAAACAAAACTCTTGGTGATAATTACCTTACGATTATTGTGACATACTCGCAGGCAAGTTTTGGTTTATTTTAGTTTAATGTCAAAGTGATTATTGTCTAAAGAGCATACGAAAGTAGTATACGATTTCTCGACCCAAAACGTGCGATAAACTCTCTCCATGTAAACGGCCCTTTATACATTACGCCGAGCCTACTAAGAGAACGGCTCAACAAATATAAAGTAAATTTTCTATGAAACCATTTACACTACACGGAATCTTTAGTATTGAACTGTAGGCCAATATAGCTCTTGTCCAATATCAGGTGGGTGTAGTTTTTAATTATGATTTTGGGAGATTTTTTTCCGCCGTTAATATGCAAATACATAATATGAGTCATTCATAAAAGTATCGATGGTATTACTATTTATATAAATCTATAATTATATATTTGTTTATTAAAACACCCTCAAACGAAAGAATGTCAACATCAATGATAATAATAATAGTGTCACGCCACAGTTACATTACATTTGTCAAGGGGTCTCTACGTGTTGGTCTTCCCAAGGCCCCAAGCAAGCCCTGCAAAAGTCTTGACCATTTTTATGGCCCGCGGTCTTGAAAAATAATAATAATAATCGGCAGACAAACAAACATATTTTATATCCTGAAATTAAGCAAGTAACGCTTATGTTATGAGTAATATACAACGTACTACTCTATTCTGGGGCCGATCCCAGACACCCAGACCATGGTAAATAACGGAGAAAATACGTTTCCGAAATTTGCTATACCAGGAATCGAACCCGGAGCCTCTGCGTTGCAGTGAGGTAGGCCAGCAAAGGCTTAGCCCGCTCAACCACAGAGGCCGTCGACAAATCAATGTTTTTCTTCATACAAACATAAGACCTGTTGCCATTAGACTATTAATACATTTAAATGTGAATATTTTGACAGCTTTAATTAAAATATTGTAAAGTTATAATACTT
This sequence comes from Dendrolimus pini, assembly GCA_949752895.1. Taxonomy (NCBI): domain Eukaryota; kingdom Metazoa; phylum Arthropoda; class Insecta; order Lepidoptera; family Lasiocampidae; genus Dendrolimus; species Dendrolimus pini. The sequence continues at coordinate 21,044,653 of OX457137.1, read as the reverse complement.
TCGTCGCAACAATTGATTTTAAAATATAATATGAAGAAAGTAAAAAGTTTTTTTTTTACTTTGGTTATATGATATAGTTATATTGTATACATAAAAATGTATAATTTGTTTATTAATTACTTATGTTTAGGTATGCATACTTTTCAATGTAGATTTATTAGTTTTAATATGTTAAACGGATTATTTATTTATTTATTTAACTACAATTTTTAACTCTTTATTTGGTATATTATCGATTCTACAAATAGCGTGTTAATAAAATGTAGATAGGTAGGTATTGTTTCATTCGAAATACAATTTGAAAATGTTTTTTAATTAACTATAACAACACACTGATGGACATACCAAAATAGATGCAGATTCCAAAAAACAAAAAAAAACCATAACTCGTTTTGTAAGTTCGATAATATATTTCAAATCAGTTTAATGTCGGTTTTCTATATCCTACTGACCATTCATTTCTCTTACTATTGGTTCTTTGATATAAACTTCATACATGTATGATCAATTTTCTACCAATTGTAAAGCAAATGCATCGCTCGACATAAGTCGGGTTCGTAGAACAAATACTCTTGCGCAAACCATCGAATAGAATAATCAATATTTTTTCAATATATTCCAATTCATTCATTATTACCTTATATTCCAATTCTAATACATATACACAAAAACATATTCGATTGTGACACAGAAACCTGACGGATTTGTTTGTGCTACAGAGTCCTGTAAAGTACATAGAAGTTATGATATGATACATAGTGACACTTTGAAATAAAATTATCCAATATTATTGTTATACAAAAAATAGGAGAGGCGTTGTATCGGGTAAAAGACGGGTTAAAATTAATTCAAAATATTATTTACAGTTTGAACAATAATAAAATAGCAACTTGCAGTTGGTGCAGTTGAAAACCAGCGTCAGGCACCTGCTGCCTGGTACATGCTGAACTGCACCTATTTGGTACCATCGCGAGACTTTTTAGTACATATCCATCACCGTACAATTCATTGCATATGTCTGTCTCGTTGTGTGATTACCAAATAAACGTTTTTTCTTTCTTTCTTTCAACTTTGTACAATCAAACACAAAAAATATACTTTTGTACAAGCAAACGGAGTCATATAGCGACTCCGTTTGATTGTACAAAGTTGTAGTGTCCTAATTTTGTACACTCGTAAAATGTCTCTCATTTGTTTTGACTGTCATCTACCCTACTATAATTACATTCAAAACAACGTTTCAATTTGACCGGATTATAATGTCAAATGTCGGTTTGCGCATGAAAGAAGTTCAGAATGACAGCAGTCCATTAAAAAACATTAATATACAGCTTCTAAAGCTAATATAAATTTCCCCGGAGGTAATCTTTTCTCGCTTTTAACGTAAAAATATTTAAAACATATTTTTGTACATCAAAACAGTTTAATTGTATTTATAACGTAAGGGAATTGGAAATATTTTATAAATAACTGAATGCAACCATTTAAATTTTATACTTAAATTAATTAAACCAGTCAAATTGTATATATAACTTGAAGAAATTAGTCCAATTTTATACGTGAATTAATTAAACCAGTCAAATTTCATAAATAGCTTGTAGAAATCAGTCCAGTTTTATACGTTAATTAATTAACCCAGTCAAATTGTATAAACAACTTGGAGAAATCGGTCCAATTTTATACATAAATTAATTAAATCTGTCAAATGTTATAACTTTAATTATTGTCTGACTGTTTTAAAATGTGTTTTTAAATAGTAAAACAGTGAGATGTTAATGACTTGTGGTGGCATTTGATTACAAAGGATTTAGAAGCTTTTTAGAGTTTTTTTCTGGGCGATTGTCATCCTATCTTGCAAGCGCAGAATCTCTACAATGTTCGACTAGACCTTAAACTCTTATAACACTACACTGATTTAGGGGCCTGATACAACGTAGAGGTGGCCTAGCTGAAGGTTTCGACTCTTTTTAAATTTGAATGATTGATGAATTAATAGGAATGGTTCGTAAATTAGTGTAATGTAACAACCACTTTAGATCATATAAGAAATCTATGTAAATGAATGACGTATGTATGTATATAGAAACTGAATGCAATGATTATGGCTTTATTAATGTTGGTAAGCTTAGTTAATGCTTAAAAGTCAATGTTTTGTTACAACTATATTAATATTATACAAATATATATCCTAAATTCTACTATGCGTTCGTATTAGTTCATAATAAATTGTTCGAATTAAGTTATTGTTGTTTTATTGCATATTTATTTATTATGGACCATCAACAGGAGAATCAGGAGATATACAACGATCTGCACCACCTTCATCGCCAGATTAGGTTAAATTATTCCTTAAGTTAGGTTGCCTGGAAGAGATTGCTTTAAGGGATAAGGCCGCCTATTGTTCCTACCATGACAATATTGTAATTGTGCATTTTTGATATTGTATATTTGGTGAGCAATAAAGTGTTATATATCTACAACATCCATCTTATATGGGAACAATGCTCATGCTAAATATACTTACTATTATAGGTGGTCACATCATGCATTGGCTGATTTACATATTTATTGATAAAATATTAATTAAACAATAAAATTTATATATATATATATATATATATATATATATATATATATATTTATTAGGGTGGCGCAAATAAAACCGACATTTTTTTTTAAAAGTCTCTTTTTGATGTTTTAAGAACAACAAGTTGTTTTTGTAACAAGAAAAAACATTTAAATAAATCGATTTTTGACGATTTTTGAAATTTTTAAAAATTTGGAGCGACCTCTTAAAAAATTTTTTTTGAGCGGTCCTTTGGAGAGGGCTCTTATAACATCAAAAATTAAAAAAATTTCACTCGAGATTTTAAAAAAAATAGTCGGTTTTTTTGCGCCACCCTAATATATATATATATATATATATATAATACCCCACTTCGGGCGTGGGTCTACAATCATGGACTACAAGTGCGCTGCTGCTCTCTTTGGGGAGACTGGAACCTGGTCACTAATGCCCGAACGCAACTCAAGGTTGTTATGGCGCCATACTCTCAGGGGTGGTAGCCATCCAGATGGGCAAATACCCGTCACGCCATCCAGAAGGGCCTTGTATTTATGGGAATAGATATGTGGTTCGCCCTTGTCCAAGGCAGATTTCGATGTGCAACTTTCATCACGATAGATAGATAACACTTTCTTGCTCACCAAGTATACAATTACAAAAATGCACGATTACAATATTGTCATGATAGAAACAGTAGGCGGCCTTATCGCTTACAGCAATCTCTTTGAGACAACCTAACTTAAGGAATTATTTAACCTAATCTGGCGGTATAGGTGGTGCAGATTATTAGGTAGATCTTAAACAAACATACCTAAACTATATCTTTTGTAAATTAAGAACACATATTTAAATTACTTTAGAAATTAAAAAAACAAGGCGCAACTTAGGCTACTTTGAAATTTAGGGTTCCGCGCAAAAAAATCCACGCGGACGAAGTCGCAAGCACTGCTATAAGATATAAGAACCAGCCATAAGTGGCCCAATATATAGTAGACGTTATTAACAAAAAACAGCCCAATAAGTGGCCCAATGTATGGACGTTATTAACAAAAAAGTTAAAGAATAAATCCCTCGAACACAGAATGTTAAATTACTTGAGAAATGAAAGATAATAGGCTAAAGTCTTAACGGGGGTAAAGTTGCGTCACTTTACGTCGGGGGAAAAAGTTTAGCGGCAAAAGATTTTGAAATTTCAACCCCCTGAGCATCAAGTTATTTATTCATGGCCGCCCGTGCTACTATCTGTTGGGATCATTTTCTTATTACCGACGAGTTTGGACCCTACAGAGTCAATGCAATGTTAAGCTGTTTATGTATTGTGTGATTTGAAGAATAATGGTTTATTACTTACTTCGTTTTTATGTTACGTCTTGAGAGTTTTATCTGTTTTGTTGTTATTAAAATTCTCTCCACATTCTCGCGAAAAACAAATTCACGAGAATATGGAGAGCGAGAAAAAAGCAAGAGACGAGAATGTGGAATATATTGTTTAGTCACGCAGTTGGATAGGAAACATTCATTACAATCAATTCTGATATATTTTCTAGAAGAGATCGCTGTTACTCATAAGGCCGCCATTTTTACCTACTTCTAAACTTTTTTTTTCTTTTTTGACAATAAAGTATATTTTCTATTGCATTCCATTCTATTCTATCTTACAAATATTATTTAACGCGAAAGTTTATAAGAATGTATTGTTGTATAGATGTATGTATGCTTGATACTCTTTCACGCAAAAACTACTGAATGGATTTTGATGAAACTACATTAATCTAGCTTACACATCAAAATAACATAGGCTATAATTTATAAAGATATAGTGTGAATTTCATCACCACGCGCGCGAGACCGCTGGGCGCAACTAGTTTTATATAAAGCTGACTAAAGAGTTTGTTTGTTTGCTTGAACGCGGTAATCTCAGAAACTACTGGTCTGATTTGACAAATTCTTTCAGTGTTAGATAGCCAATTTATCGAGGAAGGCTATGGGCTATATCATCACGCTAAGACCATTAGGTGCACGGCACGCTCACCTCGTGAAGCCACTTGCTTTTCTCAAGTTCGAAGTTTTTGTTTTGAATGGCTTCTACATGTAACTAAATGGTCTTTATTTCTTTTTTTCTCTCACCTTCTACCAATCGCGTAGGATCGGCAATATATGTTTTCTTCCATACTCCTCTGTTTTACAAAATAATTATCATGTCATCCTTAACATGATCTATCGATTTTTCTTTGGATTTCCTTTATTCTTATGTCCTTATGTCTTCAAGTTTATTATTCGTTCGAATTAAAATGCCATTAAAACATAAGTAATATATATATATATATATATATATATATATATATATATATATATATATATATATAACTAGACAATAATAGTGCAAACTGCACGATTCAATAACACGCGCAAAGTCCGTCACTATATCGCTCACCGAAACTACGTCTTGCTTGTTTCGTAATCCTCGCTGCCCTACCCCTCCATTCGGACATTGTTTTATACTAATACAAGACAACAAAGGGCAGAGAGCACTGAGGTTTCCGAGAAAACGTAATCTGCACACCTGCGAGGGGTAAACAAGTCCAACACCAATAAGCTATTGTCTAATTGCAAATTTTAAACACAAAGTAAACAAAAGAAGATAGTCATAAAATAGTTTCAATGTAATTAGCTCAAACGCCGCGGCAGTTAGTAAATGTGCTTTGTCTATAGGTGTGCAGGTGGCCCAATTTGTAACAATACAATTAATTTTACATCATATTACATCTCGTAAACATCTTCATGTCGGATGGGTCATACATATTTAAGAACAAGCCCGACCTTTGAAGTAACCAAACATGCCTCTGAAATGGGTAAGAACATAAAAATCAATGTTAAAACTTCATCGCGCCTGGCAACCTCCGCGGGTTAACATCAGGCTGTCAAATAAAGCACCTACCTCCCCTTAGAGCGACTTCCCGCTCTGAAATCTCCCGATAATTTGCCAAAGTAGCAGCTGGTTAGCCCGTAATCGGCGACTTAAAAAGATTTTGGCGTATCAAGTTTAAATAAGTGCAACCAATTTTAAAGATGACAATTTGTAAAAATGAATACTTTTTTACTTTTACGCGGGAATTATGATAATGAAAGTTTTACAATGTTTCAGAAAGCTTTGCATTTTTTATTTTTGGCGCAAGAAAGACGCCGCGATATGCGAATTGACGTTAAGTACTAATTATCATTGCCGCCAACCAGTTGTTACCGTTCTCAAAGAAATGATATCACATAGAGAAAAAAGTACTAGGAGACTAAAACTAGCAAGAACTTCCAAACAACGAATACTTTATTTTATACTATAGAAACCACTTTAAGTAAACACTGTTATTATTTTATGTCTTTCCAGAGCACATCCAGGGCACCATTTTCATGGCCCGGACTTTTGGAGGGCTTGCGTGGGGCCATAGAGAGGCCAACACGTAGAGGCCCCTTAACAAATTTAATGTAAGTGTGGCGTGACACTGACCAGCGATTATCCCTGTTTACACCATATAATAATGAGAACAATTAGAAGTATTGTGGGAAATGAGGACAAAAATACCGGGCTAGCTAGGAGTCTGGGAATATGAGGACTATGGGGTCCACCCGTCGCAATGTTCTGAGAACATGGAAAAATTGGCAGACCGTGACTCGCCACTCCCTGCATCAAAAAATGCCACAGAAGACGGGGGCAACATGGGTGTAGAGAGGTGGGCTGTAGGTTCACCGAAGCTACTTCTGACGTGATGCCATTTATCACTTCCACCCCTGGAGCTTAAGTCTTAACTCTAGCGATCTCCACTCCGTGCCGGCTGGTTCAGGCAAGCACGGAGGTGTCGCTACTCACCTAAGGCTTCGTCGCCATTAATCCCCCCTGCTGGTTTATTATTCTAATTATTATATTTTTCAAAACTTTATATATTTTCGCTAATCTGAAATTCAGTATTTTTGTGGTAAGATTTTTTTATCGAGTTAAAGAACTTTTTCTCTCAATAATAAATCTTTTTCTCTCAATTTCTTCATAAAAAATAAAATATTTTTTATGAAGAATACAATGAATATTTTATTTATTACCTGAAAAATGGATAAATGAATTTTGTTCAAGCCGACTTAGATTATAATTAAGAAGTACTAGGCAACCAAAACATGTAAGAACGTCTCTCACTAACTTTTGTCATAATAACCTAACGACCACATACCTTTACAAAGCATTTAATAAAGACGACGTTGTCACAATATCCGAGCCAATAAGTACAAAATGCGGATAAACATAATACAGGGAGAAAGGTGGAACATGCGGAACCCGAGTCAAACTTAGTACGTGATCTGAACACTGAGCTGCATGCACCTCGGCCCAGTACCTAGACGATACTGTACCTTATCATGCTTGAAATAAGAAGAAAAAAATACTTCTTCAAATAACGTTAAAGAAAATTTATCAGCTTCATTTGATATTTCAATTTCAACCTTACAAGCCAAGAAATAAGAGTCATAGCGACATTATTAAGACACAGTATTGTTACTGAATTATAAAGCATATTGCAATAATAATAAGGTATGTTATTGTTAAGTTTTTGGCAGTAATAAGGGAAAGAAAAAGTAATAATAACGACTCGAATGACTTATGGATAAGTTTACGAGTCCTCAGGACATATGGCAGGAAACGCCGCGGGAAATGAGCATTGTTTTTAATCAAAGAACAGTTATGACTCATCTTTTGAACAACCACAGAAAATATTGTTAAAACTATTTAGTGCATTTTTTTTATTGTTCTGTATATCCTGTGAAATACACAACAACAACAAAAAATTGCAATAAAACAATTAGTTGCGTCTCACCACAAAAGTTGTTTTAAATTGTTTATATTTTACTTGAAACACTGCTTTGGAGGTGGTATAATTTTAAAGGCTCAATACTTTTAGGATATTTAAAAAACAATTTTATTATTAATCTATAGAAATGCAACGACTTTCTGAACTAATACAATAAACTTTAAACATAAATTCACCATTATGTTAAATCCCCTTCATTCATAATATATAACGCTTATAGAATCGTTAAAATAAAGTAAAAAAAGGTGTTATTCATAATCGTATTCAGAATGAGATTTTATACGTTAATGGTTTAAAATGGACACCTAAAAAACAAATAATACTGATTAACCGATTTTCAAAAGGAGGAGATTCTAAATTAATTTTTTTAATGGTTTATTACGCGATATCTCCGTCTCTCTCTATCTATATTATCCGTGTAGGAACGGAGAAAGAATACAATTTGCTGCGGCCGGGGGGCCTATCGTGAGAGGCGACAAAACTCACAGTCAGGTGGTAGGGCATTTGCCCGACTTGATGGCTACCACCCCTGGTCTGAAGTACGTCGCCATAACAACCTTGAGTTGTGTTCCGGCATTAGTGACCAGATTCCAGTCTCCCTTAATCTCTTAAGCAGCAGCGCATTTGTAGCACGTTTGGTGTTGCAAATGTCCATAGGCGATGGTAACCGCTTTCCATCAAGTGGGCCGTCTGCCTATCTGCTGAACTCCTGCAATAAAAAAATAAAATAAAGATATATTTTTATTGTAGTATAGGTTCGTATTTGATCTCGCCCTATGTGGAGCGAAGATATGGTATTAGATGGAGCATGCTTACCTAGAAGGTACCTTTTCACACTGGACTTGAGACACCCAGGTTATAAGTATCGGGAAAGGCAGACTCCGGCAATGAGTTCCACTCATTTGCAGCGGATATTATGAAGCTAGATGCAAAGAGCTTCGTTCTTATAGGTGGAATGTCGACCATATATCGATGCCTTATTTCTCCGTCAATTGTGAACCGATTTTCATTTTCTTTCTTTATTCGAAAGAGTGGAGTACACTCTTACGGAGGGGGTGGCATTATCACCAAGTCATGGAAATCCAAAGCAACCCTTGTTGAAGAGCGCCTGCACTCATCGAGATGGCAATGTTGTACGTACGTATCGTACGTGCCGGTATTACAATTTGTACAGGCGCTTAAAATATTATATCTATAGCTATTCAAGCAACTTAAAAATAGAAAATATTCTATTAACAAAATCGAAACCAACTTCAACATCTTCATGTCGAAGATTGAACTTTTTTTCGTTAAAATAAATTTCATATAGAAATATTCGATAGTAATCTACCTTATCGAACTGTTCTTATTTACATACATACCTATTGTCACGCCTGTTTCCCATTGGGTTACGCAGAGAAGATACATCCACCTCCTACGATCCTGACAAACACTTTTCGCTTCATCAACTTTCATTAATCTCTTCATACATACATGCTTATTTATATGTCTTTACTTTAAAATATCCTCAATTCGATCATGGTGAGTACTCGTGGTAGACCGGCGCCGACTCTACCAGTAACATTGCTGTCAATACTTGTTTTGTGATTCTGCTTTCATTTATTCTCTCTACATCCATATCACCTGAACATTCCTATTTCAACTCCCTCCCTTCCCTTATTATATCACTTACACAACCTTACTGGTGGAAGCATCACCAGTCAGAACCAAGCGATTCGCTTCATCTTTTCTGTTGCGCACTGCCGTAGAGTAGAACATTTTGCCGAAGTCTGTTTTTCCTGACAAATACAGTCTTGAATTCTTCAAGTCACGGGTGAATAGGTATCTTCTAGGTAAGCGTGCTCCATCCTCGACTGCGTCATCACTCAGCATCACTTGAGACAGTGGTGAAACGCAGACCTATACTACTATAAAAAAATAAACATATACTTATCAAACCTCTCATTTCAACTACATTTATCCTAGTCTTTCATGCTTCTTCTGCCAAACCCAACTTTTACTGCCATTTTCTTTATTCCTAAGTAATATTCAGGTTACGGGAGACAGAAAAAGGACAATAGCTGAATCAGGAGAGGGGTATGCAAATGTATACTTCAGCGGGAAATTTCAGGTACGCTCAGCGTTTAGTAACAGCTATTTGGCTTCACTACCTGACTCAATTGATATGTACAGGAAAGGCTGTGGCAAAAATTGGGTTGCCAGATAAAAACAACAATCATATAATATGGTATTTTTAGAGTTTACTCCTTAAGAATTCATTTTCATATATGGCCCCCATATGGAAGTATTATGAGGAGTGAAATTAATACAACTATTACTACAACAACAACAAAAGCGTTAACTCAAAAAAACAATTTGAAGTGATAACTTCTTAAGGGAGGGCGCCGCTTCGTTACATAATGTACGTTACGGCGCCAGTCTGTCTAACTTCTCTTTCTCTCACGCATACGGCAGCGGTAGGCAGGCTCCTCTTCTCTCACTCTAACCCACAGCGCTAGCCGTATTTCGGTAATTATATTAAATAATGATACTAATAATGAACATACACAAAATTCTATTGTACATCTTCAAGAATTATAATAAAGAATAATATATATTTTATAAACAATAAAAGATTTTATTAATAATTAACCTTTCCTTACATTGTCATATTAATATACATAAAATTTAAATAATAACCTGAGCTTTTCTCAAGTTAAACAATTTCAATATTAAATAGTTCAACTTAAATTAGTTTAAAGTTATCACTTATGTTGGGCGTCCCGTGACTTACACTATCTGTTTTTTTATTATACAATTTAGAACTTTAATTCAATGAAATAAGATGTTAAATATCGGTGTAAAATACGGTGTTTTGAAATAAGGTCTAGTAATCGCCGTTATTATTAAACAATTTCAAACTTTAATGCAATGAAATAAGGTCCAAAGTAATCGATTTTTTAATGTTTAAGGAGTAAACTGCAGCCGTACGTTGAAGCTGACACACCCTTTTTTCTATGTTTTAACATGAAAAGAGAATACTAAAGAACGACAATGGCTTAGTAAAAAACGTATAACTTGTAACACGCGCTTCAAACCAAGTTGACAACACCAGTACGTTGTTGTTCTTATAGGAATTATCAATTAAAACTTCTATCAAAATCTTTAAAACATATTTTTTAAGTTAAGTCTATACATCTATACATATAAATAAAATTGACATGTCTGTTTGTAATGTTAAAAGAAGCGAAAAAAATTAAGGGGGAAAATTCGGACCAGGCAAGAAAATAGAAAATACAATTTTTAAAATTTTTGTCTCTCTGTCTAGATGTTCCAAGTAATCTTTGAAACGGCTGGACCGATTTTGACGGGTCTTTTACTGACAAATAGCTAATTTTGTAGGAAGTAGTTTTTTTTTTAGAATAACGCATAAAAATATTCTACGCGGGCGAAGTCGTGCTCACAGCTAATCAGTTATAAATTAAAAGTCTTAATTAGCTTGTTGTCAATTTCATGAAATTGAAAATGAGTTAATTAGGACTTAAAAGTTTCCAATAGACATGTTACTGTAAAAGCCCGAACTACGGAAAATCCTAGGATTAATGAATACGTGTTGGTAAATGTTGATTTCGGGAATAAAACAAGTAGTAATAATTTGTTATGATTACATACGTCTAAATCTCTTCTTCTTGAAGTCCCCATACATATTTTTTCCGTGCAGGAACGGAGAAAGAATACAATTTCCTGCAGCCGGGCGGCCTGTCGTAAGAAGCGACAAAACAACCCACAGCCAGGTAGGTAGTAGGCATTTTCCCGACTGGATGACTACCACCCCTGGTCTAAAGTATGTCGCCATAACAGTCTTGAGTTGTGTTCCGGCATTAGTGACCCAGTTCCAGCCTCCCTTAAGAAAGCAGCAACGCATTTGTAGCACGTGGGCCGTCTACCTGTCTGCTGAACTCCTGCAATAAAAATAAAACAAAAAACATTCGTCGGCTTGCTATAACGTTACGTTTTCTGTTCATGCAGTTAAACTATGGAACAACCTCCCTCATGTGATCCGAGATACTCCGTCGGAAACCACCTTTTAAAGAAGAGTTAAAGAGCACTATCTTCCTAATCAACTGTTATATATTGTTACACGCCGACAAAAAGTAAAAACACATCTGCCTGCCATAAACCTGGTTTATTACCTTTCCCGCATTTGGACTTCTTTTATTTACTTTGTGTTTAAAATTTGTAATTAAGAAAAACATTCTATTGTTATTGTACTTGTTTTATGGCAGTCATTAGGCAAATGTGTCGAACTAATTCTTGTTGTTATTGTTTTGCGTCGGACATATTCTATTTGTACAGAATAAAAGGAATGCCCGAACGGAGGGGTGGGGCAGTCAAGCGACGATTACGATACGAGCAAGACGTGTACATTCGATAGTGACGAACTTTGCGCGTGTTATTAAATCGTGCAGTTTGTACTGCTTGTTTCCAGTTATAATTGTACCTGTGTTATACGGGTTGGTTGGTATAGTTCTAATAAATTCTATAGTAATTCCAACGGCATTTTAATTCGAGTTCCGCAGTCGTAACAATATGTTATAATGTGATGCAGTCGGATGGAATATAAGATTTGCGTTAATCGCAAACACTACCTAAGTTTAAGCAGTTTATAAAAAATGCTGCACTTCATTTCACGCTTTTTTCATGTAGCCTACGTCTATACCTACTTTTGTTCGTCTGAGTCTTTAAAATGCACTCTTCTAGTGATGAATTGAATGAAACGAAATTAAATATTTATTCTTGCATAATATATTCTTGCATTATTACTAGAAATACATGGTACAGTACATTTTACCAGTTGCACTGGTGTGCAAGTAAACAGATCTTAATCATCATTATTTAAATAGCGTGTTGGTGGTTGACGCGCAATGTGGATATATAATGCTCGTGTCTAACGGTCCATTAACTGACTCTGAGTGCGACGGTTACTTAGAGACACCATCATTCGTCCCTTCAAACATTTACCGTTTTTAAATCTCGGAAATCGGTGCCCATTTTCCGCAGCGCAGCGGTACAAGCGCTACTTTAGGCAATCTCCTAAATGACCCCATTTAAACAACAATGCAGGAAATAAGGCGTGTGGCAGTGGGCTTTCTAACGGAGAGTGTTGCCAGGGTATCCATATATCCGTAGATTTACCGATTTTAATTCTAGCCTCCCCGTTAGAGTTGGTGGAACTAGCCACAAACTAGTACAAGTCACGCTATCTCCTTTTTCTGAGATTGCTAGACAGTAGAAGCCCAAGTTCAAATACCCATAATTGTCGCTTGTATATTACCATAACACAAACCACTACCAGTTAGTATTATTTATATTTTAATAGCTAAACCCAGCCACGCTTGGTTGAGATAATAAAACTACGTTTCAACGGTTTTAAGCGCGGTAATTGACTCTTATTATTCCAACGTTTCGGCCACTTTTAAGTAGTCGTGATCACGGAAGACAAAGATGTCAAGTATCAATGAGTAATGTTAAAGTTTTTACTAAGCCTAGCGCCAACTTGTTCGTTTTCATTATTTAGTTTTAATTTTTATTTAAAGTTATTATTCACTCTATGGGAGTCTAATCTGATTCACCATCGCTACACAAAATGTGGCTCGAAGAGAAGAGGCGACGCAAAAAACTCTTCAGCATCATGCCTATCTCTAACTATTTTATATAATATTAACATGGCTAGGAGGCAAAATATAAAGAGAATTTGTCGATCAAGTTGGTTTGTGTTCTGGTGCACGCAGAAAGAGCTCACAGTGTCTTGAGGTATCGTAGTTGGTTGTTGCTGGGTTTGTGTTTTAATAGCTTTGATGATCGGAACCTAGATAGCTGGTACTTACCAACCATCTTCTCTATTGAAATTTGGGTGATTTTTTATGTTTGAATTCAATAGCCTCACGCGTGAGGATGATGACATCTCACGCGCTTAAAAACGGTAAAATGTAGTTTTATCGCGTGTGCTAGCCGCGAAAACTTAAGAAAACATTATGCTTGGTTGAGGTTCAGTCTGATATATTAAGGAAGTCAATCCATTGGTTACTTTTCAGTTCTATAGACTTAAGGATATGGGAGATTATTGGAGACATTTTAATAATTATATAATCGCAGACAAACACGCATATGGTATATTCCTAAGCTAAGCAAATTACGCTTGTATTATTGATCGCGACACTCTAGGGCTGGCCCCAGCCTATAATTAAAAGTACGTTTACGAAGTTTACCGTGCCAGGAATCAAACCTGAAGCTTTTGCATTGGAGTGAGATAGGCCTAAAAGGCGTTGACAGTCATCCACAGAGGCCGATAATAATAAAAAAATCTAAAATAACCTAAAATAAATATTACATAAATACATTTATTTATATAAAATAGCTCAGCTTAACATCACCATATATAAATACAACATATAAAAATACATGTATAAAATACAAAACCCAAGTAATCTACATTCAGTGACAGATCGGTCTGATGGTGCTACGTTTTAAAAATTCAACATAGCACCATCGATCGTGGCAAAGTTTTGTTTCTTGAAAAAGGCCATCGGTGGCATTACGGGCTGAACGTGACCCGCATCCGAACGGGCTGCGCCCCCCCACACATACGATCCTGCCTCCCGACTCGAGATAAATTCCGGACCATTCCTTGAATAGAAATATCGGTAATTTTATACTAAAGATTCTTTTGTTTATATCCTAGCCGTTGTGACGGCAATTTCCTGTGCGTGGATGATTGTACGCTGCCAGCAGAAGCTTATAATAAACAGCGTTGATTCTTCACCACAGAAGATAATATATTATTATGACACACCATCCTTACCATATCCAACAGTAACGGGATCCTTGGCGTCGATATAACGAACAACGTTGCGGGATCATCTGTAAAGCAAGGCTAAATTTGCCTCAAAAAAGCTTGCTGTGCTAAACCGGTCTAAGCAGTGTTACACCCCGCGGCAAAGACTCGCGCTTTACAAAGCACAAGTTAGACCGCATATGGAATACTGCTCACATTCATGGACTGGAGCACCCGCTTACTAGACTGACCCTCTCGACTCCATACAGCGTCGCGCCGGTATAGTCGACGTTCCCACTAATAGGCGGCTTAGAATCGCTTAGCCTTCGGAGAGACTGCGTCCCTCTGCGTATTCTACCGCCTGTACAACGGAGAGTGTTCCGAGGAACAGTTTGATGTGATCCCAACGCTTCATTTTCACAATCGCACCGCTCTTCCGCTCTTCTATAATCTGTGATAATAGAAATATAATCTTTGACATTAATTATTATGGCCGAATTTCTATTTACCTAGAGAGTCAGAGACAACTTAACATCTTGTATAGTGTTTTTATCCTCTAAAATGTGTTTCATTCTTGTTTTTTGTACTTTGATTTTCTTAAAGGCTTAATAAAGATGAAGATTTTGCATATGATTAAGGGTTAAACAAACAGACACCATCAATCGAGCCTGTAAAAGTCACATGTGCAATAGTTTCCCATACGAAGATCTCTGCGTCGTCAGTCGGTCGCAAATCGAATTTGTCTCCACCGACTTGCGGAGAATCAATCTGCATTATCCTATTCCAGTTATGGACCAACACAACAGCTTAAGCGTTTAATACAACAAAATAGATTTTTTTATTTAATTGCAAGAGTTCAGCAGACAGAAAGACTTGACACTTAATGGAAAGCGATTAACATCGCCTATGGACATATACAACATCAAAGGTGCTACAAATGCGCTGCTGCTCTCTTAAAGGACACTGGACTGACTTTAGACCAGGGGTGGTAGCCATCCAGACGGGCAGATACCCTGACACCTGGCTGTGGGTTGTTTTGTTGCCTCTTGCGACAGGCCGCTCGACCGCAGGAATTAGTAGTATTATAGTATTCTTTTCCGTTCCTGCACGGAGAGTAAAATATATTAAAAAAAATATCGCGCTTGAAACAGTTAAAACGTAGTTTTATAATTTGTTTAAGATCGATTTGAATGAGGAAACATATTTTATCATCCACATAGACCCAGTAGCGCCGAGGAAATGACTATAACAGACAAAGACAGACAGGCAGATGGACAGAAAGACGTACAAACGTGAGAATTTTATAAAACTATGTTACAGTGAGTTGTATAATTATAGTTGAGTTCATAAAAAATTCCCACCTGAAATTGTCGAATTTTCAAATTTTACAATAATCTTTCCAAGTTTTTACGTTATTATATCCTATTTGGAACTACTATGAGCAGCTTAGAAAAAAATATTGTTAAATCGGTCCAGCAATTATCACATGTTCCGCCTACCAATGTACGTCATTTCGTTTTGAAGTGAAACGAAAAAGTGACATTAAAAAGACATAAACACATAAAATGTAACCTTATTTAATTGGACATAAAACACATTTCTCTTTACCTGTTAGCAATTTAAATAAAACTTAAAAGATTTCAAATAAATTTTAGCTCCATCTGTAGTATTTAAGGCAGATATTCTTTTATGCGTAGATCAAAGGAAATTGGGCATAACAATGCATTGAATTTTGAACTTTATTCTAGTGATGTAAAGTGTAATTTAGATTGAATTTTTTGAATTATAATATGTTAACGGACGTAGGCTAAAGGAATTACATTTAGATAAATAAAAGTTAGACAAGAAATATCTGTGAGTATGTTCTGAAGTTTCCTGCCAACCTGCCAACGCTTATCACTTGTACTGAAACGTAAAAGATGTTGAGAGGAGTGAAGCCGCAGCGATTTCTCAAGCTTTAAAGCACTTCAAGTTAAAGCGCACGCACTTTTCACAGTTCACTATTGCGCCACACTGGATACTTCCAAACAACTCCTAGTGGGGAGCAAAGCCTTTTATAGCACTTTTAACAGAATTTTGCTTCACTCTTTATACTTTATGCGATATATTCAGCTCTAGCCTAATTTTAACGTAGTACAACCCTATTGGAATCATTATCTTGATTATCCCATCCTATCCTAAAGGCCGGCAATGTGTAGCAGTGATGTTAGATAGTAGCCCAACCAACCTGGTACAGATGTCGCTAACAGCTGGAACTTTGAAAAAAGTTGGTACATTAACGCAATATCATTTCTCTGTATTATAGAGCGTGTTTCAGACCTTATGATAAGAAATCAGACCACGTTTTCTTCATGACGTACTCTGCCCAAATTTTTTGTCTAACCTAGGACAGACCAATTTGTATAACAAGTGCAATACAAATCGACGTTTGAATGAGTCTGCCTTAGTCGCTTCTAAGATCGACTAGGCAATCAATCAAAAGCCGAAATTGGAATTCATTTAGGGTTTTGTCGACCGGCCTCGGTCAAACCTTGGATAAACCAGTCATTCCGGGTAGAGACTGCATATCGACCTTTGACTATAATATATATACTATTCTCGTCAACACATTCAAGATATTTGTCAACTTTCCTGTATCATCAATATGTTTTACGAACCGAACGGCTTTCAATGCGTATATAGTAGTATATACATATATAGCTGTAATAGAATATTATACTAATAAATTAAATGACCCTGACAAATAAACATTTAATTATTACTTATTAAATGACTAACTTATTAATTATTATTACATTTCTCAATAAATAGGATATGAATAGACAATTAATTATTGAAACATTAATATGGTTATGGTTAATAAATGATGGCATTAATCGATATTGTATATCAAGATCTTATAAAATGTTTAGAATACAAAAAATTATTTGATACTCTATGTATACTGAAAATTTGTAAAAATACCTCAAAAGCGTACCAACTCAACTTTTAGTT
The DNA here is from genome assembly GCA_949752895.1 of Dendrolimus pini. Taxonomy (NCBI): domain Eukaryota; kingdom Metazoa; phylum Arthropoda; class Insecta; order Lepidoptera; family Lasiocampidae; genus Dendrolimus; species Dendrolimus pini. The sequence continues at coordinate 21,027,432 of OX457137.1, read as the reverse complement.
GGTAAATGGTACAAAATGTTACGCATACCAAGAAATTGGTACTTAAGCCTATGCATCACTGTTTTATGTTGAAAACGTTTATAGTACATGGTAACCACTTTCCATCAGTGCGTCGCCTACCTGGTTGTCAGCTTCGCAACAAAAAAGCTATTTTCTTCTTAAAACGAGAGTTTATTAATCCATTTTTCATTGCCACAAACAGGAAGCCGGACAACCTGATTTTATTTTACAATTTTTCGATAACTATCAGTTATTCACATTATAACCATAACATATTAGTGATAGTGAGATATTACAACAACAAGTCACCACAGATATAAATAAATTAGGATATCTAATCAGAGAACTAAAAAACAGAGAAAAAAATGAAAATTTAAATATGAAAAATTTATCTAACATACTGAGAAAACTTTCTCATTACACACTGAAATACTAAATATAGATCAGTGTGTTTATTCCTAAAATCAGACATCAAGGTACCCGTTATATCTAAATCATAGCAGTGAATTAATTTATTATAGTTATTACACGATTGACACAGAAAACTATTTTGGCGATAGTTCGTATCAACGACTTTAAGGCAAATTAAAATCGGTTTATAAGTTGATATTGTTACGTGCAAGTGGGAGAAGAATCTTCTGGAACCCATAATTTCTTCTTTTATTTCCTAGCTATCCCGTTCTAAATATCTATCTACCCTCTGTCTTTTCCTTCCTGAACCTTTTCTATCCTAGAAGTTTTGTCCACCATGTATCCCTTTCTAAAAGTCTGTTCTTGTCTTTTCTTTCCAGAATCTTCTACTTGTTTCAAAAAGTCGAGATCGGCTTACGCTGCCAAAAAGTTCGGTCGAAACAATATAAATACCACGAATAAAAAACACAGATACTGTAAATTTTTCTAACAATTGTACCTAAACTACGCAATCACAAGATACTAATAAATATTACAGGCATAAATCTACAATTTCAAATGCAACACTAATAGAAAATGGCATATTACAAGCTTAATATTATCCACTTATGGTCAATAAATAATGGCTTACCTTTACAAATAAGTGAACGTAGATATTCCTTAGCAATAACGTGATTAAATCAATAAAATAGCAGTAATCCTAATAAAGTACAAGACATAAAAAACAGCAGGGATAATGCTAACAAAGCGTATCAGAGCTGTGGGTGTACTACTGGAACAGAAGTCACTGCATATTCATAAATAAAAAGTACGTTTGATTATAAAAACCAGTTCGCATTTTTGAAGTGATAACTAATAACGCGTTACGGCGCCAGTCGGTCTGGCTTCCCTTTCCCTCACGCATACGTCAGCGGTAGGCAGGCTCCTCTCTCACTCTAACCCACAACGCTAGCGGAATTTCGGTAATTAGATTAAATAATGATACTAATAATTTACATACACAAAATTCTAATGTGCATATTCAAGAATTGAAAAGAAATATGTTTTATAATCAATAAAATATTTTATTAATAAATAACCTTTGCTTACATTATCATATTAATACATAAAATTTAAGTAATAACCTAAGCTTTTCTCAAGTTAAAAAAATTCAATATTAAATAGTTCAACTTAGACTAAGTTATCACTTCTGTCGGGCGTAACGAGACGCACATTTTTTTTAAGTGAATAAGCGGACGGGTCGTTGCTGGAGTAATACAACCCGTGCAATATAAATATGTATAATTTTCTCTTTTGTATTTATAATACCAAATGACGAAATATCCTATGCACAATCAGATGATTTTGGATTTAAATAACATATCCTTTATGACGATATTTCATTCTCTAATCTATGTTGACAGCTGTCAATTTATATCTATAACATTTGACACGCAGGCCAGTAGGCGAAAGTAAAGAGGCTCTATTCGCCACAAAACTCTTTTCTTCGAGATTCAAGAAGCATAATTAATTATATTATTGGTAATTATAAAATTAATAAATACATATAATTAAAAGTTTTGCACAAGTTAAATTGTTTTCTATAGATGCTATCACAGTAGCACTGACGGTATTGGAATTAAATTGAAATTCCATCCAGTCCATCAAGTGGACCGTCTGCCAGTTTACGCATTACGCAACATACGCAAACATAAAAAAATATCCTAGGAAACTGTTTAGAAAAATGTGTCATACAATACTTATTAGTATTGATGCTAACTATTGTTTCAGGTGTATGTGGCATTGGGCCATTTACCCAGACCAATCATTGTTTTCTTTATAATGACAACACTAGACTTGTGTCTCAGGCATCAAAGTTTTTGGCGGAAACTGAAAGGGGACGTTGTGCTATGCAATTTTATTTGCTAAAAATGTGTACAATCACTCTAAAATTAACAATAGTTGTAGGATATGGATAGTTTTTCAGTAGTAATTATGTGTTTTTGTGAGAATTGTCAACTGTATAGTCAAATACGGCCTTTAGAGTTTTCACAACAACTCCATTGATTGGCGTCAGTTGTAGCCTATAATACAACTGCGCTACTATACAAAGACTTATACAACAGAATTGGCTGCATGGAATAAAGATTCCTTTGCTTGCTTTTGTGGCGAATGTGTCAGCCATCTTGTGGATCTACGCTGTCTACGCAACTTGGCTCGAGTTTCTTTTATTGTCATTTTAAATATTTAAGCTGTCTTTGTATGATAATATTAACATGAAATGCATATCATCAGTACATAAGTGAGTTTTATTTATATTGACAACAACCATACGTGTTTCAGAATAGAGTAAAAGAATGGATAATAACTAGAGTAGGCTCCGTTAGAAACTATTCAAAATCATAACATTTGCTCACTATTGTAACGTATTCGTTGGGGATTTGTAGAATGTAAATTCGAAAATGCCGTTGGAATTATCACAAAGCTTATTAAAAAGTACACACAGTTCTTACAAGTATACAAACAACAGAAGAATACAACAATAATAATAACAGAAGAATACAACAAACCGAACCCGTAGGGCAGAAAATCGTTATCACATAAATCGCGCAAAGTTCGTCATTATAAGATACTCGCTCCGAAAGTGCACTAGGTAACGCCTCGTTCGCAGTCAGAACACGATCGGTACATTTCCTGACTGACCGACCTTCATCAATTTGCAAATTAGACATGATCTCCTAGAAACATGCCGCCCACTGGTTCTGGAAAACGTTAAATTGTCAGCTTAATGGCTTCCAAGAATTCGCATGAAATACCAACAGAGGAAAGAAGGTTTTATTTCGTCTCACGGCGGCGTGAACAAAGTGATCAGCGTGAACAACAGATCGCTCAAATTCAAATGCTTATTATCCACCTGCAAAGGATTAGTATAGGCTTGCAGCATTATCAGTTCCGGATGGGCATTGCTGCGAGACGGTCGCAAATGCTCCTGCTCCTCTCAGAATTGCAGTTTTTTCGCGCTTTTTCTTCCCGAAAAGGCGATAAATTGCGAATATAGTTGTGTAGTGTCAGTGTACAGTGTTATTTCGTTCGATTCCGGCGCGAATCGCAGTTTTTTGGCTTGGGTGAGTCGATTTACTCTTTGCATGCTTTTCGCGCGCTTTGGCGCATTGCGCAACATTTAACGGTTTATTTTGTACATTAAGTACACCGGCGCGCGTCGCTGGTTTCGCACAGGGAACGGGCATCCAGTAATGGATGCCCAGGACCCAAAACCACCCCCTGGGCTTTCGAGTGCGCCCTGCAAGAGGGGCCACCTAGAGGCCAAGGACGGTTGGCAGGCTGCGGAACTCGGCGAGACGCGCAGGAAAAAGGTCCCGTCAGTTTCCATCGCCCGGCGCAGCAAATCTGCCGCCGGGCCACGTCCAGGCTGCCCGGCTGCTGCCGTTATCACGGCGGCACCTGAGGCGCCTGTCTCGGTAGGAAGGGCGGCGTCCGTGGTGGACCTCACCGCGGATGCCCCCGCTCGTAGGACTAACGTTATGGGGCCACCGGAAGGTCCCGTGACGCGTAGGCCCCCATCCAGCCGTGCGGCAAATAATGCCGCACACCTGGATATAGTTAGGAGCACGTTGCTCGGGTCGCACTCGGCTATTTGCCTGGCCGTGAGCGACGCGAGCGATATAGATATAGGTACCTTCGGGACGCCGTCGACCTCTGCATGGGCCTCACCTGTGCAGGGGAGCGACGGGTACGAAGATGGCTATCGTACGCCGCTGTCAGGTAGCATTCCAGAGTCTCTGGATAGTGCGCTTGACGGTGTCGTTCGCGCGTTTAATTATTCCCGCTCTGCTTCGCCTGCCTGTGGACAAATCGTCTACACGGCGGCCGGAACAGCGGCTGCTGGGGGCGGTCGCCCCACGACGACGGTGGCAAGCAGCGCGCAGGCCTCACCTGTGCCCATGCCACTGGCTTGCGACCTAACGGTGCGCAACGTCGGGGACGGTGGAGAAACTCTTAGTGGGGCGCATACAATTCCACATCTACCCCACGCTCCATACCAAACAGTTTGGCTTCATGCCGCAGCGCGGAACCGAGGACGCCCTCTGCAGCCTCTTAAACCATGTAACATCCGAAGTTGAATCAAAACGGATCGTGATCATGGTTTCTTTGGATATAGAGGGTGCCTTCGACAACGCATGGTGGCCAGCGTTAAAACATCAGCTCATCATCAGAAGGTGTCCAAAAAATCTGTTTGACATGGTGAACTCCTACCTACAAGACCGGAAAATCTTGGTCAACTATGCCAGAGCAGTTAGTGAGAGATCTACAACCAAGGGTTGCGTCCAAGGATCTATCGGAGGACCAACTTTTTGGAATATCATCCTAGACCCACTACTGCACAAACTTACTGGTATGGGAGTTCACTGTCAAGCATTTGCGGACGACGTGGTTCTCACCTTCTCCGACACTACGGTCCAGGCCATGGAACCTTTCATCAATTCGGCCCTGGACACGGTGACGGAATGGGGAAGTCAGAACAAGCTAAACTTCGCAGCTCACAAAACCAACGTGATGCTCTTAACGAAGAAGCTTAAGTATGACCAACCAAACCTAACCATGTCCGGGAACAGACTAAGTCTAGTCTCCGAGATGAAAATCCTTGGCCTAAACATCGACCGAAACCTCTCCTTTATACCGCATGTGGCGGCTGTTTGTAAAAAGTCTGCGGACATATACAAGCAGCTGGCGTGCGCGGCGAAGGTGACATGGGGCCTCAACGGAGAAATAGTGAGAACAATATACGTCGCGGTCATAGAGCCCATCGTAATGTACGCTGCAAGTGCGTGGTATCAGGCGACAAAGCTCCAAACGGTTCGTGACCGTCTGGAAGCACTCCAACGATGCTTCGCACAAAAAATCTGCAAAGCGTACAGGACGACATCGCTCACCTCGGTGACAGTCCTCTCGGGAACTTTACCCCTGGACCTCAAAATCCGGGAATCCGCACTACTCTACCAAGCCAAGAAAGGCAAATTAGCAGACTACCTACCACAAGAAGGTAAACTGGAGACCAGGGTGAGTCATCTCGACTTGCCTCACCCTGCCGAACTCACAAAAACTGAGTTCGAACTCCTGGAGAACCTTGACTCCGAAACCATAGAATCCCACAATCTCGCCGGTCCGTATATCTATACGGACGGCAGCAAAATAGAGGGCAAAGTAGGAGCGGCCCTCACCTGGTGGGATCAGGAAAAAGAGACAAGGAACTCCACCTTCAGTCTGCACCCCTTCTGCACTGTGTTCCAGTCGGAACTTTATGCTCTCCTCAGGGCGGTGAATATGGCGAAAAATAGCAGCGAGTTGGAAATCAACATAATGAGCGACTCAAGATCTTCGCTCGAGCTGCTATCTAACCCAAAACCATACCACCCCCTAGCGAAACTTATCCAAGAGGGCATAAAGGAGATCAATGCGGAAGGGAGGAGAGTGCGCTTATTCTGGATTAGAGCCCATACGGGAACAGCTGGAAACGAGCGAGCCGACGAACTGGCGAAGCAGGCAGCATTGGAGAACAAGGACGCCCCCGACTATGACGAGCTACCCATCTCCTACGTCAAGAAAAATATCAGAGAGGAGTCCGTCCGCCTATGGCAGGACAGATATGACTCCTCCAGTACTGGGTCAGTAACTAAAACCTTCTTCCCTAACGTGGCCACAGCGTACCGCGTGGTGAGGAAGGAAAAACTGACCCATTTTCAAGTACAGATCTTGACGGGACATGGAGCTATGGCGGAATATTTACATCGGTTTAAGCTGAAAAGCAGTCCCGAATGTGAATGTGACCCCAATGTCAACGAGTCGGTATGGCATCTGGTTCTCGAGTGCCCACGTTTCTCAGCAAAGAGGATGGACTGCGAATCCCAAATTGGTGAGCCACTCACCAAGGATTCGTTGCATACCATCCTAGCAAACACCGAGGCAAGACCACACCTACTGGCGTTCTTCGACCACCTAATGGCTATAGTCTTCGAAAGAAACAGCACATTACAAAAACAAGTCACAACAGAGAACACCAACTGTAACGAACCCCTCTTTGAGTCTATAGACTATGGAATGACATACTCAAGCCGAAGCATAGAGTGAGAAATAAAGAATTTATAAAGTGAAATTAATAAAATTTATTCATAGAATAAACCTTGTAATATTGGCCATAAATCGTAATCATCTAGTAGCAGGAACCCTCGTCGCAATACCGTTAACCCTATGTTCACAAGGTAGGTTATATAAGAGTGTCGATCAGAGGACAGGAAGACTATCAAAGGTTGATGTAAAATATATATATATATATATATAATATTGTAGTAGTATGTTGTAAGTGTAAAATGCTATGCATTTTTATGAATTATGATAAATGTATTACTCATGATATAAGCTCATCACCTGAGTACGCCCGTGCCTTTATTTTGCCAAAAGATATTTTAATGTAGATTCATAACAAATTATATAATTTTGTGTAAGGCACCCCTCCTAACCACCTCTCTGTTATGCCACCGCATTAGCTATCAGTAAAAGAGCTCATATCGAGATAAAAGAAGAACCTCCAATTTTTTAATTAATATTTATTGAATCAATTATAAACATTATCTAAAACTAGCGTCGGTTCACAACGTACTATTGCTGGCGAGAAGAGCCGACAAGAAACTCCCAGCAGTACGATCTATCCATTTAAAAGAAACCCGTTTGGAGTGCCTTGTGTGTAAAATGGGTTGGAAAAGCCAAAAGACTTAAGTGAACATTTCATCTTAAAGTCACCTTTCCAAAATATCAAATAATATCGTCAATATGAGGAACGTCACCTCAGAGACCTCCCCTGATGCAGTAATAAGAATATCACAGTAAATTAAAGATAAAGGTTAATTGAAGTTTAAATAGTGATACTCTCTACATCTCGTAAGATTCCCATCCCTAAATTATCAGAGTAAGAGTTTCAGAATGTCTCTCTATGAATTATAAGTAAATTTTAAGTTAAAGTTTGGCGAGAGACAACTTCACTCATATTATAGATTCCCTTGTCAAAGACAGGTTTCAGGTTTGCCGTGAAAGTAAAAATGAAATTGAAAGTTAAAGTAAATTAGCAAAACCTTACATCCATCTAATGACCCTAGCACCCAAGAGATGAGAGCATAGCACCGTAAAAGTAAGTTTTTTATTGAAATTCCCTTGTCAAAGACAGGTTTCAGGTTTGCCGTGAAAGTTAAAATGAAATTGAAAGTTAAAGTAAATTAGCAAAACCTTACATCCATCTAATGACCCTAGCACCCAAGAGATGAGAGCATAGCACCGTAAAAGTAAAGTTTAAGTTGAATTTAACGTAAAATGGTGATACTCTGCATCAAAGATGCCTTCCTTGGTAACAATACTCAAATGTAAGTATTTTTAATCATCCTTTCCAATTCAGTCAAGTCCACTTGGCCTAACTACATCTAAGACTCTCATGAAGTCACATATCGTGAAAGAAAATAAGTTTTGATACGATTGATCCTCCTGCAACACGGTAGCTCATCCCCCTAACCAGCTAGGGCGTCATCGAGGTGCCCACGCGCCTCCAGGCTGATCCGCGACTTAACCAGTTCCTAACCTTCAGTTACCAATTCAGTTAATCTTAATATGTGAAATCATTTTAGTCTCGTGAATACACATATTATAAAAAAAACAAACTAAATTTGCTTAAAAGCTGTACGCGCGATAATCCTGGATAATTGTCGAATAACCATCCTAGGGTAATTTGTCCCGGTAAGTAAGGAGGTCGTGAGTCTCCTTACCCAGAGTTACAAAGACCATAAACCCGGATCCTAGTCAAAACTAACATGGAAACGTTCAATATGTGCTTTCACCCATCTCGTCACTTCAGTTTGTAATAATATTTAAATGCCTATTTTATACACATTTGGTAACAGTAGAGCTGCTTGTTTAAGAAAATATAATTAATCAAAAGAAACCTTTAATAAAAATTTAAATTGTAATCAACAATTCCTTTGCACCAAACAAAGCCAAATGCCAAAGTAGACCCTCTCAACAAGAAAGTATTTAAAATATTAAAATTCAATAAAACTAAATAAGCTTTAAATTTTCTAAAGTCAATTAGCCTTCCCATATAGAATGCATGATTGTTGTATAGTGTAATGTAATAATGTAGTGTTATAAAACCATATATAAATATATACACATATAAAATAGACTAATTAATAAATTTTAAATCAAGACTCCGACTTCACAGCCATAGGTCAATAATAATCCCTTCGATATCAGAACCAATGAAAACTCATTACGCAGGCTGACTCCAAGCTCACTGAAACAGAAATAATCGGACAATAATAATCAACGCTCCAGCTCTAATCAGCAAACACAACAAGCAAGAGTCCATAATCAGGTCCAACAACGTGTGTGCAACAGCAAGACAAGAACTTCTATAAGTCTCCATTGACATATAATGAATCTCCCATAGCAAAGTAACTAATAATCATATTACTTGAAAGAATCATCAAAATCTCCCAATAGTTCCCGGCTATGAAGAAGTAATATTATTTAATTAAGTTTCCTAAGACAATATTATATTTAAGGATCCTTAAATGAAATTAGATTAATACATTTTTATCCGCAAGAGACTATGTATCATAACTCCTAAGTAACGTATTAGCACACTGAGGCTTTATAAATAACCCTTAATCATTTAGTTAACTATGAAACTAAAACAATGTACAAACAATTCTTATCTGTTAATAACGCACAAGTCAACTAAGACATACTTTAAATTAATTCACCCTTATATAGCTCGTTCTCCATACAATATATAAATTAAGGACAGTAATTAATCAAGTTCAAAAATATATAGGACAGTAAATAGTAAACGAACCTACCTATCTTTACATAAGATTATGTAAGATTTCATATTAAAGGCTTATGTATTTCTATAGCATTTATGCCTAGACAAATTATAGAAACGTTCCTATAATATTATAGTTTTGAAGAAACGGATCTAAGGAACCCTAATTCGTCTAAAGACTACCAGCTAAGTGTAACAAAATCAATGTTACTTATAATATGTACTACTAAGAATAGAAGTTATTTGTAACTACACATTACTAATCAGGCTTTTAAGATTAATTCAAATCGTATGCATACGAACAATTATTATTAAACTACTAATACATTACAAAAGACAAGAATGCGTGGTCACGTTAGAAGAACGTCTGAAAACATAACAAGCAAGATATCAGGTAAGTCTACATGGTTAGTAAAACTATTAATGTATCAAATAAAACATGAAAACTTAGCTTGGTTCTTTGGCGAAATTTATAACATTCGTTTCCGAAATTTACATTGATATTATGATTGATTTATTTTTAACAGCGATTAGTTTATCCATTTAATTCTCAATTAGATTTTCTCCATCTGAAAATATATAAAACACAAATTTTTCCGAGAATTCCTTTCATTGTCTTCTTCTGTCAAAAACCAATATTCAAGTCCTTTATTTTCTCTGTCAAATTTTTTGAACAAAGAAAAATTCGATTATATCATACAAAGAGATTAGCAGTAAATACATATATTACGCGAAATAAGGAAGGGAATACATTATATGGAGAACAGCCATTCCTTTATAAATAAATAAAAATTAATAGGTGAGAAAATAATAAATACATGATGATGCGTACCGTCACACCACCCCGAATTTAAATTGGTAGCTTGCGGATAAATTAAATTCTAACCTAAGGTACGATCATCAAATAATAAATTGATAACACCCTGTATATAGCCCTATAAGTTAATAACATCCTGCATATAACCTTAATCTAAATTAATAACATCCTGTATGTAACCATAGATTAAGTTAGTAACACCCTGTATATAACCTTAATCTAAATTAATAAAATCCTGTATATAACCTTAATCTAAGTATTAGCCATCCTTTGCACCTCACTACTATTATATCTCATCCCCAAAACAAACCAAAAAAAAATTTAAGTCATCCCTTCAAGCTTTAAATTTATAGACATAATTAATCACCCCATATAGCATGAAACCATAAATATGTAACAAACATAACCTACAATTCAAAAAAAACATAAAACCCCTTCATAAAGAAAGACTTCAATAGCTATTCTCCTTAAAAAATCTCAAATGTCCTTCTCCTCAACATACTCTACCTGAAAGCTAAATTGCCCTAACTATAATATCCACCAAGTTAACTGATTATTGCATAATTCCCAAATTCTCAAAAATCAAATCTTTATGGTCAATCCTAATTACTAGTCTAATAATCGCATGGCCCGAGGAAAGACACTTAAATACTCTATCTATCTTCTTAGGAATAGGAAATTTCTGTATAAACTCTATTTTTTCCTGATCAATTCTAATATCTGAAGTTGGTATACTATCTTAACTTCCTTACAAAGAATTTACACCCCTACTATTACATGTAAGACCAGCATCTTGCAATTTCTTTAATTAATATACTCAAATGTTCTAAATGCTCAGTCAAAGTACCACAAGTTAAAATTACTAAATCGACCAAGTAATTTACACAAAACTGCCTAACCACTGAGCCCAATATAATATCCATAGCCCGACTAAAACTTCCCACTGAAGTCTTTAAACCTTGTGGAAGCACATTATACATGTATGACTTTCCATTAAAAGTAAACCCAGTATATTTCCTACTTTCTTTAGAAATAGGTATCTGAAAATAAGCATTATTCAATTCAACCACGCTAATATATGACACCCCATGAAAAGCATTAAGTACATCAATCTGCATAGGTGGTGCTTCAGACTCTGCTACCATGAACTTATTTATCTCCCGCGCATCTAACAATACACGTAAAGACCCGTCGGGCTTGATTGCAAACGTTAACGGACTACTATATGGAGTGGAACCCCGCGAAATAATGCCCATTTCAACCATCTCTGCCAATTTCTCCTCCATCTTTTGACGATAAGCATAAGGTACAGGATATGACCTTCTTATAAATGGTGTACTATCTGACATCTTAATCTCATGCTCATAACAATTTTCACGACCCAAAACATTAGAAAATATACTAGGAAACCTACCCAAAACTTGTTTTAATTGACCTAAGTGTACGTCCGAAAGCTCTATCCCCGTTTTAATTTCCTTTAGCTTTTCTTGGAAGTCTGAATTATCAACATCTCGAGTAGTTATCTCTGATATTCCACTCTCAAGGATTATCTTCCTAAAAGGCAAAACTACATCATGTTCATTAATCTTTAAACATAACCCCATTTCAGGACCTTGTAATTTAATTGTGGCTTGAACCAGTGATAACCAATCAAAACCTAAAATCACAGATTGCAATAAATTTGGTACAATTAAAAAGCTAATATCAATAATGCTATCTCCCAATTGAACTGGTAACAATACCATTTGTTGAATCTTAGTACTCTTCTGACCTACTGGACCCCTTATTTGAATTGGCCTGATGGGCAATAAATCAATTTTACTGCATTCTTTCGATATTAACTCCCAAAAGGTGCTGGAAATACATGTAATGTCACTTCCCGTGTCTACCAAACAATTCACTTCCTTCCCAAAGATTTCAACAGTAATTATAGATTTCACTAGCTCAAATTTATCTGGTAAATAAGCATCTTCCTCCTCAAACAAGGAAGATACACACCCGCTTGTTATAACTGAATTAGAATTTATATCCTGCAAATGTAATTTTAAAATATTAGTAAATGTTCCGTCCAAAGCTTCATTAATATAACCTAGCCCTGACTTATCTAATGAGGACTGACCCTTAGCTATAATAGGTGTAAGTATACCAGCATTACAATTGCCTAAAGACTGACCAGGTTTCCACCCATTCGACATCATAATTCTTAACCCTATTAACAACTTATCAGTCCCTCCTATAGTTGATGGGTCGGGCGCACTCCCACCAACATCACTTAGTTTAAATTATAGTCATAATCTTCATGAGGTATAGTTAAATCTTCTATGATATTAACATTAGCACTGCCCACTGGAGGTACTTGAACTGGCTTCAAAGCTTGTTTCTTGAATTGCCAACTGGTCTTCGCCTTGTTATTACTGTTATTATTTTGTTCATGTGATGATGAAGGTATCCGCAGTGTAGAATTCAGCACTTCACCCCTGTTAACATTGTCTAGCTTCCTTAGGAATTCCGACGCTTCAATAATAGTCTTGTTCTGACTCGTGGTCCATGCATATTGTACATCTTTAGGGAAATGATGTATGATATCATTTATGAGTTGTGTCTCTTGGATCGGGTAGGTGAGCATCTTCGCTTGTCCACATAAAGTAATAAAATAATTCAGCATACTAGTTCCAGATCGATTCCATGTGCCATGCACTATTTTCTTACGCAGTTCTCCTTGCTCAGCTTCACCCCAGTATGTTTCTAGGAAATCTCGTTTAAAATCCTCAAAATTGGTCCAGCGTTCTCGGTATACACGAGCCCAACTCCTGGAACCACCATCCAAACATTCTATAATGAGATCAATCTCATTGTTAAATCCCGCTGGCATTCTCTTCAAATAAGCACATAAATCTTCTATGAAGGTAACTGGATGTTGTTTTTGTGATGGAAATTTCGGCTTCTCCAAATTATTAATTGGCATAGTAGGATAATACGCCATCGGCATATGTCTTTCAATAGTATCTGTTTGTGAACAGCATGTCTTCATAATATTTGATTGTGTAATGTTGGTCTCAACTGGTCTAGATCCCGTTGATCCGCCAGCCACTGATTCAAAATTCTCCACAACTCCCCGAGAGTTGACTCTCCCAGAAGCTAATGTCATATCACTATCCATTTGATCTAATCTCAAGGCCACAGGCCTCTGCGAACCGGCCTCCCCATTATTTGAAGTAAAACTATTTTCTAATTGGTTAATCCTTGTAATCATAGGGTTCAATGTCTGATCCAACATCCTCTTCATAATCCTCAAAAATCTCGGGTTTCCTCCTTGAGTAGTAGTCATAGGCCTGGTACTCTCCGCACCCCTCGCAGCACTCCTCTTTTCTCTTCTTGTAGCCATTCCAGGTTTCTGAACTTCCTTTGGCATTTTTCTTCACTTAATAAATTTCTTCAAATTATTCAATATTTATTCTCCAAATATAATGGCAGCAAGATATTAATAACTCTTCAGCATCAAATGATATGCACTAATCTTCAATTAATATTAATAGAATAGCTCCTTTGCTGATATGAGAGCGCTTCTGCTCTTTGCTTTTGTAGCAATTATATAATACCTCTTGATTTATTATAACTAGCAGTGAACTAGCACTGTTACATCTCTTGGTTCATCCTGACAGATTAGAATTCCATTCTTCAATTACTTCATTCAAATATTTACACAGCGCTAGCAAGCTATAAGTAATCATAAACTATATAAATTATGTATATAACATAATTTAAATTATTAAATTTTATTCCTAAGTTCGTGCCTCATAACAACATCTGACTTCACCATAGTAAATAATTATTAACCTAACTCCCATCTATAACAGAAGGCTGACTAACAATCAATTAACTTCCTCAACTCTATTATGAAAATTAAATTAATAAAGTCCTCAATAAAGATTCAAAAAATATTTCATTTAATTGAAAATATGCACCCCATAAAATTAAATATGTCTCGCTATATAAATAATCAACAAAACCAAGAATATCAGCAAAGTCGTTGTGACGCCCCCATCGGTAAAGTGTTGAACTAATTCGAATGTGAAAAATAAAATTTTCCAAGTCACTTGCAACACCCGTAGTGGCAAGAGGATAAATTAATTGCAACGCTAGAGTTGAAATTCAAAGTCACTGCAGCGCCTATAGTGACAAGGTGACGAACTAATTTGAACGCAAGTACAAAAAAAAATCAACATCACCATGGCGCCCCCTAACGGCAAAATGTCGAATCAATGTGAACGCAAGTATTAAAATTTCAAAATCACCATGGCGCCCTCTAACGGCAAGATGACGAATTAATACAAAATTTTAATTTCCAAAACCACCGCAGCGCTCCCTAACGGCAAGATGACGAACTAATTCGGAATTCACTGCAGCGCTCCCTGACGGCAAGAAATTGAACTAATTTGGACAAAATATTTTAAACTGGACCGTCCCTGTGGCGCCCCCTAACGGTAGACTGACAAACTAAATTTGACACATAATTGAAATTCGTAATGCCACAGTGGCGCCCCCCAACGGTAAACCTGTGGACTAATCTGAACATGAAAATTAAAATTTTCCTTCACAATCTCAAAATCATTTACCTATAAAATCAGACTGTTAATTATTACACCAACCACCGATCACCCCCTGTCATCTCTGAAATAAACAACAGCCCTTCTATAACCTTTGAAACCTTGCTCCGCCTCACAAGCAACAAATTGTGTATCTTTCAGATACACAAGAATAAAATAACTCAGTCTGACAGCAGAACTTGTTCACCATCATCAAACCAGACACCTTGGATGCAACCCCCAATTGCTCCCTTCGAACCTAAACGAAATGTACTAAATAAGACACATCATGCTGGAATCTTGGGAACACGCAGCGAATCGTAACGTTCCAGGATTCGATTCTACTGTCCTAGAACCACTCTACATCACGCCCAGAAGACCAGGTCCTGAAATCCTGGTCACGGCACCAAATTGTAACGAACCCCTCTTTGAGTCTATAGACTATGGAATGACATACTCAAGCCGAAGCATAGAGTGAGAAATAAAGAATTTATAAAGTGAAATTAATAAAATTTATTCATAGAATAAACCTTGTAATATTGGCCATAAATCGTAATCATCTAGTAGCAGGAACCCTCGTCGCAATACCGTTAACCCTATGTTCACAAGGTAGGTTATATAAGAGTGTCGATCAGAGGACAGGAAGACTATCAAAGGTTGATGTAAAATATATATATATATATATAATATTGTAGTAGTATGTTGTAAGTGTAAAATGCTATGCATTTTTATGAATTATGATAAATGTATTACTCATGATATAAGCTCATCACCTGAGTACGCCCGTGCCTTTATTTTGCCAAAAGATATTTTAATGTAGATTCATAACAAATTATATAATTTTGTGTAAGGCACCCCTCCTAACCACCTCTCTGTTATGCCACCGCATTAGCTATCAGTAAAAGAGCTCATATCGAGATAAAAGAAGAACCTCCAATTTTTTAATTAATATTTATTGAATCAATTATAAACATTATCTAAAACTAGCGTCGGTTCACAACGTACTATTGCTGGCGAGAAGAGCCGACAAGAAACTCCCAGCAGTACGATCTATCCATTTAAAAGAAACCCGTTTGGAGTGCCTTGTGTGTAAAATGGGTTGGAAAAGCCAAAAGACTTAAGTGAACATTTCATCTTAAAGTCACCTTTCCAAAATATCAAATAATATCGTCAATATGAGGAACGTCACCTCAGAGACCTCCCCTGATGCAGTAATAAGAATATCACAGTAAATTAAAGATAAAGGTTAATTGAAGTTTAAATAGTGATACTCTCTACATCTCGTAAGATTCCCATCCCTAAATTATCAGAGTAAGAGTTTCAGAATGTCTCTCTATGAATTATAAGTAAATTTTAAGTTAAAGTTTGGCGAGAGACAACTTCACTCATATTATAGATTCCCTTGTCAAAGACAGGTTTCAGGTTTGCCGTGAAAGTAAAAATGAAATTGAAAGTTAAAGTAAATTAGCAAAACCTTACATCCATCTAATGACCCTAGCACCCAAGAGATGAGAGCATAGCACCGTAAAAGTAAGTTTTTTATTGAAATTCCCTTGTCAAAGACAGGTTTCAGGTTTGCCGTGAAAGTTAAAATGAAATTGAAAGTTAAAGTAAATTAGCAAAACCTTACATCCATCTAATGACCCTAGCACCCAAGAGATGAGAGCATAGCACCGTAAAAGTAAAGTTTAAGTTGAATTTAACGTAAAATGGTGATACTCTGCATCAAAGATGCCTTCCTTGGTAACAATACTCAAATGTAAGTATTTTTAATCATCCTTTCCAATTCAGTCAAGTCCACTTGGCCTAACTACATCTAAGACTCTCATGAAGTCACATATCGTGAAAGAAAATAAGTTTTGATACGATTGATCCTCCTGCAACACGGTAGCTCATCCCCCTAACCAGCTAGGGCGTCATCGAGGTGCCCACGCGCCTCCAGGCTGATCCGCGACTTAACCAGCTCCTAACCTTCAGTTACCAATTCAGTTAATCTTAATATGTGAAATCATTTTAGTCTCGTGAATACACATATTATAAAAAAACAAACTAAATTTGCTTAAAAGCTGTACGCGCGATAATCCTGGATAATTGTCGAATAACCATCCTAGGGTAATTTGTCCCGGTAAGTAAGGAGGTCGTGAGTCTCCTTACCCAGAGTTACAAAGACCATAAACCCGGATCCTAGTCAAAACTAACATGGAAACGTTCAATATGTGCTTTCACCCATCTCGTCACTTCAGTTTGTAATAATATTTAAATGCCTATTTTATACACATTTGGTAACAGTAGAGCTGCTTGTTTAAGAAAATATAATTAATCAAAAGAAACCTTTAATAAAAATTTAAATTGTAATCAACAATTCCTTTGCACCAAACAAAGCCAAATGCCAAAGTAGACCCTCTCAACAAGAAAGTATTTAAAATATTAAAATTCAATAAAACTAAATAAGCTTTAAATTTTCTAAAGTCAATTAGCCTTCCCATATAGAATGCATGATTGTTGTATAGTGTAATGTAATAATGTAGTGTTATAAAACCATATATAAATATATACACATATAAAATAGACTAATTAATAAATTTTAAATCAAGACTCCGACTTCACAGCCATAGGTCAATAATAATCCCTTCGATATCAGAACCAATGAAAACTCATTACGCAGGCTGACTCCAAGCTCACTGAAACAGAAATAATCGGACAATAATAATCAACGCTCCAGCTCTAATCAGCAAACACAACAAGCAAGAGTCCATAATCAGGTCCAACAACGTGTGTGCAACAGCAAGACAAGAACTTCTATAAGTCTCCATTGACATATAATGAATCTCCCATAGCAAAGTAACTAATAATCATATTACTTGAAAGAATCATCAAAATCTCCCAATAGTTCCCGGCTATGAAGAAGTAATATTATTTAATTAAGTTTCCTAAGACAATATTATATTTAAGGATCCTTAAATGAAATTAGATTAATACATTTTTATCCGCAAGAGACTATGTATCATAACTCCTAAGTAACGTATTAGCACACTGAGGCTTTATAAATAACCCTTAATCATTTAGTTAACTATGAAACTAAAACAATGTACAAACAATTCTTATCTGTTAATAACGCACAAGTCAACTAAGACATACTTTAAATTAATTCACCCTTATATAGCTCGTTCTCCATACAATATATAAATTAAGGACAGTAATTAATCAAGTTCAAAAATATATAGGACAGTAAATAGTAAACGAACCTACCTATCTTTACATAAGATTATGTAAGATTTCATATTAAAGGCTTATGTATTTCTATAGCATTTATGCCTAGACAAATTATAGAAACGTTCCTATAATATTATAGTTTTGAAGAAACGGATCTAAGGAACCCTAATTCGTCTAAAGACTACCAGCTAAGTGTAACAAAATCAATGTTACTTATAATATGTACTACTAAGAATAGAAGTTATTTGTAACTACACATTACTAATCAGGCTTTTAAGATTAATTCAAATCGTATGCATACGAACAATTATTATTAAACTACTAATACATTACAAAAGACAAGAATGCGTGGTCACGTTAGAAGAACGTCTGAAAACATAACAAGCAAGATATCAGGTAAGTCTACATGGTTAGTAAAACTATTAATGTATCAAATAAAACATGAAAACTTAGCTTGGTTCTTTGGCGAAATTTATAACATTCGTTTCCGAAATTTACATTGATATTATGATTGATTTATTTTTAACAGCGATTAGTTTATCCATTTAATTCTCAATTAGATTTTCTCCATCTGAAAATATATAAAACACAAATTTTTCCGAGAATTCCTTTCATTGTCTTCTTCTGTCAAAAACCAATATTCAAGTCCTTTATTTTCTCTGTCAAATTTTTTGAACAAAGAAAAATTCGATTATATCATACAAAGAGATTAGCAGTAAATACATATATTACGCGAAATAAGGAAGGGAATACATTATATGGAGAACAGCCATTCCTTTATAAATAAATAAAAATTAATAGGTGAGAAAATAATAAATACATGATGATGCGTACCGTCACACAACACACAACAAGACCCCCCTCAGTCACAATCATCTACCCCACCACCCACACCGACGTTGCGCAGAATCAATCTGCAATACCACGGTGAGGAAGGAACTCCGGGCATACGACTGAGAGGGGTAACCATGTTTATGGACTCCAATAAAGAAAAGATAGGCATTGCCTTCTGCGAAGCCCATGGCCATAAAAATATAACCATCTCACCGGGACTGGCAAGCCTCATAAAGGGCAGCACTACAAGGAACATCATGCGCCGCCGCGACTACGATTCGCTAGCGCAGGTGCAAATAGCTGGCATAGATTGTCGAATGGTAAGAGAGAGGGGGAAGGAGATCCTGCTATTCGACAAAGGCAACAACATCAGCCAATTTCTAAAAGCCAGACAAGTGCTGACCGAACTGTGGGGAGCTAGTACCGGTAGCCTGCACACTCCTAGGAGAATCAGCTTGGATACCATGGTGGTCGGTTACGAAAGAGGACAGGTTAGTGACTACTGGGGAGCCGTACTGGCTTCCGAGTATCACGAGGTAGTGGTGTACGAAAACAGGGGCGAAAACCTCAGTTTTCTTAAACCATACCAGCCTGGCTCTGACGTACTCAACCCAATCGACCACAGAGGCCGTCAACTACCAAAAGAGGACGGCCTAAGTGGATCCGAGCGTCTCCAAAAGGAACTCGAGGCAGGATGGCAAGAAGCTAAGCAGAAGCCTTTAAAGCCTATCTCAAACATCACAACCTTAGTCTTCACAGAGCTGGCCACCAGGTCAGCCCTAAATGAGCCAACAACATCGGCCATAAGCACATCATTATTAAAAAATATAACGGTAGGAGATCCTCTCCTATCGAAAATATTAACTAAGCAACAAACTTTAACCCCACCCGTGAGGGAACCACCAGAGGTAAGACTAAAAGCCGACATGGGGGTAGTGGAACCTCCAATCTTACTCACTCCAATGAAACCAAGTGACCATTGGGCAAATGCCTTCATCGAGTTCTTAGCAGTCTGCAGAGCTAACATCGTACTCAACAAAAGGGTGGGCCAGTCCATCTTGGACACCTACAAGTTGGGAATCGACAGACTGCTTAAAACCAAACTCGAGACCGCTGAGGCAGCCGTGTACGACAACGCCACCTCCACCGTGTTAGCGGGGGAGATGTCGGGGGAATACATGGCAGCCTACAACGCCACAGGCGGTCTGGTCATCTTGGACGAGGAGGAGAGGAAGAAAGGAGAGGAAGGGAAACTACGTTTCCTAACTCCCCCAGAGGATCCAGTGGTAGTGGTGATGAAGTCCACAAGGATAATGCTAGACGACAGAATCCTGGAAAAAGCCAAAACTTTGACCGAGGAATCTGCCGGAGGCAAACCCTTCGACGAATGGACCGTCCCCGATATCACCTGGATCAACGGCGTCCCGGGCTGCGGAAAAACAACAACGATGCTCCGTGACTTCAACACCAACGAAGACATGGTCATCACAGCCACAAAAAAATCCGCAGAAGAACTACGGGAAAATCTCCAATCCATCTTAGGCGATGATGCCAAGGCCAGAGTGCGGACTATGGCCTCATTCATAGTCAACGGGCTTACATCCACCTTTAGCCCGAAACGTCTCATCGTAGACGAGGCACTAATGAGCCACTTTGGTTCAGTGGTCATGGCAACTCGCTTAGCCGGAGCTACTTACCTCACCCTCATGGGAGACATTAACCAAATGCCTTTTATAGATAGGAACGACTTGTTCCCTATGCTGTATCACCGCCCTACTCCATCGGCGAAGATCACCCGGGAACAGCTTTGTACACACAGAAACCCACAGGATGTAGCGTATGCCATGAGTGACGTCTACTCTGGCATATACTCATCCCACAAAAAGTCCCGCTCCCTAGAGCTGAAGCCGTATTCGCAGGACAGCATACCCACAGACCTTGCCAATACTCTCTATCTGACGCATACGCAGTCAGAGAAAGAGAACCTAATAAAACTAGGTTGTGGCAAGGGCGAAAGGTCTGCAGTCCAAACGATACACGAAGCCCAGGGATTAACATTCGAGACTGTGGTTATTGTGAGGTCCAAAACCAGAAAAATGGACCTGTACAAAAGCATTCCACATGCGGTTGTGGCAATCTCGCGGCACACGGACAAATGCATTTACTATACGTCCGTATGCGAGGAGGACGCCACTGCTACCTTCGTCCTCAAAGCGCAGAAGGCCACCACCGCGGAGATTAGGGATTATATCCTCAAAATGGCGATCCGCATAGGGGACAAGACGGTCGTCAATAATCTATTGGAGGCACAACAACAGCTACCATAATCTCTTAAATAAATTCAAATCCTATCCCAAATTTCAATTCTCTCCAAAACACACACAGAAATCCTTAAATAATTACACACAACTCACTCAACACATACACCACAATAACAAAACACACAACGCAAAACAAACACATAACTTACAAAACAACAAAACAAGTCACAAAGCAACCCACAAAACGACACTTATTACACAATGAACATACAGCACACAAACACCACCACCACAAAATGCCCAATCACAAATTACCACCCGGACACAATAACAAAAAACAACAAAAATGTATTAGAATAAGCTATTTTTTAAGAACCATTGTAATAGTATATTTTAAGTATTAAAAAAAAAAAAAAAAAAAAAAAAAAAAAAAAAAACATATAAACCCAAAAAAGCAAAAAAATATAATATTACCTAACAAAAATAGCAAAACATTAACAATAGTATTAAGAAAATAACACTTAGTACTCCACACACACCAAACACCACACGCACTTTATAACAGTAACACTACACAAGTTAGAATAAGTTTAATTAAGTTCAATACATTTATAAAAAGTCAACATAATTATAAATAAAGATGTTAAAATTTTTCACAACATATTATACCTAGAAGTCAAGAAATTGACAACAAGGCACCATCTGTAAAAGTGTCAATTTTTAAACACTACAATAAAATATTGTTATCTGCGCAAATAAAATTACAAATCAATATTATTAATTAAAACTTAACTTAAAAAAGGTACGGAACATCAGAGTCCGTAGACCGTCTTTTATTTAAAAAAAAAAAAAAAAAAAAAAAAAAAAAACGTCGGGGACGGCCGTTCCACGACCCCGGTTGTCGCGCGAGCTTCACTTGCGCTATCGACCGGGCTCGTAGATAGGGAATTTGTAGGCGCGACAGCGGCGACCCCTTCGTCTTCCTTCCCTACTGGGATGGGAGTCGCTGTCGCGGCGTCGGCGCCTGCGTGTGTAGCGGCTGCGGCGGTGGCGGCGACGGCGGCGGCGTCCACGTCCACGTCTTCATCTTCGGCGGCGGCAACAACTTCGTACGCGTCCGCAGGTTCGTCGTCTTCTGCGGCGGGCTCGGCGACGCGGGCGACGTCTTCGGGGACATTTGTGCCCCCTGTCTCGTGTGCTCCGGTATTTGCGGCCGGATCGAGGTCGCGGTTCTGGGACCGTTCCCAGAGCAGCGGCGCCGATTCGGCCCCTACGTCGGGTGCGTCCACCCCAGCGCGCGCGCGCTCGCCTTTGCGCCCCACGTGGGGCGCAACCGAATCGGCCGCGTCGGCCGCGTCGGTCCTCGCGGGTGCGGAGGCCTTCCTCCGCACAGAGGGGGGGGGAAAAGGGGCGCAAGGCGCGCAAGGCAACCAACGCCAAATTGGTCGCGGCTAGCCAGTGCGCCGCCCTCGTAGGGGACATCACTGCCCTCGGCCCCGGGGAGCTGCGCCTCGCGGCGAGCGCCCAGGTGGCCGAAATCCTCCAGGTCGCCCAGACGTCGGGCAACCTGAAGGGGGGCTACGTGCGTCGGCTGAAGGATGCCGCGAACAGAGTGTCGGACATTGTCGACACCCTGGTCACGCGGAATCCGGATGCCGAAGCATGGAAGCTCGGCAACGAGAATGCGCGTCTGCGCATGGAAGTAAGCTCTTTGCGGGAGGAAAATCTCTCCTACCGCAAGGAGTTTGAAGATATGCGCAAGGCCCTTAAGGTCTCTGCTCCGGCCGTGGAGCCGGCGCCTGCCGTCGTGGCGGCGCCGCCCCCCGTGCCCATCAAGCGGAAGGCACGGGCGGTCGCGGTGGAGGCGGCGGCGATTTCGGAATCGCCCGCCGCGCCCGTCGCGACTAAAAAATCGCGTCCGACCCCCGCCAGCGGGGCGGAACCGGCCGCGGCGCCCGCCGAAGTTGGACGCGGCGGCGTTGAGTACGATGCGCTCGTGCGCATCGTGCTCGATGCCGTTGCGCCACTCACAGACGCGAGGTTCGCCGCCATCGAGGACAGGCTGAACCCCGCGCCGACCCTCCGTCCACCGCTTGCGGCCGACCGAGGTAAGGCGCCGGCGCCCAGACCGACTCCTCGCACATACGTTCCGGAGGCCACCGGAAGGCCTAAACCGGCCACGGCTGCCGCTGCAGTCCGTCGGGGTCTGGGGGAAGCAAGTACCCCGGTCCCGATGGAAGTGGTGGCGGCCCCGGCCGCCGGGGTGGCAGACTCCCCACTGCCACCGACCCCCCCCCCGCGAGGAAAAAGCACAGGGGGGGCGTGAAGCGGACGCTCCGGAAGCGGAGAAAGGCGGCCCGCACCGCCGCCGCTGCCTCGGCGACCTTCGCTTCGGCGCCCGCCCCAGTGGTTTCGGCCTCTGGGCGACAGATGGCCCCCGCGTCTGGGCCGTCGGCGGCGCCCGTCCCGCGCGCCCGCCGCGTCGCCTCGAATGTGGCGTCGCGTGTGGTGTCGCGCCACCGCCGGCGCCCGTGGCCCCCGCCCCCACCCCCGTTCCCGAGGGGGGGGCGTGGTCCACGGTCGTAGGACGGAAAAAGGGTAAGGGGGCGAGGGCCAACGGGCCCCCTCCCTCCCCCCAGGCGCAAGCTGCTGCCCCACCGACGGGGTGGAGGCAGCAACCGCGGAAGCAGGCCGCGAGGCCTGCCGTCGTTCTCCGCGAACCGAAGTCGGCCGCAGTCATTATTAGACTGCTGCCGGCAGCGGCCGCGAAGGGTGTCGGCTATCGCGAGGTCTTCGCAAAGGC
The DNA here is from genome assembly GCA_949752895.1 of Dendrolimus pini. NCBI lineage: Eukaryota > Metazoa > Arthropoda > Insecta > Lepidoptera > Lasiocampidae > Dendrolimus > Dendrolimus pini. Next base: position 21,003,641 of record OX457137.1, on the reverse strand, counting down.
CTCGACGGTGGTCGACATCACCGCCATGGGCCTCCGCGAGGGGCTGAAAGTGGTGCGGACCGCCAGGGACGCGCGTCTCCTCGAGTTCCAGCCGGGACCCGAGAGCGCGGCCAAGGCGGACCGCGTCACCGAAGCCCTGCGCGGGGCCCTAGAAGGGATGGCTGAGGTCGTCCGCCCCGTAAAGCGTGGGGAGCTTTACGTCTCAGGGCTGGACGACTCAGTCACGGTCGATGGGCTTCGGGACGCGATCGCGCGCGCAGGCAATTGCCGGCGCGACGACGTGCTCACGAAGCACATCGGTGCAGGACCGGGCGGATTGGGCGCATCATACGTGTTGTGCCCCATCGCTGCTGCCAAAACCATCGTCGGGCTGGGCCACCTTCTGGTTGGCTTCACCTCGGCGAAGGTCGAGGCACTGGAAGCCAGACCGATACGTTGCTACAGATGTTTCAACGTCGGTCATGGCACCCAAACCTGTCCGGACACGTGCCCGGATCGGACCAACTTGTGCCTCCGCTGCGGTAAAAGCGGACACAAGATGCCGGACTGCACGGCACGGAAACCCCACTGCGCGGCGTGCGCGGCGGGGGGGCTGAACGCGGCCCACCACACGTTAGCGAGGTTCTGCCAACCTCCCTACGTGAGGGGCCAATTCGTCCACTCGCGGGCGAGACCACGTACCGGCAAACCGGGAGTACAGACAATGGACACCTCCAATGCCTAGTACGCCCGTAACAACGTTCTTCCAAGCTAACGTAAACCACTCCCCCACCGCTCAGGACTTGTGCCTGCAGGCGATGGCGGAGTGGCAAGCGAATTTAGCCGTAATAAGTGAACCTTATTACGTCCCTCCTTCTGGGAACTGGGTGGGCGATCTCGATGACATGGTAGCGGTGGTGGCCAGAGCCGGGTCCGGCACACCGCTTACATGTCTCGAAAGAGGAAAGGGCTATTCTGTGGCGGAGAGCGGGAGTATCGTCGTCATAGGCGTTTACTTTTCGCGCAACCGCCCCCTGGCGGAGTTCGAGCTTCACTTGGACGCCGTCGGGGCTGCCGTACGCAGACTGTCGCCCAAAACGATCTTCGTGATGGGCGACTTTAATGCAAAGCACCTCTCCTGGGGAAACGTACTCACGGACTCTAGGGGTCGGGCGGTCGAGGATTGGGCTCTTCAAGCCGGCCTGACCATACTGAACCAGGGGTCGGTCCAGACCTGCGTGCGCGCGCGGGGTGGATCGGTCATCGACCTGTCATTCGCCACTCATGCGGCCGCCCGCAGAGTGACCGGATGGAGGGTGCTGGAGGAGGTGGAGTCGCTCTCTGATCATCGGTACATCAGATTTGAGCTCACGACCCCCTCCTCTGGTCCGAGCCCTGTTCACCGTCGCCCCCCTCTCCTCCCGCGTTGGGCCCTTACCAAGCTCGATCCGGAGCAGGCCGAGGAGCGGGCACTCTCGGAAAGCTGGGCCTACCCAGCCGACTTCGCGAATCTGGATACGCAGGCAGAGCACATGCGCAAGACCCTGACGAGGGTTTGCGACGCTGCGATGCCACGCGTCTCCAAGCGGCAGCCTCCGTGCAAGCAATCGGTCCACTGGTGGACCGAGGAGCTGGGCGAGATGCGAAAGGCAGTTCGCATCATCAGTCACAGGCTCAAACGCTGCAGGGCGCGCCGTCCTCCGGACTTCGTCGCGGAAAATGGACTCGTGGGCGAGTTTAGAGAGGCCAGAAAGGCCCTTTCGATTGCAATATTGCGATCGAAAGCCCGTGCCCGGGCCGAGCTCCTCGAGACGCTCGATCGGGACCCTTGGGGGCGCCCGTACCGTGGGGCCCGCAACAAGTTGCGGCCTTGCACATCCACGGTCACGGAAACGCTCGAACCCGAGGTGCTCCGGTCGGTCATCGATGGGCTCTTCCCGGAACCGGGGATCTTCACTCCCCCCAGTATGGGTCCACCCATTCCCGACACCCCCACGGACGAGGAGCCTCACTCCATCTCCGAGGGGGAGCTAGACGTCGCCCTGGACCGGCTCCGGGGCAGGAAGACGGCACCGGGACCCGACGGGGTTCCAGGTCGACTCCTCTTCCTGGCTGCAAAACACCTACGCAGCCAGCTGCGGGACCTCTTCGAAGCCTGTATTCGCGCAGGTAGGTTCCCGTCGCAATGGAAAGAGGGGCGTTTGTGCCTAATTCCCAAGGGAGGTCGGCCTCCCAACGATCCGTCCGCCTACAGGCCCATAGTGCTGCTGAACGAGGTCGCCAAGGTCCTCGAGAAGATCTTGGCGGAGCGGCTTGTGAAGCATCTAGACACTGTGGAGCCGGGGCTATCAGATACGCAGTTCGGGTTTCGGCGGAGGCGCTCCACGATGGACGCCTTCGAGACGCTGCGAACGTTGACGGACGAAGCCGTCCAAGCGAAGGACGTCGTTCTTGCAGTGTCGCTAGACATAGCGAATGCCTTTAACAGCCTCCCTCATGAGACGATCAGGGAGGGGCTCCGCGCGCACGGAGTCCCCCCGTACCTCACGAGGCTGTTGGGCGAGTACCTGCGAGATCGGCACATCCTTTGGGAGGGCGGTGAGTCCGCCAACCACGTGTTAGGTCGGCGACGTGTCGCGTGCGGCGTTCCACAGGGATCGGTCCTCGGGCCTATCCTTTGGAACGTAGGCTATGACTGGATCCTTCGGGTGACGGTCCGGCCCGGAGTAGGGCTGATCTGCTTTGCGGACGACACCCTACTCACGGCACGCGCCGCGTCTTTTGCGGAATCCGTGGACGTTGCCAACGACGGGTTGGCGATCGTCGTAGATCGAATAGCTAGGCTGGGCTTGAGGGTCTCCCCCGCGAAAACGGAGGCCGTCATGTTCCATAGGAAATTCCGGAATCCTCCCCCGGACTTGTCCGTTACAGTTCAGGGGGTGGCGATCAGAGTAGGGCCCACGATGAAATATCTTGGGCTAGTTCTGGACGGGAAATGGCTGTTCAAAGCGCACTTTGAGCAGCTAGTTCCCAAACTTCTGAATTCCGCGGGCGCACTCTCCAGGCTTCTTCCTAACGTGGGGGGGCCGGGGGGTGCGACGCGGAAGCTTTATTCCGGCATCCTGAGGAGTATGGCGCTCTACGGTGCGCCCGTCTGGTTCGATTCGCTTCACCGCCACAACCGAACCCTGCTGCACCGCGCGCAGCGGGTTCTGGCCGTGAGGACCATACGGGGGTACCGCACAGTGTCGTGGTCGGCGGCGACTCTCTTGGCAGGCGAGCTGCCCTGGCCTCTCCAGGCAGACGTCCTGTCCAGAGTTCGTCGCGCCCAGCAGGATGCCCTAGCTAGAGGACTGACCTTCTGTCAAGTCGAATTAGAGACGGTCAGGAAGCGGGAAACCGCCTCCTGCCTCGTCGCCTGGTCTCGTGACCTCGAACACCCTGTGGCCGGCGGCTATACGGTGGATGCAATCAGGCCGCAGCTGGAGAGATGGGTGACCCGCACCAGCGGAACCCTGACCTTCAGGACGACTCAGATACTGACCGGACACGGTTGTTTCGACCAGTATCTGTTTCGCATTGTGGGCTGCTTGCCTTCCCCGGACTGCCGCCAATGCGGCGCACCCGATACGGCGTTACACACGCTTGTTGAGTGCGCTGCATGGACGCCTCAGCGTTTCGAGCTCGAGACACACGTAGGAGCCGTCCGATCGCTTGGCGACTTGGTAACGGCCATGTTGCACAGCGACGACCGCTGGGAGTCTGCGGTCTCTTTCTGTGAGGCGGTAATGTCTCTAAAAGAGGCCGCAGAAAGGGATAGGGAGCGAAGTCCTGCAGCGCGTGCTAATGTCTCCACCCGAGGTTGCTCGCCCGTGCGGCATCGCTCTGAGTCTTCCACACTCCTCAGTGTCAAGCCATCGCGGACGAAGCGCAAACAAAGCATACTATTGCTAGCGTTATCGCCCCCGATGGATGCGCGCCGTTTCCTAGTGACGGCCCTGAGAGTGCGTAAATCGGTCAGCATTTTTCCTCGCCTCAAAAAAAAAAAAAAAAAAAAAAAAAAAGGCTTGCAGCATTATATTATTGAAGTAAAACAGACACAACTATCTGGTGGTATTTACTGGTGTATCGACTTTAATTTAAACTCTTTGCATTCTCACTGTGTACTCACATTATTCTAGACTGAGCACACCCAGACACGTAGTAGTGGTTGACAGAGCGAAGGTAAGATAATTCTTATCTGGGACGACACGTTCCTCGCTAATTCCCGCAAGCCTCTTGATCCGGATAAATTGGAGACAGCCAAGACGCCTACGTCACGCACAGATGCGAACGATTGCGTGCGGTTTATTGCCATTCATTCTTTGTAGGCGCAAACATTTATAATGACATTGATTATGAAGTAAGATAACATACAAACATACCCAGATATTATCACGCCTGTGATTCCTATGGGGTAGGCAGATATCTCTATTTGTTACTAATTTGGTTTATATCTTTTGCTTCTTGTACTTTCATTAATCTCTTCATACATGTGTGCAAAATGTAATAAAAGTATTTAGTGCAGAAACATTAAATTATCGATCCGTTCATCTATACTTATTTAGAGGAATAAATGGTAAACCTGCCTTATTTATATACAGCGGATTGACGGAATTAACGCGTTATTAATCTAGGTAAGCAGATTCTAACAAATAGCAGTTGTCACTTACATTTTGATATTTAAGCCTGACCATTCAATTTTATTTGTATATTCTTATATATTATATAATCTTAGATACATACATAAATGAGGTATAAAAGTTGACTATTATAAAATCGAATAGGTACTGCTTCTGTATAAAATGTTATAGTACCTCAAGACACCATCTCTCGGTGTTTATGACACCCTCCTTATTGTCTACAATAAAAATTCTAGAAGATAACCTATAAAGCATAATTCTATGACGCTGTAATTTTTTTTACGACGAGCGCTGTAAATTAGTTTGAATTTCGAATCTTTAATAGTATTCGCCACAATGGCAGGCAAAGGCACATAATCTATACCACCCTAACTGGTGTTCGAATCTTGAATTCTAAAAAATGTGTTTTCAATACGTAAGTCCATGTTTATATTATGCCCACTTCACAACTGTACGCAACTTATTTGAACTTTCGAAACTTGCGCTGCCCGCTTCCCTCGCTACTTTCCTGCTTACTGCCGTGGCTAATATAAATGAAAGGTAATAAAATAAAAACTTTCGGGAGTTTTTAGCTGGAACCTAAAACGTGATGTGTATTGTGTAATTTTTTTTCATGAACTATTGTAATGGTGATAAGTGCCTTTTCAAGTTGCCATTAGAGTTCTCCGTTAGGCGTGAGTCAAAAAACTACAATTTGCTTTCTTCTTGAAGATTATTCTAAAATTTGCACATTCATGGATACTTGATACTGACTTGATACAAAAATATCACAAAGCCATGTTTAAAAAAGATAAGACGTATCAATACTAAATGGAATGCACAAAAAATCGTTTTCAAAATGAATTTCATCTACCCTCGAATAGAACATAAAATCATGTCCGCCCATAAAAGAATATTGTCAATAAGCTAAACAAATAAAAAACAAATGTTGCTTACGGAGTGTATTTTTCCATTTCCTTTAAAATTCGAGGCACATTGCTATAAGTCTTATTCGATTTAAATAAAATATGTCGTTGTTATGTTTATTTATACAATTTCGTTTATGTCTCAAATCCGAGCTTACGGTTTTGTAGTGTGGAGAATACGCCCAGAGAGGCGATAAAATTTATTGTCACCCAGCGACATCTGGTGCTTCGGCGCCTCCCTTTATCATTGGCTGTTCGAGGGACAAGAGACTAGCGAAATATCTGGCGAGAAACACTTAAGCCTATTATTACTACTGGACTGACTTGTATGTAAATGACAAGCATTTTTTGTGTTAATTTTATACGCCACTTGCAATGGTCTTTGGAGCTGTTCACGCCATGCCACAGATGGTGGCAACAAAGGTTCCCGGTACGGCCGATTTCCCTTTTAAGAACAATAGAAGAGCGGGAAGGGATCGTCCGCCATCCCAAGACGGCGTGGGCACGCCACCTTATTCATTCATCATTCCATATTTCTTCGTTGAACAATCAACATCTACAGACGCCACAAGCTAAGTCGCGCTATTTCGTATAATTTATACCAAAAAACTATTTGTAATTATATAAACTAAGAATAATTTTTAATTTTGTGTATATTATCATTAATTTTATTGTGCAATAAAGTATATTAGTGGTCGCCCATTGGTCGAAATTCGACCATAATTAATTTAAATTATAAATTTGAACATAATCAAGGTTCTGTTGTCAAAAACTATACTTCTACAATCACAGATTTCGCCAAAGCTACACTGTTCAGTGTAGCTTGAGTGAACTGTGAGTAAAGTGTTTTTATTGATTTAATGTATTTTTATTCTTAATTATTTTTTAAATGAGTTTTCGTCGCTAATTCTCTAAATAAACTATAAGTGTGCGAAATTTCATACTCCTACGTCCACGCAATTTTCGTAAAAAGAAATCATTTTTTTTTAACTTCACGTCTTAATATATAAATAAAAATGAATCGTAAAAATGTATGCATAATTTGAGAACGGTTTTTCACAGATTTTGATGAAATTTTTTGTCTGTTTGCGTGGGTCACCGGATGGCTCAAATTCACAATTGGAACCGGTAGGAGACACTAGAATTGGATCATAGATTTTTATTTTTACAGGGCCCCTGACAACGGCTGTCGGGACCACTACCCTAAGCTACATAAGCATCATTTCTTATGAAGTAAAATAATTCTGCAATATTCAAAAGTTAATTATTTTATAGTCATATCGCTAAATGCTTATAAATTATATCACGAAGAAGGGAAGACACACGCAAACTGCTTCCTGCAGCTACTCAACATTCACAAGAATAAAAGCCAGACCGTACCACATATTGTATGCCCAACCTACTGACAACAATCCACACTCTCATACCACATTATTAAAAAAATTAAACCAAAGTGAAACGTTTAACAAAGTTATTGTATCCAAAGTAATATGGTAAATGCGAAAGTATTTTTGGCTGTATGTCCGTTACGCTTTTATGGAAAAACCACGAGACCAATTTCGTTGTCTATAATAATATAAACATGTCGTGTCTATACATTGAAGGTATTAAAAATAAAAACAACTGGAATCCACTATATAAACGATGACACGATATAATATTTTTAGATTTCTTATCTGTTTGTCGATTTGTTTGGGATTCACGTAAAAACTACTACTTTATTTAGCCTTGGAATCCCGCTGGAAATTTTCTGGGAACGATTTAAAATAGCTAGATTAAAAATATCGAATTCCACTGTAATTTTTTAAGTGATCAAAAGCAAATTTTATGTAATAAAATGTGTGATATTTTTATCCCGGGAATTTCAAGTCGAAGACGCAGTTACGGGAATACCCTAGTTTTTGGTATACATATAATTATGTAGCCTCAAAACGGAGACGACAGAATACTTTCTATAGAGGAAAATGAATTCGCGAACACAATCGAAATTTTCCAAAGGCGAATTGTACCTAGATAAAAACTTGCAATGTAACCAGTCTGAACTCTAAAAGAGCAGTCTCAAAATGATGTGAAATCCATTCGAACCCAGACAATGGGATAAAATTCCGCGGGCAAAGTCGCGAGATATCCCTAGTTATGTAAATCTATTAGAACAACGCAATGAAGAAAATTTAATCTAATACTCCTTTAACCACTATTATATCTAACCTTTAGAAAATAAATTTACATATCAAAACATAACTCTTCATATTTCCAAGAAAAAAAAAATACCGAGAATATAAACCAAGCTCACTCAAACAAGAGTGAAATCTAAAAGTGCACTAAAAGCTAGCCGGCCTCCTGCAGATAAGAAAAATTAAATTCATTTCAATATGGTTTTGCATATTAATTGAATTTTTCCAGACAATCGTAAAAAAGGGGATGTTATTCAAAGAAACAGTAACACCACAGATAATAACAGTACCAATCCTACATAACTAGGCATCTTTATACTGTTTGTGTGTTATTAGTTTTTGTTAACTACAAGAAATGTTGGTTTTGTATTATTTTTTGAAAATTGGTTCATATTAGCTCTGATTGCCTGGCTTAAAGGCGTAGCTAGTGCCATAAACTTTATTTTTTGAGCCTGTTTGATTAATTTTGGCGCTGATAGTCAAGGACCCGACTGCGAGTGTTCTAGTTAATTAAAAATTTGTCACATTCCTGTTACTTTTTTTATGAAGAGTATATTAAAAGTAGTAAAAATATAAATAGTAGTAAACTTAAATCGAAATCTGTATTGCATTAGAATAAATTCTGTTAAGCGCAATTTTGCTCAAGAATTCTTTGAAAGTACTAACATCTAAAATTTCTTATATCAATATCCCACGATATCGTTTATATGTATTCTCTTTCCTGACAGTTGCGGCGGCGCTGTTTTAGTGATAAGTGAACTGTGTCAAATTGTAAGAAAAGTATAATATATGTAACTATGATATAATATAAATATAGTATAGGACAATTTGGAAGGGGAAAGTATGGGAGGAAGAGCACGCACGTACCTGGATTGATGTAATTTGGGCGACTAATTGCTCCTCAGCTCCTCACTTCATTTCACTTGTCACTTGTAATTTTATTTATTTTGTATATATATTTACTGGAAGTCATGGTAGCGTAATGGCTAGCGCATGTGTCCCATACTCAAAGGGCGCGGGTTCGATTCTGGCAGGAACGCATGCACCACTTAGTTTTCTGATCTAATATGCATATTGTTACAATAACCACGTCCTAACAACGGTGAAGGAAAACATCGTGATGCAACCTGCTCATCGAGATAACCGATGTGTCAACTCTGCCAAGCCGCCTTGTACAAGCGTGCCGGGTATACTTATCCGTTCCCCCTATAATGGGGGGCCCCGAGCCCAGCAATGGGACATTTATGGGCTGATATTATATATATATTTACTGAAGCGGCGAAACATAGTTTAAATCAAGTTATTTTATGTGTATATATTACCACCTGGCTGTGGGTTGTTTTAACAAACTCTCGCCTCACAAAAATATGTAATAACTAAATATTTCTTATAACTTCTTGGATAGGTACCTACCTATCCGCTGTATTTACATTTGCTTGACGATCATCATATGTTCAATGCTAATTACATGTTTTTACTGTATTAGGTATATTACTCAATAGTATAATACGTAGATGCAGATGCACCTCTCGGAAAGTAATCCTGGCAGCGCCCATGCTCTTTCACGTTTCAATTCTTTAAACCTTTCTTAAACTAAAACAAATGCGCCCGAAGGTATATTGGTAAAATTTTCGTCTACAGAAAGGACTTTCCAAGCAAGGGTTGAATTTTTAGTGGGTACTTACATATTAATGGGCAGACACCCCCCGTTACTGGGTCAAGACGATTCCAGAACTCACTCAGAGGGTATTATGTACAGATTTTATTGTATTATGTAGATTTGGTATTTGCAGCCAAGGCAACTGGGTACGTATACATTTTCTAGAGGATAATTTGGAAGAAGTAAATATAATAAAAAGTAAAGTAAATATAGTAATATATAACGTGATTGTTCCAAAATTGAATATTACAGATTATTTATTGAACTCTACTTCCGCTTTTATAAACGGATGTGTAGGTAGACTCATAAGAAAGAAAGAAAATTTTATTTGAAGAAATAGTGACGTACTTACATTGCTAACATGTATCTTGAAAATAAAACATATTTTGAGATTTTGTACGCAGCATTTTCAGCAAACAAGGTTTGCACTCAGCTTATTGCTGTGCCGGAATAATATCCGACACAACGCTGATTTTCAGTGCAGACCTTCCTTTTGGCGTAATACTAAAACGACCCGAATATTTTAATGAGTTTAATTTAAAAACTATTTATTTTGTAAATTATAATATATACGTACATAGAATAAACAGTATAAATATTTTGTTAACTAACTCATCACAGTTACTTTAACAGTAAGGAAAATTGCTATAAAGCAATTTTCGTAAAGAACTGTTTTCTTTATTCAGTAAAACCTCTGTAAGTCAAAGTTGAAGGGAGAGGCCAAAACATACGACTTATAGAGCTTTCAACTTATGGAGGATCTCGACTTAAGCGAATTTTGTAAGGAAACATTCGTCTTGTAGAGGTTATGTATGATTTATATTATATATTTAGGAATCAGAAGCGGAAAATAATAATAAAAAGTGGAATCGTAAATAATTTAGCGATCATGAGTGGAATATGATAATAAAAAGTAGAAAAATTGGGATCGTAAATAACTGTTTAAGTTTTAGAGCAAAACTGATGGTTTGATTATGAACAATGGAAAATGCGTCCCAATACCACGGGGCGCTCCGTTTGATACGAGTACTCCAAGCGTAGTGCAAGGAGGCGGGGCGATGTCGTACTTTAAAAAATAGTCAACTACCGACATTATGGCTTATTATATTTATAATTATAGAGGTTGTAAAATCAAATATTGCTACGTTCGCGATAGAGACGTTTAATTTATTTTTTCTAGTTATCGAGAGAAAATAAGAACTGAATTTGCTTATAGGACTCTCTAATTATTTCGACTTATAGAGGTTTTGGGATTGAAGGGAAGGGAACACTAATTTATTTCGAGTTAACTTTTCGACTTATCGAGGTTTGACTTAAACAGATTCTACTGTATTATGTATGATGTATATGCATTTCTGGTTTACTTTTTTTTTATTCTGAACTAATACAAGGTTTAATAAAGTAATTTATATGAATAATTACTGAAAGAGCTTGATAATGAGCGCATTATTCCATTCGAAGCGGTCGCCTAGAAAATCTTTCGTCGACTTAATAACGTGCCTTCTCGCACAAAAGTTGCTTTAATAAATTATTAATAAAATGCAATAGCTCCTATTAAATTAATTAATTAATTAAATTTAAGCGGGCTAAATCGCATTACAACGCTATTTATAATTATAATAAACTATTTATAATGGTTTTAAAAAAACATATTTTATTTCCAGGCGTGGTAAATATTCCGCAATTGTTACAGATAATAATTATCAAAACTTATAATGGTACTTCGCTGATTTTCACAGGAACTCTTTAGTATTTATTTGTAAATTTAATTAATAATTAGAGTCATTAGTTGATGAAGGGGCCATGATACAATTAGTAACCATTGAGAAAATACATAGCGAAGTGTTGCCTAATTATCATTTGATATACTTCCAGTACTCCTTCATCACTATTAACGTTATTTCTAAAATACAGCCCAAATGGAGTTTTTATTAAGGTTTTATATCATTTGAGTGCACATTAAACGTTCATTCGATGTTTTTTTTTTTTACATAACTCCTTTATCCACTCACGTATTTAAATAACATTTTAATAATTAATAAATAATAAACCAATTTAAAAAATTGAGAATATGTTTTTTTTCATTCTAAAATATAACTACCTATATTTATTAAATATAAATATTTAATAATAAAATATACTATCCACTGATTGTTGTCTTTTAATAGCTAAATAAATTCAATTCCAAAAGGTTTTAATCAAAATAAGTTCCACTTGGAAACATTTTTTTGTAGGTCATACATATAAGTTAATATTTAAAATAAATAAAAATATATATTGTTACAACTCAGGTCCCGACAAATACAAAACCCACCTGCATATCTAAAACAAAACTCATTTATCACCCGTCGGCATTTGAATTATTAACATTGGAGTTATTTTATGGTCGTCTTCTTTTGTTTACTTATTGGCATACGGCCAATACAATGGCTATAAATATAATGGCTAATGATCACAATACAACAATTTGTATTGTGATCATTAGCCAGGTGTTACGAATTTAAAGTACAAGCTGATTCTAGGAAATTCGGTCCACGCGGCCGGGCAGACATATTGCATCTGTGCAGTATACAGCAATGGCCCGATTGAGGGAAGTGTTAGTCAAGCGATAACCACGAGCGAATTAAGACGTATGTACTACAATCGGGAATGTAATAAGTAACGGACTTTGCGCGTTTTATTGAATTACCTTCTGCATTACGTGTGGACTTGTTCTGTTCGGTATATTTATACCTGTGTTATAAGTGCTTGTATAGTTTTAATAAAATCTATAATAATTCGAGTCCCGCAACTCGTAATAATATAATATAAATAAAAATAAATTATTATATTATAAACGTCGACCATGATTTTTATAAAATTCTGTCCTTCCAAATGCGTTGGCCATTACTCCATTACTTTATAAGCTAAATATTTCCTTCCTTGAGCAGTTAAAATTTAAGCTAATTAACTTTTTAACTCTGCCGACTCCCGATGGCCGCGGGGGTGTAATTAAAACGAAACGACGGATATATACGACGACGTGCTCCCTAAGGAGAACGACTGTCCTGTTTCGTTTTATTAAACTTTTCTCCTATGATTTAGCCATTTCAGGGTTCCGTATTGTTAAATATAACAATCTCCCTTATATAAAATATATTAAAACAATAATGCAGTTTGGTTACGTGCCATTAGAGACTCACAACGACCACGTTCACAACCGCAATTTTTCCGTTCCACTTGCTTGCCGGCGTTACAATCGTAAACCCAAGTGGAACGGTTATTCGACGCACCTCTTGATACCGTCGAAAGTGATGACGTCATCAGTGACTTTTTCGCCACGACCACAACGACTACGGTCGCCTTCTGGAACAGCTAATGGAGCATTTTTGGCGTTGCGAGCTACTGATGGAATACGATGTTTGTAAAAACATATTTGTATTCTCGACTTGTATTGTAATGCCTGACATTTCAAACTCTTTTTTTTTAATAGAATTCGCCACTAAGGCAGGCAAAGGAATCTTAGTCCATACAGCCATGTCTGATGTGTAATCTTCGTATAGTAGCGCAGTTGTATTGTAAGCTACAACCCACGCCATCCAACGGAGTTCTTGTGAAAACTCGAAAGGCCACATTTGACTATACAGTTCACATTTCTCACAAAAACACATAATTATTACTCAAAAACTATCAACATCCTACAACTATTGTTCGTTTTAGAGTATTTTTACAAATTTTTAGAAAATAAAACTGCACAGCGCAACGTCCCCTTTCAGTTCGCGCCAAAAACTCTTTCAAACTCTCATTTGACAACTTAAAACATAGTAATAACGGCCTGGATACAATGTACTTTAATCATAAATGTTCGGAAACACTGAATAACTATTAGATTTTCTTAATTAGACATTAAAAATTTATTTATTTGTATAGATAAACTAGCGACCACCCGTGACTTCGACATACGTGACATAAAATGTACAAATCCCTATTAATATTATAAATGCGAAAGTAACTCTGTCTGTCTGTCTATCTGTCTGTCTGTTCCATTTTCACGTAAAAACTACTGGACCGATTTGGCTGAAACTCAGTATATATATATTTTCGATGCCGAGAATGAACATAGGATACTTTTTATCCCGAAAAATGGGATAGTTTCCGGGATAAAAATATATTTGTCTTTCTGTTTGTTATGCTTTTACGGAAGAACTAATGGGCCGATTTGGCTGAAATTCGAAATGTATGTAAATTAAATACCGAGGGTGGACAAGGGATACTTTTCATTTTGGCCTTTTCGATAATATTGGCCTTTTCGGTCATTTTGGCCATGTTGGTTATTTTGGCCATGTTGGTTATTTTGGCCTTTTTGGTCATTTTGGCCTTTTTGATCATTTTGGCCTTTTTGGTCATTTTGACCATTTTGATCATTTTGGCCTTTTTGGTAGTTTTTGCCTATTCCGTCATTTTGGCCATGTCGGTCACTGTGGCCTTTTTGGTCATGTCGGTCATTTTGGCCTTTTTGGTCATTTTGACAATTTTGATTATTTTGGCCTTTTTGGTAGTTTTTGCCTATTCCGTCATTTTGGCCATGTCGGTCACTGTGGCCTTTTTGGTCATTTCGCCCTTTTTGGTCAATATGACCATTTTGGCCTTTTTGGTCATTTTTGCTATTTCGGTAATTTTGACCTTTTTGGTCATTTTGGCCATTTTGGTCATTTTGACCATTTTGATCATTTTGGCCTTTTTGGTAATTTTGTCCTTTTTGGTCGTTTTTGCCTATTCCGTCATTTTGGCCATGTCGGTCACTGTGGTCTTTTTGGTCATATTGGCCATGTCGGTAATTTTGGCCTTTTTGGTCATTTTGATTATTTTGGCCTTTTTGGTCGTTTTTGTCTATTCCGTCATTTTGGCCATGTCGGTCACTGTGGCCTTTTTGATCATTTTGGCCATGTCGGTCATTCCCGCCTTTTTGGTCATTTTGACCATTTTGATCATTTTGGCCTTTTTGGTCATTTTGGCCATTTTAGCCTTTTTGGTCATTTTCGCCATGTCGGTCACTTTGGCCAATTCGGTCATTTTGACCATTTTATACTTTTTATCGCAAAAATAAAACTAAAATAGATGAAAGTTTGAGTGAGAGACTAATCGTTTCTCAAGTTTATAGATATAAAAATTCATAATCTATAGAAAAAAGTGCAATAGTAACTCGATCTGTCTGTCTGAATACCGAAAATGGACATAGATACTTTTCATCCCGGGAGATGGGATAGTTTGCGTTATAAATAAATATTTTAAAAAAGTAAATTTTATGAGGGCAATTAGCACCAATATAAAAATATAAAACAATTTTACCTGTTTTAACGCCAGCTGTTTAAACAAGAGGTACGCACTAGAGCTTCACCCGCGACAGGGCCGCGGGGTAAACTCTAGTCATTATATAAATACGTAAAGCAAAAACTTTGTACCCTTTTTTACATAAATTGCGCAGACGAAAAAGTATGAAATTTGGCACACTTATAGTTTATATAGAGGAGAAGTGTAGAGTGCGAATATTTTTTTTTTACAATTATGCGTAAAAAAAATATTAAATCTTTAAAAAAAAAACATTACATGCACTACCTTGTATTTGACACACACACGAATTGTTTATTAATTAAACAGATAATATTTTTGTTATTTTTAAACATCATAGCGGCAACACCAAGTATTTTTGTTTTAATAGGGAGTTTTTGGCGGGAACTGAAAGGAGACGTTGTGCTGTGCAGTTTTCTTTTCTAAAAATGTGTATAATTACTCTAAAATGAACAATAGTTGCAGGATATTGATAGTTTTTGAGTAGAAATTATGTGTTTTTGTGAGAAATGTGAACTGTATAGTCAGATGTGATCTTTCGAGTTTTCACAAGAACTCCATTGAATGGCGTCGGTTGTAGCCTGCAATACAACTGCGCTACTATACGAAGACCTATTAATTAACATGTTTCCGACTGAAAGACTTTGATTCTATGGTCATGAATAAATTTAAAAAAAAATTATTTTTAATATTTCTAACTATTAATAATATGCGAAGCCTAATGGTCTAAGGCGAAGCCATTGTACTAACAATATACTAAAATTGCTATGCAACATTAAAAAGTGCGTAAACCGTGTGATTGGGAATTAAATATCTAATGTAACAGCCTTGGTAAGAGATTTGGGTAAGAAAGTACCATGTATATCAAATATTAACTATTTTGGCAGGGTTTCCCCTTTATTGTTCAGCCTTTGGTGGGACTATTCACACCGCACAGTAAGCAAATGAACCCCGTCTACACGCCACTCCGCCTTTTATACGAAAATGCTACCCTACAAAACAATAATATTGCATCATTGCTCAAAAGAGCAATTTTTTTTTTTAAGTTTATTCATGACCATAGAATCAAAGTCTTTCAGTCGGAAACATGTTAATTAATAGGTCTTCGTATAGTAGCGCAGTTGTATTGCAGGCTACAACCGACGCCATTCAATGGAGTTCTTGTGAAAACTCGAAAGATCACATCTGACTATACAGTTCACATTTCTCACAAAAACACATAATTTCTACTCAAAAACTATCAATATCCTGCAACTATTGTTCATTTTAGAGTAATTATACACATTTTTAGAAAATAAAACTGCACAGCACAACGTCTCCTTTCAGTTCCCGCCAAAAACTCTCAAAATAGCAATTACATCATAGTGTTGCCAGGATCATAATAACAATTATACTAATTAGTTACTGATGCACTAAATTATCTAGACGATAATTTAGTGGGCTTATAAGGTAGAAATAGTAATTTCATTAACAATCTGATAAATCGACTAAAAATATTATTACCCATGATGATTGTCTATGTGATATTAATATACTCTATGGTTCTCACGACTGCTGTGATGGACATCGCGTAACAATAAATAAATATTTGCCTTTTATTAACACGCATATATGCTCTTTTGTTTATTGTTAAAGTCAATTTAACAGTGTAACCTTGGCGAAATCTGTGATTATGGCAGTATAGTGTTTGACAAGAGAACCTTAATAATGTTCAAACTTATAATTTAAATTAATTATGGTCGAATTTCGACCACTGGGCGACCACTAGAGTTTATAAATTACTCAATATGCGCCTTTGACATCTTCGTACCTACGTTGTCGGTGCTAAGGTTTGCTAATAATAAATACTAAGGTCAGAGGATATTACTATAATAATAATAGGTTACTTATTGGGTTTCCGGTCACGTATACTCACAATTTTTAGGGATCTCCGAGACGTAATTGCTTTTGAATGGATTTTAGTTTGAAGAGACGGTCCATAGAAGGACTTAAGCGATTTAGCTTTTTGGATATTTTTTATAATATTTTCTTAAGTTTTCACGACTAGTGTACATAATAAAACTACTTTTTAACAGTTTTAAGCGCGTTAATTTGTTTGATTTTTATTATTCAAACGTTTCGGCTACTTTTCAGTAGCCGTGATCACCGAAGACAAAATGTCAAGTGACAATGATTATTGTTAAACTTTTATTTAGCCTACCGGCAACTTATTCGTTTTCATAATAAAACTACGTTTTAACGGTTTTAAGCGCGGTAATTTATTTGATTTAGGTTTATCCGACGTTTCGGCCGCTTTATTCGTTTTCGTTATTTAGTATTCGTTTTGTTTATTATTTACTCTATGGGAGCCTAATCTAATTTACCACCCCAACATGTTATGCCTTGAAGAGAAGAAGCGGCGCTAGAAACTCTTCAGCGAGTATGCCTAGCTCTAATCATTATATATAATATTAAAATGGGTGAAGGGTAAAACGAAAAGAAATTATCAATCAAGTTGGTTTGTGTTCCGGTGCACGCAGAAAGAGTCTTGAGGTCTGCAAGAAGAAGAAGAAGAAAGAAGGCTAAGGTGAGTCTTTCAGTCACAGGTGCAACTTTTAAAGATCCCTTATGTACTCATTGCTTACCCTATCCAAGTTACTTTCAAGATAATGTGATAAAATTTAACTGTTGCTTGGTCGATATGCAACGTTAAAATCTGCAATATTAGTCTCGATGGCTATATAAGAACCCATTAATAATATGAGGGAAACTATCTGTGCATCCACCGAACAAAACCGCTGCCGGCAAGTCATTCGTTATGCCCGATAATTGACCCAACTACCCGTTTAGATAAGAGAATGCCGCAGCAGCTAAGAACTAGCTGTCTTTTAGAAGTCTTTAGGGGGTAACATTTGTAAAAAAAAATATTTAAAATAAAATATCAGGCGGCAAATTCGGATCAGAAAGCCCCCAAAATACTTTCTTTCTTTTTACAACTCTACGGACTCGAATTTCGTACCCTTTTTTACAACTTAATTTCTACATTTAATTTTTAAACTTTAAACACGCTTTTTGATTATTTTGGTTCTTGTGTGTGGCATTAATTTAATGATTTTTGTTTTGTGGTGTACCTTACGAATAACTTATTATAGATATCGAGGGGTGAAAGGCTATTTGGTTTAAGCGACATCTAGGGCGATATTGAGTTATACACATATTCGGAATCAGCGAATTTTTCTCCGTCGAATGATGCCGGATTCATTAAAATCAGAGCATTTTTTTGGCGTTTGAAACAATACTATTTTTCTGTTGTTTCCAAAGTAGCAGTGTATTATACGACGTGGATTTTGCATATTTTTTTTTGTAATATACTTGAACCATACAATTATATAAAGAACCGAGACATGAACCAATTACCCTTCGTCAGATAAATAATTCAATAAGAGTTAAAGCGTTTTTCCTATTTTAAATTTTTATTAAGGTGTAACTTGAATCAATTTGACTTCCACTAATTACACGGTGTGATGTTACTTAAACCATTTGTCCGTCACCCAAATACGACACGGAGCGTCGCTTAAGCTCTTTCAGCTGCATCTATTTACCACGCAGGGTGCTACTTAAACCAAATAGTCGTTTTGTTTCCACATATTTTGTTTAGTTGTTGAAACATTTTGTTGCTATTATTTTTTTAATTGGATGTCACTTAATACAGGCGATAAAATGAAGTGAAGAAATTTGAATCATTTTTTCAATTTTAACAAAAATACGAGTCGGTCGTTCAATCATTAAATTTTAATATGATACATCTTATTCATGTCACATGATACCATATTTATTTAAATCTGCAACACTGCAATTCTAAAGATGTCCTACTGGATACTGATGTAGAGGATACAGTCGAATAAAATGATAAATAAATACGTTATTTCCAACTGCGTTATGATTATTATCAAGCATTGACTGTTTTATAGTAACTACAAATTTTCTTTCTTGATTTTTATTTTAAGCAGGGGACATTCTTGCTAACCCACAAGAGGTTTTAGCGCGATGGAGTGAATATTTTAGAGAAATGTATGATAATATCTCGGATGCTGGCACCACGACTGAGTCTGTGACCGACTTCGAGAAGTCAGCATCCGAGATCACTTTGGAAGAGATCGAATGGTCGATAAGAAGTCTGAAAAATGGAAAGGCAGCAGGAATCGATAGTGTGTCTGCTGAGATGATCAAATATGGTGGAACCTGCGTCCGGGACGCTTTCCTGTTCTTATGCAACTTGTGCTGGAGGACGGGAAAGGTTCCCAAGGACTGGAGGCGCGCTGTCATCGTGCCCTTGTATAAAGGCAAGGGGTCACGTATGGAGTGCGCCAGCTACAGGGCCATCAATTTGATCAGCACAGCATCTAAAGTGTATGCGAAGATTATTGAAAGGAGAATGAGAGTGGTATCCGATGGATTACTGTGGGATGCACAAGGGGGCTTCAGAAATGGAATGTATGGATCAAGTTTTTTCGCTCCGCAATATCGTGGAGAAGCAGCTGGCTATGGGCCAGAAGGTTTTCTGCGGTTTTGTGGATCTAGAGAAAGCATTTGACAGGGTTGTGCGGAAGACCTCTGGGACATATTGCCCGGATATGGGATCAATGGCCAATTGCTGCGTGCTGTGCAGTCCACTTACGAGGACTGTATGGCATGCGTGCGGGTGGACGGCAGCCTGTCGCCCTGGTTTGACGTCAATATTGGCATCCGGCAGGGCTGCATGCTGTCGGCTTTGCTGTTCATCCTATATCTGGACAACTGTCTCCAGAGATTAAGATTGATGGATGTTGGGGTGCGGATGGGTGATCTAGTTGTTAGCACTTTGCTTTATGCGGATGATGCCGTGCTTTTAGCCGAATCGCCATCAGAACTGCAAACACTAGTCACAATGATGAAAGATGACTGTCAGGCGAGAGGCTTACATTTGAATGCCAAGAAAACAAAGGTTATGGTGTTTGAAAGAGAAGAAACCAGAACGAATGCAAGGATAATGGTCGATGATGTTATGCTGGAACAAGTAAATGAGTTTGTATATCTTGGATGTGCTTTTAGCAGGGATGGAAGGTACACCGCTGACATAGAAAGAAGAGTAAATTTGGGGAATAGTGTGAATGGAGCGTTAGGTAAACTTCTAGGCGCTAAGAAACTCAGCCAGAAAGCCCAGCTTGCCATACACAACGCGGTGCTGGTACCTACGCTCGTATGGAAGCGAGAGTTGGGTATGGAACAGAGAGCATGAAAGTAGAGTAAACGCAGTCGAGATGCGTGCACTGCGCAAAATCTGCGGAGTGACGCTCGCGGACCGCGTTCGTAATACCGAAGTAAGAAAGAGAGTTGGTCTGAAAGAGAGTGTCGGGTGAAGGTAAGGAAAGGAATGCTCCGGTGGTTCGGGCATGTAGAAAGAATGTATGATGAAAGAATGACTAAACAGATATACAATGCAAAAGTGGATGGATGCAGAAGTCGCGGAAGGCCACGACACACCTTCCATGATCAAATTGATCGTGTATTAGCAGAAGGTGATGTCAGGAGCCTTAAGAACAGACGAGCGTGCATGACAAGAGCTATGAATGTCAAAGAAGCAAGTGAGGTGTGTAAGAATAAGCCTATATGGCGCTCTGTTGTTCGTGCCTACCCCGCAAGAGACCTGGCGTGAAGTTATGTATGTATGTATGTATGTGATTTATATTTTGTTTTTATTAGTTTGAAGTTTAACAATTATTGGTTGTGATTAATTATAGTTTTAGTAAGTTTTATGACATCTAATCTTAAGTGATACTGAATAAATAATACCTAATTTTATTTGATGTTCCCACATCGAGACTGTTCTACTTAATTATTATTCTACATAAATACTTTTACTGATGTATGTATTCCTTTATTTATTCAATACTAGCGGCCCGGCGCGGTTTCCGTAGTAGTGAGTAGTTCCATAGTGTCATGTTGTATAGCCTATAACGATATATCCAGGTTGTTTTAAGAGCCTTTGATAGTATAAGACGTAAAAAAAATGTAATATCAAACGTTACATTTTCAGTACTATAAAGTCACATAAGTAAATTAGGCTTCCAGTCATTTTAATCTAAATCGGTAATTGAGATAAATAGCTTGCTACTATTATTTTTGGGCTACGTCACTTCATACTTTTTGGCTTACTCTGAAAATATACTGCAGTGTCGCTTAATTCTTTTTCCCTGTATTCAATTGTAGTTATGAAGTCACTTAAATCTTTTTTCCATACTCTGAAAAATAAGGGCTTAAGGCAAATTGTATAAAGCGACATTTATCTTTGTAATTAAAGATCCGTTTTATTTGGTATGAGCATCATCAACACGATGCTTTTAATTGAATTTAAATAAAGTTCACTCCATTCAAATAGCTGAAGAAGTTTTTTTGTTATGATTTTTTTTCCAAAATTTTAAACTTTAGATGGCTCTCCTGTAAAGTTGCAAAAATGTCGCTTAAACCAAATAGCCTTTCACCCCTCGATATTTATTCAAATTTTAATACTGTACGGTTCAACGTACAGCGTTTTGCTGACGCTGCGGCCTACTTTAGGCTACTTTAATATAATGACATTAGTATAAATAACGCGTACAAATATATTGTGATTATCGCTACTGAGTCGCTAATAAGTCGCTATTGAGCTACGACCAGGGATCAGCATCCAAGCTAAACTACTACGAGAATAAATCCCTGAAAGCAACAAGGTGTATTTTCTTCACCCTACTACAAGAAAGCACCAGCACTCCACCAACAACTGCCAGCATCCACCACCACAAGCAAGAACAAGTGTACAAACTGTGCAAATACTAAACTTGGTAGAGTGTATCTGTTACATGCTGGTGTTGTGAGGAAATGCATGTGTAGTGTGTGCTTTATGTCTATACCTATATCCTATATATATTATCCTATCTAGTGTATGTCTGTTTGGTGCTTGTAAGTACAGCAGACAATCTGACGGTCCAAGTGTGATGGCAAGAGGTTTTTTTTATCTAAATTCCCCTTCCACCGGCCGAACATGATTTGTACGGTCTTTTTTATCTTATGTATTTGCGTACTATTTTTATCTTTTTTTACCTCGGTTTTTCTTACCTCCCTGCAACACAGAGGCTCTGGGTATCGGATAGGAGATTATATATATATACTAGAGTTTACCCCGCGGCTGCGCCGCGGGTTAACCTCTGGTGCGTGTCTCTTGTTTATAGAGCAAGTGCTACAGGTTATATTATATTACATTTTTATGTATTTACGCACAGAAGATTCACTTCATTTTATATCGCTAATTATACCATCCCCTGTCTATCTGTCAACAAAATAAATTACAAAACTTGACCAAAAAGGCCAAAATGGTCTAAATGACCAAAAGACCACAGTGACCGACATGGCTAAAATGACGGAATAGGCAAAAACGACCAAAAAGGCCAAAATAACCAAAATGGTCAAAATGACCAAAGAGGCCAAAATGACCAAAAAGGCCTAAATGACCAAATAGGCCAAAATGACCAAATAGACCAAAATAACCAAATAGGCCAAAATGACCAAATAGGCCAAAATGACCAAATAGGCCAAAATGACCAAATAGGCCAAAATTACCAAAAAGGTCAAAATGATCAAAAAGGCCAAAATGAAAATTATCCCTTGTCCATCCTCAGTATTTAATTTACATACGTACCGAATTTCAGCCAAATCGGTCCAGTAGTTTTTCCGTAAAAGCACAACAAACAAACAGACAAATATCATGTTATCCCGGAAACTATCCCATTTTTCGGGATAAAAAGTATCCTATGTTCATCCTCGGTATCGAAAATATATATATACTGAGTTTCAGCCAAATCGGTCCAGTATTTTTTACGTGAAAACGGAACAGACAGACAGACAGACAGAGTTACTTTCGCATTTATAATATTAATAGGGATATATATATATATATATATATATATATATATATATATATGTATGTGTGTATGTGTGTGTGTGTGTGTGTGTGTGTGTGTCTGTGTACGAGCCAATACTGTACTCGTACAGCGTATTTTACAGGTAAATACGCAACAAACAATGTAATGAAACATATATATTAACATCATCATCACGTGCGGCACTTGCGCGTCTCATGTCATCAAACAACCTTAATAAACAACATACAACAACTGAACATGGTTTGGCTTGGCAACAGCCGAGCATCTTTGGAAATGTATAAGCGGTGCAGTGTGTGTGTGAGTGTGTCTGTGCGTGTATGCAGTTCACACACAGTGGAAGTGAAATTTCAGAGAATATACAGGCGAACATAATTATATCTACAACGCTTCGTAGACAAATATGAACTGCACACACACATTTCCGCATTTCTGTTCTATTATAGACGTCTTTATTCTTAGGTATTTTGACCCTTTACGACTATTCGTAATAATTTAATCTAAATTACACTTTAAATCCCTAGCATATAGTTCAAAATTCAATGCACTGTTGCGCACAATTTCCTTTGACCTACGCAAAAAATATCTGCATTAAGTATACACAAAAAGAGCTAAAATTCATTTGAAATCTTGAAAATGTGTTTTATTTTGAATTATATAAGGATGAATTTTATGTGTTTATCACTTTATGGTGTCGATTTTTCGTTTCTAAAGTTTCACTTCAAAAGATTCATCTCGAGAAGAAATTTTCTTCACTAACAAACATGTCACATTAGCAACGCGAA
The DNA here is from genome assembly GCA_949752895.1 of Dendrolimus pini. NCBI lineage: Eukaryota > Metazoa > Arthropoda > Insecta > Lepidoptera > Lasiocampidae > Dendrolimus > Dendrolimus pini. The sequence continues at coordinate 20,980,194 of OX457137.1, read as the reverse complement.
CAAAGTCACGCACTCATTACTAATCGTTATCCAAAAAGTTTAGTTATCAAATAACGCTCCGTTTAAAACGTTTGGATTTCGCCTTGAAGCAACCCCCGGGTCCTTGAACCGAAATCGATATACGCAAATCACTGATAACTGGGGGCTTTCTAAACTTTTACCGTTTATTTCTCTCCCCATCCTCCGCTTATCGGCTGAGATCTACAAATCCAATTTCCTAAAATAGGGATCGATCGGACAAATCATCTGGCCAACTCTATTTATCCGGGATTTAAGGAGATATTGACTATGACGGGTGAAATAGACGATGGCCATTTAATTTTATTTCGACTTTTAAAAATAGCCAACCAAAAATTCACGTTTACAAAACAGTCATTAGAGCAATTTTGATGTATGGCGGCCTGGACACTGATACTAAGGAAGGAGATCCGATAGTTGGTCACAGAGAGGAATGTTCTCTGAAACATCTTTGGCCCACCAATAAAAGGAAAGAAAGAAAATAAATTTATTTAGGACAAATTATATAAATACAGTATAATTGCTAAAACTAGGACATCAGTTGCAGCATAATGCCGGTCGGTTAAAACCAGTGCTGATCTTCCGCTGTGCCCTTAAGGTATCGTCACAGTAGACATTACATCACTGTAATGCATAAAACTAGAATCTTTAACTATATACATATATGTGTGTATGTGTATATATATATATATATATATATATATATATATATATACACACATACACGCATACATACATAATACATACACAATAGGTAGAGATAGGGGAACTCGTTATCGGGAATAAATATATTAGTGTTATAGATACATTCTTAAAAAATTGAAATAAACAAAATTAAAATATGTACAATTAAATTAAAAGAGATGGCAGCTGGTGGGTCCGAACCAACTCCGAAATAGAAGGCCTCATAGCCGAGCCCAACATAATTGGGGAAATAAAATCTTACGGCCTCCGCTGGCTCGGTCATGTAGAACGGATGAGGATCTGGGAGTGAAGAAAGCATACTTGGGGCGACCAGTCGGTCGGTGACCGGTTGGTCTTGCCAAGTATCGCTGGAAGGATAGAGTGGAAGCTGACCTGACCGCACTACGAGCCCACAACTAGCAAGACACTGCACAGGACCGAGTAAAGTGGCGTGCTCTCATTTCGGAGGCCAAAATTCACTTTGGGCCACTGAACCAACGGAGTTAGTTTAGTTAGTTAAAAATAGCCATGGTAAAAGAATAAAAGAGAGAAAGAAAATAATGTTTATTTAAAGCTACTGTCACCATTTCTAAGATCTACTGAATCGACATAGTTGTACCGTGCCGTACTACCGTGCAAGTAAAAAAAAAAATTCTAACAGTGACTTAAATTTTGAACTTATATGTATTACATAATATTTTCTTAAGTTTTGAGACTAGTATACGTAATAAAACTACGTATTAACTGTTCTAAAGGCCAGTTTTAAGATATAATAATCATAAACAAAATTAAAACTAATAATTAAAATGAACAAGATGCTATGCTATGCTAGTATGCTAAATAAAACTTTAACAATACTCATTGACACTTGAACATCTTTGTCTTCCGTGATCACGGTTACTGAAAAGTGGCCGAAACGTCAGAATACCAATAAATTATCGCGCTTAAAACCGTTAATATGTAGTTTTATATGTATTACCTTCAAAAAATGTGTGTCGCAAACTTGGGGAGGCCTACGTCCAGCACTGGAGGAGGACAGGCTGAAGAAAAAAGTATATTACTACCTAAAACATGTTTTCTTTTTTCAATGTTTTGTATTCCTTTACGGCATGGCTACTCTGATGTAAATCCAAAATTATTACAAAAGATACCAAAAATCGCTTACCCTTCATATAACCCCTATATCAGTAAGATCGTGTTCCCAAGATTATGATTTACGACTCCATTTTCACTTGACCCTTAAACTTGGGGAGGTCTGAAGGCTGTTTCCATAACTCTACGCCACGTGCATGATATCCAAGAGGTCAAGATAGACTGGTTACTTTCAAATCCAGGTATGGTGGCGTTTGGCCGAGATTTCGACCTTTGCAAGGGTTGGAACTGTGGAAAATATTAGTACTAAAAGGCTGAACCAATAAAGAAGAAAATAATAGTCCAAGATTATGTTAAGAGCAATTTTAATACTTATTAGTGATTTTTACTATTCCATAAAACATCGAAAGAAAGAAAAACGTTTATTTGATCTTCACAAAGCGAGACACATGGCGATGAATTAAACGATGTAGGTACAAACCAAAACAAAAGTTTCGAGATGGTACCAAATAGGTGCAGTTTAGCATATACCAGTCAACAGGTGTCGTACGCTGATTTTCGACTGCACCCTGGACGCATTATTATTTGTATACACACACATAAAATAAATAAAAAATCGGCAGACAAACACATACTGTATATCCCCAAATTAAGCAAGTTACGCTTGTGTTATGGGTAATATACAACGGACTACTCTGGGGCCGATCCCAGACACCCAAACCATAGTAAATAACGGAGAAAGTACTTTTCCGAAATTTACTACACCAGGAATTGAACCCGGAGCCTCTGCGTTGCAGTGAGGTAGGCCGGTAAAGGCTTAGTCCGCCCAACCACAGAGGCCGTCGAATATATATATGAAGTATGCATGTAAATACACACCTATATACATAGACATATATATAATACAATAATACATAAGTTATTATAATAAATGTAATTATGTTCATCAGACAAAGCTATTTGTGGGCAGTAAGAGAACCGTTTATTAAAATGTAATTAAGTAAAATGCATACTAATTAAGAGAGCACATTTGGTGTTGTTTCTAATCGTTTTCCATCAAGTGGGCCGTCTGCCTGTCTGCTGAACTCCTGCAATAAAATAAAGAGTTTTGTCATTAATTGTGGTAAAGGAAATAGATAATTAAATTCGTAAACATTACATATATAGTTATGTTTCTATTGCGAATCTAATAAACTCAGAACTATGGATTACTCCTATCATTCAACTTACCTCACAAATAAGTTAACCAAACAACCCGTTCAATCCTTTCAAAGCATTTGTTAGGCAACACATCCATCAAGGCAATGTATCATTCGAGCAAATAACTCTTCGACGTTATGAGACAGTGTGAAAATTCATACGACGACCTCGTCCGTGATCCAAATACGTGATACAAGGATCGATTGGCACCAGTCTGCTTTAAATTTAGCACAGGATCGAGACAGTCGCAAATAGCGCAGGACGATCGATAGATTTATATCTGGACTATTATAGTTTGGATTCGTGATATTATCGAGTTGCACGCTATTGTTTCTTTCTGCTTATATTTGATTATTGTAGTATTGTAACGATTAGATCACATTTGCGGGTAGTTGTGATTATTACTCGGCTAGTTCGCATGTAAAAGCGAGTGAGCAAGACGACGAACTGCATTCTCACACCAGCTTTGGGCCGATGCAGAGCTTACAGTTAATTTAACTAATTAGTTGGTAGTTAAATTAACTGCAACACCTGCATTGGTCCTAAGCTGGAGTGAGAATGCGGTACGTCGTCCTGCTCACTGGCTTTTTCATGCGAACTAGACAAGTAATAATCACAACTACCCGCAAATATGATCTAATCGTTACAACAATACAATTATCTAGCTGTTATCGTTGCAGAAGTGAAGTGAAAGAAGTCAATCGACTGATTGACTGACTGCCGAATGAGGCTAAACAATTGTATATGTATGTATAGATAATCCTCTAAATATTCCACTATAAAACTTTGCCATTATAAAGAGAACTGATAATACGTTATTGGATCGCCATACCATGAAAGAAGAATACTAGCAAACAAGCAGACAGTCCAGCTGATGGAAGCGGTAACCATCGCCTATGGACATTTGTTACACCAAAAGGGCTACCAATGTGCTGCCGCTCTCTAAAGAGTGACTGGAACCTGACCACTAATGCCAGGACACAACTCAAGGTTATTGGCGGCATAATCTAGGCCAGGGGTTGTAGCCATCCAGATGAGAAAATAGTCTACCACCTGGCTGTGGGTTGTTTTGTCGCCTCTTATGACAGGCCGCCCGGCCACAGAAAATTATGTTCTTTTTCTATTCTTGCACGAATAAAACCATTTTTATACGCGGACTGCTCACTTTCGCCGACGGTTTGCTGAAGTGAATATAATGCAAACGAGACGTAAGATCATTGACTCAACACTGGGGTCACTGAATTTGTCACTGATGCTTACTATTGCCTCAAAATAGGAATTCCATTAAACAGATAAAGTCAGTAAATCGAATCCAAAAATAAAAGATTAATTTTATCTACATTATTTTACTTTAATAATAATCAGATGTACTTACATATCATTTTATGTTTTATCAAGTTATTTTTGTATCATAAATAAAAACAATTTAGCATCATTATCTTTGTTATTACTTATATTTATTGCATGAGTCCGGCAGACAGGCGACCTACCTGCCGGAGAGCGATTACCATCGCCTATGGACATTTGTAACACACAAGGTGCTACCAATGTCCTGCCGATCTCTAAAGGGAGACGAACCTGGCCACTAATGCTGGAACACAAATCAGTCTCTCTGGTTACCTCGAGTCTCACCTCAAGGTGAGAGGGGGCGCACGGATTGGCGCGTATCCCTCCTCTCCGACCTATATATGCGGTCGGAGCCGGTTTCCCTGCCGGTCCCCAACAGGGCCGTAACACACGGCTGAAAGTCGTCTTGGATGACTCCTTTGCGGATATTACAGTCTCGCAAAAGCAGGCGGCTACGTCCCACGCGTCGACCATGTCGACCTTCACCACTGCCGGCAGGGAAAAATCCACCCCGATGGCCGCGACGAGGTCACGGCCCTGCTCATCCTAGGCTGAGTACGCCTGGTGGTTATGCAATATCGTGCCTTCGTCGCCGCCGACGCAGTGGAGGAATACCTCTGGTCTAGAGTATGCCAGTAGAGTATGCGGCCAGTGTCAGTAGTCAGTTTCAATTGTTTTTAAATACATCTTTTTGAGTTACCAGAGGGCCTCGTAAAATGTATTTTGCGCACATGACGTTTAGGTCCTCCTCCGCCACTGCACCCTGCCCATCACTTTGTGCCAACAATGATATGTGTAGTTTCCCTTGTGTACTGAAAATTATATTACTGGAGCGATGAACTTCAGAACAATAGTACGATTTGCATAGGATGGAAGCTGCTTCGCGTACGGGGCACAGAAAGCAACTAATTGACCGACGGATAGACGCAGGACGCTCTGTGTATTATTCACTCGCTTGCAGGCAATCGATACACGCTCTGCACTAACATACAACATCATTGTTTCATTAGAGTTCTTTCAACCTTTTAAAACGGAATTGTCTTATGATAATAAATAGCCAACAACGTCCCACTGCTGGACTGCTAGGTACTAGGGTTACCAGCCGTGCTATTATAATATACTATGACGAAATTTTGACTTGAAATTCCTGGGACCCAAAATACTGCAGCATTTGAAAAAGAATGTAAGCGGAATAAGCTACTCTTTTGTGCACCCGAAAATTTTCACAGAGCTCCCGGAACAATTCGCAGGAGATTCCCGGGATAAAAATCACACATTTTATTACATTAAATTTGCTATCAAACGATGAAAAATTCATATGGGAATCCCAATTTTTTTCAATCTGGTCATTTTAAATCATTCCCAGAAAAAAACCGGCGGGATTCTCAGGTTACCAAGTAGCGCAGATTTTAGGTCTAAAAATTTGCTGTCGATCAGCGAAAACTGCATCAAAATCGGCCCGGTACTTTTTATGTGAATCTCGAACAAATAGACAACCCGGAAAACCACCAACAAACAGACAAGAAATCATTATATTAATACGTGAAGCCAGTGTACATACCTACTCCTCCATACTACTTGCGCTGCATACTCCTCCGTTCGCGCAATTTTCGTAAAAAGGTGTACAAAGTTGTTGCTTAATTTACAGTTTATTCAATTCCTTTCAGTGCTTTAAATAAAAACTTGTAAAAATGAAGTCATTTTGGACTAGACCAACAGCTAGGACCAGGCTGTTGTCAAAAGAGAACGTACCTAAAATAAGAGTCGTCATATAAAACAGACTTAAAACCATCGAAACACATGATTGGCAGCGTCCAAATCATTTATTAATATTCCAAAAACTTTCTGGTAAGAGTTACCAGGAACTAATTTAAAATTCTGTAAGCCTGAAAAGGTTCTACGAATATGAAACCTTTGTACATTTTAAATGAGCGAAGAACAAATTTCCCATTATAGAGCTGAGCTCATAATATCTTTATACGTTTTTTTTAATCGCCTCCGTCAGACGAAAATGACCTATCCGGCCTTTTAATTTTTTAGGGTGGTTCATTTTTTTTATTCATTGTTTCCGATTCAAAAGTTCGTTTACAATTTCCTAAACAATAATAAAATAAAAAATACAAATAATATATAAATTCTAAATAGCTGTCGGTTGGGAACGTGCCTAAAACGTTGGCCGCGTTTTCCTTCTTTTATTATCTTCAAATATTACAAATCTCCTTACGTGCTACATTTTTTTCTTGTTTTTTTTTAATTTTTGCCTTATATTATTATATTCTTTTACTATTGATTTTTTTATTGCAGAATTCAGCACTTGATGGAAAGCGGTTACCATCGCCTATAGACATTTGTAACAACAAAAGTGCTATAAATGCGCTGCTGCTCTCTTAAGGTAGACTGGAACCTGGCTACTGATGCCGGAACACAACTCAAGATTGTTATGACGGTATACTCTAGACCAGGAGTGGTAGCCATCCGGTCGGGCAAATATCCTCCCACTTACGACATGCCGATTCAGTTTAGGAACACGACTGCGCAAGAATATAATAATTTGACACAAAAAACCTCGATTACAGTATGCAAGTACTTAATTGGGCACGGGCGAATGGCGTCAGCTAACAAATCTAATTTGCCAGCAGCCATCGGTCGCTTTTTGACACGACCGGCGACCCCTGTATTTCAAGCACCATACAGTGTTTTGCCCAAACACCTTTGCAAAAATGCACGTGCGAAAATAATGTTTGTGCTTTTAAATTGCTTTCATCCTGACTAACACGTAAAAGTATGTTTTTTCAGCTTGGAATGTGCAGATATTTTATGGTTTTTGAACAGCTTGAATATCATGTATAATTCTAGGGAAACTTTGTTTGGGTTTTCTTGACGACGCGCGTGTCTGTTAGTATAGTAATTTGCAACTATGATACCAAAAAACTCAACAGTAGCGCCATTTATTATTCGTCTAAGCCACGGAAATAACGTCACTTAGCGGGATAAAAGTCAATGAGATTCAATGTACTACGTACTAGAGAAGGCTTCCGGAACTAGCTTATTTGAACACTCGTTACGGTTAATGGACAAGAATTCGCTTACTGCGTCGGGCTGCTGTAGATACTTTACGTGTTTGAGTAAAAAGTGACTATTAGAAAAATGCCTTTATGTGTACTAAGGTACTATTCATACTACTGAAGAAACTCAGATAAAAATTTATAGGTTACTTTTCACCAGGAAATTTGTTGTATTATTGATAACACATCTTATTCCATTTATATACATTTTAACTCGTCTCGGCGCGTCATCGCTGCGGCAATCTTCAGGTGAATGTAAACTATATGTACTCTCAGCGATCTAGTGCTGCAGCAAATACAATGAGTCTGACCACGGCACGCTCGCCCCGCGCAGGCACCCGCTTTCATCAAGTTCGAACTTTTTTAGAGTTATGTGTACTACGTACCAGAGAAGCTTCTCTAGTACATATAACTCAATGATAAAAGTATCCTAAGTGTTGATTCGGAATGTAACTTAATCGAGTTTAATTTAAATTCGTTCAATAATTTTCACATGATACTTTACTAGACAGACACAAACGTTCTAAAACTTGCATTTTTAGAAATTTATTGTATAAACTCAACCCCTCTATAAATTTATTATATTATAGATAGATATGTGTTTTAAATGTTCTTTAGGTTGGATGACTTATATATTGATAAACAACAAATATTCTAATCTGATTTATTGTATATTGTAATATAGATTATTTATAGATAATATGCATTTTTCTTTATCAACTACAGTTCTTCTAGTATAAATATCAGATAGTTCTGAGTGTCAGGTTTTTACTCAGCAGGACGCTTGTCTGTTTTCCTTAAGTATGAGTTTCAAAAACGTTTGTTTTTTATTCTTCTGTTCTTCAGCAATAACGGGTATGTATTTCATCATCTATATACTATGTAATATATGTAAGTCATCACTTCAGAATGGCTGCAACCATATGATTAATTCTTTTTTAGGTACTTACGTATTAACGCCACCGCGGCATAAGGTGCGCTTAGGTTAGAATATGGGCAGCGCAGAGATTTGAACTCGAGACCGTCGTAGGTCCGATCGATTCACTGGGGAGTCTGGCCATGCTGCACAGCGACGATCATTAGGAGCATACATATTCTGCGAGATAGTAATGTATCAAAAGGAGGCCGCTGAATGTGAGAGGGATATAGGTGCGCAAGCGTAAGATCCCCTCCCGTAATTCCACTACAGGGGTTCTCCAGCATCTGGGAAGCGGAGGATCAAACCCTGTTGACGAAGTGACTTTGCCCTGCTTGCCGGAGTATTCTCAAGCACTGATGCGCAAGATGAGCGTGGGCGTAACTACGTTCTAAGTCTCACGCTTTTCCTACCATAAGCGCACGTGGATGGAAGGGGATTTTAGTGGAATATTAGCCCATGGGGTACCTCTCTAAGGGGTACCTTGCTGAGTCTCCACACATGCCAGCAATCGACTCTGTTATCTGCGCTATCTTCAGTGGATAACTGCCATTGCTTCGATCTAATCCCAGTAAAGGACCCGGTAGTGTACGAAATGTATTTGCCCCGGCTCCAAAAAAAAAGTTTAGACTCAGACTTAGGTGACGTTAATACGTAAGTAGTATTTTTATTGGGTTTGCAATTCGGTACTTGACAATTTTTTAGAAACAGGTTTATTTTGAGCCTCATGGTCTATTTTAGCTAAAATATTATTATTTCAGCAAAAAAACAACATTAACATATTTAATTTAGCAATTTTATAAATATTTTGACATTTCGTCACAAAAACGCGTCAAGCTGTCATGGCGTCTCGCATGACGTCACAGGGTGCAAAACAAACATCTGTTTCATTGAAGTGTTATCTGAGAAGTCATTGATAACTTGTTGTGTTTTGCACGCTATGACGTCACGCGCTCTGACCGGCGTTCATTGTCACGTGGCTAATGGCTGCAGTATAATAATTTTATTTCTCAAAAATATCAATTAATATTTAATATTTAAGTTAAAACAATTTATTTTTGTCATATTTAGATCGTAATCTACGATATATATTAAAATCAGCCTATATTTTTCATACTGTCATGTACCGTATTGTCAGGACACAGTATGAAAGAATATGTCTGAACAATCGAACAGAGAAGTGAAAAATTCGGGTTAAAAATCTCCATAATAAAAATTTAGTGTGACAGAAGATAGTAGTATATTAAACAAACGTCAAAATTATGTTAATAACTTTATTGTATTTCGTATACGTATATTCAGTTTCGTAAAAAAAAACAGTTAGAAACGTGCTTAAAACGCTGGACGCAGTTACGCCTCGCACATGTGTACACGGCTTTAGAATGACAATCGTACGGTAGCACTGCAATCTCTCATCTCAAGATGAGACCCGAGGTAGCCGGAGAGGCCCAGCTCTCCGGCTACCATGAATCGTTATCTCGCCAGCTACGACAGCCCGTATAGGTAAAGCCGGCACTGTAACCACACAAACCAATTAGCTGTAGTCTTCACTGATACTAGCCAGACTGTGAAACGATTGAAACGATACCACATTTGCGAGTTCCGGGTCAGGCTTAGCTAATATTTATTAAGTGATATCCTTTACTGTAGGGATTAATTTCTACCGTCAAATTTTCTCACATCACTTCTGCTTATAGTTTTACCACTGATCGCAGGAATCAAGAAAATTATAAAAAAGCCATTCTTAAATATACTTTTTCCTGGGCAATTAATTCACTTGTGTTGTGCTTAGTTCTTAGATGCTTATGTTAACTCTAGATCAAACTGTATTCAGTTATAGCCGCCCCTGACAAATCTCTGAAGATCATCGGTGGAACAACTCCAGATGACAGACAGTACCGTGATATGGTGGTACTGCTATATTCGTTCAACTCCATCTTTTACTTCCATGCATGCGCGGGAGTCATTGTCAAGCCGAGAGCGGTACTCACAGCGGCGCATTGTCCTATGTAAGTTGCTTAGTTTTCTATTAAAATGACCGAGAATTACACTGTCAACGAAAGCCCATACTCTATTAATTCCAAAAGTTTATAGAACTCATAAAAACTTTACTTATTTGGAAACAAGCTGGTCTAGGGTTAATTTTAATTGCTACAGTACAGCACACGAGGCGAAAGGCGAGAGAGGAGGGGAAAGATAACGATATGAAAAAAGTGCTCTAGGTAAAAATCTGTATAAAAAATGCCTGGAATATGTTATATTATTAAATTGGAAAAATTCGGAGTTTCCTTCGGTATTCCAAAGACCATAGGCTTCCAATAACTACCAGTTTTTCCAGGCTAACAGCCCAACTGATGGAAAGTTGTTACCAAGTGGTACAGGCAACAAGAGAACCCTCAGTTCGGTGGTATAGCATTTTCCCGTCTGAATGGTTACCACCCCCGATCTGGGATAAGCTGCCAATGAAACCCAAGTGTGTTCTGGCATTAATAGCCACATTCCACTCATCATTTCCATGTAAGAGCCCGTTTGCTGTTGCAAATATTCAAAGACCTAGGAAATCAATTTCCATCGGGGCAGTCTATCTGCTATACTCCAACAATAAGTACTTTTATTTTATCATAAGCAAAGGCATTCCTTTTAGCCTAGACTGAAGATTATCAACAGACATAAACTTTGGGGGCGACCCAAGTCCTCAGAACACAATTGCACCCCACAGTGTGGGAGATATCCCAAGTTCTACTCTTTACTTACTTAAAAATCTTATATTGAAATTCCCTTTATAATCTCTTAATATACCGGATATATTTATTGAATTATTATTAAATTGCATACTATTGACTACAATGTAAGAAAACTTCACTTATTTGTATTGTATTCTACACATAGTCCCTCAAGACTATAAGTATACGTAGGAAATTGAGCCCAGATCACCGTCTTCTATGGGTAAGGTGCCCAGAAGGCTACGTTTCCTCCCTGGATCGCCATACTGATCCGTTGGCGGCAAGGCTAAATGTCCTTAGACACTGGGTTGCCTGGAAGAGATCGCTATAAGCGATAAGGCCAATGTATCCATATCAATTGTCTAGATTTAAGATTATGGTGAACAATAAAGAGATTTCATTCATTCATTTATATCCAGAGGCGACGCTGTAAATCAATGGCGTATGAGAGCAGGATCCAAAGAAGCTCACAGTGGTGGTGTAGTCCATGCTTTTAGCAGCTACATCATCCATCCCTCCTTTAATGAGGCTTCATTCATGGACAGCGATCTGGCCATCATGCGAACGAACAATCCCATAATGTACACTGTCCACATACAACCAGCTCATCTCGCTGATGCAAATTATGTCCTTCAAGATAATGAAATGGTCTGGGCAACTGGATGGGGTGCTACCAGCGTAAGTATTCTATAACCTGACCATGACGTCTAGACCGAGAATTCTTTTTTGCCTTCTGGCAACATTCTATTTTATCAAAGCGAATTTAACCATGTTATTTTAATCTTAACGTTGATCAGAGTCTAAAATCCGCTACAACTTATTAAATACGCATGTAAAAATACCAAGATTCACGTGAGCAGTGATTTTTAAAATTTACCAAGGATACCTAGTGAAATTCGTTTACCTAAGAACAGCCGACATGATAGGTTTGGAATGGTTCGTTTAACTTTTTTTAATCAAATATTTGTTCTGTTAACTATCACAAGGTATTAAAACTCTTGCTTGCAAAGTTATAGTCATTATTATTAAAGTAAACATTATAAGCTATGTTGCCAAAACGCGTACTTCGTAACTAAAGCAACTTGATACTTGCACGTTGTTTGATGTAGTATTAAAAATCATTAGTAAGTATCGAAATTACTCTTGAGCTTGAGCGCTGTAGTAAGATCGGTTCGCTAAGGCTTAGCCCATTCAATATAATTATATTAAAAATAATACAATAATATAACAAACTAAAACTCCTCTTTACATTAAATTCATGTTATCTACTATTCTCACTGCTATTTCTTCCATGGTTATGAGAACAATTCGAAACTATTTCAATACTAATAAGTTTTGTAGAGGGGCATTTTGGTGTGCAAGAAATGAAAACCAGATAATAAACTGTAAACAATATACTTCGTCATAATTTAAGTACATGGAAAATAGAGCAGTGCGCACAGGCATTGCTTACCGACATACTTAAACGACTAAACGACGGGGCGGCCGGCGATTCCTAAGAGGACGAGAGGGGCGGGAGGCCGTACCATCGGTACCATCTCGGCCAGGTGGCTGGCAGGGCCTGCGAGGAGGAAGGGCGCGGGAGGCCGTACCATCGGTATCAGGCGACCGAGCAGGTGGCCGTAACACGTGAGGCTCGACTGGGATAACGTCGCGCGCTATAACCTCCCCCTCCAAGTCACAAGTACGACCCGTTTGTGACTTGGGATTAGGCGGTCGTCCACGACGACGTGGGTGAATGACGGCATCGGATGAACCGGTATAACGCGTTAAATCACTAGAATGATACTTCCCCTTAGGAACACCGGCACTATCAACAATCATATAAGAAGTTGGACTGATGACTTGCGAGACACGATACGGGCCTTCCCGTCTAGGAGCAAATTTACTTGTAAAACCCTTAGATGCGCTGCTCGCCATATGAGTCTTAACGAGCACTAAATCTCCTTCAGTAAAAGGTAAAGATTCACGTCGGTGCTTATCACCTTCGGACTTGCGCTTATCCTGTTGCTCCTCCATACGTTGCTGTACATCTTGCAAGGCACGAACAAAGTCCTTCAGATAGGGTGTGATCTGCGGCACGAAGTTCTGCTTCGAAACGATTGCACGTAGATCAGTGCTCACTGAGAGCGGAGAACGCATCTCTCGCGCGTAGGTCAGGTAGGCAGCTGAATGTCCGGTTCCCTGATTGTACGCACTGTTAAGTGAAAAACGCACCATCGGTAGAACAGCTGGCCATTTACGGTGTTCAGGACCTACGAGTATAGCAAGTCGCGTTTTTAATTCACGATTTTTACGCTCAGCTGGATTAGCTTCGGGGTGGTAGACTGGAATCAGAGATTGCTGCACCCCTAATACAAACAAAGCTTTTTGCATAACAGCCGAAACAAACTGCGTTCCATTGTCGGAAATAATCCGACGAGGAAAACCATAACGCAGAAAAACCTCCTCCAAAAGAACTCTCGCACACGATTCAGCAGTCGCGTCACACAAAGCGAATAGCTCTACCCAGCGACTGGCGACATCTTCTATAAGAAGGATCCACTTCTCGCCACCATCGCCTTCAGGCAAGGGCCCAAAAAGGTCCATAGCTAAAACCTCAAATCTCTGCTGGGGCACTGGAGTTTGAAGCAACCCCGCAGGCTTCAAATTTGACGATTTGTATTTTTGACAAGGGTCACATGACTTTAAATACTGAGCTACATAAGAACGCATATTCTTGAAATAATAATTTTGTTTGATCTTCTGCAAGGTACGCTCTAAACCCCAGTGTCCAGCAGTGGGCGAATCATGGAGCTCCTTCATTAGCTCCGCCCTTAATGACTCTGGTACCACTAATTGAGGCTCTTCGGATTCTCCATCCGGATCGCAGCGATACAATATACCTTGTGAAAGATAATATCCTCTGTCCGTCCAGCGTAAAGATGCATCTGGATTATCAAATTGTGCTTCAAAATCTGCAATAATTTTACTAACGTCAGGATCCTTCAACTGAGCCTCTCTAAGATCCTCAGGCTTCTGACGTGGCAGATCTACAATTACAGGACAAATATCACACGAACTGGAACTCAATACTTCTGATTCGTGGCTTACCGGGCGGCTAAGCGTATCCGCAACCACGTTAACCTTTCCAGGAGTATAATCAATATCCAAATCACCTTGCATGAGCACTGCTCCAATGGCGTACGCACTGGCATCTGTCCGTAGAACAAAAGGCAGGTCAAAATCTGGCTGACGAAGAATGGGACTGGTGGTGAGCCGGTACTTAAGCTCCTCAAATGCTCGTTGCTCACTCTCCCCCCATTGCCAGCGTCTGTCCTTCTTGGTCAGATCCGTCAAACTACGCGCTACGTCGGAAAACTGCGGAATGAATTTCCGGAACCAGGAACAGGTCTGCAGAAACGTCTTTAACTGCTTCAAATTCGTCGGAGGTTTCATGCTGGTTACAGCTTCGACTTTCGTGGGATCTGGCTCGATTCCACGCGAAGACACAACATGTCCTAGGTAATTAATCCTATCCCTAGCAAAAATAGTTGGTTCTCCTCCTGGGAAAAAAATGTCCTCATGGGCATTCAGGAGTGTACCGAGCTGCTCACGTTCGTCCGACCCAAGATGGGAACCTTCATCCTCACGAAGACCCACAGACGAACAGCTGATCAGCGGCAAAGAACATGACTCAAATTCAATGGGTTGCGGCGTCCGATCGTGTCTCACAAACCATTTATTACAAGAAAAGTCCAATACCATACCTATTTCGTTAATGAAATTCATACCCAATAAACTATCCGTAGCGTTGGGTAACATAATGAAATCTACCACACATGTTACCCCTCGCACGGTAACATTGACACTAGCTATTTCTACATTTTGCGCACAAACGCGGCCATCGGCAAATTTTAACTCTGTAAAAACATAGTGAAACTTATGACTATTCTTAACTAAAAGTGTTCTTAAACTAACACTACCGATACTATGTTTCGCGCCAGTGTCCACTAACACTTTACCACTTGCGCCATAAATTTGAATATTGAGCACCGGGCGCATACGCGAATTAATATTAACGGAACTCACAGACACTGATTTGAATGAACTTTCAGATACTACTGTAGATTTTTGTTGTTTACATGTCGGACAATTTGTACGAATATACCCCGGTGTCCCACAACCGAAACACGTTATCGTACACGCTCGCGGTTCAGCCTCCAAAATATCATCTTTTACTCTCTTCTGTTTGGTAAGTCTCTGACAGGCATCCCTCACGTGACCATACTGCTTGCAGTAATTACACTGTGGCCGTGAGCGGGGTTTCAAAACTGTATTAGACTCTGAGCGCTCCGTCCCTGACTGCGCTAGCACGGTAGAAGAGGTGGAAGGCTTGGTTTCCAAAACCACTTGCGGCTGACATTCTTCTAGAATATCCTCGACACGGCGCGCCTGCGCCAACAATTCTCCAAACGTAACAAAAGAGGAACGCGGCACCTTTTCCCGGATACGACGGTGCAATAACCCGTAGGTCATATCCAATTGCACCACTTCGGTGAGTGTAAAAGGTGGAAGCTGCGCGATTAATGCACGAATATGGCATATAAATAAATCCGTTGCTTCGT
This sequence comes from Dendrolimus pini, assembly GCA_949752895.1. NCBI lineage: Eukaryota > Metazoa > Arthropoda > Insecta > Lepidoptera > Lasiocampidae > Dendrolimus > Dendrolimus pini. The sequence continues at coordinate 20,964,542 of OX457137.1, read as the reverse complement.
TATTCTTTTGCTCTCTCTCAAATATAGCACGATAGATTTTGTGCGGCGGTAACCTGGGTCCAAATGTTTGTATCAAAGAGTCGACCGCTGCTTGCCATGTTAGTGTGGTATCCTTAACTCCCTGCCACCACGTAGCAGCAAGTCCCGTCAGTAACATAGGCAATCCACGCAGCGCAACATTGTCGTCTATACCTACGCAGGCTTTATACGTTTCAACTGCGTCGACAAAGGCTCTAACATCGTTCGATTTACTGCCGTCGAATCGTGCCGTACATTTAGCAAAATGGCCTGTATTCTGCTGATTAGTAAAGTAAGATTGCGTACCTGAGCTGTTGTTATGCATACTACTTATCAGAAGCATCAGCTGATCATTCGTCAGAACAAACTGTGGCGTGGCAACACCGACGGGAGGGGCAGGCGGCGTGACAGGTCGCGTCACGTCCGCGGCCGCAGCGGCAGCGCCCTGCGTGGAAGACTCCCGCATAGGCACCGTAACAGACGCTGTGGCAAGTACCGAATCAAACCCCGAAGCAAGTGCCATACCGGGCACCGGGGGCGGTACCATAATCCCCTCATCAACGATGACACCGGCTTCCGCCGGACTCGCAGCACGAGATCTCGTCATCCGTCGCGACATAATGAAAGCCACCCGAATGTTCCAGAATACGAATCACTATTACGTACACAACATTTACAGTTTATAACAAACAAAACAAAACTGTCATTGCACACCAAACTTTTAAATATTATTTACGAAAAACGTTCATTATTTTTATAAAACACAACAGTTTATTCACGGGTATTGGCCGAACGTTGGGCGTCACTTTGTAGAGGGGCATTTTGGTGTGCAAGAAATGAAAACCAGATAATAAACTGTAAACAATATACTTCGTCATAATTTAAGTACATGGAAAATAGAGCAGTGCGCACAGGCATTGCTTACCGACATACTTAAACGACTAAACGACGGGGCGGCCGGCGATTCCTAAGAGGACGAGAGGGGCGGGAGGCCGTACCATCGGTACCATCTCGGCCAGGTGGCTGGCAGGGCCTGCGAGGAGGAAGGGCGCGGGAGGCCGTACCATCGGTATCAGGCGACCGAGCAGGTGGCCGTAACACGTGAGGCTCGACTGGGATAACGTCGCGCGCTATAGTTTATTATTTTCTTTTAGCTGTCTGGGCCAAGATCCGAACTTCTACAACACGTCCAAATCTGGACGATCAACCACGCCATCTGCAACTCCCGTTACGAAACCCTCTCCCTAAGCGTCACCGATAATATGATTTGTTCTGGGTGGCTGGACGTTGGTCTTCGGGACCAGTGTCAGGGTGATTCGGGTGGGCCACTTTACCATAACGGAGTGGTAGTCGGAATATGCTCATGGGGGGAGGAGTGCGCTCATCCGGAGTATCCTGGGATCAATGTTGACGTTAGAAAATTTCAATCTTGGATGGATAGTAATATTTGAAGAAGGGAACGAAGACTATTATAAATCTAAGTTAAGAGTACATATTTAACAAAGAAAGAAAGAAAAACGTTATTTGAAGAAATAACGACGTAATTACATTCTCTGTACATTATTATACACAGAGCATAATTTAAGAATTTGTGTGCCGCATTTTCAGCAAACAAGGATTGTGCTGTATATTGCTGTGCCGGAATTATATCCGACACAACGCTGATTTTAAGTGCAAACCTTCCGTACTTAAACTTATGTAATTTTTAATTAGTAAAGCAAATAAATATTTTTTTTATTAAAACTAAGTATAAAATACTTTATTACATACTTCTATAATTAAAATAAATACTCGTGTAAAAACTTGTATCGAATCATCTATTCGAATACAATTCGATAGAGTGCTTGCCGAGTATTACCACATTCTATGTGCCACGTCACTGACATGGGACAACAAATGACATTCTACTACATAACCTATAATCCAAAGACGTCTCGGTTTATTAAAAATATCCACCCTTTCCCCGAGTTTGGCCTTTCACCTTCCTTTGCAGAAATTGTCCCCACAAGCTGGTGTAGCTTGAGTTGGTGTAATAATACAACATGTGTTTTTTTTCCAACATAAGCGTATTCAATCCCTGACTCTGGATTATTCTAGACAAGGATTGAATGTGCTGATTTGATTATTCAACAGTCTATTGATGTCACTTTTTAGATTCAGTTCACCTGTATATTTTAGTGTTTTGGTAAATAATTTCTTAAGTTTTCGCGACTTGTAATAAAACTTAGTTACGTTTTAACGGTTTTAAGCGCGGTAATTTATTAAATTCAAATTTGGATTTTTGTTATTCCGACGTTTCGGCCACTTTTCAGTGGCTGTGATTACGGAAGACAAAAATTTAAAAACTTCGTTTAAAAAAACCGACTTCAAAAACGAAAAAACTAAAATGTATAAAACAACTTATTTCTTAAGCTATTATTATTAATATATATTATCTAAAACATCTTAAAGTCGGTGCTTAGTAATTTCCAAAATATAGTATTTTTTATGTTTTACTTTGCACCGACTTCAAGATGTTTTAGATAATATATATTAATAATAATAGCTTTAGAAATAAGTTATTTTATGCATTTTAGCTTTTTAGTTTTTGAAGTCAGTTTTTTTAAACGAAGTTTTTATTTTTTATTTGTTACTTTTTAGTGTCTAGCTATGTATGGGTGGACCTACGAATGGTGCCGCGCTTCTTAAAAAATATAGGTCCCAAGAACCGGGAACAAAAAAATGTTCGTAAAATGAAAACTACTGGGCCAAACTATGTCATTTTTAGGGGACCACATGGCAGCTATTCTGCGTCGAACAAAAAAAGAATCACGTAAATCGGATCATAAATCACGGAGTAATCGGCGAACATACATTTAAAAAAAAAAAAAGGTCCCGACGAATTGATAACCTCCTCCTTTTTTCGAAGTCGATTAAAAACTATGTTTTAACGGTTTTAAGCGCGGTAATTTATTAAATTCAAATTTAGATTTTTGTTATTCCGACATTTCGGCCACTTTTCAGTGGCTGTGATTACGGAAGACAAAGATGACAAGTGTCAATGAGTATTGTTAAAGTTTTATTTATCCTACCGCCAACTTGTACCACCGTTAAAACGTAGTTTTATTATGTATTGCTTAGTTAAAAATAAATTTTACTATACGGCATAAGCACTACATTAAAATTATTTATTAAAATACGTGCCGCTCTAGGTTATTTTCAAAGATGACTCTAAAATTCAAAGGAACTTGATTAAATTTAGCTTTGTAGAGGCGTTCCTTTACTCAGAGCAGCAGTTTTATAAACTTTAATACTAATTTAAAAGAGAAATTTCATGTTGAATTTTCTTGCTTTTAGAAACTATAAAATTAATATTAGCTTACGCTTCAATACCTTTCAGAGTGATGTAATATTTTAAATTAAAATTTTCAGACATGCTCTTCGCAGCTTATCTACCCTCGTAAAATCGCCACAATGACAGGCTGCAAAGTCCACACAACCTCTTCTAATGTATAAGTCTTCATATAGCTCAGTCGAATTGTAGATCTTCGACTGACGCCTATCAACAAAGTTCTAGAGTGACAACTCTAAACGCCACATTTGACTACACAATTCACATTTCTCACAAAAAACACATATTATTACTATTCAAGAAATATCAATATTTTACAATTACTGCTAATAATTTTAGTAAATAAAAACACTTTCAGTTCCCACAAAAACGTTGAAGTATATTATCTTCTTGTCTTTAACATTAGTTTTGCATATTTAATGTAGGTATGTAATAATTTAAGTATCAGGTATCCACGAATATTCAAGATTTAAATATCCAAAATTTGAGAGATACCTGCCACAATCTCTTACTCCAGAGAGTCTTTGGAGAATTATAATTGACTTTGGCGTCTAGATATACTGGTAATTAAAAGACAACATAAATTTCCACTTTATGTTGATATTTCATCACTCGAATTTGTGGAAATCACTTCTCTAGGTACACATTTCATTGGGTTGATGATAGTGGAGGATAAATAAACCACCCAACACGTCGCGCATCATGTTTCTGGTTTCTGGCTAACATTCGATTCGATTGCCATCTTTATCAGTTGCATAACAATGTAACTGTCGCTGAATAAGAATGTACAAAATTTTCATGGAACAAAAATTATGAAGCAAATCTGACGGAATACTTTAGTTAATAATGAAGTAAGTAACTTGCAACAATACCTATTTCTTTGTATTTAGTCGTAAATCGATTCGCAGACAGCGAGATAAGATCGGTGCGATAAGTGGCATCAACGTTACCTCGTCGACCGGCTCGTTTATCCTCCGCTGAGTGCATTGCGTGGTTGCGAGGTTTGTCGCCAGACGATCCTCACCCTATACACCCTATTACATGTCGTGATAGTAATTGGATGGATGACAATTGTTAAAATAAATTGTAACATTATTAACATTTATGAAAAAGTCTTTAAAATAGCACCTTACCATATTACTATTAGTACTAGGTCAACAAGTTTATTTACTGACAGAATAATAATAGAGTGTCATTTGTGTCTATAACCCCACTTTTCAGCTCGTTCTGTCATGGCTCAAATACAAAATCTTAAGGACGGAATAACAAACCAATATTCCCATTCCGATTTTGGTCCGGTGCACATACCCTACTAGCGCTCTAGGGTGGCTAATTATTGTGCGAGAAATGATACTTAATAATGTTATCTATTATTACTTTTAAGATATTAGAATAAAAATAATTTTAGATACAGTTTGAACAGTAATTTTTACTTTAATTTGCTCCTTGTAACTGATTAGGTTCTACGACTCAAACTGACTCCTGATCTCCGAAACGAGAATACTCCACTCCTTTCTGTTTAGTGCTGTCTCCTGTCAGCACAGACTTGATGTTCATGCAGATTAGCCTCCATTAGGACACTTTAGCGATATCTGAAGCGATCAACTGGTCGGAGTCCCATCGCTCGGCCCCGATTAAGTCTCTTCTTTCCACGATCTACCGCCATTCTAGGAGTAGTAGTACTAGTAAATGGTTCTATATTGGGCTCATCCACCAGCTCTTCGTCATTTTGGCATATTTTTATTTTATTACTGAAGCTCACCAAACAGGCTGACGGCCCAACTGCGATGAAAACTGGTTACCGTCGCCTATGAACATTAGCAATACGCCCTTGAATGAGAAACTGGAACCTGGCTACTGATGCCAGAACACAACTCAAAGTTTTTATGGCGGCATACTCTAGACTAGGGGTTGTAGCCATTCAGCCGGGCAAATGCCCTACCACCTGGCAGCCACCTTTACGGATCTGCCACTAAGTTATTTTGCTAGGACCTTTCTTTCAGTCACTAACAGTTTGATGTTGAAGTCCTTTTACTTATAGAATAGAATAGAATAGAATATACTTTATTGTACAAAAATGCTACATAAAATCAAGAACATTAAATACAAGTACAATCGGCGGTCTTATCGCCCATGGCGATTTCTTCCAGACAACCTTTGGATGGAGTATAGGAAGGACAACAAAAGTCGGTAGTTGCTAAACCAGCACTCGTACAATAATTTCGTTTATTAATAAAAAAAATATAAAAAAATTAGTAATATATATGATAATATATATACTAAAATATATACACATATTATATTATATACATACAAAAGTAAACAATAACACTATAGCTTAAGGTAGTAATCTTTAACTAATCTGTTAAAAGAAGGTAATGATCGTGTCTGCTTGATGTTTAATGGTAATGCATTCCATAGTTGAATGGCCTGGATGGTAAAAGACTTATACTAAGTTATGACGTCATAACTTTTTACACTCGTATAAAATCTGTGTACGACTTTTTGTAAGACGTTAAAAAGTGCCTCGATTGATATTGTTATCGACCATATTACAAATACAAGAATTTCATGTTTTTGTCACGTAATAGGGCCTGCGAGTGCGAATTCGGCGAACGCTCGCCACACTATCTGCTATTTACATAATAAAACAAAGAGGGCTTTGGTAACTCAAGTTTGGGCGAAGACATTCGAAAAATCACTACCGTACTCTATCTGAAGCACTTATTCGTATACTTACGAACTACAAGACATGTATAACATACCATAATATAGTAGCGTACTATGAATGGCATGGTAAGGAACAGTGTGGTAATGGAATATAGGTGGCAGTGGCTTCTTTTAACAATGAAACTCGATATAGGCCGGACTGTATGATTATTATTAAACTATTTACATAACTTAAATTATACATAGAATAAGTAAGTAAGCGCGAGCGAGTCGAGTGAGAATGGTGTCGTGTTCCGTCCGACGTCTAGCTGCTAATTGCGCGAGCTATGGGCGTCGGCGGTATGGGGGGCGCGGAGAGTAGGCGGGCGGGTCAGGGGGGTGCTCTCGGTCCGCAACAGGAACGTTGTGGATTGAAAGAAGGTGTAATAGCAAGACTTGAAGATGGATGGACAGAGAAAATCTATGAAAGGAGAATTATAGAACAAGTGTATGACAACGTTATGAATGGTAGAGTTGGTGCCGGTAGACCGCGACTACTATAATCAAATAGCAGAAATGTTAGGAGAGGTTGGTACAAAGAATCTCAAACAAACGTGCATGTATGAAGAGGTTAATAAGCAAAAGTTGTTTGTCAGAATCGTCACCAATGGAGATCTATAATCTCTGCCTACCCCCATGGGAAAAAGGCTAATAATATGTGCTAATGAAATAGCGCACAAGAAGTTTATATGTAGGGTGATATGATATTTTATTGTGTGACACAAAACGTATGCCAAAATGCACGTATACTAATATATCAGGTCGCTGTGTATGCGCGACTCGATACAAATTCCTATGCCAAGCACGAGTCACGTGCATTTTTTTTTATTGCATGAGTTCAGCAGACAGGCAAACGGCCCACCTAACGGAAAGCGGCTAACATCGCCTATAGACATTTGGAACACATGGTACAGATGCTCTCTAACGGGTGACTGGAGCCAGGCCACTAATGCCGGAACACAACTCAAGGTTATTATGGCAGCATACTCTACCTGGGTGCCGGTTGTTTTGTCGCCTCTTACGACAGGCCGACCCATGATTCGAGCTACATTAGAGATAGCAATAATTTGGTATATATGTATGAGTGAGTGAGCCTTAAGAGTGATTGCACGATTTTCAAAACAAGAACGATATTTTACACAACTTTTGCACGAAAACCAGTTCTTTTGGAGTTTTTAATCCATTTAACTGAAAACCCTTTAAAAAAAGCTACTTTAGCAGGCCGCGTCTCGGCTTGAGGGCATTTGATTTAGATAACGGACCCTTATTGTTGAGATGTAGACGGAGGGCGATGCAGGACCGAAGGGTGTTGACTCAGCGGACCCCGAGTCCGGTTGAACCGTCTAGTGTTGCGCTGAAACCACGTTGTATATACATTACATTTACTGGTGCCAATTGCTTCTTGCAAATAAAACTTGATGTAACTGTGTGACTTTTTATGGGCGTCAATTATAATTAAATTAAACTATACATTAGACGAGTTACAGAGCGAATGATGAATGGTAGAGAGTAAAGTTGTGCGTATGGGTGCCATATGTACGTGAGCAATGTGGACAATTTTCGGCCTCCAAGGCCGCTTCTTTTATCCCTCGTTCCGTCCAACACCTAGCTGCTAACTGTGCGAGCTATGGTTGTCGGCGATATGCGGGGCGTAGAGAGAAGCTGTGCTCCGGCGGGCGGGTCAGGGGTGCTTTCAGTTCGTAACAACCTTATAGTTATCTGTTTGAAGTATAAAGTGTAATATTTAATTTTTACCTTATTTACTTTTCCTAACACTCTACAGGTCTACCGTGACGACGCCAAACGCTCAGTAGACGTCACAAGCGACCAGAAGGCTGGCTTCTATTTTGCTCAAAGATTAAGCGTTGCTATACAACGTGGCAACGCCGCCAGTCTTTTAAGAACGTTCCCGGTAAATAACAATGGTTTGGGACCAATATTTTTTGTTTAGCTATTATGCTATATTGTATTTTTCATCAATGAAAAAGTTATTTAGAAATATATAAAAAATACGTTACTTGGTTTTTAAATGAAATAAATACAACATTTGGAAGTTGGTGCATTTGTTTTTTACATTTTACTTCTAGATGAAGTAGAAAATATTTATTCTTTGCTTTTTAGTTTGAAGTTGGTTATTTTTTTGCATAAGATCTAATTTTTAGTCGCAGAAACACTTGAATACACATTTGACCTTCAAAAAGTGTTGTCTCTCTCCTCTGCTCACCCCTTCGGGAAATAGTGTATTATGTTGCTTTTCAGATGAAAAATAAATGAAGGCAGAACTTAAAGAGTAAACTGAAGCGGGTAAAATTACTGTCTATCACATGTTTTACGCGCATTAAATTTTCAAAAACCCCACGACTTATAGCAGGGTTGGTACGGTTAAGGGTAATACACATCAAACCCTTCTCAAACTACATCTTATCGTGGTATTTGATGCGGAAACTATGGCTTTAGCATCGAGTGTGGAGGCTATCTTATTTTTTAATAGAGTTGTGACGAATATTTTGCACAAAATCGAATATCGAATATTCGGGCTAAGAATTCGTCAAATTACTCTATTGCGAAGCAAGCACACAGGTAGACGACCCACGTAGTGAAAATTGTTTACCATTGCATTCAGTTTTAATTTTATTTATGGTTATAACTCTACGGGAGTCTAATCTATAATTTATATAATCTAAATAATAACCTTATGGTTATTATTTAGATTATATAAATTATAGATTATTTATATAATCTAAATAATAACCTTATTTTGCTTATGCAAAATTAAAACTAAATAATTAAAATGGACAAGTCGGCGGTAGGCTAAATAAAACTTTGACAATACTCATTGACACATTTGACATTTTTGTCTTCCGTGATCACAGCCACCGAAAAGTGGCCGAAACGTCGGAAAAATAAAAATCAAAACATTCTGTTGGAAATGAAAAGTAAATAAAATCAAAGGTTTTTGACAGGGCAATGTCTTAAACTAATTATAACATTACATACTATTGAATACAATGTAAGAAAACTTAACTTATTTGTATTGTAAAATCAAATAAATTACCGCGCTTAAAACCGTTACAACGTAGTTTTATTATGATTTATTTTCATCTAATTTGATAAAAAACAATTTAAAAATAAATTTAAACTAAATATGCCGAATAGCAAATAGTGGTCGAATATTGGTTACAACACTAATTTTGACAATATATACCAAACAAGCAAATAGTCAAACTAAGTTAGTAGGTATATGACACTCGTATCTCATTTCAATGACGCAGGTTCGATGGGTGAAAAGCATATTTATTTATTTCACAATTTTAGGGTGACTTGCAATACTATTTGCAAGTACAGTATAGTATTAACAACATTATATTAATAATGATCTATTAACAAGTCTACTGCTTAAAGCTGTTTATTCTTAATATTGCGTAATATATAATAATATTGTAACGACCTGAAGACCTATAGACATTTTATTACCTTTTCTTCATTTGAACTTCTTTTGTTTACTTTGTGTTTTAAATTTGTAATTAGAAAAACAGCCCATTGTGCATTGTAATATTTTATGGTAGTCATTAGCCAGGTGTGATTCTATGAAATTCGGTCTACGCGCCCGAGAGACATATTGTATTTGTGCAGTATACAGCAATGCCCCGATGGAGATATCGGGAGTCGAGCGATAAGCACAAGCGAAGCAACATTCGTGTGTGTACTACATTCGGTAATCTATTTAGTGACGGACTTCTACGTGTGTTATTATATTTGTACCTGTGTTATCCGTGTTTGTATAGTTCTAATAAATTTTATAGTAATTCTAACGGCATACTAATTCGAGTCCTGCAACTCGTAACAATATAATAGAATCATATTAGTATAATTTGCATATTTTATTAATTTATGTATATAATGTACATGTATGTATATTATATATATTATAAACCATAATGGCGGTAGTTGACTTTTTTTGAAGTACGGCAGCAGCGTTCGCCGGCCGTACGTGCTTGTACACGTGCGCAGCGTCGTCGCCCCGCCCACCTTTTACTACGCTTAGAGTATAAAAGGGGACCGCTCCGTTGTATGTACGCACGTTTTTTCTTTCCCAGCCATAACACGTTGCGAAACGGCAGTAAGATAGCGTAGGCCGCCGCGAACCGCCGATCCCGCTCCGCCGGGATCCTTCTTCTCGGGCTTTATATTACCCGACGCCCGTTCCCAATTAGTTCATTGTGTCGCCCATTGGCGGGCATCATCAGATTCATCCCCCTCTCATGGCAACAGTCCAGCCGAGGTAAAACTCCCTAGGGAGCTCCCTCAAGCAAGCTGCCCCCGGGCTCGAGCGCCTTCGCCTGGCGAAGGCGCTCGCCCCAAAGACCCCGGTAAAGTTGTGAGGTCTTCGGACCAACAACATAAAGTCAAGTCAAATAAAAATAAAAAATCGGCACGCATTTCCAACGAATGCGTCGAGGAGCAAGGACTATTGGCTTCCAATCAGTACTGCTCTATAGATGTGGAATACCGTCCCTGACAGTCAGTACTGTCTGAATGGGGATTGGTCACAAAAAATTACCCTCTGATTTTATATTTTTATTATGTAAAATAGGGTATTTTAAAATACTAATTTGAATATTTTTGGATTTTAAGCGTTAGTTTTTTTTATAATTCGACTTTATATTTATCCGATGACGTCATAAGGCACAAGTTTACATTGATTTCTTTGCCTAGGAAACAAAAATAATAAAAGCAAGTTTTATCTATATCTAATCATAGTAATCTGTGTTACTTATTTAAATATCACTGTCATTACTCATTACGTATCGTGATCATTTTAGTGTATTTTGTCGCTAGGCTTATAATTTTTCGTGTTCAACCATTATATTCTATAGTTCATATATAGTTCTATAGTTCAGTTATTCTATAGTTCTATTCATTATTTTCTATAGTTATCGTTAATTTTTTTAAAGTGGTCTTTAGGGAAAATCCATGTTATATAACTTAAATCAAATAATGTACAGCTAGAATTTTTTTTATACCTGAAGCAGGCAAACAGGCAGACGGCCCACCTGATTGGATTTAGTAAGGTCAAATAAAGGTCAAACGCATTTCTTCCAAAATACAAGAAGATCGTACGTTTTATGGAATTCTGACTAGACAGAAATGATTAGGGACACTCATTGAGGTATAACATGTCTAGAGAGAGCATTGCGAACAAACAAGATCGCCAAAAACGGCATCAAAAACGCGAAGCGTTGCTATATTCACTCTAGAAAAACTATCAATGTGTGCGTGATTTCGGGATATCAGCTAAAAAATATTACCCCATTTTTTTATATTTTATAATTAAATATTTTTTATATAAGTGAAAAGTTTAAATGATCGTAATGATTTAATCCCTCTTTGTGTTATAAGTTAATATTACTCAGAGGTTTCAGTTTTTCTTCTATAATTGAAGAATAAAAATCTATAAAATTAGCAACTAAAGTTGTGTGTCTTGGACCGAATCATAAAAAAATACACGCACAAATGAATTCATAACACATTTTAGTGTATGTAGTAAATTTAATTCGCAATTAAATGTGTGTACAGATATTAGTACATTTTTATAAGTCTGTTAATTACCAATACAAATTTAACGATTCTAAAAAAGAATCCATAATGGCAAATTCTTTTTGTGTTACACAATATGTTCACGATGGTTATTAGACGAATAGTTATGGCCCAAAGAGTATTCTACCCTAAAAATCAATGAAATAATTTGTAATAGTGGACTTGGGATGATTCGATGGGTTCATACTGGGTGTGTTATATGTAATGTACATTTATATCAGTAGTAGGAACTAAAGGGTAAGTACACGGAATAGTTTAATGCAGCGACTTAAGAGCAACTAAATCACTTGAAAAGGGCTATTATTAAAATAAAAATATTCATATCCAAAAGTTTTTATTCAAACTTTACGATTTGATTATTTCATAAACTAAAATTTGTTTTCTAACATATCAATATATTAAATTGAGGGACTATGGGTAGAATACAATACAAATAAGTTAAGTTTTCTTACATTGTATTCAATAGTATGTAATTTATATTATAGTTATTCAATTATTATGTTAAGTGAAGATTTAAAAAAAAAATATTAAATTATTATTTATTAGGAATTAATGGAGATGCAGGTAACAGAATATAGAAAAAAACAATTTCTCAATTATAACTATAATCTACTAAAAAATGTCAATATACCATATCTCCATAAATTCATTACATGTTTTTAGGTACCTAGCATAAAATAAAGCTATACAAAAAATAAGTTTTAAAATCCTTCCCTCTCTCCCACTACTTCTCCTCTTTAGCGATAACTAAAATTGCATTAGAAGAAACTAAACAATAAAAGTTAATTAAAATTTTAGAGCACCAAAAATTTACTCTTTGTTAATTTGTTGTAAATTTTCTATCCAGCAAAAACAAGCACTACTGCAACAATATATAATTGGGTATTTAAAATTTGCTTGCATGATACTTAAATATCCCGTATTTTCTGTTTTAGAAAGTATATTATGTTTATTTCCATTACCGCAAGTATATACATATGACAGTATTAAAATAAGTTTGTATTGTCGAGATTCATGGTAAATCGGTTCATTTCTAAAACCAATAAATAGAAAATATTATTGAAGTGTATGAATCGTGATTACTATTAATCTTATAATTGAATTAGTAGTGCTATTTCAATACATCTTTCTTGACACAGCTCCTTTTTTATTTTTTTCTAAAACCTATTTTTTCTTTTTCCTCAAAATAATTGGAAAACACAAACGACCTTTTGTTTGGATTCCAGTGGTGGACATCTTGCGATTCCCAGATTTCTTTTATCCAACGATTTGCTACAATTGGATTCGTAGGACATTTAAAACGTAATATAAACTGGTTTAAGAAAACCGGACGGACCCACAAACATTACATGTCTGTTTTCTATAGATTTTTCAAATTATTCATATTTTACTAAAAAAAATCGTAACAAACTCCCCAAATTTGGAAAATATGTTCCACTTCTCACCTGATAACGGTAGTGAGAATAATGCAACATATCTCTGTTTTTATCGAACTTTTTGTCCATCCAAAGGTTGTCTGGGAGAAATCGCTAATAGCTATATAAAAAGCTAACCGTTTTACGACGATATTCTGTGAGAGCGTAGTATTACACCGATCGAGCCGGCTCTACCAGGTGAAAAATTAAAAATATGTAGGAGTATGGGGTAGTTTTATTATGTATACAAGCCGCAAAAACTTAAGAAAATATATTATTTGCTCCGTTTGCTATTATTATTCAGTTGTTTCCGACGCCGAAACGACAGATCAAGATCACCTGAGATCACCTGTTTGAATACAAATTCAATTTTTTTTATTCAAAATAAGTTTCACTTAAAAACATTTATTGAAGGTCATACATGTAGGTGAAATTTTTAATCTACTTCCTATTGTTACGAGCTACACAGGACTCGAATTAAAATGCCATTGGAATTATTATAGAATTTATTAGAACTATACAAACACAACATATAACATAAGTATAACATAAGTACAAATGTAACTAGACACTATAACTGCACGATTCAATAACACGCGCAAAGTCCGTCACTATATCGCTCATCGAATGTACGTCTTGCTCGTATCGTAATCCTCGCTTGACTGCCCCACCCCTCCGTTCGGGCATTATTTTATAGTAAACTGTATAATACAACAATCGACTGCGTGGACTGAGTTTTCCCAAGAAAACGTAATCTGCACACTTGGTTAATTATTCCTGCGAACGGCCATAAACACAATCAATAACAATTGGCTATTGTCTAATTGCAAATTTTAAGTACAAAGTAAACAAAAGAAGGCCAAATGCGGGAAAGTTAATAAGTCAGGTGTGCATACACTTTGTCGGCATGTAACAATAATAACTGAAAATTTGACGGTGTGTAATAAAAACAATTATATTATCTATTTATAGTACATTAGATTGCAACTGATTTTTATTGACTACCTAGCGGTAAGGGTAATAATAAACCAGGTGCGCATTTCTTTGTCGGTATGTAACACTATTCTATGTACGCCGCTTCGCAACGTGTTACCGCTGTTTAAAAGAGAAGTCGCAAGAAACTGCCCAGCAACATGTCTAACTAAAAAAAAATGTGTGTGTGTACTAGAGTACACACGTAAGAAGTGAAACTTCTTTAAATTGGTTAAATAAATAAAGCCCCTACCACCACTACCTTTATTTATTTAACCGACCGCATTGAAAAATACAATCAAAAACTAAGGTTAACTTAAAAAGTATTAGAGAAAGAGATATAATTACTTCTTTTTTTTAGAAATTCACTGGAATTAGAATTAAAATAAATCCTTTGATTCTACATAAATGATTTATAAATCATCAAACTCGTATATTAATTAAAACACAATAAAGTAAAGAAATATTACAATGCTCGTCTCACAAATTCACAATCCATCTATCAACAACTCGTTGCTACGCAACCACCATCCTACACTCGGCCATCCTGCACAAAAATGTGACGCGTAACCGAAAAATGAGACGGTAATTTTTTTTCCAACGCCGATAAAGAAGTTTCACTTCAATAATTGGTTTGGTAAACGCAGCCAACGTGTCCACGCAGGTTGCATCCCATACGGCTTCCGTAAATGAATTTAAAATGTAAAAATGTTTTGCGTTATCTCATCAACGAGCAACATAGCATTCATTTTTACTTTTTATTCGGCCATCAGAGCCGGAACTGCGAATATACGTTTAAAACTTTTTAGGTGTTACCTTTGAAAGCATCGACCGTGTGACACGCCAGATGGCACCAGTGGATGCCTCTGGGCCCTTTGCACTCGTACCACTCCAGTTAGAACCACTGTACATCGTTGTTTAAGTACTTTTAAAGCCTATATACGATTCAAACAAATTGTTTAGTGATATTTTCCTGGTGTAGGGGTGATACCAAAATGAACCTATATCTATCTTATATATATATATATATATATATATATATATATATATATATATATATATATATATATATTCGTGTTAGTTACACTATTTATAACTCAAGAACGGCGGTACCGATTTGGCTGAAAATTGGTGGGGAGGTAGCTTAGAACCAGGAGACGGACAAAGGATACTTTTGAGATAGGGTCCTAGAATCCTCCTAATCACCTGGACCGATTTTGTTTTTGTGTGTTTCAATGGGTTCCCGGATGGTTTAAATTCACAATTAGAACTGGCAGGTGGCTCTGAGATCGGGTTCTAGAATTCTCCTAATCACCTGGACTGATTTTGGTGATTTTGTTTTTGTGTGTTTGAGTGGGTTCCCGGATGGTTTTATACACAATGGGAACCGGTAGGTGGCGCTGGTATCGGGTCCTAGATTTTTATTTTTTTCAGAGCAGGACAACGTCTGCTGGGGCCGCTAGTATTATATAATCTGTGAGAGAGAGAGAAAGAGAGAGATAACACTTTATTGTATACCACTGTACTGCTTACTACTTTACTGTACTGTTTATATCCCTGGTTAAGACTTAGGATATATTTTTTATCCTGGTAAATGGTGTCGTTTCCGTAGAATATACAGACATAGTACCCAAAAAGACCGCGCTGCGATGCAATGTAGCATCAAACACGTTGTTGTTCGGGTAACGCGAAGGAAGTTTCTCTGGCATAACCTAGTTATACAAAAGAATGTGAAATTTCTTCTTAATTGGAAAAGTCACTGTACCAATTTTGCTGAAATCTATAATACATCCTAATTAAGAAATAGTTTTTGTCCCGGAAAATGAGCTAATACCGCCTAGAAAAAAACTCAAAGTACTTACGTAACCTGATTGAATACAAGTATTTGCTCTCATAATAATGTAGGGTCGTGAAGAAAGATATTATTACCATGGTAGGGTTGAAATCGGCTACATAAAATTGAAGTGTCTATGTGTGATGTCGAAACAAAAGCTTTTTACTATGTACATATAATTTTCTTATTTTTTTTTTATTACGGTCTTCAAAACTAAACACATTCAGAAACGTGTTTAAATACGTTAGGAATATAATATTGTGTAATTTTTTTGAATGTGATCTTTTATATGAAGACACAGCTTGCTTTATTATCTAGTGTTTACAGCACTAAGGCTGGTGTGCACCGAAATTTAACCGACGGTTAACCAAAAATAATCACTGTTTTTCCATACATTTTTGGCGATTATCTTATTTTAACCACCGGTTAAATGTCGGTGCACACCAGCCTAAAACGAATACAAATACAAATCCTAGTAAGCCGGTGCGGACGCTTACACGTACGTATATACGGTACTTATATAAAAATCAATTTCAATTTTTAAATTTTTTGTCTATCTGTTCCGGCTAATCTCTGAAACGGCTGGACCGATTTTGACGTGACTTTCATTAGCATATATATATCTTATGTTATATGGAATCATTTATGCTACTTTTGAAATTAGGGTTCTGCCAAAAAAAACCACGCGGACCAAGTTCGGGGCGCAGCTTGATTGAATAAATTGAATTTTGTTATTACGTGGATCAATAAGTCCCGGGACTGACACATAGATGGCGTTGTCAACAAAAGTTCCGCATGATTTTTCATGAGTACCAACCTTCAAAAGATATCTGTCAAAATTTAATGACATTCTGATGTGTGGTCCACGAGTTAGAGTGATTTAAGTGACGCTAGTCTTGATATATCCAAAACAATGGATTCGAAACAATTTCGTCTGTTGATTTATCATTGCTTTTTGATGAAAAAAAACACCATGCGAGCCCAACAATGGCTTGAAAAGTGTGACGAGGACTCTGCTCCATCAAATCAACCATTTTTCGGTGGTATGCTGAGTTTAAACGTGGTCGTACAGACACTGAAGATGCTGAACGCTCCAGCCAGCCAAATGAGGTGGTTCAACCGGAAACCATCAAAAAACTCTGCCAAATCGTTTTTGAAAACCGTAAATTAAAATTGCGTGAGATAGCTGACATCTTAAAGATATCATACGGCAGTGTGTACGCTATTTTGCATGAATATTTGTCTATGAGGAAGCTGTTGTCAAAGTGGGTGCCGCGTTTGCTCACGGCGGATCAAGAACGACAACCTGTCGTTGATTCCGAGCGCTGTTTGGAGCTAAGAATTAGGCTTCGAATTGATTGAAACCCACCATATTCACTGGATCTGGCCCCCAGCAACTACTACCTGTTTGCAGATCTCAAAAAATGCTCTAAGGAAAGAGATTCTACTCCAACGAAGAAGTCATCGCCAAAACGAATGCTTATTTCGAGGTCAAAGATGAATCGTTCTACAAGAAAGGCATTGAAATGTTAGAGAAGCGGTGGACTGATTGTGTTGCTCTTGAAGGAAGTATGTTGATGAATAAAGTAGAGTTTGACAAAAAAAATGTGTTTTTCTTGGTTAGTCCCGGGACTTATTGATCCACGTAATATATATTATATATACTTACTGTATATAACAAAATTCAATTTTTACGTCATTCGGAAAGTTAATACTGTTACAAAAAAAAATTGCTGGAGCGATTCAAATTTATTTGCATTAGACACGCTTACAACAGATATTATAATACAATATCTTGATAGTGAGAAAGAAAGAAAGAAAATATTTATTGTCGAAAATGAAGGCATATTAAACTAAAAAACGTTATACTAACAGGACTTTTATACACATAACACAAACTATTTTTTTAAAATGAACACAACATTTACGGCATTGAGGTTCTCAACTCAGCATTATACTGTGTCAAAAATGTGCTTACGCGTGTGCTACAGAAGACAAGCAGATGGTCTGCCTGATGGAAAGCGGTTGCCTTCGTATATGGATGTTTGCAACACCTTATTTCCTTCTACACCAATAATGTTTCATACAAGCAAAAGTCATCAATCCTTTTAGCCTATAGGCATTTCACATCATCATAAGCCTTAATGAAACCGCAATCATTACCAAGATTGTGCGTAATATCTGCATATGTATGGAAACAGGCACCATTGCCCTCATGGTGGCATTACAGGGCCTTGCCGGGGGCGATTTATGGGCCACCCACCCTTATCTTTGATATTAAAGATTTCATTAAATCATGCCAGGACGCAATAAAACAGTTTGATACCGCATTTATGCCGCTGCGGAGTCGAGTGACCAACTTAATGACGTGTACATTCTGACCCTTATAACGTTTGACGTAAAATTATGACTGGCAGAGATTTGTTGCTATGCCTATTTTACATCAAGAATCATTTAAATATATTTTTTAAGTCTGCTTAAGTGTAATATTCCAGTATTATCATTTTAATAGCAGATAGAGAGAATTTGAGTCGACATTACTTTTAAATTATACATTTAGTCATGCAGTATTGGTTGTCATTATCATAAGTATTACTAAATAAAAAACTGTTGTTTTATTGAGGGTATGTTTAATAGTTCTGCTTACCCTTATCTTTGATATTAAAGATTTCGTAAAATAATGTCGAACTTCAACTAAAAAACTTTCTCGGTGCAAATACAACAATTAACAAATTACAAAAATATAAATCATTTATTTAATTATTATGAGTTTATTGTAATGTGAAATTAACGTAAAATAACAATATTTTATTGTAATCTTAACCTAAGAGTTTGTGATCACGTGCACGTGCACCGAGCCCTATAAATACGGCCGCATTGTCGACCGCGACACTCAATCATTATTGTTCGAGCCGCCGAATGGAACGGACCTCTCTGGGAAATCTTAAAACGATACCGAGTACACTTGAAATTCTATTTCTAGGACTCAAATATGGGTCGTCAATTTGAAAACCTGCCCGTGAAACTTCAAATTAAAATTTAGTTGCGATTCCTTGTTCGTTCGTGTCCTTATTTGTTTTTCCACTTGTCCGTTTTTTGTATTTTTTATAAGACTATTGTTATTTTTAGTAGATTCTTCTTCCGTACCTGTAGGAACTTTCCGCGAATCTCTCCCAACTTGTTCCAGCCAATCAAATAGTTACAACTTGGGGTTTCCAAGTATAATTTGAGAGCCTTGGCACTAACTCAGGCTGCCAATTGCCCGCAGCCTTGTGATAAAGTTACGACATCATTATATTGCCGCTATTTATGGTTTAGAATACACTTATCTATGCTCTCGTTCCGAATGGTATGAGTAATAAAACATATATATCTCGGAGAAGCACCGGTCTCGGTGCCATCGTCGTTAGTGGTTGCAGGTTTAGTGGGCGTCATCAGGGTAAAATGCGAGCACAAAACACAATAGTCACGGTTTATACACTTTTAATTTAGATTTAAACAATATTTCGACACGTTGAAGACCGAGCAGCGGGTTCAGGGCACCGATCTTACTTTGATCCTTCCATTTAAATTCTCAACGATCCAACTGGATCCGTTACTATCGCCCCAATGTATCACAAAACTCGCCCGTCTACCTTAAGTACAGATGGCGCTACGACCCCGCACGAGGCACACGCTCTGCTCTGATTGGTCGCTTATTAAATTACAATATTCATAACTTTTATTAGGTTAGGACGACTTTTAAGTAATAGACAGATTTAACAAATCGAATTAAATAAATTTTTGAAAAGTAATTAAAATGTAAACAAATAATATTGTGCGTTATACATTCAAACAACAATCAACCCGACTCATAGCTTCCTCCGACATATACATATCCACCTGCCACAATCCTAATAAACATTTTTCGCTTCATCTTCTTACATTAACCACTTCATACATTTACAGCTCCTGTGGTTAAGCTTGCTAAGCTTTTGGCGGCTGACCTCGCTACAATGCAGAGGCTTCGAATAACTAAATACTCCATTGAAATTTTACATGAGCTTTGCATTTGTTAGAGGACGCAATTTTATTTTTGAGACATGTGTGGGGGGTCAATAGAAGCCTAACCTCAAGTTTGTGGGGCGCCACCCTTGTCCCCCGGCCGCCATCTTGGAAAAAGGGGCGAAAACACTTTTTTCGCGATATCTCGGAAACTATGAGTCTTACAAAAAATTTGCAAAGTCATAATTTGTAGCAAATTGTTTTGCCTACAAATATGTTCATATAACTTTTTGCCCTAAATTAAAAGTTAAAGAAGTTATAAGCAAAAAAGTGAGAAATTATTTTTTCGTTCCTAACTTTTTTCTTTACCATAGAACTTACCAAATTTAACTTATCGAATGTTAAGCAAGTAGAAAAGGTCCCCCGTTTTCCCTGCCACCTATGAGGTAGAGTCCGTAGGCGCGTTTTTTTTACGTGGTATCTATCCCCAGTAGGCCTACTCCACGGACATCTTGCTTATAAGGTAATCCTCGACATCATAATATTTTTAATCACTTATTAGCTAGCTACTCTAATCAACTTTTCTTCGATGGTCCAGGCTGTGGCTCAGAATCTAAATCAACGTCAAATGTGAAAGTTTGAGGAATGACAGGAGTTAAAATTGGAGTCATAGTTGGAAGTTCATCTTCAAATTCATTTTCTTCCATTAACTTTGATATCTCCATAATGTTGTTGCATGTTTCCAGAACATACATAAAAAAACGCGCCTGCGGACTCTACCTCATAGGTGGCGGTGAAAACGGGGGACCTTTTCTACCTGCTTAACATTCGATAAGTTAAATTTGGTTCTATGGTAAAGAAAAGAGTTGGGAATGAATAAAAAAATTCTCACTTTTTTGCTCATAATTTCTTTAATTTAGGGCAAAAAGTTATATAAACATATTTGAAGGCAAAACAATTTGCTACAAATTATGACTTTACAAATTTTTTGTAAGACGCATAGTTTCCGAGATATCGCGAAAAAAGTGTTTTCACCCCTTTTTCCAAAATGGCGGCCGGGAGACAAGGGTGGCGACCCCACAAACTTGAGGTTAAGCTTCTATTGACCCCCCACACGTCCCAAAAATAAAATTGCGTCCTCTAACAAATGCAATATTCGGCCCTTAAATTGTAAGATTTCAATGGAGTAAAAATAAAACAAAAAAACTTACACTTGTTACAGCTACCACGTGTTAAAGGTGAAGTAAAACATCTTGATGAAACTTGCACATCCAGATAACAGATGTCTGAATTCTGTCAAGCCACCGTGGACATGCGTGACGGGTATACTATTATACTGGGAGGTATTATATATACATATATATATATATATATATATATATATATATCTGTACCAATATTATAAAGAGAAAAAAATTGTTTGCATTGAATAGGCTCCGAAACTACAGAACCGATTTGAAAAATTCTTCACTGTTGGCAAGCTACACTATCCCCGAGTGACATAGGCTATATTATATTTTTTTTTTAATAGAGTTCCTTACTAAAACTCCAATAATCCAAACCCAAGGTGTAAAAAAAATATTTTTAGATACCCGTGTGAAGCCGGGCGGGCCGCTAGTCTATTATTATAATGTGAGTCCTGAGCCCTGGAGTGTACATTTATAGGCGGTTGCTATCATCCAGATATAGCCCTTGAGATATAGATTTATATAATAGGTCCCTGCAGACATTGTACTGTCCTGAAAAAAAAAACTAGGACCCGATGCCAGCGCCATCTACCGGTTCCAATTGTGAATCTAAGCCCATCTGGGGACCCATTCAAACACACACAAAAAAATACATGAAAACCGGTTAGGTCAGGAGATTAGGAGGATTCTAGAAACCCATCCCAGCGCCAAAAATCCGGGGCCCCATTCAAACACACAAAAAAAATTTCATCAAAATCGTTGAACCCGTTCTCAATTTAAGCGCGTACATGCATTTCTACGATTAATTTTTATATAAACTAGTGATCGTCAGTGGTCGAAATTCAACCATAATAATTTAAATTATAAGTTTGAACTTGTCAAACACTACTTCTATAATCGCAGATTTCGCCACGGCTACATACACTATTTATTTGAGTTTAACAATAAACAAAAGAGTAAATATCCGTGTGTGTGTGTCAAATACATGGTAGTGTATGTAATGTTTTTTTATTGATTTAATGTATTTCTTATGCATAATTAAAAAAAATAGCAATCTGCACGCCTTCTCTATATAAACTATAAGTGTGCGAAATTTCATACTCCTCAGTCTGCGCAATTTTGGTAAAGAGGGGTACAAAGTTTTTGCTGTGTTTTTGCTTCATTTATTAATATATAGATAGATTTGTAGTCTCATCAAATTGCCGACAGTATCCTACAAGTCCCGATGGTCGCAAATGAAATATCCAACGGCGAAGGAACTTAGTCACGTCAAAGATACTTTCGGCATTAATTAATACGGGCCATGAGCTCCGTCCCTCAGGAGCCCTTAGCCGAGACGGGCTCGTACCGCGTAATAATTATCAATGTACCCTCAGGGCTCGCTGTACCTTTCCATCCCCACCATACCTTTCTATTTGCATTTTACAACTTCGTCCGACCTTTAATGTGTGTGCGATTTAATTTCGCGAAGCTTTGTTTTATGGGTATAGTATGTGTATGTACTACATACATACATGTAGGCAGAGACTCCACTTGCCACGATCCTAACAAACAACTTTCGCTTCATCTTCTTTAATTAACCTTTTCATACATGCACGATTATTGGATATGCTTTTTACCTGACCTCGTTTTAACACTTCTGTTATTTGATCATGATGTGTACGTCGTTGTCTACGGATACCAACTCTACCATTCACAATACTGTCTGTCATACACTTGTTTTGTGATTCAATTTTCATCCATCCTCTCTACAGGCCCAAACCACCTTAACAGTCCTGTTTAAACTCTTGTTATTACATCTTCTTTTAATCCATAACGTTCCCTTATTACACTATTCCGTATCATATCATTCATGTTTAATGTTTATCTTACATAAACTTCTCAAAGCTCTCACTTCAACTGCATTTATTCTACTTTCATGCTTCTACTGCCACACCCAACTTTCAATGCCGTACTTTAGTGTTGGTACCAACACCTTTGATAGGTAGCCAAGCGTGTCTATACAGACACTTTTTGGCTTTTCATAAGAGTTTAGCGCACCATTCACCTTATTACCTGTAATTACGCTTCTTTCGATGTCACTTTCATGCTTCCTGTCCTTGGTAAACATGCACACTCCCGAAACAGATGGACAAACAATAATGTAACATAATCTTTTATGATTTTTTATTACATACTCATAAAATATTATGTTAGATTATTGTTCTCTTTTAACGAGTTTATTTACTGACAGAATAATAATTGACGGTAGTTTGTATCTACTACCTACTCGGATCGTTCCGTCATAGCTCGATATAAAAGCGTGTGGACAGAACGACGACACGACATTCCCATTCGGACTTTCATCGGGTGCAGTCTCGGAGAGGCACATTTCGATCTAGCGCTCTGGGGTCGCTAATTATTGTGTGAGAAATAAGACAAATAAATTAGCTATTAATTGAGTCTCAGAAATTTCAAATTGATGGACTTTGTGGGGATTGTATTAACAATCAGCATTAGATGTGGTGCTTCGGTGGTAGATGACCTCTATTGTATGTTGGTGAAGCACCAGTGGCGAGAGCCCATGTCTTAATCGCCCGAGAGGAGCGTACAAAATTGGACGAGTTGTTTTTAGATGTATTTTACTTGCGTTATTAATTTAACATTAAACTTTAGACTATATAAGTACACAGAAATCTTAAACGCTAAATGAATATATATAAAATCTAAACATGTTCGGAGATGTATCTCCGAAGGTTTTCCTTTTTGTGTATTGACAGATTTTGGTACGTACTTGGCGTACTAAGTTTTTATCTTACTAATTATGTAGCAAAAAATTATTTAATATCCGTGACATAACAAACTTATTATGACAACCAGGCCGTCGTAACTATTAAAAAAATTTAGTTCTTGGTTTTAATTTTTACATCGCAAAAACCAAGTTTTATACCTACTCCAAAATTATTCTTTCTCGTCTTTAATTTTCTTATAGTAAATACAATTAAAAACTAAAAATAAACTCGGTTACAAATAGTACAAGCTATTATAGACTGTGTAACAAATCGCTGCCAGATGGGAGCGTGCCCAGAAGCTGGCTGATTGCTGCGCTGTATGGCGATGCTTATTTGTTGGGCGAAATATGAGCCAGCCTTCTGATTTTCTCTTCATATATGCATGTATCTTTTAAATGATTTCATATTTCTGCTATGCCTCTTAAACTATAATCACCATAATACCATGTGACCCTGAGTTGAGACACCTCGGTCCACTAATGCAGAGTAATTTTGATATAGAGAAGGATGGAAAGAGGAGAATAATTGTAGCATTTTTTTTATTGCTGGAGGTCAGCAGATAGGCAGACGGCCCACTTGATGGAAAGCGGTTACCATAGCCTATGGACATTTGCAACATCAAAGGCGCTACAAATGCGCTGCTGCTCTCTTAAGGAAGTCTGGAACCTGGTCACTAATGCCGGAACACAAATCAAGGTTGTTATGGCGACATACTTTAGACCAGGGGTGGCAGCCATCCAGTCGGGCAAATGCCCTACCACCTGGCTGTGAGTTGTTTTGTCACCTCTTACGACAGGCCGCCCGACCGCAGGAAATTGTATTCTTTCTCCGTTCCTGCACGGATAAAAGCATTGCTAAAGTGGAAACAGGTAACCGGTGTGACAAGCCATAAACTAATGTCACTCAAACCAAAAGATCAGATATATAAATCTGGCATATGACCAGTCATTTTCACATCACCGACAACAAACTTCTCCACTCACCTAAGATGAGAGTGTTGAGATGGATGTTACAAGATGTGGTGTTGCAGGAATAGATAAGGTGAGAAATGGTATATAAGAGGGTTTTTGAAATTTGCACCCGTGACTGAAGAATTGAGAGGAAGAAGACTAAAATGGTACGGGCATGTAATAAGTAGGGATGAAATTCACGTGACATAAAGAATGTTAAACTGCAAGATTGATGGGTACATAATTATGTAAAGATAGATCAAGAAATAAACGGATGGATTGTGTGAAGGATGATATAGTGATTTTAAGTTTGATTGAGGACTTACTAGAGGAGTGTGTAAAGAAAGTACATATTGTGCCAAACCTAAATAATAAGAAGGTGAAAGAAAAAAGAGATTTATTATTTGATAAATAAGCCGCTATTGAACTGATATCAGTTTCATACAAAACCTATCCTATTAAATTTTTATTATTCATGGAAAGCCACAATATCAGGCAAATCGACGATATCCAAAGGCAACCGAAATACTTTAGGTGCAAATAACGATTTCCCTTCAATTTGCGTATGAAAAGGTGAGGCCAAGACATCGCCTCCGGCCACTGCGAATTAACCCTCGTGAGATGACGCAAATCTCCCTTCATCCGTCCTTGTCGCACCTCATGTATCATATCAACAAATGAGTAGGACAGCCGATGAATAGAATTCTTCGAAATGGGAAAACGGAAGGATTGGTTTGTAATTGGAAATTCCTGTGAATTGAGTGAACGTACCGAGATTCACCGCAGTGCAAATATTTTAATGTATGTACAATGCGATGATATATATAATATTAAATTTAAATCAAAATTACATTGGTCTATTTAATAAACAACTAGATCAAATCAAATACTACCTGCCGTTGGAGTATGATATTTAAATTATTTTATAAACATTTATATATTTTGTGACGTCATAGTGTGCAAAACACAAGAAGTTATCAATGACTTCTCAGATAACACTTCAACGAAACAGATCTTTGTTGTGCACGCTGTGACGTCATGCGAGACGCCATGACAGCTTGACGCGTTTTTGTGACGAAATGTCAAAATATTTATAAAATTGCTAAATTAAATATGTTAATGTTGTTATTTTGCTGAAATATTAATATTATGGCTAAATTAGACCATAAGGCTCCAAATAAACCTGTTTCTCAAAAATTGTCAACTACCGAATTGCCGGAGATATCGCTTAACAAAAATACAAAACATTCATTCACAAACAACATTCATTCATAATTCAGAACCTTCTCCTTTTTTGAAAACGGTTAAAAGTAAATAAAATAAAATAGGTTATAATTTAGCAGTCGCCTCAATGGCGTGGGCCTCCTCTAAGACTAAGACCTTCCACACTTCTCTATCGCTAGCTACTGTCATCAAAACCGGGTCACAACTGTCTGCAAATATCCCGCCATCTTGTCCTTTGTCTCCCTATCTTTATTCAATGATTTACTATCGGAATCAGCTCTGTGAGTTTTTGGGCCATCTTCTACTACGTTTACATTACAAGCTTTTGCAAAAAATACTCTGTTGGCCTCTGTGGTTGAATGGGCTAAGCCTTTTACCGGCCTACTTCATTGCAACGTAGTTGGGGTTCGATCCCTGGCATGCTAAATTACGGAAACGAATTTCCTCCTTTATTTACTATGGTCTGGGTGTCTGGAATCGGCCCTGGAATAATCCGTTGTTTATCACCCATAACACAAGCGTAACTCGTGGTAGCGTAATGGCTAGCACACACGTCCAATCTCAAAGGGCGCGGGTTCGATCCTGGCGGGAACGCATGCACCACTTAGCCAGTTTTCTGATTTGATGTGTACATTGTTATAATTACCATGTGTTAATAACGGTGAAGGAAAAGATCGTGATGCAACCTGCACATTGAGATAACCGAAGTGTCAAACCTGCCAAGCCGCGTTGGACAAGCGTAGTGGGTATACTGTCCGTATATGTATGTCCATTTTTATCCGTGCAGGAACGGAGAAAGAATACAATTTCCTGCGGCCGGGCGGCCTGTCGTAAGAGGCGACAAAACAACCCACAGCCAGGTGGTAGGGCATTTGCCCGACTGGATGGCTACCACCCCTGGTCTAAGTATGTCGCCATATCAACCTTGAGTTGTGTTCCGGCATTGATGACCAGGTTCCAGTCTTCCTTAAGAGAGCAGCAGCGCATTTGTAGCACCTTTGGTGTTGCAAATGTCCATAGGCGATGGTAACCGCTTTCCATCAAGTGGGCCGTCTGCCTGTCTGCTGACCTCCTGCAAATAAAAAAAAACCCCTATAATAGGAGACCCGAGCCCAGCAGCTGGACATTATTGGGCTGATATTATAATAATTATAATATACTAGCTGTCACGGCAAACGTCATCCTGCCCGGAAAAGCTTCAATCGATATGCCGACACCAGCGCCACCTACCGGGTGCAATTGTGAACCAACTCAGAAACCTTCTTTGACTCATGCACAGCAACTTTACTAAAGATCATCACATGAGCAAATGTATAGTTTACGATTCTATAAAGGACATACAGACAAACATTCATTTTTATATATAAGAAGACGAAGACAAGCATAACTTGCTTCATTTGGGAATATACAACACGTGTGTTTGTCTGCCGATTATTTGTTTCATTTAAATTAATGCAATGGTTCAAATTAAAGCTAAAATTCGTTATGCACCATTGGAAACATCAGACGAGAGGCAATCGCCATTACCGTTATGCTTATTGCCAAGGAGGCTCGCAAAATAAAGCATACTGACCGACAATAAAACTTAATGTTACTGCACAGTTGAACCTTTTCAATTAACTGCGTCTTACCAGACAAATCCACCTTCTTTGTATATACGTACCTGAGGGTTGCTTTTCACCCTAAGTCTTTGAAACGCTTTGAAACGATGGCAAATTTAGAAACTGAAATCAAACAGATCATCTGAGCAATTTCAGAACCCAACATCTAACATTTTTTTTGGGTACAATTTTAGTAATAACAACTAGAAATAAAAGAAGAAAGAAATAAAATATTAAACTAAATACTTAAAAATACACTAAATTAATATAAAGTATTGTTACGAGTTACGGGACTCAAATTAAAATGCCGTTTGAATTACTATAGAATTTATTAGAACTATACAAACACGTATAACACAGGTACAAATATAAGTGGATACAACCAGTACAAACTGCATGATTGAATAACACGCGCAAAGTCCGTCACTATACTATAACTTATCAAAGTACACACGCCTTGTCCCGCTTGCGGCCTCATTTCTCAGTTTGCCCATTGTTTTATACTGCACCAATACAATATGTCTCGACACAATACTCGATAACAATTATTTCCAAGAATTACATCTGGCTAATGCCTACCATAAAGGATTACAATACACAATAGGCTGTTTTTCTAATTACAAATTTTAAACACAAAGTAAACATAAGAAGTCCAAATGCCTAAAGGCAATAAACTGCAGGTGTGAATTGTACTTTTTCGGTCGTAACAATATCATGATAAAAATAATTTTAATATCTGTTTAAATAATAAATTAATGCGTCTTATTATCTCTGACGTCATAACTTGCTCTTCTCTATAAAATTAAATTATTAAATATTTAATCTAGATAAAAATGTCTCAAGTAACTTGACTGTCAATGACCTTATTGTTTTAACAAAATATTAAGTATTACTAAGATTAAATATATTATTATTAACTATTTTTAAGAAATAGCCTTATGTATAAGACATACATGCATAATTTTTATCAGAAACATGATGACAAAAACAAACTAAAATTAAAAACATTTCGTGGTTCGGATTGAGGATAGCAAATAAAGATATACAAGTTTAATAATAACTATCAACGGACGAACACAGACTGCATAATCCAAAACTAAGCACGCTACGCTCCTGTTTGGATAGTAGTGGATACTCATGGGACCCATTCTAGTAACAGCCAAACCAGAGAACATAACGGAAAGGCCGTTTCCAGGACCTCTGTATTTTAGTAAAACAAGTGCATACACATTTTCAACACTAGACCCTAAACCATGGTTCCCCAAAGTGACCCATATGGACCCCTGGGGGTCCATATCGAACTACAAGGGGCCCACATTAGTGAACACAAAATCTTGAGTCCACGAGCAGCAAATAGGTGTCCACAATAGTAAATTCCATTCAAACAAGTAGTGACGACGTTTTTAGCTTTCTATAAATAAAATGATCATTTATTTTATTATTCTATTAGTCTTCTAATCACCAAAACATCAAATTTTATAGCTTTTCAGTACAAATGTGCACTTTGAACTTACGAGCTATATAAATTCTATCGGACCAACTAGAGACTATATTTAATCCAACGCAAAAAGAATTGTCGACATTGGTTCAGAAATAATAATAAAAATTAGCTGAATATATTGAAAACCTCCTCCTTTTTAAAAGTAGATTCAAAAGTTAGAGGTCCACCGAATGCAGTAAAAGTTGTTAGGGGCTCTATGAGACAAAATAGTTTGGCGATCACTGCCCTAAACTGAAACAAATTTAATAGCTAATAATGGTTACTAGTAGAATAGAAAACGCTTTATTGCTTATCAAATATACAATTACAAAAATGAACGATTACAATATGTGTTGGTAGAAACAATAGGCGGCCTTATCGCTTACAGCAATCTCTTCCAGGTAAACTATCTTAAGGAATAATTTAACCTAATCTGACGGTGCAGGTGGTGCAGATTATTAGGTAGAAGATAAACAGACATATTTAAATTACATATTTTATCAATTAAGTACACATTATTAAATTACTCTATAAATTAAATACATACAAACATATTTATAAGATATATGTATATATATATATATACTAGCGGCCCCGGCAGACGTTGTTCTGCTCTGAAAAATAAAAATCTAGGACCCGATCTTAGCGCCACCTACCGGTTCCAATTGTGGATCTAAACCATCCCGGGACCCACTCAAACACACACACAAAATGTCATCGAAATCGGTCCAGCCGTCTAGGAGGAGTTCAGTGACATACACACGCACACAAGAAATATATATATATATATATATATATATATATATATATATATATATATATATATAAAAAGATAAATGGTTGCGCCCAGGAACACGTCTTTGTAAATTCTTCCTCCCCATCCTCACCATCAAGAATATAATAAAACTTTAAATGAAGATTGCGCTAAACAAGAAACAGACAGGAACTGTCACTGCTGTCATCGCAATAAAACCATACATATAAATTGTGGAACACAAAATAAAAAAAATAAACTCAAAATTGCATTTAATGATAAGACCCAGAATCCTACTGAGTTTGTGAACCCCCGGTGGACGAGCGCAGCGTGGCGGCGTACTGGTGGCGAGGCGAGATAAGGCCTTCCTTACTTCTTCTTCCGGTCCCTTTGCCTTCTCCCGGCCATCGCATCGCGCCCGCAATATATATATTAATTAGTCTATAGTATGAGAGTTAGGCATAATTTTATTACAAAAGGTAGTGTTTTCTGAGTGCTTTCTTAAACGAAGGCAATTTTTTGGCCTGTCTGACAGCAAGAGGCAGTATAAATAGTATTGCCAGTATAAAAATAACTTAGTATACAGACGCTTTTGAATAGTCAAATTGGAAATCACAATAATATTTTCACAATCTTTGCTTCTATATAAACTGTCAAATTGCCGCCTTTGCTTATCAAATTGATATACTCACATTAGACAAGCGAAGCCATTTACAAAATTCCCAGGTAAGTACATAAAACTACGTATATTTGTTCCGACGCGTATCCCATATGAAACTGACGAACGGCGGTCCTAAACAAACAAAAACTCAGTGTTGCCACAGTTAAGAAAAAAATCATATTTGTTGAAAATTAAAATAAATACAGTGAGTGCCCTATAAATTAAGAAAACACTCCCCAGTGTAGAGTGTTAGTACTTTTAGTATAAGATTTTTATATGTACTAAACTACATGATACGCAAATTGGGAAGTAGATATTTATTTTAAGAATGCATGAGATTACAAAGTTTTTTCAAAGAACAAGGGACTTTGTAATTATAGACAGTTTTTTGTCCATGGAATTGCGATTACACATTAAGACAGCGTTATTGAAACACTGTTTCTAAGCAAACTGTGTTAATACTTTTACAAGAAAAACACATACATGTGTTCCCCCCCAACTTGTAATCCCTATTAATCCCTATCAATGTTATAAATGCGAAAGTAACTGGCTGTCTGTCTGTTCCGTTTTCACGGAAAACTACTAGACAGATTTGGCTAAAACTCAGTATGCGTATTCGATGCCGAGAATAAACATAGGATAATTTTAATCCCGAAAAATGGGATAGTTCCCGGGATAAAATATATTTGTCTGTCTGTTTGTTATGCTTTTACGGAATACTTTTGGACCGATTTGGCTGAAATTCATTTTGGTCAATTTAGTCAATTTAGTTGTTTTGGTAAATTTAGTCATTTTGGTGATTTTAGTCATTTTAGTGATTATTGTGGTTTTGGTGATATTGGCCATTTTGGTGATTTTGATACATACATACATAACTTCACGCCAGGTCCCTTGCGGGGTAGGCACGAACAACAGAGCGCCATTTAGGCTTATTCTTACACACCTCACTTGCTTCTTTGACATTCAAGTTCTTGTCATGCATGCATGCATGCATGTCATGTGATTTTGATAATTTTGGTAATTTCAGCCAATTTGGTGATTTATGTCATTTATGTAGTTTACAACGCCTGCTCTTTAAACGAGAGAGCAGGGAGACCCGCAGCACTGCTACGGGGCAAACTTATAATATGCATACATCGATTATATTTTTTTGGTTGGCAACACCGATCTTACAAGTGCTGGAAAACAAAGTATAATTAGGCGTAGCTGCGAACAAAGTTTACCTCCTGACCCATATAAGGCGAGTACTCCTGAAGGCCTTTGTGTTGAGCATTTTATTGGCAAAAGTACTAAGGTATTTTTGGGGCGATCCGTCCTTAATTTGAATTCCGTCCATCCTACCACTGTTCCATCATCTGTGGAAAATAAACAACTACATTTTACATATCTCTAGTGCTAAGAGAAAGACATATTTATAACTAGCTAAACCCGCTACTATGTCAACAGGTTCCAGGCAACCGCCTGGAAGAGATCGCTTTTAGCGATAAGGTCGCCCGTTATTTTGCCAAGAAGTATTATGCATTTTGTATTTGTTTATTTTGGTGAACAATAAAGTGTTACCTATCTATCTACATCTAATAATGTATAAGGAATGTAATTACGTCGCTATGTCTTCAAATAAAGTCTTTCTTTTTTTCTACATCGGATGAAATCACGGTCACCTAATGAGTTTGAGGTGTATGTAAACCTAAACTATTGTGCATTTTTTTTATTACGTGACTGTCACACCTTAGAATTTTTAGTCCATAATTGACACAGCCGATTTTTTCATTATAATATTAATAATAAGTAAAAGCAAACGATAGTGCGTTTGCGCTTATCATAACTTTGACCTTGTGTGTCTTTTCATGAAAATAAAGAGATAAGTGAAGTTTCGCCGGTTGAATATTCGACCTTTGAGGGTTATCGGGATTGCGGAACCGCCGGTCGTGGACCCCGGGGGCCGCGGAGTCACCGCTTCTCAGTGCGATGGCGGAAATTGCCCATATGAATTTAATATTTTTGTGGGACATATAAATATATAATCGTTCAATTTAAGGATGCAGCAGCAGTTTTTGTCAGCTATTTTCTCATTTTATATTTATTTATGTCCTATGTGTACTGTGCAATATTTTACTATATAGATATAGATATATATATATATATATATATATATATATATATATATATATATATATATATATATATATATATATTCACAGAACAATTATAAAATTACATATAAGCCTTAAAACAGACGAGCGTGCACGACAAGAGCTATGAATGTCAAAGAAGCAAGTGAGGTGTGTGTAGCGGTACCGAGGTTGCAGTGTGGGGGTGTTTAAGTAAAAAATGTTTATTTCGTATTAATGTTTATTTGGTTCTTATACGATTTTAAATGTTTATGTTGAATGCACCCGAGAGTGGTGCGGGTCGGAAATGCACTGTGTTCGGTTTGATATCGATATGCACTTCCTACAAGTTATGTAAGATATCAAACCGAACAGTGTGTAAGAATAAGCCTGAATGGCGCTCTGTTGTTCGTGCTTACCCCGCGAGGGACCTGGCGTGAAGTTATGTGTGTATGTATATAATCGAATACTATAAGTAAAATACTGAGCCCAGATCACCGTCATCTATGGGTAAGGTGCTCAGAAGGCTAGCTACGATTATTTTATAGATATTTACATAGATACATACATGTATCTTATTAGTATTTTTTTTTTATTACTGTACGTATTGATTGATATTGATTCGGTAGTAAAAATAATGCAACATACCGTTTTAGGTGCAACTTTCAAAGATCGCCTTATGTACTCATTCCTCTCCTTATCCATTCTTGTAACCACAAATCGCAACATACTCATCTCAGCTCAGTGGAGACGTATATGGTCTATCATGTTAATGATCTAAGA
Organism: Dendrolimus pini; assembly: GCA_949752895.1. Classification (NCBI taxonomy): domain Eukaryota; kingdom Metazoa; phylum Arthropoda; class Insecta; order Lepidoptera; family Lasiocampidae; genus Dendrolimus; species Dendrolimus pini. The sequence continues at coordinate 20,931,159 of OX457137.1, read as the reverse complement.
TTTGGAAACGTATAACGTGACAAAAACCATATTTTATAAAATTATGTGACCTTTATTCAAAAAGGTGCAATCCATCATAATCATTAAATACCATATTGCTTGGGGACAAAAGTAGTATATGTATTTTATTGTAATAATAACAAGTGTAGTGCAGAATGCTATGTGATAAACATTAACAAAGAACACATGAACAAAGTGTCTTCTCTTTAATAAGGGCAATATAATAGGAAACGTCTTGTTGGACACATTCTTAAGTTATATCTAGTTATTTTAGGTTAGATTTGAATTACTTATTAGTCTTATTTCCTAGATTAGATTGTAATTTTAATGTTTTATCACTAAGATACATCATTTTGGATTTCTGACCATATACGAGACTATCAAGAGCTGCTGACAAATAACGCGCAATGAATAGAAAACATCGTTGAACCAACGTTAGTTATAGAGCCAATATTAGTCTAAATACAATTTTGTGAGATCAGACAAGATTGCCCAAGAACATCGTTGTTAAAAATTAATCCTAAATCATTAATTTCGAAACAACAAATAAATGAAACTATGACGAAGTAGTAGTGAAACAACATCAAAGGGTGCAAACGACGACAGCGATCAAGGGACCGCAACTACTCCTTTCAGCAGCATCAGAACGAACCGAGTAATTTCGTCGTAATGACGAATAAAATAAAATGCATGATTTTAATCTCGACCAGTGGCGGTTGGTCGTAAAACGTTTACGACCAGTCTCACGGTGTCATTGCGGGCGACAAGCGATCATGCACCTTCGTACAGCAAGGAGTAGTTGACACACATATCACCATAAATTCCGAAACAATATACATAAAAGCAGGCGTTCAAATACCACGCCATCATCGTAACTTTAATTATTACTGGTTAAACTATTATATATACGCTATTTAACTCATTATAATGATATAATTTGCAACGCTAGTACAAAATGGTTTCGGCGTTTTGAGCATGATAAAAAGTTCATTCTCAGTTCTTAGTTCATTCAACTGTCAACTATCCTATCATTATTGTGATGCAAGTCTCCTTTCTGGTTTTAGCATAAGATATAGCACAACTATCTGCAAGTAAACTAGATAAGTCATAGATTTTTTCAATGTACGTGTAAAAATTAATATACAAATTTTTTCATAGCATATTATCAGCTTGTTATGGAATTTCGCAAATTGTTTCATAGGAGCAGAGCACTAGAGTTTCTTGGTTCACAGATTTATTTTATGATTGATAAGTATGGAAATCTAAACATTGGGATTGGAAACCACGAAATGGTAGTTTGATAAATTAAATTCCAGTTTATCGAGCAACTTTGAAATCACATTCACTTTTAAATAGATATTGTCAATGTAATGCTACTTTGCCAATGACTTTACAATAATAAATGATGAAGACCATGCGTAGTAGATGAAGTCGAAAAGGGGACAGATCTTATGTGGAAGCAATATTATAATTTTAACTTTATACTGCTTGATGCTTCAGCAAAAGTACCTTCTATAGCTTGATCTCTCGAAGTATACTATTGTATACTTCGACGAGCATAAAAAATGCTATGCACTCTGACTCCGCTTGATCGCTTACACTCAAGCCACACTACACCGCGACAGAGAAGCGCGGCTCCATGGCCCAACCCTTTCCTTATGCGATTTGTGTTTTACGATCGCCGTAACGCGTCGGCTCGCGCGTGCCACCGCAGGAATGTGGCCCCTTGATTAGAACTTTTAGAACCAGTGTCTTTCACAATGACGACGTGCTTAAAAAGTTCCTGTTTTGTCGAATTCGCCTAGCACTGCAGTTAAGGTTAATGGAGGAAATTTGTAAATTGCGACTGCAAAACTGATGATGATGGTGATGATGTAGAACTATTATGTACATTTACTTCTAAAAAAATATATTTATAAAACATGCTTAGATAGCAAACCGAACTCAAAGGCAGCCACCGGGCGATCAGAAAGGTGACAGAGGTTTCAGTTTTGGTTAACAATCGACGAGGCTAGAGCAGTCTAATCGATTGGAGTATTAAACCGAAGGTTCTCTCTAGATAACTAAGGGGAGAAAACTACATTACCTTAAAATTTGCAAAATCAACAATAGAAGAGAGTAGTGAAAATAAATAGAGAATCATCTCGCTACACAAGTAGTAAAAATAGATAGAGAAAGAAAACCTATAGATGGAGATACAAATTGCAAAAATGGGACAAGTGTATCAAATTCTAATATCAGCCAGATGGCTCTGATCAGGATATTTGGACAATAAGAAATGATTATAATGTCATGGTCATTATTACATGTGCAATATTTCAAATTAATCAGACGTCTGGAGGTAAAAGCGTAGTGGAGGACGGTCAATAGCTCAGCAGACCCACGAAATTCAAATTCAAATTCAAAAGTTTTTATTCAAAATAAGTTCCACTGGAGAATACTTTTTGAAGGTCATACATATAGGTTAAAATTTAATTTTACTTCCTAGTCTATATACACCGCTTCGCAACGTGTTATTGCTGTTAAGGAGAAGAAGCGGCAAGAAACTCCCCAGCAACACGTGTAGCTAAAAAAAATGTTTTCTTTATATTTGTTGTTCTATTTTTTATATTTAAGTACTTTTTTTAAAAAGATTTTATACTGAATTATGTTACAGAATAACTTTTGAAGAATTAATGGAGTTGTAGCAAACAGTGCATATTCAATTTGAATTTGAATTGTCTAAGATCACCGATTAGAAGGTTCCTCCTTCTAATCGGTGATCTTGACTGGGACTGGGACTGGGATTATATGGCAGATTTTTCGCACTTCCAGGAACACGTAAAGATACATAGATAGATACCACTTTATTGCTTACCAAAATAAGCAAATACAAAAACAAGATGCATAATTACAATACTTTTTGGCAAAACAACAGGCGGCCTTATCGCTTAAAAGCGATATCTTCCAGGCAACCTAGCTTAAAAGAAATTCTTAACTAATCAGGCGATGTAGGTGGAGCAGAAAAAAGATAGGACTGTACAATTTAATTGTAATGTCTCCTTAGACACTGGGTTGCCTGGAAGAGATCGCTATAAGCGATAAGGCCGCCCATTGTTCTAATGGTAATGTATTTAAGTATATTAAATGTCTAGGTTTAAGTTATAATGAACAATAAAGAGTTTTCATTCATTCATTCAATTTAAATATACATACTTACACTAATTTATAAATTTAATACATACATAAATCCAGATCCATTTATAGAATACCTATATATACGAAAAAAGATATAAGACAAGCATTTTATATTAACATATATTACAATAGATAAATAAGTTATTTTTTGATATATTAGACATATTTGTTTAAAAACAGATTACTTTCTAAGTAAGTGCCGAAATGAAAGTAATGTTTTGGCCTCTCTGACAGTAAGAAGCAACGCATTCAAGAGTTTGAGTATTTCTGTCTGTACTGTAGCCTGTGTGCAGATGTCAGAAGTCTACAATATGTATCTGAGCGCAAATTGTGAGAAGTGAAGAGGCGAAGAAATTCAAAAGAAAACTAATTCCTGCAGCCGGGCGCACGGTTGTAAGAGGTGACAAGACAACCTACAGCCAGCTGATAGGGCATTAGCCCATCTGGATGACTAACACCCCTAGTATAGATTTATTTTGGTGCACCAGGCATCCACCATTTAATCAATTTAATCATGATCGTATCAAATCATTCCCCCTAGTAACAAAACGAAGACAGCCCTGCTGCAAGTACAGTCCTGTAGTGCGGTGGTGCGATGACTCAACTGCAAGGTCCACCTGCGTCGTCAACAACAAGGGACGCAATATATAAGGGCGCCCTCGGCATGCAGGAGACAGAGCAAGATCACCATGGAGACCACCCCTGCTTAGTAATCGCGAAATCCAACGGCGGCACTCTGCCCGTTGAGGTTCCTTAAAATCAAAGCTATTCTCTATTTTATCCGTGCAGGAACGGAGAAAGAATACAATTTCCTGCGGCCGGGCGGCCTGTCGTAAGAGGCTACAAAACGACCCACAGCCGGGTGGTAGGGTATTTGCTCGACTGCACGGCGACCAACCCTGGTCTGGAGTATGCCGCCATAACAACCTTGTGTTGTGTTTCGGCATTAGTGATCAGCTTCCAGTCTCCCATAAGAGAGCAGCAGCGCATTTGGTGTTGCAAATGTCCATAGGCGATGGTAACCGCTTTCCATCAAGTGGGCCGTCTGCCTGTTTGCTGAACTCTTGCAATAAAAAAAAAAAAAGCTGTATCCCTTGGGTAACGTTAGAATTAGTGAATATCAAACATTGTAAGTATCAGTAATAAATACTGTACGTAATGAATCCACGTTTCTGATTGAACCCGGTAATGATGATTAAAAAGACGCTTGTTATAACCACTATCAAGTTAAGTACATTATCACGCTGTCAGACAAAAGTGTGGATGTGATCAGAGGTTCCACACTTACATGATAACTCTGATCTCCCCTACAGATTACACCGCCATAACAATCTTGAATGAATTCCAGCATCAGTGGCCAGGTTCCAGTCGCCCCTTTTGAGGCCGCACATTAATAGCGCACCTTTGGTGATCGAAATATCTAATAACCACTTTTCTTCAGGCGGGCCGTTAAGCTATCTACTATACCCCAGAAACCAAAAACAAACAATTAAAAATTGTGATTAAAAAACAGCCCATTGTGTATTGTAATATTTTATAGCAGACATTAGCCAGGTGTTTTGGGCAAACATATTGCATCTGTGCAGTATAAAGCAGTTCCTCGATTGAGGGAGGAAGCAGTCAAGCGAGAACCACGATCAAGGCGAGACTTGTGTACATTCGGTAGTCTATTTAGTGACGGACTTTGGCGTGCTATTGAATTACGAGATTCTGCATTACGTTTGGACTAGTTGTGTTCGGTTATATATATTATAATTTATAAAACTTAAGAAAATATTACGTGTTTGTATAGTTCTAATAAACTCTATAGTAATTCTAACGGCATTTTAATTCGAGTCCTGTAACTCGTTACAATATGAATCAGGAATGTATATCTGGAAAAACCCTCCTACAATATATTCAGTATAAGCGGATGTCGGCAAGTAAAGTGTGAGCGGTGAAACACCTTAAATAACATCTTATTTCATTCTGGCACACGTAGCAGGAAGTCTTAGTTACCGAGTTTATTACAATTAGACCGTGAGCACGCGACCTCACGTACGCAACGTAGCAGATTAGTCGGGGACGGAGACCCCCAACACATTATTAATAAGGCGGCCATTTATTGTTTCCATACATTTCTCTTGGACAGGAAAATTTTCTGACTTCTTAATTGAATGAACACGTGCCCTACAAAACGGGGTCTAAGTGGCCCCGAACGTATCTCACTTGCGGTTAGCCTAAGAAAAACATACATAGACTCTCTGTGGTGCGGAGGGCGCACCTTCAATTAGGCTCAGCATAGGAAAAGATTAATTACATTTTAACGAGTCGCAAGAATCGATTTAAAATACTGTTGGGATTATTATAGAATGTATTAGAACAATACAAAGATATATATGTATAACACAGGATCAATATAACCGGATGCAATAAGTCCAAACGTAATGCACGATTCAATAACACGCGCAAAGGTCGTCACTATATAGACTATCGAATGTATACACGTCTTGCCTCGCTTGTGTTTATCGCTTGACTGCCCCTCCCTCCCTTGGGGCATTATACTGAACAAATACAATATGTCTACTTAACCGCGTGGACTGAATTTCCAAGAAACACACCTCGCTACTGACTACCATAAAGGATTACAATACACAATGGGCTGTTTTTCTAATTACAAATTTTAAACACAAAGCAGACAAAAGAAGTCCAAATGCCGAAAAAGGTAATAAAATGACGATAGGTATGCAGGTGTGAATTTTGTCTTTTGTCGGCGTTCCAGTCGTAACAATATCTTAGATGTGCTAGCGTTCCGTGGTAGACTTTTTTTTTTTTTTTTGAGGCGAGGGAAAATGCTAACCGATGTACGCACTCTCAGGGCCGTCACTAGGAAACGGCGCGCATCCATCGGGGGCGATAACGCTAGCAATAGTATGCTTTGTTTGCGCTCCGTCCGCGATGGCTTGACACAGAGGAGTGTGGAGACTCCGAGCGATGCCGCACGGGCGAGCAACCTCAATACCCAATAAAAACCCCCTCCTCCCTGTCGACCCTGCGCTTTTGTTGTGATGGAAAGACTGAGATATAGAACATAGTTACGCAACAGTCGATCCAGCGCAATAAAGTGCCTGGAGTGTGCCCTGGGAGAACAGACCCCACTTCGAAACGGGGGCAGATGAATCCCTTGCGATGCCTAGTAGCAAGGGGCCCCTCGTACCGGATCCTAACTCAGGGAGGGAAGTGATGCGCGTACCTGCTTCTCCGGGTGCCAGCTGAAGGCCGGCGACCTCGAGTAGAGACATTGGCACGCGCTGCAGGACTTCGCTCCCTGTCCCTTTCTGCGGCCTCTTTGAGAGACATTACTGCCTCACAGAAAGTAACCGCAGACTCCCAGCGGTCGTCGCTGTGCAACATGGCCGTTACCAAGTCGCCAAGCGATCGGACGGCTCCTACGTGCGTCTCGAGCTCGAAACGCTGAGGCGTCCATGCAGCGCACTCAACAAGCGTGTGAAACGCCGTATCGGGTGCGCCGCATTGGCGGCAGTCCGGGGAAGGCAAGCAGCCCACAATGCGAAACAGATACTGATCGAAACAACCGTGTCCGGTCAGTATCTGAGTCGTCCTGAAGGTCAGGGTTCCGCTGGTGCGGGTGACCCATCTCTCCAGCTGCGGCCTGATTGCATCCACCGTATAGCCGCCGGTCACAGGGTATTCGAGGTCACGAGACCATTCGACGAGGCAGCAAGCGGTTTCCCGCTTCCTGACCGTCTCTAATTCGACTTGACAGAAGGTCAGTCCTCTAGCTAGGGCATCCTGCCGGGTACGACGAACCCTGGACAGGACGTCTGCCTGGAGATGCCAGGGCAGCTCGCCTGCCAAGAGAGTCGCCGCCGACCACGACACTGTGCGGTACCCCCGTATGGTCCTCACGGCCAGAACCCGCTGCGCGCGGTGCAGCAGGGTTCGGTTGTGGCGGTGAAGCGAATCGCACCAGACGGGCGCACCGTAGAGTGCCATACTCCTCAGGATGCCGGAATAAAGTTTCCGCGTCGCACCCCCCCCCCCCCCCACGTTAGGAAGAAGCCTGGAGAGTGCGCCCGCGGAATTCACGAGTTTGGGAACTAGCTGCTCAAAGTGCGCTTTGAACAGCCATTTCCCGTCTAGAACTAGCCCAAGATATTTCATCTTGGGCCCTACTCTAATCGCCACCCCCTGAACTGTAACGGACAAGTCCGGAGGAGGATTCCGGAATTTCCTATGGAACATGACGGCCTCCGTTTTCGCGGGGGAGACCTTCAAGCCCAGCCTAGCTATTCGATCTACGACGATCGCCAACCCGTCGTTGGCGACGTCCACGGATTCCGCGAAAGACGCAGCGCGTGCCGTGAGTAGGGTGTCGTCCGCAAAGCAGATCAGCCCTACTCCGGGCCGGACCGTCACCCGAAGGATCCAGTCATAGCCTACGTTCCAAAGGATAGGCCCGAGGACCGATCCCTGTGGAACGCCGCACGCTCCGTGGTATACTAACCTTAATACGCGGTTACCTTGACCTAGTACCCTACAATACAAATCAATAATCCAAAATAGACACTACTCGTGAACAGAGGGCTCGCTAATATTTCGCACGACAAATAAGTGTTGCCATACAGCGTGGCAATGCAGCCAGCCTTCTGGACACGCTCCTCTGCTACATAATGCACTTTGTTTTTAATTATTTATTATATTATATTTATTAGGTATTTTTGACATAAAAATTATTTATTACTATAAGAATAAATAGTTTTGGGCCAGATCTACAAAAACATCCATGCACTATTTTATATATAAGCCAAAAAAGGATTTTAGTTTTTAAAACGTTACGAGGCTCAATAGGCCTCATGCCGCCACAACGCAAGTAAAAAATACAGTGTCTAAAACGCCCCGTACCGCAGGAATGGAAAGTACAAAGCAGTGCCCCTGTGAACGTATTAAATGCGTGTCTAGCCTATAGGAATAGTTTGGCGTGATTAACTTAATCACATTTTTTTTGATTGCAGGATTTAAGCAGACAGGCAGACGGCCCACTTAATGGAAAGCGGTTACCATCGCCTATGGACATTTACAACACCAAAGACGCCACAAATGCGCTGCCGCTCTCTTAAGGGAGACTGGAACCTGGTCCCTAATGTCGGAATACAACTCAAGGTGTTATGGCGACATACTTTAGACCAGGGGTGGTTGCTTTGCTGCTGGTGCCCGGTTGCTGTGCTTCAGCAATAATTTTTTTTATTGTAGGAGTTCAGCAGCCAGGCAGAAGGCCCACTTGATCGAAAGCGGTTACCATCGCTTATGGACATTTGCAACACCAAATGCGCTGCTGCTTCACTTATGGGAGACTGGAACCTGATCACTAATGCCGGAACACAACTCAAGGTTGTTATGGCGACATACTTTAGACCAGGGGTGGTAGCCACCCAGTCGGGCAAATGCCCCTGCCACCTGGCTGTGGGTTGTTGTGTCGCCTCTTACGATAGGCCGCCCGGCCGCAGGTAATTGTATTCTTTCTCCGTTCCTGCACGGATGTAGCCAATGAATGATGATTTCATTTCCATTATTCTATCATTTACAAAAGAGCATCCGACCATCATAACTCAATGATTGTAAGAGATAACAAAGTTTTAAACATACAGTTCGATGGAGCAAACAGAATTAAATGGTATAAAAAAATATATACATACATACATATTGCCACGCCTGTTTCCCATTGGGGCATGGAGAGACGATGGATCTCCACCTGCTGCGATCCTGACAAACACTGGTCTAGAGTATGCCGCCATAACAACCTTGAGTTATGTTCCGGCATTAGTGACCAGGTTCCAGTCTCCCTTAAGAGAGAAGCAGCGCATTTGTAGCACCTTTGGTGGTGCAAATGTCCATAGGCGATGGTAACCGCTTTCCATCAAGTGGGCCGTCTGCCTGTCTGCTAAACTCGTGCAATAAAAATAAAAAAAGATTATTTAACTGGAAGCTTAATGAATGGGTAAGAAGGTCAAATAAGAAATGTATGAAACGTGTTTTTATAGCATGACTTATATACCACTCAATCAAATTGAATCAATTAAGCTAAAAGGTGCAGACATGCAAAGAAACGACAACATTCAATTATGGTACGCATATTAAAGTCAACATCATCAATGACATGTAATAGGATAATTTAATGTTTAGATAAATGATGCCCAGTCTCTTCAGGCGTTCAACGGACTCGTGAAGGATTATTACGTCAAGCTATAAAGTCAATCATAACATCTTCATTTCTCCCATATTTACGTAATTCTATACATTATTACTAGGGTTGTAACGGAGGCCTTCTTAGCGGAGGCGGAGGCGGATGCGGAGGCGACAGGTTTCACCTCCGCGGATGCGGAGGTTAACGGAGGCGGAGGCGGAAGTGAAAGTGGATGTAGAAAAAATAGTAGTTTATGGTTTATACATTAGATCGCGTCGGTAAAACTTCGTACGTACGTCTAACGCGTCCAAGCAAATCGATAGGTTGATTCCTGTCGCATATTATTAATTTGACAAATTACGTTTACACGCTCCCCGCCCCACCCCAACCGCGTTCCCGCCGCGCGCGGCCGGACGGCTGAGTCGTCGCGAGCGTCGCTGCTTGCGTATGATTAGTAAATAAACCTCCGTTATGACTCCGCAAAAATTACACGGATGCGGAGGCGAAGGCGGAGGAACGATTTCTTGCGGAACTTCCACAGTAACGGAGGCGGAAGCGAAGTTCCGTTACAACCCTAATTATTACTATTGTTACGAGTGCGGGACTCGAATTAAAATGCCGTTGGAATTACTATAGAATTTATTAGAACTATACAAATACGTATAACACAGGTACAAATATAAATGGACACAACCAGTACAAACTGCACGATTCAGTAATACGTGTAAAGTCCGTCACTACATAGCTTATCGAATGTCCACGTCTTGCTCGTATCGTAATCCTCGCTTGACTGCCTCGCCCCTCCGTTCAGGCATTTTTTTATACTAAACTATACAATATAACACTCGACCGCGTGGACTGAATTTTCCAAGAAAACGTAATCTGCACACCTGCGGCCATAAACGAGTACAGTAACAATAGGATGTTTTAATTACAAATTTTAAACACAAAGTAAACAAAAGAAGTCCAAATGCGGGAAAGGTAATAAACTGCAGGTGAGCATTCACTTTGTCGGCGTGTAACACTATGATTAGTATTTATTTATAAATATCAATATATGTATACTTTTGTCTTATTTTCATGTCTATTATACTTGCCATTTCAAAATAAAATAATAAATTCAATTAATATATATATATACTATTTTATTCTATTTATATTGCTAAACCCACATGTTACACAATTTTTCTGTAATCCATCCTACGGTTGTCTGGAAGAAATTGCTTTTGGTGATAAGACCGCCAATTGTCTTCTGTACTTAAATGCTTGAATTGTATCTTAATGTTACGCAATAAAGTATATTCTACTCTATTCTAGATGAACCGCGATGTACTAATGTATGCTGGATGTCAGAAGTACAATGTACCGTTCTGCTCGTAGGACGTCGCGTTAGTGTAACATTATTCACTATTTCCCTAGCGGTCGTGTGTCGATTGATGATCACGCTAGTAATGAGTAGCAAACGTGTGAGGCAGTACATTTGTCCCGTATAAAATAGATTTGTACTGATACGGCTCAAAAATTAAATTTATTCTACATAAAATTCTTGTCCCACTACTACTCACGCGTCACATGTAAGAAGAAGGACGGAACGAGGGCAACAGTACAATAACGCCTCTACGGATATTCACATGACAAAGAAGGACAACATGACATGTACGACTGCTAGTAAAATGAGGTTACCAAGGCCGATCACATCCGATTCTTAACGAACATTTCCGAACTAAAAGTTTTGTACGGGACAAATGAGGGAATGACGCCCGTATCTCTGGCCTCATTGCTTCAAATGTACTGCCGCGTTACAAAGCACAAAAACCTCCTCGCCTCATTTGAAGTGGTACATAGTACTGGTTCAGTATAAAATGTCGTGTTGCTCTTATCGTCTAAGAGCTGGCAACGTTTTCGAGAGAGAATTTCAAGAAGGTCAGTTTTTAGATATGCTATTCCTCTCACTCTCCCGGACGTCATACGGGCAGTCTGGCTGGCGGTAGTGGTTGCGTTCGCATCGTATCTGTACAGCGAAAATATCAATTTTTCAAAGCATTTTAAGAAGGTTTCTTTTTTGCTTATTATTTTAATTGGAATTTGTGACACATGAATCTATTATTGCCAGACATTTTTATTGTTGTTTAAACCGTGCCAGACGCCAATTCAGAATTGATTTTTTTTTCAAGTTATTTTAGTATGGTTGATATTTTTATATGACGTTATTTAACTAGCTACAAACCCAAAATTAATTTGCCAAACAGTAATTCAATTGTTAACCTACAGCCAGACCGATCTAAAAGTGAAAAGTGATTGGGTATGTTGGAAGAGTACAGACAGTCACGCGCTAGTTGCGCAAGCGAGATAGACAAAATCTTCTTTATGGAAAGCTCTACCGTACTTTCACGCACTCACAGGATGCGACTACACACCAGCTATTTCCGGAAAGGAAAACTCCGACCTTTTATACTGTTAGAGCAATCAGAACAGTATCAGTCAGCCTGTCAAAATATTATAACAGATGATGAAGAATTGCTGGATGAGACATTTGAGATCTTAGAAAAATTAATATGTTGTATTTACAGAGCTCGTGATTCTTGCAACGTTAATGACGTTCGGTTCCATCAGTTTTCAAACACTTATCGGTCTAAAAATTAGACGATAATTTTAAGAAAAAAATCCGTAATTTTGACCCATGAAGCCTACCACCATGTAAGGCTGAATTGTATCAACATTTACTGCGAGTTCGTTATATCACAAAGTTTTGGAGAAATTCTTATTTAAAACACCCAACACATCTATAATCTATTACAGATAATAACTTATTACAAAACCTATATCACTTCAAAAAACGATCATGACAATGACAAAAATGACAGCAGTGATGAAGATGATGATTATGATGATTATCAAGATGCCCCCGTTTCTTGTGATACAATTATGAATTGAAAAATCTTCCCTTGATTTTCATGTAACCATCCGAATTTTTGTTTATTTTCATACTTGAGGTTGATAATTATCTTCATTTTGTACAACAATAAATGATTATTTTGATACCGCATTAATCCACTAATTAATTCAATGGTTTTAAGTCCTTTCTCTGAAATGTATTTTATAAGGATTTCTAGACCAAGCACGATTATACTACATCACTTTACACTTTTAGATCGGTCTGGCTGAAGGTTAACAATTGAATTACTGTTTGGCAAATTAATTTTGGGTTTGTAGCTAGTTAAATAACGTCATATAAAAATTTCAGCCATACTAAAATAATTTGAAAAAAAAATCAATTCTGAATTGGCGTCTGGCACAGTTTAAACAACAATAAAAATGTCTGGCAATAATAGATTCATGTGTCAAAAATTCCAATTAAAATAATAAGCAAAAAAGAAACCTTCTTAAAATGCTTTGAAAAATTGATATTTTCCCTGTACAGATACGATGCGCACTAATGAACGCAACTACTACCGCCAGCCAGACTGCCCGTATTACGTCCGGGAGAGTGAGAGCAATAGCATATCTAAAAACTGGCTTTCTTGAAATTCTTGTTTTTCCGACGTTGCTCGCTCTCGTACCATTACAAACACATTTTAAAATCATGTTCTACCTAACTCTAGATCGTGCATACTTTCACCTGTACTTACACTAAATAATATTTCCTTCTACCCTCATATATATTACTCGTGATTATATCAGCATTAGAGCAAAAGCTCGTACTTGAAATAACGGAGTCGGTCCTTAATGAATTATGGTCACTTTAATGGTCAGTTTTATAACCAATAAAAAACATAACTACAAAATAATATACATTATGAAAATACACACAATTCCGTTGGTAATGGATTTGATATTAAGTTGAGCCAAATCGTGTGTGGTAAGCTTTATAAAAAAAATAATTAAAACTTCTCTAGGAATATATCGTCTAAGAGCTATATAAATAAGGGCGCTTACTCACGACACTACATAAATAAGCGACCGATACACAAAGCATTTCGTTACCGTTCCTCGGAAAACCGGAAGCGGGGAAATCTGCACCTACCGGAAGTAGCCGGCGACGCCGAAAAACTACCAGCAATTCAATTAATCTTGAATGCCAAATGGCGGTAAAAAGTTCAGCAATAAATAATACCTTTTTGAGGGTAGTCTGTAATGAATAAGATTTTGTGAGTTTCAAGTTTCAAGCATTGACAATGGTGAGGAAAGGCATTCTTTCAAGAATATTGAGGCATTTTCAAACTTAATTGGAGATGAAATAAAAGAATTTTAGCATAAAACGAACTCCGTGCTGATAAGGAGAATACAATTTCCAGCGGCTGGGCAGCCTGTCGTAAGAGGCGACGAAACAACCCACAGCCAGGTGGTAGGGTATTAGCTCGTCTGGATGATGGATGTATGGCTACCATCCCTGGTCTAGGGCATGCCGGTATAGCAAAGTTGTATTGTGTTCCAGCATTAGTTGTCAGGTTCTAGTCCCCTTTAGACAGCGGTATCAAATTGGTAGCACCTTTAGTGTTACAAATGTCCATATGCGCTTTCCATCAAGTGGGCTGTCTGCCTTTCTACTGAATAAAAAAACTCTTCATAATACTGTCCTTCTCTTTCTTCCAATCATTTGGGGTCGGTACAATATGTAATTTACTTCCATACTCCTAGCTCACGTTCTCTGTCACACAACAAATCAATATTGTTACATGCCGACAAAGGTGAATGCACACCTGCCTGTCATAAAGCACAGTTTATTACCTTCCCGTATTTAGAATTCTTTTGTTTACTTTGTGTTTAAAATTTGTAATTAAGAAAAACATTATATTGTTATTGTACTTGTTTTGTGGCCGTCATTAGACAGGTGTGTCGAACTGAATTCTAAGAAATCCGATCTATCCGGGCTGGCTGCCATATTGTATCGGTGGAGCAATGGTCGAATGGAAAGATCGGCAATCTAGCGAGAACCACGATCAAAGCAAGACGTGTAAATTCGATAAGCGATATAGTGACGGACTGTACGCGTGTTATTTCGTTATACTCGTGCAGTTTGTACTGGTTGTATCCAGTTATATTTGTACCTGTGTTAGACATGTTTGTATAGTTCTAATAAATTCTATAGTAATTCCAACGGCATTTTAATTCGAGTCCTTTACCTCGTAACAATATTATCCTTCACACAACCCATTCATTTCTTTTTTGGTCTACATTAGTAGGTGTATCCAAGATCTTCGAGGTTAACAACATGTGTCTTTTTCTATTCAGTAGACAGCAGAGTTCAGCAGACCGACAGACAGCCCACCTGATGGAAAGCGGTTACCATTGCCTATAGACATTTGCAACACTAAAGGCGTTACAAATCTTCTTAAGGGAGACTGGAACCTGGCCACTAATGCCGGAACACGACTCAAGGTTGTTATGGCGGTATCCCCTAGACCAGGGGTGGTAGCCATCCAGACGAGCAAATAGGTACCCTACCTGTCTATGGATTGTTTTGTCGCCTCTTATTACAGCCACCCGGCCGCAGGAAATTGTAACCTTTCTCCGTTCCTGCACGGAATGTTGGATGAAATATGATAATTATCTACACTTAAGTATTCCAGAATGTATTAAAACTACGTTTTTACGGTTTTAAGCGCGGAATTTTATTTAATTTTTATTCCGACGTTTCGGCCACTTATCAGTAGCCGTGATCACGGAAGACAAAGATGTCAATGAGTAATGTTAAAGTAATTATTTGGCCTACCGCAACTTGTTCATTTAAAAACTTAAGAAAATACTATTCAAGAATGTTCTGGGCTGTCTTTATTAAGAACAGACCACGGTGTTTCGTAACTGCAGGGATGCTTTTAAAAAGGTGTGCAGGAAACGGGACGTCTCCAGCCAGATTTAAGCGCTCACGTCAGTGGAGCATTAATTTCTTTCAAAATACCCCTACTACCGGTGAAATAGAAAAATAGTAAACTTATTTATTTAAAAAAAGAAAATATTATTTTCCCATTGTGACTATGAAGTAAATCGTATTTATTTGCAACACAACATCATCATAACAGTTTGATTAAAAACTCGAAATTTGGTTTTGTTTACAAGAAAATAAATTTACAACTTTATTGATTTAGATCTTATAGTTAGTAACAATGATATTATATAAAAATAAAGAATATCATTGGTTAGTAAGGTTTTTGTTGATTTTTACTATTTATTGGTGGCAGCTGATTCGTAACTGTATGACTCTTTTTTTAAATATTATGCCTGTTTGAACTTATTCTTGTTTTATAGACGGCTGCATTAGTCGTTGATCACACAGAAAGAGGTTTAGACAGTAAATTCAAATTCTCAAGTTTTTATTCAAAATAAGTTCCACTGGAGAACACTTTTTGAAGGGGTATTTAAATAGGTAAGCCATACAATTCTTGGCACCCCACTAAATAATTGATATCCTATAAATTTGTTAGAGACATTAAGAAATGTTAATATTTTTATATTGTAACCATTCAGTAATATCATTGTATTGCATTGGAAAAAGAAATAAATATTATTTTTTAATACATAGAGGTGCTAAACACTGCGAGGGGTGCAAATAATGGTATAGTTGCCCCTATTCGACATCGACCGTCGTTGTTTTTTATTACAAGCTTTTATTTAACTTACAATGGATGTACCTATGTATGGACGTATGTAAGTTCGGGTGGAATCTTGCAAGTTAAATTTGACCAACTTCCCGGTTTCCGATTGAGCTGAAATTTTGCACGAATGTGTATATCGCGTGACAATGCAATAATATGGTGCCATGGAGCTGATCTGATGATGGAGTCGGAAGGTGGCCATAGGAACTCCTGTACTAAACAAGACAGACCCGTTGTGTTTGGGCTCGAATTACTTTTTAATTGTTTTGGCTAGCACTCTGCTGCTACACGATATCAAGGATCTCAAAAGCTTGTATTTAAAAAAGCTTATTAGTTTATGTATTTACACTTTGAAACAAATTGTAGGGGCTCGAGTAATAGTGGCTAGTCAACATTTTTCATCATTTAGTGCGCAATAAGCGGTTTACTTCTAACGTCTGCGACAAAACAATTTACTGCGCTAAATTGTTTATTATAAGCATTATAGTATATTTTATAGATATACTGCGTATCACATTATAGCCGACTACTTCGATAACTGAGGTGTAAGGATTAAAACGATGAAAACTAAAATATTATGTCTTGGCAGTGTTTCTGAATTTATTGTTACGAGTGCGGGACTCGAATCAAAGTGCCGTTGGAATTACTATAGATTTTATTAGATCTATACAAACACGGATAACACAGGTACAAATATAACTGGACGCAACCAGCACAAACTGCACGATTCAATAACACGTACAAAGTCCGTCACTATTTCGGTTGTCGAATGTACACACGTCTTGCTAATATCGTAATCGTCGCTTGACTGCTCACCCCTCCGTTGGGGCATTCCTTTTATTCTATACGAATACAATATGCCTCGACGCAAAACAATAATTTCCAAGAATTAGTTAGACGCACCTGCCTAATGACTGCCATAAAACAAGTACAATAACAACAGAATGTTTTTCTTAATTACAAATTTTAAACACAAAGTAAACAAAAGAAGTCCAAATGCGGGGAAACGTAATAAACCAGGTTTATGGCAGACAGATGTGCATTCACTTTTTGTCGGCATGTAACATTATTATATTAATGTACCCTGTGTCCCTCCCGCCTTTTTGGTCTTGTCGGCCATTTTCTTTTTCACGACAATTGTTTTCGTGCTGCATGTTCTACGGTCAAAATTGGTGTCTATAGAGCAAAACTAGATTTTCAAAAAGACGTAATAAACATTGGCCGTGTTCGATTCGGCCCGGCATATGAAGGATATCTCTGTAACACTACAAAAATAGTTTTCATATGTCGTCCCTAATGCTGCGGCTTATCTGCGTTAGTCTTAACGATTAGGCTGTGGCCGAAAGCGCCTTTTTAAAGCGTTAAATAACGTCGTTAACTCATATAATAACAGCCCATAAACGTCTCCCACTGCTGGGCTCTGGGCTTTCACTGTAGGGGGAACGGACAGTATACCCACCACACTTGTCCAAGGGGGTTGGAAGGTTTGACACATCCGTTATCTCGATGTTTTCCTTCACCGCTGTTAGCACGTGGTAACTGTAAAAATATGCACATTAGATCAGAGAACTGGCTTAGTGGTGCATGCGTTCCGGCCAGGATCGAACCCGCGCCCTTTGAGTATGGGACGCGCTCGCTATCCATTACGCTACCACGTCTTCACATAACATACTTTCGAGGCCAAACCACCATATTTTTTTATTACGCATTATTATATATATAATATATACATTATATACATATACATTTCATCATATTTATTGCTAAACAATATCAGAAGAGGGTAGAAAATAAACTATAATACCCTATTTCTTAAAGTTTTATTTTTGTTTTAGAAATAAATCGTTGTTCTCGTGATGCGTAAGGTTGACAAGACGTTGGTAAATATGGCACTTTCAAATATACTTTATATTA
The DNA here is from genome assembly GCA_949752895.1 of Dendrolimus pini. Lineage (NCBI taxonomy): Eukaryota > Metazoa > Arthropoda > Insecta > Lepidoptera > Lasiocampidae > Dendrolimus > Dendrolimus pini. The sequence goes on along the minus strand of OX457137.1, from coordinate 20,913,291 downwards.
ATTGATTATTTTTTAGGGTTTAGAGCTATATTAAAGATATTTTTAAAAGAGCACCAGCGTCCACAACACGTCCTAAAATATGATACAAGTGGTATTTTATTTAATTGTAATGTCGATTCTTTTATTTAATTTTTGAAATACTCGTATTTATAACACTAATATATTTATTCATGAATACTATTTTTTCCTATTTTTTTATATGCTACGTATGTATATATATATTAAAATCCAAGTCATTGGAATAATATGCAAATGCTTTAGCAACTAATCCTATCCTATTGAAATTATAAGCCAATAAGATTTATTGCCAAAAGCTACCAATGACGCAAACGGCCCACCTGTTGGTAAGTGGACACCGCCACCTATGGATGTTTGCTACAAAGGAGGACTGGAAACTGAGGACCTAAAGGGGCCTTTTTGCAGAATAGTACCACGAACAAGACAAGTATCACAATAAAATGGAAAGTCATGCTTTGTCTTACAAGTATCAGTATATCTATACCCGTGTCAATGTTAGCGCGATTCAAAAGCTGACGCTTTAGGCCCTTTGGCCACTGATTTTTTTATAGCTGTACAGCAGACAGGCAGCCGGCTGATGAAAAGCGGTTACGCGTTTCCTACGAACGTTTGCAAAGCCAGAGATGTCCCCAACGCGCAGCTGGTCTCGAAGAAATTTTATGACACGCTTTTAATGTACAACACACCATATTGTAACACTGTGGGAAAACCAGGGCTGAAGAGAAACGTTCTACAGAACCGTTGCGTACAAAAGCGAAGTGGCTCAAGGAAGTGGGGATGAACGCCCAGCCGGAGAAGGAAGAATGAAGGCACCATTCCGAATAGTTCTTCCCCAATGATATTGAAAACAGATGCCAGAACACAACTCAAGTTTGTTATGGCGGCCTACTATAGACCACGGATGGCTAAAGGCCTCAAGTCTGTAAATTTCACACAAAAAAACCACGCCAGTGCGAGTCGAGACATGGTTAAATATCCATAGTCTCTAAAACTCATATTAAATCAGTCTCAGTTAAATCAAAATTGTTTCAAAATTGAACCAAGATGGTCTACAGATTACCCAAAGCGTCGAAGGTTACAATTCCAATTCGATTCGATGCTAATTTAGTTACAGACTCGGAGCCCAAAAGCGTAAATGCACGGTAGTGAACAATAGAAGGTTCAACCCTAGTAATAAACTATTAAAGAATGGTATATAGTTTGGCAGAAATAACACCAAATCCAACCCACTTTAGTGTTGACACCGGCAAAATGCCAGCATGCCGACGTGTCGCATGCATTTATCCGCTGGGTCGACGATCTGCAAGTAGTTAATTTCATTTATAAAACAGAATTATTTTGGTTCACTGCATAATGCTTACATTTCGCAACGGGATTTGAGAGATTGTAAGATATTTGAGTGCATGCGTGCAACAACAATAATGAGAATTGCGATCCCAGTACGTTATGTTTTTATTGCATATGTTTACCAGGCAGGCAGACGGCTCACCTGCTGGAAAGCGGTTACCATAGCCTATGGACCTGCCGCTTTCTAAAGAGAGACGGGGATCTGCCCACTAGAAAGAAAGAAAGAAAACCATTTTATTCAGGACAAATTACATTGGTGTAGTATAGGTATAAATTGTTAATAAATTTAAAACTAACAACATAATCTTGTCCTGAAAGGATCATCAGACTCAGCATAATGCTGGTCTTAATATCAGCGCTGATCTTCCGCTAAGCCCATAAGGTACTGTCACGGCAGACATTACATCATTGCAAAGTATGAAGGTAGAATCTTAAATAATATATATACACACACACACACACACACACACACACACACACACACACATACATACGTAGTATATTCAAGAAATAGGTAAAATAATAAACATGAATAAATATGTTATACGAGTATTGCAAAAATTAAATAAAAGAATCGACATTACAATTAAATTAAATACCACTTGTATCATGTTTTAGGTCGTGTTGTGAACCCTGGTGCTCTTTTAAAAATATCTTTAATTTAGTTCTAAACCCATTAAGATATTGCAGATTTCTAATGGCTAATGCCGGAAAACAACTCAAGTTTGTTATGTCGGCTTACTCTAGACCAGGAGTGGCAGCTATACAGACAGGCAAATACCCTATCATGGCTGTGGGTTATGAGTTATTTTGTCGTCTCTTACGACAGGCCACCCCAACGCAGGAATTAGTATTCGTTTTCCGTTCCTGCACGGAGAAGGGATCAATGGTCAAGCCAATGGTTTCCAAACTATTTGGTCTTGTAGACCTCTTACTAGTTTTTATTGCTTTCAGTGGACCCCCTATATTTTTAACCGACTTCGAAAAAGAGGAGGTTCTCAATTCGAAGTGAAATATATGGTTTTTATATATAAGTTCCGCCATAACTTTTTTTGTTTCTGAACCGATTTTAACAGATCATTTTGCGCTGAATTCAGTATAGTTTTTAGTTGGGCGGCCCATACAAGTTTTATAGCTCATAAGTACAAACACTATTGTTAGGAACTGTATAAATTTAGATTAAATACTGAAATAATACGCTGGACAACGATGGTGAAAATACATGTATTTAGTAACTAAACAAAAATGTCATTCTCTTATAATAATTTAAATAAATCAAGAACAAAAATACGAAAGAGTTTGTAACAACTATCATATTTTTTAATATTTTATTTATAGAAATTGAAACAATTCGTCACGACTTGCCTATATGGGATTCATTATTGTGGACCCCTATTGGCAGCTCGCGGGCCCCTAGATTTTGTTTTTGCGATCGTGGATCCATTGTAGTTCGATATGAACCCCCAGGAGACCTGTGGACTTTGGGGACCTATGGTCTAAACGCTAATAAGAACTTATTCGCCAGTTAACCACTAGCTAATTCAAATGTGAAACTTGCTTTAAGTATAACTGTGGAGGTTCTAGAAACGTCCGGGTCGTCAGTTTAGGATAAATAAAAATCCAGAGCACATGGTAGTTAATAATTATTTATTCCCACAGGCAGAACGTCATAAAAAATCATTATTGTATAATAATAGGTATAAATTGTTTACAATATTTTTTTCCATGAAGAAAATTCCTTTACTGAAGTTATAATATGACAGCATTGTTTTTTCTTTTTGGTTAGTGATGTAACGCGCAACTAGTGCTGTGCACATAGTGCCACATAACTACTATTACATAATATGTAAACTGTGGCCGCGAGTTTTAGAACCGAGAGCAAACCACCAGAATGCTATCCCGGTATATTTTTTTTTTTAAATTAATACTCACATCAAAATTTAAGGGTTTTACCAATGAATGAAGTGTTATCAGTAATCAGCTGACAAACAAAGTATAAAGCAATAATGGGCCGCTTTATTAGGGTCAAGTAAACAAACATGCACTGTGACAAAAGATAACATACCGAAGTGGTAACTATGACACGAGCTTGCCTAATTTACGTTCACATCATTATAGACTATATAATCTATCTATCTCTAACATAATAAATATGTAGATGGGTCAAATATGAGCAATAAGACATAAAGAGAATATATCACGGGTCGAATTTGGACCAATAGCCTAAATAAAAAATTCGTTCGATTAAATTTTATCCGTACAAGAACGGAGAAAGAATATAATTTCTTGCAGCCGGGCGGCCTATCGTAGCGATAAAGCAATCCACAGCCAGGTGGTACGGTATTAGATTATAGTAGTGTTACGACCGGAATGCCAACAAAAGACACATTCACACCTACATACCTGTACACATTTTATTACCTATTCGGCATTTGGACTTATTTTGTTTACTTTGTGTTTAAAATTTGTAATTAGAAAAACATCCCATTGTGTATTGTTATTTTTATGGTAGTGATTAGCCAGATGTGATTCTATGAAATTCAGTCCACGACGTGCAAGTGCCGAGCAGACATATAGTATTTGTGCAGTATAAAGTAATGCTCCAATTGCGAGATCGGCAGTCGAGCGATAACCACAAGCGGAGCAAAAATTGTGTACATTCGGTAATCTATTTAGTGACGGACTTTGCGCGTGTTATTGAATCGTGCTTTACGTTTGGACTGGTTGTGTTCAGTTATATTTGTACCTGTGTTATACGTGTTTGTATCGTTCTAGTAAATTCTATAATAATTCCAACGGCATTTTAATTCGAGTGCTGCAACCAGTAACAGTATTATAGATAGATAGTATTCCTTAGAATTGCACGAGCTGATTCCTCCGTCCCGTTTTTTCATCGGACAAGCAGACGCACCGGTTTGCGCCACCGTTACATGGTGGAAACACCACCGGTCAGAACCAAGCGTTTCGCTTCCATCTTTTCTGGTGCGCACTGCCGAAGAGTGGAATAATTTGCCGGAGTCTGTTTTTGCTAACAAGTACAATTTTGAAGTCTTCAAGTCCCGAATGAACAAGTATCTTTCAGGTAAGCGAGCTCCATCCTAGACTGCATCATCACTCAACATCAGTTGAGACAGTGGTCAAACGCAGTAGGGCCCTCTAGTATCTAGCAGAAGAGTCTTCACCCTTGTTGACGAAGTGAGTTTGCCTTTCCCGGGGCATTCTCCAGCACTGATGCGCTAGGATCAGCGTGGGCGTAACTACGTTCTAAGTCTCACGCTCTTCCTGCCATAAGCGCGGGGTACATGGGAGGAGGGTGGTTTTAGTGGAGTATTGAGTTTTCGAGTCTCCACACAAGCCGGCGATTTGACTCTGGTGCCCGTTCATGGTGTCACCTCTCGTGACTGGTCTAATCCCTAATAAAGGACCCGGTAGTGTACGAAATGCATTATCCCGCCTCAAAAAAAAAACTTGGTCAAACGCAAACCAATACATCCATATAAAATATCTATCGTCTGGATATCGTCTATATATCGTCTGGATGGCTACCACCCCTGGTCTAGAGTAAGCCGCCATAACAACCTTAAGCTGTGTCCCGGGATTAGTGTCTAGGTTCCAGTCTCTCTTTAGAGAGCAGCAGCGCATTGATAGCACCAGATGTTACAAATGTCCATAGGCGATGGTAACCGCTTTCCATTAAGTGGGCCGTTTGCCTTTCTGTTGAACTCATGTCAAAAGGCGACCGACCGATTTCTTCATCCCCCAAAGTTAGTCGACTGCGCTTGAATTCGTTGTACCAAAGATACACGGTTGCTTTATAAGCGCTTTAATCAATGAATTCCATTTGAAATCTTGAAATCGTAAAAAATCATAGCGCCAAAATGTTCCCGGCGCAGATCCATTTTTCAATGATACACGATAATTTATTATTATTTAGTTTTATGGCTTGGCAACTAGGCCTTTAAGCCAGATCTTAGTTTACAATATAGTTTAATTTTCTGCACTGTAGGTATTGAGCTGGTGCCATTCAACGGAGTTCTTGTGACAACTCAAAAGGCCGCATTTGACTATACAGTTCACATTTCTCACAAAACACATAATTACTACTCAAAAACTATCAATATCCTACAGGCTGCAACTATTGTTCATTTTAGAGTAATTTTTCACATTTTTAAAAAATAAAACTGCACAGCACAACTCGTTTCAGTTCCCGCCAAAAAACTCTACGATGATGTAAATTAGCTCGCAAACAATGTGGAGGGAAATTTTGAAATTGGAACGTACCTATTTTAAATTATAAATAATCATATTTTCAAAACAGATTATTACTGGCCAGTCTCTCATACATAAAAACTTTTTTTCGCATTACTTTCTGAGTGGCCTGGTATAAAAACTCTGTTTATAACGTACTAATACTATCTTCTAAGGAAAAAACATGTTTGTGAACAATGTGCTCTACAAGAATCGCGATAAATTAGCAGATCATTAGCAAATTATTATATTCTTAATATTAGTAGACATAAATAAACTAATTATATGGGTCATATAATGTAGTTTTTATAATAACATAATTAGTCTAATGCAAAAACCAAATATATGTAGCTTCTACCGTTGTAAGCCCATTTAAATTAATAAATAAAATAATCAGCAGACAAATACACATATTATATATCCTCCTGTAATTAAGCAACTTGATTTGTGTTAGGGGTAAAATACAAGGTTAGTACCTTGTATATTACCCCTAACATAAACGAAGTTGCTTAATTACAGGAGGATAATCTGGGGCCGATCCAAGACACCCAGACCATAGTAAATAATAGAGAAAATTCGTTTCCCAAAATTTACCATACCAGGAATCGAACCCGGAGCCTCTACGTTGAAGTTGGGTAGACCGGCAAAGGCTTAGCCCGCTCAACCACAGAGGCCGTCAAAGGCCTGTATCACTATAGTACAGGCCACGCTTCACTGCCATACAAAAGGACAGATCTAATGATGGATTTATAGACCTGATCTTTCAATTTGACCGGCATTTTGGGGTCACAAATGACACCTGTGACCTCACGCCACTTGGCCCAAGCTGCTGTGATACGGGCCTTGAAGTCGTGGTCGATATCCCCGGACGCACTAAGTGCAGTTGTGGACAAAAGTTGGCTAACAGGAATTAAAGCTTAAGTTTCATTATTACTCCCATATAATTCAGTTCATCGTTCGATAACCTTTAAAAGTGTCGATTGGTTTCCCCCTGTCTGATTTTCGCGTTATTTAGTAACAAAGTAAATAAAATCTTACGTACATTAATTATAATACCTTATCTAGAAAGCCTATAAATGTTTCTTAAGTGAAATTGAAATCATAATTATAATAAGAGTTCCTCGATATAAAATATTTATAAGAGGAAAAATTTGTAGGTACTTTTGTATGTTTGTAACGAATAAACTCAAAAATTATACTGAGACTGGGTCCAATTTAGGAGGACTTGTTTCTAATGTCTTTCTATTTACTTTATTTTGGTTTTTGCCTGAATAAAATATTATTCTTCCTTTCAATATTTTACCGAAATTCTACATATCATAAGGCATATAAATATGAAATATGACAGGAAAGTGTAGACTTTACAGCGCTATAAAATTATGTATTAAATCTTCGAAAATATTAAACAAGGCCCGCCCTAATGTAACTAAGGGTTTAAAAATTACCAAACATTGGCATTTAGGTTATAACGACATCAACTTTATTTGAGCATTTTTATATATTAATTCCTGAATGAGTTAAAATTCCAAGTGCGAAACAAAGCTAGTTTATTTCCGTGTGCCCCAATATTGTTTCCAGAACTCCAGAATACAGTGTACAGTGTTGTGCGACTCGCGACGAGATGTGGACGTGCGCAGGAGTGCTCCTAACAGTGGCTTGCGTGAGCGCGATCACGCGCGACCAGTTCTACCCCCACGGCCCAGGGCTGGACCAGGTTCTTCCGAAGGGGAAAGAGATCCAAACGCCGGAGATCCAGCTCAAAGTACCCATCGTCTTCTATGGAGAAGTTTACGAAAGCATTTATGTAAGTGCATATATTTTATTATAACAACGGACTCTCTGTTTCTTAAATATAAGAATTGTTTTCAAATTCAAAAATTAATGTGTTTTAAACTATATAAGATTCAGGTGTTTTGAAATTATATTATATATTTTAATACTATCCCAAGGGAACTCTTTAATTTTCGGGATCAAAAGTATCCTATATGTTGACCAGGGATATGAGCTACTACCATACAAAATTTCATTTAAATCGGTCCAGTTGTTTCGCAGATTAGCCCTTACAAACAGAGAAACAAAAACTTGAAAAATATCTAATTTAGTTCTATTTCACTTCTTACAATCCCCTGACTCGGTTTTTAGTAAAAAAATTTCATTGTACAAATATTCGACCTCTACAGTTTTATTATATGTAGGTATAGATTATCTGTTTGAACAAAGCATGAAAACTTTAAAAAAATTAATCCCTAAGTCTATGTTAGAAGTCGTGGTAGCGTAATGGCTAATGCAGTATCAAAAACTCAAAGGTCGCGACTTTGAATCCTGGCCGGAACGCATGCACCACTAGGCAAATTTCTGACCTAATGTGCATATTGTTACAATTACCACGTGCTAACAACTGTGAAGGAAAACATCGTGGTGAAACCTGCCAAGGCGCCTTGGAAAAGCGTGGCGGGTATTTTTATTTTCTTATTGCAGGAGTTCAGCAGACAGGCAGACGGCCCACTTGATGGAAAGCGGTTACCATCGCCTATGGACATTCGCAACACCAAAGGTACTACAAATGCGGTGCTGCTCTCTTAAGGGAGACTGGAACCTGGTCACTAATGCCGGAACACAACACAAGGGTATACTGTCCGTTCCCCAATAGTCGGACGGCAGGTCGCTGGTGGATGCTCTGGGAATTATTTGATTGATGTGGGTTTTTCCAAACATTTTATCGCGGCTACAGTCTGCTGCAGCTCTTTTCTTATACTACTATATAAAGCTAGAGTTTGTTTGTTTGATTGAACACGCTAATCTCGGAAACTACAGATAATAAGATAAAAAATTCTACTTCGATGAATTTTGAAAATATCCTCAAGTCAATACATTTATTATGTCAATAGTAATATGACATCCAGACCGTACTCATTATTAGACACGTTTTAGTGCTCGACTAGAATTTTTACATCACAGAAAAAATTATACCTAGCACAAAATTTGTTGACCCCCAACAAAAACCTGCCTACTTTCATAACTCTCTTCATAAATATATACCTACAGATTAATTTGAGAGGTTTTTACCTGACTTATATACCTTTTAAATATCTATGAAATTTTGTAGTTTAAGCCATGATCCAACTATCAAAATTCCTAGACCATACTATATCTATTATCGTTGTACACGAATATGTGCATAAGCGAAATAGATTGAACCGATTCCTTCTTGGTTTAGTAAGCAAGAAGGAATTGGTTCAATCTATTTGTGTCAGCTGGAGTAATTCTAAACCGCAAAATTTCAAACAACCAAGTTCAAAATAGCCTAAAATCAAGCAAAACATCGTAACTTCAAACAACTTCGTTCAAAATAGCCTAAAACATGACTTTCCTTATTGACTCAAAGTAATTTCATTTAGGGCCAATTTAACAATCGTCAGATAAGTTTTCAGTCGAAAATTATAACCCGAGTGAATTTAAAAGCGAAACTATTCAACTGTTTTACAGATGCAACTGATATTATTTACACATTAAGACTTATTATTATTATTATTTATTCCTAGTAGTCCTCCTTACCTTGAGGAACATTTTGAATTCCTTCGCTTTTCTACTTCCCACTATTACGTATACCTACCACTCATACGTATCGTAAACTCACTACACCTGCACACACTTCATCCTTTTATGATAATTCTTTTATAGTGCAGGCTGTCAAACTTTGGAATGCGCTGCCTCTTACTGTCAGAGAGGTCAAAACATTGCCTTCATTTAAGAACGCACTCAGAAAACACTACGTTTTCTTAAATAATTATGCCGATTCATATACTATAGACTGATCAATATATATCTTCTAAATATGTGTGTCTGTAATTAATTTATAAAATGTGTGAAGTATGTTTGTTTATGATATTACCTAATCTGCACCACCTACATCGCCAGATTAGGTTAAACTATTCCTTAAGTTACGCTGCCTGGATGAGATTGCTTTAAGCGATAAGGCCGGCTATTGTTTCTACCATGACAATATTATAATTATGCATTTTTGAAATTGTATATTTGGAGAGCAATAATGAGTTATCTATCTATATTTATTCTATGAATAACTTTTATCTAGTGATTGAAAAAACGGCGCTTAAAATATTAACTAACGCAACATATATTTCAAAATAGCAATTCCTGTGGATACATATTATTATATATTAATACGTGAAGCAAAAACTTTGTACCCATTTTTACGTAAATGGCGCGGACAGAGTAGTATGAATGTCGCACAACTTATAGTTTGTATAGAGAAAGAATGCAGAATGCTATTATTTTTGAATATTAAATCAATAAAAAACATTACATACACTACCATGTATTTGACACACACACGCATATATACTTTTTTGTTTATTGTTAAAGTCAAATAAATTTGGTGAAATCTGTGAATATAGAAGTATTGTCTTTGACAACAGATCCTTAATAATGTTAAAACTTATAATTTAAATTAATTATTATGGTCGAATTTCGACCACGGGCGACCCTAGTGGTTTTTAATAAATACGCGACTATTAACGTAATAAGAAGTTATTTAAAAAAGTTCAACTCTCAGTAACAAATGTGGTTGCTTACTTTATTTTTTTTCACGATTTCCGTACACAATAGGAGTTCGGACAAATGTACAATAAATTCTAACATTATTTACATAATATAACAGGCGTTAAAGTAACATAATAGAAATAACTTTTATAATATTGGCTGTTCGCTTTCCTGTTTTGTACAGCATATTATATCAGTTGGGCCGTTCTAAGTTCTAAATACTGATGAACTAACTTTGTAAAAGTAGCAAAATAATTTATATTAAATTTAAACATCATAATCAGCTTTTTTCCTTAGAAACGTAGCATATGACAATGTTATGGCAGTCAACACTTTTCTTTCTTAACTATTAGTGACGTGATTGATGTATAATCGAAAAGTTTAAACATAACATTTTCTATAATTTAAAGTCAAAAAGGGCAATGAAACGTAATTTTTTTTTGTAATGAATCGTTATATTTTAATCGACTCTATGTGTGACTTTTTATATCGATTCAGTTTTTAATCGGATCATCATTGATAGTTTACGTAACTATAATATTTACGTGTAATTTTTATGTGAATCCCGAACAAACAGACAAGAATTCTAAAAAAATTGCTTCGTGTTCTCCGTCGTTTATATAGTGTTTCCAGTTGATTTTTTTTAATAGCCACAACATTGTGTACACGATACATACACACATGATATGTTTAGAATTTTATAATATATTTTATTATTATGGGTGGTTATATAAACAAATAGCCATTCTGATTTGTTCATAATAAATAAAAAGATGTCCCATAACAAACCCCACCATGAAAGAAAAAGATTTCAATGGCTTCAAAAAACGACGTATAGCGTAAAAATCACAGATAATATTAAAATCTTATCCGTGCAGGAACAGAGAAAGAATACAATTTCCTGCTTTCGGGCGGCCTGTCGTAAGAGGCGATAAAACTACCCACAGCCGCAGGTGGTAGGGTATTTGCCCGACTGGATGGCTACCACCGCTGTTCTAGATTATGCCGCCATAACAACCTTGAGTTGTGTTTCGGCATTAGTGACCGGGTGCCACTCTTCCCTCTCATCGCTTAAGTTCAGCAGCGCATTTGTAGCACCTTTGGTGCTATAAGCGATGGTAACCGTTTTCCATCAAGTGGGCCGTCTGCCTGTCTGCTGTACTCATAAAATAAAGTAAATAAAAAACTGAAAAAGCTACATTAAAAATTAACCTCCCTATTTCCGTAGCATTTCTGCAACCTTTTGCCGACAGTTTCCCTATATTGACGTAGTGGATTAGATACAATATTGCAGTCAGTGACCCGCCTGTCCATTGTCCTTCCACCCACTCGTACTTCCGCTTCTGACTGCACAAATCACCCATCGACAGCTGATTTATCGTATATTCGCGAAATATATTGCATTAATGGAAGATAATTATTTTTTGGGTTAAAAATCGACCCGAATGTAACGATCCACGTGAAAGGACAAATGTTAAGGCTTATAACCACGCCAACGCCCTTGAGGATTTTTTTGTATATAATACCGCTAACGTTACTATTACCGTAATACCGTTATTATTATAAGAATAATCCAGAATCCTACGTACGGCAGAATTGTGAGATGCACTACCAGAGTCTGTGTTTCCCGAAACGTACAATCCGGGAATCCGGGTATCTTCAAGTCTCGTGTGAATAGGTAAGCGTGTACTATCTAGGTAAGCGTGCTCCGTCTTCGACCGCATCATCGTGTGGCAATGGATGTGATCGTGGTCAAACGGGTAAACCTATTTATTATAAGAAAAAGCTGAAGGAAAGTGGTAATCGTTGCCTGTAGACACTTGCAACACTATATCAGCAACGTGGTGCCTGTCTCGAAATAATTATATGACACCTTTTTTGTAAATCACTTACCACAGAGTAATTTTATGAATGACTAGAACGGAGAAAGAATACAATCTCCTGCGGCCGCGCGGCCTGTCGTTAGAGGCGACAAAACAACCCACAGCCAGGTGGGGTCTAAAGCATGCCGCCATAACAGCCTCGAGTTGTGTTCCAACATTAGTGACCTGGTTCCAGTCTCCTTTAAGAGAGCAGCAGCGCATTTGTAGCACCTTTGGTGTTGCAAATGTCCATAGGCGATGGTAACCGCTTTCCATCAAGTGAGCCGTCTGCCTGTTGGCTGAACTCCAGCAATAAAAAATGTGTAGCAACAATTTAATAACGAAATAAACTAAAATAGAAGCGAACACTATCGCTGTTTATTGAAGGGTCGGGACCCCGGGGCCTTACACCAAAATGTCTAGGCGTATCACGCTATCAACGGGTCAGAGACACGTTGACGTAACACCTAATCGCTGTACACTATTGTATTAATTAAACAATGGCTTTACAATTTCAAATTCTATAAGCTGGCAAAATAAAGTAGAAAATAATAGATGGCGCCACTTTTCGCAACTTTGTCTAAACTCTAGCAACTCCAATATTAGGTCAAAAGTAATTTCGATACTTACTAGTAATTTTAAGTACGACATCAAACATCTTGCAAGTATCAAGATGCTTTATTTCGACGTACGCATTTTGTCGACATAGCTTATGGTGTTTACTTTAATAATAATGACTGTAATTTTTTAAGCAAGAGCTTTAACAACTTTTTGTGACAGTTAACAGAATAATTAATTCATTAAAAGAAGCTAAAGTAATCATTAAAAGCCTAACGTGTCGGCTGTTCTTTGTTAATAAATATCGTCGAATTAAAACGAAAAGATTTTTGCTTCAAATTCCAGTAGACATCCTTGGTAAACGTTAAAAATCACTACTTACGTGAAACTGGGTATTGCTACATGCGTATTTAGTTATTTTGAGAGGAATTTAGATTCGGATCAACGTTAAAATTAAAATAACATGGATAAATTCGGTTTGTTTATGATTCACATACCTTGACTACAGATAAAATAAAATATTGCCAGAAGGAAAAAATAATATTTCTCGTTCTAGACGTTATAGAATACTTACGCTGATAGCACCCTATCTACTAATGAAGAAACTAGTGTGCACATCACGTAGACGATAATATTTCTGTATAGTTTGAGTTAAATTAAGAAAGCAACATACGCCAAGAGTAGGACAACTCGTCGTTTTAATTTGTACACCTCTCGAGAACGGTTGAGCCTAGCTCCCGCGGCGCTGGACCCATGGGCTTAGCCAGTGGTGCGTCATCCCATCCATTAGGGCAACTATCATCGTACCACTACTTAACTTTTTGTTTTTGAGGCAGGGGTAATACATTTCGTACACTACCGGGTCCTTTACTGGGATTAAACCAAAGCAATGATAGTTATCTACTAAATCAAGCCCCACACGTCCTTTTCAAACTTCGTCCATATAGACTCACCAGTTTCCGAATAATAAAGAAATTCCCAAAATAAACTGGATTCAACATTGTCTTATAATCCGGCCGGCCATACATGTGTTTATTTATATTATTTACAGAACCATTAAAGATAAGAAGAGTCATTGCCAAATATTATAGTAGTTTCGACATCTACCTCCAAGTGACTTTGAGATTGTTTAAGTTTCTTGAATGATGGAGATCAAATTCAAAAGTTATTATGCAAATTATAGTATGAAGAACATTTTCGGAGGTCTGACATATAAGCTGAAAATTATGTCTGCTTCCTATCCTACGAAAACCGCTTTGCAACGTGTTATTGCTCTTTAAGAAAAAGTAGAAGTCTTCTAGCTAATGTTTTATTACATATTTATCTACCCCAGGCTGTTTTTTTAATTCATACGAAGTTATACAATTCATTTCCTAAGAATTAATGGAATTGTTGCAACTATTAGAAAACAACTATTGTAATAACAAGAACAAATGTTTAAAGACAAGTCATATAAAATTACACACGCGTACACATATTTTCATAAATCCCCCAACATGTTTGACAAAATAAAAACTATACACAGAAGATAGTACGAAAGGTTGGAACGAGCTGCTATGCAAAAGCAGTTTTGTCACGAAAATATTCTTCAACTGAAAATAGACGTTGCGCTCATGTATGTTATATGACGCACTGAGCTGGCGTTCTTGATGCATTTCGTTTAATTTTCGACAATTTGTTTAAATTGATTGTGACTAGAGGTGGGTAGAGATTTTAAAAGCCAGCCAATTAGGGGTTGTTCACAAAATAGCTACGACTTAAACTGGCTGGTTGTCGGACATAACCGACAACGGACAAATTTATTTACAGCTTAGCCGTCAACAAATATTAAACTGTCAAGTTAAGAAATTGACGATTTGGCCGTCAGCTATGGGCTACCATTTCGCCAGTCAGTCATTCATTAGCCAAAAAGCCATTAAATGGTTTTTAGCTAGCTAATGTACAAACATTAGCCGGATTTCTACGTTTTTGGAATTTTCAACAATATTATAAGAATACAGATATTATGTTGCGAGGTCCATCGGCAAAGAGTTTATTCAAAGTTTGCAACGAATTCTTTCATGCTTTCTATGAATTTTATACTTTGCACCAGGGAATTAGTATTGCCACCGAGCATGACAATTTAGCAGCCAGCCATACTTCCCTTTGGTAGTAATCTAGTATTGGTCTTACTCAACCACTTTTTATAAGGGACACGAAGATGTACTCGTAGATAACTTTAAATAAGGTGCCACAAGCTGCAACATTAATTTATTTAGGTGTACTTTAATGCCAGAGTACAGCAAACAGACTTACGGCCTTAAATACCTTCCATCACGGCCCAGGTGATGGAAGGTATTTACCGTCTTCTATGGACAATTGCATCACCAGAGGTGTTAATAGTAGTATGCTAGGCGGGTTGCAGGTTGAGTATATATAGTATTTAATACGGATGTATATGATGTATCTCCTGTAAATAAGCTTCATTCATAAAATGCAATCAGTCTCCTTTAAGATATGAAATTTTGTTTGCAGGTAAACAACTATGGACTACTTACATTCAGAGCTGATATGCCAAGCTTCCTGAACTCGGAATTCCCGCTGCCCTATCCTTCTATTGCCGCATTTTACACAAATGTCGATACAACAGACATTGGAGACATATTCTATAGGGAAACAAATGAATCTCATATCTTGTCCAAAGCAGAAGAAAGCGTACAAAATAATTTTCACGAATACTACGATTTTAAACCGAGTAGTGTGTTCATCGCCACGTGGCTAGAAGTCACATACGATGGTCCAATGCACGATAGGAAAAACAGTTTTCAAATTGCTGTCATCAGTAACGGTACCGAGACCTTTGTAGAACTGTTGTATCCAGAAAGAGAAATACAATGGATTCAAAGAGAGACCAAGATCGAGAGTCTTCCGGACGCGAAGGCTCAGGCCGGATTCGTGGCGGAAGATGGTCGTGTTTTTATGCTTAGAGGATCTGGTAGCCATCAAGTTCGCAATATCATTTCGTAAGTATTATTTATTCATCTAAGGTCAGTATTTTACTCAGTCTTAAGGAACTACATACATACTCGTATATGTATAGGTGCAAGCTATCTACACTGTGCTCTTGATGGCGGCGCCCCCGACTATCTTCTTTATTATGGACCAGTTGTTTTATTTGTTTGTGCTGTACTACGCCTACATTTTTTGTTAATTTAATCAAAGTGTGCATTCTTTCTATTTACCCTCGATTATCACACATAAGAAAGTGACGTACCGCGTTATATATGTCAAAACATTTCCCTCTTTTTTCATAATTAACTGAATTTTTTGTTGGTTTTCATGAAACGTCTTCATTTTACTGTTATACTCGTATATATCATAATTTATGTTACTGTATAATTTAAATATGCTACAATGTATTTAAATTTTAATTGACAAACTTGTATTTTCAATTTTAGATGGTCAAACACACATGAACCTGGAAAATATGTATTTCGCGTTGGAGATATACCTTTGGATGGAAATATAGCAGTTCCAGACCAATACGACCAATACGAAGTCGAGGTAGAAGAGGAATCTAAAACTTGTGCCCAAAGTGGTCCCAGCGTATGTCACACGCAGGCAAGATGTGTCGATTACCAGGCAGGAATATGCTGCCAATGTATCGAAGGTTTCTATGGCAACGGCAAATCTTGCATCAAAAATGATGTACCCTTGAGAGTACATGGAAAACTTAACGGCATGCTCAATGATATAGGCTTGAATGATGTCGATATACAAGCTTACGTAGTGGTCGCGGACGGCAGAGCATACACTGCACTATCACTGGCTCCACCTTCACTAGGCAGTAGCATGCAATTCTTACACGTTCTTGGAGATGTTGTAGGATGGATGTTTGCTAAGCCCTCTGGATCAGCTAGAAATGGATATCAATTGACAGGTTCTTTGTTCAACCACACAGCAGATATTTGGTTCCCAACAACAGGCGACAGAGTAACGGTCACCCAAGAATATCTAGGGCATGACGTTTTTGATCAAATCACTATAGAAACTGATGTGAGAGGAACATTGCCTGTACTATTGCCAAATACCAAACTTGAATTGGTCGAATATAATGAGCAATATACATTAGTTGAGCCTGGACTCATGAAGTCTGATTCCAGTCGCACATTTATCAATAAAGCCACTGGTGAGAAATATGAACAACGAGTATCGCAAACATTTTCTTTCCATCCGTGTAGATTTGTGCCAGTAATACCTGAAGAAAATATTCCATTGAGCTTACTGGTAACTAAGATTTATCTAGGTTACGAAGACAGGGATAACATTGTTCGCTATGGAAGCACTAATAAAATAGCTCCTCTAGGCCAAGAAGACCCTTGTATCGAAGGTCGAAAAACTTGTGGAGCTCATAGCACTTGCGTAGTTCAAGGTGATTCTTTCTCTTGTGTTTGTCAGACAGGTTACGCAAACGTATATACTGATGAAACTACAAATGCTTGCGTAGATGTCGATGAATGTGCAGCGGGGACTCATAATTGTGACAGTAATGCTGATTGCTTCAATTATGACGGTTCTTTTCAGTGCAGATGCCGTGAAGGTTACGAAGGAAATGGAATTAACTGCAAACAGATCTCCAGATGTAGGAATATCAACTGTAACGAAAATGCCAAATGCATAGATAATTTCGGAGAAGAACCGTATTGTGTATGCAATCCCGGCTATTCAGGTGACGGCCAACGTTGTTACCAAAGCTATGAATACGCTTGCGCACATTGTTCACGTTACGCTTCATGTCCTTTCTCAGAAATTGCCCAGAAATACTCTTGTCTTTGTAATACAGGGTATTCTGGTGATGGATTTATATGCACAGAAAACGAACCGGATACTACAACACATGCGGTTACAATTAGTAACGAGACAGATACAGAGGCCGAGTATAACGAAACAGTTGTTCTGCCCCATTGCGATGAGAATGGCTGCATATGCCCAGTAGGCTATTCCAACTACTTAGATGAGAGAAACAACGAATTATGTCGCCTCGAACCATCATACAAAGAACCAAAGCCTATTGAAAGTAACGATACTTCAAGTAAGTTGTCTAATTTCAATAATTATTTAACTTTTTAGTAAATAATTTATTCATTTTCAATAACAACCAACAGAGTAAGTTGTTTTATGTTAGTATTTACAGTATTGACTACGTTTTGAATTTACTGAATTAAAAGTACCTTTTGTTTCTTATCATACTGATGTTTGTGACTTATTAAAAACTAGCTGTGCCGGCAGACGTCGTCCTGCCCGGAAAAGCTTCAATCGATATGCCGATAGCAGCGCCACCTGCCGGGTCCAACCCGTGAACAAACTACATCGTGACATATTCATATTTTAGTACTACCGCGACATCGTCCGCGTGGTGCGGTTTTTTTACGATCTCACGGGAACTCTTTAATTTTTCGGGATCAAAAGTATCCTATATGTTGACCAGGGGTATAAGCTACCACCATATAAAATTTCATTTAAATCGGTCCAGTCGTTTCGGAGATTAGCCGGTACAAACAGACAGACAAACAGAGAAACAAAAAAAAAAAAAAATTTGTTCTATTTATCTTCTTACATCCCCCTGACCCGGTTTTTAGAATTTTTTCTCATTGTACAGAAATTCGACCTCTACAATTTTATTATATGTATAGATAATGAATTAGAGAAATATTAATTCTTAATATACTTGCAGTTGGATGCTACACCGACACCGACTGCCCACCAAATGCAGTGTGTACCTATTCGCCGGAGAATACCCAATCAGGCCATTGTGTATGTCCGGAAGGTTATGAAGGTGACGCGTATGAGTGCATAGAACGAACCAACGTATTTTGTAATTGTGGTCCAAATGCTCGCTGTTTGGATTCGTACCCAGGTGACACAGTTTGTGTCTGTGATTCAGGCTTCCATGGAGATGGGTACGTCTGCAAACCTAATTTCAGCTGTAAAAACAATTCAGACTGTGAATATAATGCTGAATGTCGAATGGAGACTGGAAGCTATGAGCTGACATGCCAGTGCATCGACGGATACATAAAAGATCAAAATGATGCCTGCATTCCAGACGCACAACTTTGTAACGGAGCACTATGCGCTGAGCATGCGTCGTGTTTGTACGATGATACGATTGATATCAGCTACTGCCAGTGCAATGAGGGATATGAAGGTCAGGGCATCTCCCAGTGCGTTCCTGTCGGCCGTACCTGCGATGTCGCCAATGATTGCAGCCCAGATGCGATTTGCGCGCCTATAGACGAAACATTTTCATGTATTTGTAAGGATGGCTTCGTTGGAGATGGCTACACCTGCACAATGGAGATAACTTGTAGAACAAACGTTGAGTTATGCAGCCCTCATGCGTCATGTTTGAAAAGCAGCGATGGTTATGTGTGTGAATGCAACCACGGTTACACCGGGAATGGGAGCCAATGTGACTTGATACCCAGAAAAGCAGGCAATTTCTTGGTGGCTAGTGATGGCTCGTCGGTATACCGTGTGCCCTTCCAAGTCTCACCTAGGGACTTTGCGACGCCAATCAACAGCGCCATATCACAGATCGCTGTCGGAATAGGTGTAGATTGTGAAGGAGGAAAAATTTATTGGGGAGATGTAATCAGTAATAACATTAAACGAGCATCGTACGATGGATCGGAATCTGAACAGTTCCTGTCATTCGGTAAGCAAAAAACATTGTGAACTTGATCATTGCCTACTCCGTTTATATGAATATCAATATATAGGTATACCGATTCCTTTGAGATGTAAAAACTCATTTTGATAGTTAAAGCTAATTGTAAAAACTTGATGGTAAGTAGGTTTATGGACGTATCTCTTCGATGACCTTAAGATGATAATATAATTGGAAGTAACGAAACAAAAACCAAAAAAAAGACGAGGTTGGTTTCAATAATAAATCGCGCTGCTTTAAAAATATAAATAACTTGGACAATTTAAAACTAACTTATACACTATTGGACAAGGCTCGCATTAATTTGGAAAACCCATATATTGATATAATGCCTTGGGCGCTAATATATGATAATTATTTATGATACTAGTTGGTTTTTACAAACTTCGTCTCAGCCTTACAAACCATAGTCACGAGTTTGTTAAAACCAATAAACGCACGTGTGTCAACAACGTTTTCAAACCTAATTGCGACAAAACAGTACAAATAGGTCACAACACAAGCATGAATATCAGTCGGAAAGTCGCAAATCATTGACATTTCTCATATGGAAATGGCGCGCATTTACAGAGGGCGCCACGTGCGCGTGATGAAATTTAAAACTACATCTTTCGTCTAATTTATTCTATATATATCTAATTTATTTACCGCAACTTTCGAACAATGTATACAAGCTCCGTAAATGCGTGTTTTGAGCAAATGATTGATGATTGAAAATTGATTACTCAACTCATAGGGCCTTACTTAATCAAACTCCAAACCTACCAAACCATTTGTATTGTATTTTTTTTAAACTATACATTACATTAATTGTTATAATCTCCAGGTATAAAATCGCCAGAAGGCTTAGCGATCGATTGGGCAGCCCGAAACATATTCTGGACGGACTCCAGGAAACTGACAATAGAAGTAGCAAACATGGACACTAAAGTCAGAAAAGTTCTGTTTGCCGTCGAAGGTATTTCCAATCCAAGAGGTATTGCAGTTCACCCACAAAGAGGGTACGTTGAAATCATTTTTATTTCACTTCAGAACAATCATTACGACTATTCTCAAAAAAAGTGCTTATCGTTATTATCTATATGGGAAAGTGATTTATTTGTAAATTTTTCTTTTGATATGATTTTTATTTATTACTTAAGCTTATTTGAATATGTATGTGAACTTAATTTTAATATTTAAGTTTTTTGTATACCACTACGTGGTAGATAGAATGTACTGTCCGTCTACATTTGTATAACATCTGTATAAACTACATTCTTACAAATAAATATTGTGGGGCTCTATAGCCCACGCGTAGTTTTCTGGTTCTATCGTTATGGGCTGTATGAGACAGATATGCCTCAGATCTTCGCACTAGAAAAGCAGAAGCGACATCAACCATGAGATCAGCCCTCTCCTGGGTCGGTTCAGTTAGAACTCGGGAACAGCGAGCACTATAGTTTCACTTTAGAGCTATCACTTTGTACACAATCTTAATAAAAAATTATTGGCACAACTAGTGATTGCAATTATTTGATTTATAAAAAACAGATGAGCGCACGGTGCCATGTCGTTGAACGTTGACAGCGAATAAAGTCTCAAAAGGCTGCCCATATCCTCCTGCGTTTACCATCGCCTCACACAGTAAAAGGGTAGACAGCAAAATTGATGGAGCGATGTTTTACCTACCTTAAACTTAAATTTAATAAAGAATTGTTGGTATCAGAAACTGAACATCTGTATAAATTCCGAATGTAATAAAAAAGGGGTTATCATATCTGTAATACTGTCGAGTTTCTAGCATCGTGTATGTACGTCTTCATCTCCTCTTCATCACTTTCTTTTACTAAAATGAATTTATACTTACAGAAAAATATTCTGGTCCGATTGGAAACGCGATGGACCGAAAATTGAATGGGCAAACATGGACGGAAGTCAACGCGGCATATTCCTGGATAAATCTGACGTGAAGCTACCTAACTCACTAGCCATTGACTGGGTTAAAGACAGACTTTGTTTCGCTGACGCTTTGACGGGAATCAAGTGTGTTAGCATTGATACAATGGAGAAACAGTTTGTTGCCCAAAACACATCATATCCTTTTGGTCTAGCCATAAATGGGGACACGTTTTATTGGACCGATTGGAAATCGTAAGTGAACTTTTGTCCTTTTAAGAATCGTCTCTTAATTAACAGTGAATAATATCGACTGGTCGTGAAGACCTTGGTAGTTAATTACTCAATTATAGGTAATCCGTCAATTAAAATAAACGCAGTTAACGTAATAGAGCCATGCTGAAATAGTTATTTGATTACAGCTCTCGGGGCCGAATCAATAGATGTGATACCACTCTCTCACAGAATTTTGACGAGAAACGGTTAGCTTTGAGCTAATCTCCAAAGACCCCCTCTTCCCTCTCCTTATTCCATCCCAGCCATCCCATTCCTCTTATCTGATCCTTTAAGTCCACTTCTCCTTCATGCCCCTTTAGCTTATTCTGAAGGCTACCAACGCATTGGCTTTGCCCCTGGTGTTTCAAACGTCTATAGGCGATGGTTGCCACTTTCCATCAGAAGCACTGTCTGCCTCTTTGCGATCTTCACAATAAAAAGTTGGATTTAGGTTACATTTTCTATGTAAATCTACTATTCAATTAGTTTATTGCAAAAAAAAATTAGACGGCTGCACAATAAGTCTCCCTAAGACTGGTTTATACCTCGGGCAACGTATTAGCGTTGCCATTCAGCGCGGCCATGTGGCCAGTCTTTTGGGCATGCTTCCAACTGACAGCGGTCTGGTACTAGATTTTATAGTTTATTTTTAGTTAATTTATGCAAATATATTAATTGTTGCAATCATAATAATTATATATACTCACTAGCTGTACCCGGCAGACGTTGTCCTGCCTTTAAAAAATAAAAATCTAGAACCCGATTCCAGCGTCATCTACCGGGACCAAATGTTAATCTAAACTATTCTCAAATCCACTAGAACAAACAAAAAATGTCATCAAAATCAGGCCCAGCGTTTAGGAGGGGTATCGCGGCGCCACCTACTGGGTCCAATCGTTTATTTAAACCATTCCGGGACAAACTTCAACACATACAACAACAGAAAGAACACCTAAATTCTGGTATCCGATTGCAGCGCCATCTACCTGGTTCAAATTAAAATCTAAATCATCCCAGTAGAAAATTATAAATATACTAATATCGCTATTAAAAAAAAGGGGTTGATCGTAGAGGGTTGAAAATTTAGGGTTGAAAACTTTTTTATTGCTGTATCAAAAAAATAAAAAAATAAATAAGTAACTAAAAATTAAAAAAAAAAAATTGGGGTGGACTACCCTTAACATTTAGGGGGATGACAAATAGATAGTAACCGATTCTCAAACATACTGAATATGCACATAAAATTTCATGACAATCAGTCAACCCATTTCGGAGGAGTATGGGAACGAACATTGTGACACGAGAATTTTATATATAAGACGATAAATATACTTCTAATTCAGACGGCACCTAGTTATTCAGTTTGTTTTCCCGTATTTTTTATTTATTGCATGATTTCAGCAGACAGGCAGTCGGCCCACCAGATGAAAAGCGGTTACTATCGCCTATGGATATTTTGTAACACTGTAGATGCTACCAATGTGCTGTCACTTCTAAAGGGAGACTGGAACCTGGCCACTAATACCTGAACACAAATCAAAGTTGTTATGGCGGCATAATCTAGACCAGAGGTGGTAGCTATCCAGATCGGCAAATACCCTACCATCCTACCTATTCCTTTTAATATTGTCATAGATTCAGACGTTCCTTTTCCACCATTATAAGTAATACTTTATGCACATACATGTTACAATTTTTTTTAACTCTTTTTCAGATTAAGCATTGAGAACATTAACAGCAGTACTCAGCAACGTGGTCAGATGCGAGTCGCGTCATCTTCAACGCGTCTATATGGTGTTGCATTAGTACCGGAACAGTGTCCAGCTGTCTACAACGTCTGTATGTACAGGAATGGAGGCTGTAATCCAGGACAACTGTGCTTACCAGATGGACAAGGCAGTCGGGCCTGCGTTGATGGCGATAAGAACTATGAGGAACTTAGGATGTAATTAAAAGAGTTAAACCGTGTTTAAAAATGCTAATTTAAGTAGGACCAATAAAATGGCTCGACTCTCGTCAAAACATAATCAGCATTATTCCTTGTCCAACGGTTTACTTTACTCTTGACATGTTGGTCATTAATAGATTCGCGATGTCTTAAAGGACATCCGTGCAGGATCAGAAAAAGAATTCAATTTCCTGCGGCCGGGCAGCGTATATAGAAATCTCATTCAGTACGTCCCCTCCACCTGAGACGAACTAAAGCAGCATTTCCAAGCTCTTTTAATTAAAAACACGCGTAAATACTGCTCCAATACGTCTCAGAGAGTGACGTACTGCAGTAGGGTTTCCAGTGATAAAACGCGCCTCAACGTAGGGTTTATCCTAGTTCTATTCGTCAACGGGAAACTGATACTAAAAGAAGGTTAGGGATTACTTAATCTGCATGTACTTATAGAACAGGTACAATTCTAAGTTTAAACGCAATAAAATATATTAGAAACCCTTTCCTACATTTTTATAATTTCCGACGAGTTCCTCATCGATAGGCATATTAAAAGATTGTGGTGCTGTCGCCAGCGGTGGTGTTATCGATTGTTCAGACATAACTTGATTTTCAATTGTTTCTTCGTCATCCATATTGATACAATAATATAGTAAGTAGTCATCGGCAAACATTCTGCGCGCGAATTATAGTAAAGTAAATGAATGAATACAGAAAATGGGCTAAATAAAATATAAACTGCACTTTAATATTATGCCAAAAAATCATCCAAAGATAAATATAATAGTTATAGAATAGTTACCATAAGATACTAAATGTACTTCAATCAATTTAATGTATAATTATCAAAGCAATAAAGTTATTTATTTGTACAAATATTATTAGTATAATTTATAGAAATAAGATTTACAAAGGTCTAGGTCAGGGGTCGGCAACCTTTTGAGTCGGAAGAGTCAAAAATACAATTTTCGAAATTTCAGTTTTTAAAGAGCTACAATTTTTTTCTTGCCAACAATAAATATTACATGCATAAATTAAGTGTTTGACAATAACAAACAAATCTATTTATTCATATATAGTGTAGTGTTTTTCACAACAAAAAGATGGTATTTATGTGACATTATTAGATAATTACTTATTATTAAATAAAAAAATGAAAACAATTAACTTATTAACTTACAAGACTAACTTGTGCTTCAATAACAAACAATTGGGCAAACAAACTCAATGAAAGCCATGTCTTTTTTTACATATCGACAAAAAATATGCATGTTACAATTTAGGACGTCTTACCAGTATGCAAGTGTACCTAAGAAGAAGGGTATTCCGGATTTCAGTCTTATACGATCAACTGGTTTTGTTTTATTCACAATTTTGTGCATTGTGTGCACTTTTGTCTGTACGCCCATTTGGTAGGAAGTTCGCGATGCGAGCCGCAGGTTGCCGACCCCTGGTCTAGGTTTATAAAAAAATTGTGTGCTGCGTGTCACAGTAAGATTTTCAGAGCAAACCTTCCCTTTTTCCGATATTTTCATCTTTATATAATAAAATAAAGTCGCTTTCCGCATCTGTCTGTCTGCATATCCGGATCCGGGTTATAGTTAGTTTTTCACTGAAGATTGAGATATATAAAAAACCTAATTAATTATTTTTGATAGTGGAAAAAATATTGCAGCCAAGACGAAAGGCGCGCATAGATAAAAATGTAATACAATGTAACCTGTTTGAAAGCTTGCTAGCTAATAAACAAAGGCCATATACTAGGATTTGAGTAGTATTAGTATTCGCCAGTGCCGTCAATAGCCTGTTATGCGCCCAATGCGAGCTTCTGTACATGTGCCCTTGTTTTTTTTTTGAAATTATAGGTACTGTAGCTGGAGAAATGCTATGTATAGGCCTTACTAGGCGTACTTTATTTCATTCAGGGTGATAAAATAACGCGCAAAAACCTCAAGAACCTTGTTGTTGGTGGACCAATTATCTAATATTTTGTATCAAAAATCTATTTTTTTAAAGAACTAGAACAGCGTATTTGCGCTTGTGCGCTGCCAAAATAAATGAGCGCGATGTTTTGTCTAATTTAACAGACGTTTTTGATTATACTGGTAGCCTAAGATCCCGCTATACAACCACTTTCACCAAGTGCTAATTTGATGAAACCTCTTTTATTTATAATTAAAGGTGTCAATAAATATATTGCATATGGGTTGCCTAAAAAAATTCAGTCCAGTACCTATATTATTAACTGACTTCAAAATATTCAATCGAGAACATTGAAGTCATCCAGACTTGGTAGTGCTGGACTGACTTGAAATCAATTTCCATGATGCCATTATGAAGAGCACTGGCTTCCTTCGAATTTGAAGTCAGTAGCTGAATCAAAAACAAACACATAGACAAAGATTATTTATTTCTTAAACAAAAGTATTTACATATGCATGCTGTTATTAAAGCAAAGGTGCATCATACTTGGTTAGTGGTCTCCTACACAAAGGGAGCCGACGTTTTGCTTACCCCGTTAATATTGTTACGAGTTACGGGACTCGAATTAAAATGCCGTTGGAATTACTATAGAATTTATTAGAACTATACAAACACGTATAATACAGGTACAGGGTGGCGCAATAGAACGTGCATATTGCATCATCTTTTTTCGCGGGGTAGAAAGTGCGCGGGCGGGGGGAGCCTGCATCGTTGAGTAGGCGGGCTCATGGAGTTTTAGTCACTATGAGTCACTTCGACGGGAAGCGTCGCGCATTTTGCGTGCGCGCATTTTACGAGAACTCTCGTTCATACATCGTTACTAGGCGTTTATATTGTTCTGAATATGGACTACGGCAAATTAGTGAAGCTCCGAGTGCTAATTTAATTAAAATATGGGTACAGCGTTTTGAAGAGACTGGTTCAACGTTTAAACCACAAGCAAAAGGTCGTCCAAGAACATCTAGAACCGACGACAATATTGAGAGTTATGCAGTCTGTACGAGGAGATCCACAAATGTCTACTCGCAAGAGATCGTCTGTCTTACACTTATAGCGACGAAGTTTGCAACGAATTTTAAACTTGGATCTTAAACTGCATCCTTACAAGCTGCAGTTAACACAAGAATTGAAAGAGTCTTCAAAAGACTTCGGAGCAAGGCTCGCGTTTGCTAATGAAATGCTTAATCGATTTTCCAATTTTGACAATATCTTTTTCTCAGATGAGGCCCACTTCCATATCAATGGGTTCGTAAACCGTCAAAATTGTCGTTACTGGAACAGTGAGAATCCCAAACTCAAGCACCAGAAACCACTGCATAGTCCTAAAGTGACAGTATGGGCAGCAATCTCTGGTAGAGGAATAATTGGACCGTTTTTCTTTGAAAATGCGCGGGGGCAAAACGTCACTGTTAATACCGAACGCTGTTGCGATGTTGGAAGGTTTTTTGGGTCCAGAGCTTGAAAATTCAAGAATAGTGAATTCTAGGACTTGGTTTCAACAAGACGGAGCTACCTGTCACACATCAAATGACTCCATGGCGGTTGTGAAACAGATGTTCCCTGGCAGACTGATTTCGAAAAGAGGTGATATCCCATGGCCCCCACGTAGTCCAGACGTGACGCCTCCTGACTTTTTTTTGTGGGGATACCTCAAGAACAAAGTCTACAGCAATAATCCGAATAACATCGATCAGCTCAAGGAGAATATTCGTGGTGAAATGGCAGCAATTACACCAGCATTACTGAAGAAAGTTTTCAATAACTTCCGTTTGCGATTAGAGGAGTGTCGTCGTAGAGAGGGTCATCATTTAGACGATGTTATTTTTAAAAAATAAACTTCAGTTATTTCTTAATAATACCTCAGTTTTATTTTAACTATACCTTTTGTATTTATTTTTTAATCAATATTTTAAATATGCACGTTCTATTGCGCCACCCTGTATAAATATAACTGGACGCAACCAGTAGTACATATAAACGTGATGCACGATTCAATAACAAGTGCAGAGTCCGTCACTATATAGCTCCTCGAATGTACACCCGTCTTGCTCGTATCGTAATCGCCGCTTGACTGACCCACCCCCTTCGTTCGGGCATTGATTTATACTACAAATACAATATATCTCGACACAATACTCGACCGCGTAAACAATAATTAACAAGAATCACACCTGGCCAATGACTACCATAAAATAATACAATATACAATAGGCTGTTTTCGTATTACACATTTTAACCACAAAGTAAACAAAAGAAGCCCAAATGCGGGAAGGTAATAAAATGTATTTCTACAGACGCAGGTGTGATTTTTTTCCTTTGTCGGCATTTGGTCGTAATAATATTTTAAAATATCCAGTTACACCCTTTCTGAGCAGCCCCGAGTGAAACATTTATATAATATAAAATAATAACAGCCCATAAATAATAAAACTACGTTTTAACGGTTTTAAGCGCGGTAATTTATTTGATTTTGGTTTATCCGACGTTTCGGCCGCTTTTCAGTGGCTGTGGTCACGGACGACAAAGATGACATTTGTCTAACGTGTATTGTCAAAGTTTTATTTAGCCTACCGCCAACTTGTTCATTTTAATTATTTAATTTTAATTTTGTTTATGGATATTATTTACTCTATGGGAGCCTAATCTGGGTCAGAAAACTGCCTACGTGGTGCATGCGTTCCGGTCAAGATCGAACCCGCGCTCTTTGAGTTCGGGACGCGTGCAAGCGATTACGCTACCACCACTATAATGTATGTAATAACTTAGCGGACTGTAATTTATATAACAAGTAGGATATGCCCGCGACTTCGTCTACGCTTGACTTGAAATTTCCGCGGGATTCCCAAATTCTGCAGTATTTTAAAAATAATGTAAACTATCGTCTTAGTGAAAACTGTGTCCTAATAAGCATAACATGCTCTTGATCATAACTTGGTACCTATTCAGTTTTAGATTGTTATAAACATAACAATACTTCAATTACTACACATCTATTCGATTTTGAGGGATTCCCATGACATTTATATGGGACTACTTGAAGCTGTACGGAATCTAACGCAAAAAGAATGACCAAACTCGGTCCATTTATAAAAAGGTATGACCATAGATAATACTATATATACAGACATGCCTTTTTAATATTTTTTTATTGCAGGAGTTCAGCAGACACGTACGGCCCACTTGATGGAAAGCGATTAACATCGCCTATGGACACTAGCAACACGAAATGTGCTATAACTGGGCTGCTGCTCTCTTAAGGGAGACTGGAACCTGGTAACTAATACCGGCACACAACTTAAGTTTGTTATAGTGACATACTTTAGACCAGGGGTGGTAGCCATCCAGTCGGGCAGATGCCCTACCACCTGGCAAATGACTGAACATATGTATATAAAACTTCGTTTAAAAAAACCGACTTCAAAAACGAAATAACTAAAATGTATAAAATAACTTATTTCTAAAGCTATTAAATATTAATATATATTATCTAAAACATCTTAAAGTCGGTGCTTAGTAATTTTCAAAATATAGTAATTTTTATGTTTTGCTTTGCACCGACTTCAAGATGTTTTAGATAATATATATTAATATTTAATAGCTTTAGAAATAAGTTATTTTATACATTTTAGTTTTTTCGTTTTTGAAGTCGGTTTTTTTAAACGAAGTTTTTATTTGTTACTTTTTAGTGTCTAGCTATGTATGGGTGGACATACGAATGGTGCCGCGCTTCTTAAAAAATATAGGTCCCAAGAACCGGGAACAAAAAAATGATCGTAAAATGAAAACTACTGGGCCAAACTGTCAAATTTTTAGGGGACCACATGGCAGCTATTCCGCGTCGAACAAAAAAAGAATCACGTAAATCGAATCATAAATCTCAGAGTAATCGGTGTACATATGGAACGGAGTGAAAATTATTTTCATGAAAAATGTTCATAAAATGAAAACTACTGGGCCAAACTATGACAAATTTTTAGGGGACCACATGGCAGCTATTCCGCGTCGAACTCTCTCATCTCAGAGTAATCGGCGAACATACATAAAAAAAGCAAAAAAAAAAAAAAAAAAAAAAAAGATCCCGACGAATTGAGAACCTCCTCCTTTTTTCAAAGTCGGTTAAAAAAAGGAACGACAAATTGAGTTTGTCCTCTCTTTGAAATATGTTAAAAACTAAAGCTCAAGAAGTACTTTCAACAAAATCTATTAAAACTGATAAATTTGACACTTTTTGAGATATTGTATCACTTTAGCTTTTATAAAACAAAGTCATGTTCGAGTGATATTAGAAAGAATACATACCAATTGTCTAAACATAACAGGATGTTTATAGAATATTCAATACTTCAGTAATCAAAGACGTACACAAAAGTTGATCGTAGGTCGGTCACTATCAAGGGGTCAGAGATTGTTGGTCTACGTTTACGCAATATGCTTAAAATGACTTGAGTAATTATAAAATATGTATTATTTTAGTATTGTATTTCTTATACAAAATTTGTTTAAATCCTTATTATTATTATATATATAATATGTACTGTGCCCGTGACGTCGTCCACGTGGATTTTCTTTCGCGGAACCCTAAAAAAAGTACCGTAAAATGGGGGGAATAGGGTCTAGGGGGTGAATTGGGACAAACCTCAAGTTTTATTTGCGACCTTATATACACATTTATGTTACGTGTTACACTTTGTGGTAGGATTTAAATTTGAAGCTTGTAATATTTTTTCTATAATCCGGCAACACTCGGTCATCCTGTCATAAGTATTTAAAAAAAAACGTACTTCAAAACACTGGGTCAAAGTTGTGTGAAATTTGTATTGTAGGTAGGTAGCTTAAGTTAGCGATGTGACGAGTTGGATTCTTTCTGACTCAAGTAACTAAAGGTATTATGGCCAGTGACTCGAATCACGACTCGAGTTGACTCGACTCTGATTCCCGCCGCCGCCGAGTTCCGATCATGGCCGACCCGAACCCGAAATGGCCCGACGAATCCAAATATTACAAAGCGAGTTGATCGACGTGCAGGAGTTACAAGTAATGGATTCATTTCATTCAATTCAATCCAATCGGAGATGCTCGGAGCCGCCCGTCGCAACTCGTGTCCTCCGTGGAATGCATCATGCGAAAACGACGCATTCTCGATATATTAATTACTGATAAAGAGGATTTTAAAAGATATATTTATTAGTACACAAAAAACTTGTGTGTTGGGATAGAAATACAAGCTGACACGATAGAATGTCCTTCTTAACAAGCCCATTCATTATCCTCCAGTGCAGTTCTATAATGCGGAGCTGCAAGCTCGTTCGCTTCGCGACCGTACTCAGAGAATTATCTTACTATATATTAGTGATTTGTGTTACTAATAACTGAACTCGAGTTGACTCGTTCGTGGTTTGACTCGAGCAACTCGAGTCAAATAGCTCGACTCGGACATAGCTAGCTTAAGTTACTAACATCAGCTATTTGCCAGTGAAAGTCGCGTCAAAATCGGTCCAGCCGTTTAAGAGTTTAGCCGGTACATACATACAGACAAGCAGCAGACATTGAACACCTGTACCGACAGAATAAAGATGTACTATACGATAATACGACTTATTACTTACTAACACTTTCATATCTTGCCTGTATTCATAATAAAATTAATTTGAACATTTAATAATATAATTTAAGTCACTCTCTTAGTTAGCAGATAAATAATACACACAGAATTGTTATCATAAGATATTTAATGTACTTAAATCAATGTTATTTATAAATAATATCAAAGCACTATTTATTTATTTATACAAAAATTACTAACATAATTTCTGCTAGCCCAGACTTCCCAAGCATTAACTTAGGACAAAACTGGAATTTAACATTAAAATCATAGTGAGTACTAGAAAAATATTAAAATAATTTTCATCTTTAAAACTATATAATGTTACTGGTTATTATCAAATATAGTTTAAATAAGGTGCAAGATTAATTAGATTTTTAATATTAATACCATTTTGCAATAGCTATGTTTACAAGATGCCATTAGGGAAGCGGATTGTCAAATAAATTGAGAAACTTCTTTATAAACTAACAGAATGTACCTTCTTATGACATCATAAGTAGGTACGCGGATTTTAAGTTTAAAAATTTGCTGTCAATCAGCGAAAACCATCGAAATCGGTCCAGTAGTTTACGTGAATCCCGAACAAACAAAAGTCTAAAAAAATTGTATCATGTTCTCCATTGTTTATATAGTCTATTCCAGTTATTTTTTTAATAGACACTGCATATTTAGAATTGTATATTACAGATTATGCTTTCAAAAGCCTTATATTTTAGGATCATAACGAATGCTACAATCAAATTTCACGAACACCTTCCTGCACATCCGTTTCATATTGTACAATTTCAATTGAAAAACATTACTTCATTACTCATCATACATACGTACATAAAACTTATTTCTAAACACATCTGTTTGCATTTGAATTATCCAACCAAGGTCCACGATTACCTTCTAAACTGTATTAATATACAAATAAAAACTTTAAACGATTGCAATAATTTACATATTGGCTTTGAGATTATGTACATTTAAGTTTAACCCCAAAGATCTTCGGTACGTCCGAACTTAAACACCAATGATGCGGCAAATATGAAAGCATTCTGCATGAAGAGGCCGACTCCTGGCCACGCTGGTTGGCTACTCCCTAAAAATCAAAGTCAATCTGATTTATTTCGTGTATACAGATTTGAATGTGATGTCCACAATGATAACAAATTAGGTATCACTGTATCCTGCCACATATGTAGCTTACAGAATAATAGTATTTAAAACTAATAATGTCTATAATAAAACTACATTTTAACGGTTTTAAGCGCGGTAATTTATTATATGAACACACGCTGGATAAACCCAACCACTACATCAGATTCGATAACCCACAAATCCTCACGAAAGGGAATCGTTTCATACCCAGAATGATGCGTGAGGCTATTGAAATCAGAAAACACCCAAATTTCAACAGCGAAGATGGTTGGCAAGTACCATCTGTTTGGGATCCGATCATCAAAACTATTAAGACCCAAACCCAGCAAAAACCAACTGCCAGACCTCAGGACACTGTGAGCTCTTTCTGCGTGCAACGGAACACAAACCAACTTGACTGATAATTTCTTTTATTTTTTCCTTCCGCCAATTTTAATATTATATAAAATTTTTAGAGCTAGGCATGTTTGCTGAAGAGTTTCTTGCGCCGCTTCTTCTCTTCTAGAGTAAATAATAACCATAACAAAATTAAAACTAAATAATTAAAATGAACAAGTTGGCGTTGGACAAATGTATCCTTTGTCGCCCGTTACCACGGCCACTGAAAAGCAGCCGAAACGTCGGACAGACCAAAACTTAATAGATTACCGCGCTTAAAACCGTTAAAACGTAGTTTTATTATGTATACAAGTCGCGAAAACTTAAGAAAATATTAATAATGTCTAGATTAATATACAATTTAGAGTAATAATGCTTAATAATAATTGATTCGTCATGTCACAAAATCAGACTCCTGTATCAGTATTCGGGTCACAAAGATACTCATGTATTGTGTAATATGTTTTACTTAATTTTAATTTAAAACTTTTGATGTTGAGTTTCTTAATTTTCATTAGTAGTTTATTGCAAATTTGTGATCAAATACAGGTAATTGAAACGAACGTTGAACAGATGCTTTCTCACTCTAACTACATATAATTTGTATTACAATAAAAGAGATCTCTTAGTTTTGACGCGGCAATTTTGATGCCAGCGTTTGGAAAAAGAACATATTTTTGGTCCCCGTTTGAGAGTTAAGAACAAAAAACGTAGCCATAGAGCCCATAGATATAAACTAAATTCAGATTTCAGTTCCATAGATTTATGTTAAGAAGAACCGTTTGAGATTTAGAAACAAGCATAAAATATATTCGTAATATAAAAAAATCAGCCTTCCATGTTTGTAAGGTCGAACACGAACAACGGCGCCGTCTAAAAAACATTAGGCCCCCTGAGGGTATTTTCCCCCAAATACTTTGAAAACCACTGTCCTAATAATTATGTACAAACTCTAGGGCACCATCCATCAAACATGTTAAATTAAATTATGACTATTAGTATACATACATATATCCCCTACAAATATCAGTTACATCACAGAAAGTAGAAATCCTCCACCTTTCTGTTTATTCAACCTAACCCCCCCCCCCCCTCCACTCTCTTCCCCCTTTCCCTTCATCCTCCCTATCCCCACCCCGTCACACCAAGCCACAGCCATCTCCCCCATACTCTTTGGAGGGCTTCTATATAATATAATTACCTACACATATATGGGTAGACTCCTAGCCAACTGCCAAGTACTGATTAACTTGTATAAAATATATTGTTATCTAAGAAATTGATTAAAATATTATATAGAAAAATCCCCTGTTTAATTATAATATGCAAATGAAACATACCAGCATTTACGTAGTTAGCAAAAAGTATCCAGCATGCAGCGATGAGGGATGCAAATCCAACGACAAAGCCGCAAAACAGCCATAGTCTCGCACTCCGAGGTCCCATACAACCGCCTGTGTATGTCTCGCCACGAACCTGGAATTCATATCAGAACAACAAGTTTTATTATTATAATGTAACATGATGCAAGAATGACTAAACAGATATTCAATGCAAAAGTGGATGGATGCAGAAGTCGCGGAAGGCCACGACACACCATCCATGATCAAATTGATCGTGTACTAGCAGAAGGTGATGTGAGGATCCTTAAGAACAGACGAGCGTGCATGACAAGAGCTTTGAATGTCAAAGAAGCAAGTGAGGTGTGTAAGAATAAGCCTGAATGGCGCTCTTTGTTTTCGTTGTTCATGCCTACCCCGCAAGGGACCTGGCGTGAAGTTATGTGTGTATGTATGTATGTAACATGACAAAACAATGTTTAAACAGTTTTAAGCACGGTAATTTCTTTGACTTTTACTGTACTGCTATTTTGGCCACTTTTCAGTAGCTGTGATCACAGAAGACTAAGATGTCAAGTGTCAATGAGTATTGTTAAAGTTATATTTAGCCTACATTCACTTTGATTGTTTTGTTCATTTTGATTATTGATTTAATTTACAATAACTGTTAAGGTTTATGGCACGCACAAGGACTCAGTAAGTTAAATGCACTAAATTATTAGCGAATCTATCAACAATATTGTGACACTTCCGATGAGAAAATAACATATTGAACCTTTATCCATTTTATCTTAAGCAACAACTGGACCTAAGTATATTTTTTGTTGCAAAAAGCATATTAAACTATTATTTTGTTTTAATACTTTCAGTTTTAATTAGATTAGAGCCTACTAAATCAAAAACTGAAATTTTTAAATAAAAATAACAGTTTAAAGTACCTTTTCAACACACTTGCTCATAATGTGGCTCTATGGTCACCGCAATTAGGCACAGAATGACACCCATAATCAAACTGTGACTAAAAAAAATTATAACTCACTAGTGAGTTATAGATTTTTTTTTTTAATTTTATTGGTTGAGTTGCTTTGTTCTTAAAAAAGTTTTTATTCAAAAAAAAGATCGTGTTCTATAGAACAAATAAATAAATGTTTCTATTGCTTGCTCATTTCATGCAACTTCTTATTTAAATAGATAATTTTAACTCGTATGTGTTTAATAAATAAAAGTTTCACTCATATATAACTTTTTTTTTCTCTGTAATAAAAGAGAACTTTAAATTCCCCATTTTGTATGTGGCAGAATAGGCGCAAACCCTATGCGCGGAAAATAAATAAATAAAACCTCATCCCTTTAGTCTGTGGCCGATCGCAATGCGCGCGCATAGGAAAACTGTTATCTACTAAATAAAATGAGTTTTTGTTGTTATTTTATTCACAAGTGTGTTGAAAAACGTCGTATGATACACGTGTGTATTGATGATTACCGTCCTCGGCTCTCTTAAGACCCTCGCCTAAGGCTCGAGTCTCAATGGCGTCTCGGCGGTAATCACCAATGTTACACACTAGTACCATAATGTACTATTACCTCCTCACTTAAGATAAAATGGCAGTAAAGGCATGTATATAATTAGTAAACTTTTCCTTCCTCTAATAGTTTATCGTTCGTTTAACTTTACTAAGGACTGTTTCATTTCAGCCATTTGTGATAGTACTTATTGAATAATAAAAACTCTTGTTTCATATCATCATGGTTTCTTAGACTTTTATGATTAACACAATTTACCTGAGCATTAGATACAGAATTGACCATCACCAGCGACAGAGTAGCAAGGACACCACACACATGTGCCGCATTGGGCAGTGTACCGGGATACACCGCCGCAGCGTCAATGATAAACCACCATCCGGCAAAGAACTGGAAAAAATGCACAGGAATTTTTAGTACTTAATTATCTAGTTGGAACTTATGTACTATTTTGGCAGTTTTCTAACCTAATATGCATATTGTTACAATTACCACATGTTAAGAAGGAAAAAATCATGATGCAACCTGCACATCGAGATAACAGATGTGTCAAACCTGCTAAGCCACCTTGGACAAATGTGGCGGGTGTACTTTCCATTCCCCTATAATGGGGAGCCCGAGCTCAGCGGTGGAAATTTATGGGCTATTATTATAATGACTAAATAAATATAATAATAAATTATTACAGATAGGACTATTGTTGCCAATAAGCCTGACATTGTAATAATAGATCGATCTGTGAGACAGTTGCTCGTTGATATAAGTATTCCACAAACTGTAATGTAATGCTGAAACAGATAAATTAACGAAATATCTAGACCTTGCACACAAGTCACTGACATGTGGCATATGGAGTCAACACTCATCATACCAATAGTAGTGTCTGTTAACAGTTCAGTAGCGAAGAGCCTCTACCAACATCTAGAGAGTCTCTCGCTCGGTCAACGAGTGAAGGGTCAGATACAGAAGGCTGCTCTCCTGAGCACTGCACGCATTGTGAGGAAGTTCATGTCTCTGGAGCCTTAACCACGGGTAGCTTGGACCCTAGGACCCGCTGCCAACAGACATCATCTTTTTATATTTTTTGTATAAGTATTTATTTTTATATATATACATATATATTTATGTATTAAAAGAACATGAAAAGAATATAAATAAATGTATTGTAAAATTACAAGCTGCACAAATCACTTTCAAGTTGTGTGCAAAATACATTCACAATCTTGATAAGATACAAGCAAAATTTTGGATAGATCACAGTAAGGCTGCGACTTAACAATCCAGTACACAAATTTTAAGTAGTGGGTGGGCATAGTGGGTAGGGGGAAGGTATACTTACCCCCACTACATCCCCTAAGGTCCGGAGGTCTTAATTTTTTTTAAATTTATAAACATAACCTCACTTATTTTTTTGTAAAATTGTGTCACTTTTGATAACAACAAAGCGTGATTTGAGTTTATGAATGTGCTCACGAATTACATATAACCACCAGAACTTTTTGTAAAACTGAAACTGTTTTAATGAAGAAATTAAGTTTTAAATTTAATTGAGGCATAACTACAAAATTAATAAAGAATTCTAGGACCGACTTGTAAACATTTACTATTTATTTTATACACACGAATAGTCGGTTAGGTTATGTTATGTGCAGACCAAAGTGCCAGAACTGACTGGTTACTATTTACTATTTATTTTATACACACAAACAGTACGAAGCCTTAAAAGTCTTGTATGAAAAATTTGTTTTATTTATCAATTTAACGGACGACTAGCAAGTTGCTTTTTAATATCACAATAAATCAATATATTAATGATATCAATTTTCAAGTACATCGCAGAACATTTTTCTTAATATTGGTTAAACATAAATAAATGTGATTACGTAAAAAATCATCTTTATTGGTCACCATTTTGAATGGTTACTCTTGTGGTATATGTGAATGTGCTCTATTGTGTTTTTCTTCACTTTTATCCAATTAAGCTGGTTTTTTGTTCTTTTTATGTTGATTACTGGCTTTTTTTTGGACTTTGAAAAGATTTTCAAATTTGGACTTGTGATAGAAGTGCAATATTGTGAAAAAAATAAGTGAGGTTATGTTTATTTTTAAAAAATATCAAGATCTCTGGACCTTAGGGGTTGTAGTAAAGGTAAGTATGCCTCTCCCCCTTCCTATTACACCACCCCAATAAGTAATATGTGGGTATCATTTATGATATAAATATTTTCATTTCATTAAAAGCATTTTTCAAAGTTGTTTCTACAATTACTATGCCAGAAATCAATCCTGAGACCTCTGAGCTGTAGAGAGCTAAGTGTGCTAAAACTTAGAGCTCTATAGACCATACCATGGTCAACAGCTCTTCATCTACCAGACCGTGAATTATTAAATCACTTTCACTTTTATGTATTGCAGTAGATATTACGAAATATTATATGTAATTATTGTATGAAACTTTTCATACATAATGTATGTGGGATGGAACAGATCTGAACGTTTTTAATTTAGATTAGAAGGCTAAGACGGGAGCACCTTGGAGCGGAGCTCCCGCCTTATCCTTCGTAGTATTTTTTTATATAACCACCCAAAATTCACTTTATATCTCAAATAATAAATAAATGCAGCCTATTCCTAGACTGCAGATCATGTTTACTTTCAATCAGATACTCACTTTGAAAGGATTAATTAACTACCTCGTGGCGAATATAGAGGGCACGTCACGCTCGAAACAATAAAATTGCTTTTAAAAAATAGATTTCTAATTTCCCAATTATATTACAAATGTTGGTGAGTAGTGAAATTATTGAGGTAATTTCATTGTTAACATAAGAAATTGAATGTATATACGCTTTTTACAGGTAAGTATCATATCATAAGTGATGTTATTAAGCAGAGAAACAGCAATGAATCATCAAAATACACACCAGGATCCCAGATGCTATTGATGCTATTATGTTACGTTTTTCTCCACTCTCAAACCACACACAGCTCGGCATCGACATATTCTCAAAACAATTCATGTTGAATAGTTAATTACTTGTATAATTGCTTCTTAAACAAAGATTTACAAAACAAACTAGAATCCCAAATTACCAAAAAACCAACCAAATTACAAAACCAATGTAAATAATAAAAGTGACAACTGACAGCATTGACACTCGACAGTAACACTGATAATCATCTTTAAAAAAAGTTTAAAATTGTTTTTCCGGCTAAATATGTAAACCATGCTAAGTTATATATTAGACGATTGTAGACAGTAACAAATGCAGACAAAGGCAAATAACTTGCAGTTAAAATGATGTACCTATTTCATCCTTGCTAAGTTCTGTTCGTAAATGTTTTCCAATATGGGAGTAACAAGAACTTAACGTAACTACATGAAAGAAGTATAATTTTTTTCCATGGTATCTACTCAGTAACAAGGTTTGATAAGGAAAAACGACGGTTACGCCTGTCACAGACTGTATTAAATGCTAACATAATCTATACAGCATGATATCCTGCAAACTGGTGAAATGAAATAACAGCAACAGTCAATAACCATACCATTGCTGGGAGTCAGGCATACGGATCCACAATTTTTAAAGTGCCCAAGGCTAATAAACAGATACACATCAGTTATCTCAATGTTAGGTTTTTGTCGCAATGTTTTTCTTTATCATCAGCATATGGTAATTATAAGAAAAAACACTAGGTCAGACTGTCTAAATGGTGCCTGCTTCCCAGCCAATATACATACCCATATGATTTGAAACCAGATCGAGACGTGAAGCGACCTCTGGGTGGATTATAGGCACCTAAATATTTACCTCGCTCTTCATAACTCTGGACAGGATGTATTAAATAAAATAGAAACAGTGGTAACAGAGACAAGCTGAGAGCCAAAGAGAAAACTGGACCTCATTATTCTAAGAATCTGACAATCAATAACAAAACATAATTACCATTTAAAAGCCGAATTATTGTAAAAAGTCTGAAAATTGAGATAAAAACACGCAGAATATTATTGTTATTTTTATTAAGAATAAGATCAATCACAATAATACAGAATAAAATACATAAAATTCAATTCATATATTTTAATATTAATTGCACACATGTAATTCACTACAATCACAGTTTTTTAATCTCAGTAGAGTGTAGAAATATTTTAAAATGCTCAGTGCGAGTAATCCAAAACATTATACAATATTAATTCATTAAAATAGCAAAATACAATTCAAAAACTTCACCACCAATTGTCTTTTTTACATTTGTCTTAAATTTAAATATACTAAAATATTTATGACTTTTAGATCGCTTCATACGATATAATTAATTTCACGCACTTTTGTCAAAGTATAGGAATTGATTTAGACCTTTCCCATAAGGATGTAAAAAAAAGAAAGTTGTCTCTAGCTTGTAGGTTAAAGTACTTTCACACGGAGTGATTTACTACCACAATTTCCAGTGTTACCATATTCAGTACAATGCTACTATTTTATTCAAAGACTGATAATTTATACCCCAATAGATTTACCATTTACTACTATTTACGTGGTATAAACTCAAATTTAATAAGAGATAATTTCACAAAATATTAATCTTATCATTATAATTATTTGTATATATAAATACAAATGTTTAAAGACGTATGAGCAAATTTTCATATATTTTTTTAGTAATAGACAGATAAACACGCATAATGTATATTTCCAAGCTAAGCAAGTTACGGGTAATATACAACGGGCCACTCTGGGGCCGATTCCAGACATCTAAATCATAGTAAAAAACCGAAAGTTTGCTTACGAAATTTATCATGCTAAGATTCGATCCCGGAGCCTGTTTAATTCAGTGACCTCGACCGGTAAATGCTTAGCCCACTCAACCACAGAGGCCGTCATACGTCATACATAATTAGGATGTATAATTTAGTATTACATACTAATTAGTAATTCACTATATTAGGTGTCATGATTGCCAAAACCTATAAACTAGTATTAATAATGCTGTCAAACTGTTTTTAGGTTATGTTCTAACTCTTACACTCAGGATATTTTTTTGTTTTCCGGGTAATTTGTGTTCCAAGCCATAAGTTACATTACATTGATATGTATATATAATGTTAGAGGTTTGGTAAACCGTATTCTACATTTGATATGTTGCACGTTTGTCAGTTTACAAATCTGTGGTAACCAATACAAACTCTTTAAATCAGCTCAATATCCTAAAATGTCGCTTATTACTCTCAAACTTATGTCTAATAATTGAATACGATGGATCACAGTGAATTGCAGGGACGTTTAGTTGTAGCAGTAACCTTCGTTCTGGTAACACCATTCGGGCTCGAGCGACTCTGCTTGGATGCCCAAACGCACGAGTCGTTCTCTGTATATGAGAAAAAAAAACAGTAAATGGAACTACTGCATATTTTGTATCCACTAACATATAAAATATACGATATCTTATAGTAGTCAGCGAACATATGTTATAGTTGCCATAGTATGAAGAGTCAAAATTCTTTTAAGGGACGATTTTTCAATAATAAAAAAGTTATTCATGGAATAAGTTACAAAATGGAATTTAAAAACACTATTGCGTCAATCAAACAGTTGATTTGACTTCAGTCAGGTCATAAATTATTCCACTAATAACTTTTTTAATAATAATCGGCAGACAAGCACACACATTGTATATCCCCAAGCTAAGCATTATGCTTGTGTTATGGATAATAATATACAACGGACTCTGGTGCCGATTCCAGACACCCAGACCATAGGAAACTAAAAACTTATACTTATCTAATGATTGAAAAATCGACTGTAAAAGAAATATATTCGTATTCAAATACGAAGTTGTAGTAGTTATTCACGTCCCAAACTCAGAGGGCGCGGGTTCAAACTCAGGCCGGAAAGTATGCACTTATTACAATCACCACGTGCTACCGATGAAGGAAAACATGGTGATGAAACTTGCACATCGAGATAACTGATGTCACATCAGTGATGTGTAAACCCACCACTCCACCTTGGACTATAGCATGATGGATATCCTGACCGTTCTCTTTGAAATAGGAGGCCCAAGCTCTGCAGTGGGACGTGTATGGGGTTTTATTACACCAACCAATTTTTCAGGAAACGGTATAAAAAAAACAAATGATTAAATGCATAGTTGATATGTATCTCTTACAGAGCAATAATTCCTGACGTAAGGGCGTTATATACTTTTGATCGGCCTATGGCCCGATAATTATGGTCCTTCGAGACGGATTTCTTCTCGATCTCGTCGCGGCAGAATAATAGTATAAAACTATCGGTATTAGCAATAAAATAAATGGCGTTAACCGAAATGAAAAGGTATTGAACAATTGCCAAAAAATTTAAAATATTTCGTGAGTTTTCGCTTATAAACATATGGGAGATGCATACGTCTAGTCATCGCAGCGGACAACGAACAATTAGCTAGCGCAACGTGGGAGCACACAAATAAACAGTTGCTCTATCTCACTCGCACATCATCCGTGCCACTCACACGTTGTGCTATGTATTGTAGTGGCTGTACGACTTGTTAATATTTGTAGAGTGCTGACGTGAACTGAAATGAACTATTTTAATTTATACTGATACAGTCGCGTGGCACCAGCACGCCTTTGGAATTATCAGAATATCGACATGATGCAAATCTAAGATCGAGATTATAGTGTAGAGATATTAATAGGCGAAATGGGCTCCTGGTGGGTTACCTGGCGTGCAGCATCCGGTACTCGGCGTCTCGCCACGTGGTGGGGGGCTCGGCCCAGAGGCGCTCGGCGAAGGCTGCCGCGCGCGGCCACAGCCGCCCGTCCAGCACCGAGGAGTCCGCTTGCTCCGACCACAGCGCCACCTCGCCACCTCAACCACATAACACAAGCTCACAAACCAAGCAAGTTCTAATATACGGGGGGGTACAAGAAATTAAAACAACAAAAATATGCATTTTTTTTTTGTTAAATTAAGTGGAATGGAAGAAATACCTCATTAATGTTAGCATCGAATCTAACCTAAATTAACTAAACGTATTCATATACTAAGAAAGTGT
Source organism: Dendrolimus pini (assembly GCA_949752895.1). Taxonomy (NCBI): domain Eukaryota; kingdom Metazoa; phylum Arthropoda; class Insecta; order Lepidoptera; family Lasiocampidae; genus Dendrolimus; species Dendrolimus pini. Next base: position 20,870,855 of record OX457137.1, on the reverse strand, counting down.
CCATTAACACTTTTCTTATCGTCTCGTTTAAGGCGAAGATATGCATAAAATGCGCCGTCATAGCGAAGCAGTACGAGCACTATGTAACTATCTAGATAAGTAACATTTATCCAGGTAACTCCCACTCAGACCCCCTCCCCACGAAGTGTGTTTTTTTGTTAAATGATGTACTTAAGAAAAAAAAACACCTTATAAATGTCACCATCTAATTTAAATAGACTTATAAATAATTTAAATATAACCTAAATTAACTAAAAGTATTCATCCTAAGAAAGTGTCCATTGACACTTTTCTTATTGTCTCCTTTAAGGCGAAGATATGCATAAAATAATATAAATAGATAATTAACGTTCAACCTACCCCCAAAATGTTATGTAAATTTGGTCTGTAGATTTCTGGACTTTTGGAAACTGCTGAAGTGTCATTATATTACATACTATCATTCATTACACTAATTTAACTTTATTTCCTTTGCAGCAATAGTGTCTTTCATTAAAAACAATCACTGTGTAGGCGTCTGCAGCTATCAGTAAAGACAAGAATAGCACAGACATAAGAAGATACTGAGATACCTAAAATCATTATTTTAAAGCCACTTAAATAACTTAGAAAATATATAGAGCAGCTGACGTCAATTTAGCGAACTACAAAATTCATACCAAGTACTTGGTCCTTGTAGGACAGCGCCATCACAGCTGGACTATTGTCATAAACTTTTTGCCAACCAATGTACGGAGAACACCAGTTATTTCCTGCAGGAATATTACATTAAATTAAACAACGATAGAGATATGAACAAGTAGACTTTACTAGATTCCCAACACATGAAATGCAACATTATATTTTTTTATTGAGGGTAGATAGATGAAAACAAGGGAAAATCAATTATATCTAAGAGAGCAAAAAAAATCTATATTTTTGGATGATGTTCAACAGGCTGTAGTGTAGTAGTACTTGAAGTAAAATGGTCATACAGCAAATTAAATAAAGTTTTTGGGTATGAACGTCAATTTTTTTATATAATTAAATTTTTTCGAGTTATTTTGAAAAACTACCGACAAAAAATTCGTTTCTTTTTGTTTTCTTTTTAGTCTAAGGGGTTGAAATTCTTTTTTTCGTGACTTAACCTTTATATGGGCCAGATAACTTGTTTATTAACCTTTCTTTTCAAACTTCGATACGAGCATTCCTCGCTGAGATATCAATCTTTGATTGAAAAGAGATCATTTTAATTTTTATTATAAATATCTCCAGTTCAAGGTGCGTTTCGAAAACTTGAATAAATTTTTTAAAAAGGTCAGCTGTTTATTTAAAAAAATTTTTTTTTTTCAAACACTAGATGACTGAAAAAGCAACATAAAAAGGGTTATTCATGGTTTTTTGGAAAACCAAGCGCCTGATCTAAAATATCGAAGAAACCACTATTGTTAAGTGTGCCTTTTACAGTTCAATATACAACCCTACAGAGTTTGAATTTAATTCAGCCACCCGCTTTTTTACCCTACTCCATTGAATTTTTGAAAAAAATACGAAAATATCTGGGGCTTGCCCTCGCCCTCGCTTTGCCAGGTTTTAGGATCAAACAGCAAGAAGATAATAAATAGGGATCGGGCAGTGGTAAGTAGGCTATCACTCATCACACGAAACAGGGTCAGCTCAAGACTAATCGTTTCACTCCAATATCCTGTGAGAGAGTCGTTACACACCAATCGAGCTGGCTCTAAAATCTGTAATCATGATAAAGATTTTGGAATGGCTCTATCACATCTAAAAATGTTTCATACAAAACAAGCAAAAAATTTTTTTATAATGTTCTTACCTGATCCAACCCAAGCACCGAAACCGCAGTCAAAGTAAAGGGCATCGTAATTAGACATTATTAACCTGTATCCCTTTTGCAGTAAACCTTGGATTTGAGGATCAACTCCTGTAGTCCAGACCTGTTATAAAATGATTTGCTTAGACACTTGTTTGATTATTCTCTTCTTGTTAATAAGTTGATTTATTGAGAAGTTAATAAATATTATAATACCCGCAAATGCGGGTAATAGTGATTAAAACTCTGCTCTTTTTGTTATCACTCGAGTAAGGCATGAGCGTAGCGACGAACGAACATTATAAATTTTATCTATCATCATTCTCACTTCGGCTTTGGTCCGATGCACATGTCGTAGTAGCGCTGTAGTGTGACTCATTATTAAGCTAGATTTATAATCCATAATTAAATTTACTTAAATTGTAATAGAAGAAACACGCTCAGGAAAAATACGGTTTATAAAAACTATACTCTTTTATTCACTGGTAAAAAAATAAGTTTAACTGTAGACACGAATGCTCATACAACTCTACTATTGTTGTCATTGCTTGGATATAAAAAGGAGTGAACGTGGCGACGAACGATTACACCGGCCGACATGTTTTTTTTTCTAAGATATAATAATTTTTTTCCACTAATTTTATAGTGCTGATAAGATAACTAAATCAGACCTCATTTTATCAAATCAAATCAAATCAAATCATCATTTATTGCATAAAACATGGTACATAAAAAAGATGGTAGGATTATTTCATTGTTTCAAATGTTTTTGCCTCTAGGGTGTGCAAAATGTTGTACATATTATATTTATAATTATCATTTGTTCTGTTATTACTAATACATTAATAAAAACAAATCACAATAAAAGAAACAAACAAATCATTCATAATAATAATAAATTAACCATAACCTTTAAAAAACCTTTAAATTTCGTCACTCTTTAAAATAAATAAATGTCATAAAAAAATTAAAATTTATCCATTAGTCTATATAATAATAAATTGTATACTACCTCAGTAAATCAAAATCTATCATTAAAATAATCATTAACACTGTAATACGATTTGTCAATTAGAAATGTCTTTAATCTATACTTAAAATTATTGGTGTTTCGAATGTCAATTATGCATTTTGGCAGGTGACTATAGAGCCTAGGAGCCATACACAACACGCTACTACTTAGCAGAGTTGTTCGACTCTTAGGACATATTGTTTTATGTGCTTGGCGTTCGCTTTTAAAAGTATTGAATCACATCAGATTTTTAATAAAACGAATATATTCGCTATTTTTGATTATTCAGTAAAAATGAATTAAATTAATCAGTTATGGCGCTTCTTTATTGAATTAAGCGACATCTCGTGAAAAAATATATTAGTTAGAACCGCCCGACACGCCCATTCATCAAATTGAAAATTACTGAATTTGTTGAAAGTACTTATAATTCTTATTTTGGCTTTAAAATTCAACTCAGATCGAGGACTCCGAACTTTTTGTGTACTATTTGTGTTGAACTATTAAGGCAGTGGACATTTTTCTAGGAAATCACAGAGAGACACACCCTGACTATAAAAATATTGTAGCAAATTTATTAAATAAGTATCAAAAATTCGGGTGTAATATGAGTATAAAACTCCATTTTTTACATTCACATTTGGATTTTTTCCCTGATAATCTTGGTGATTATAGTGAAGAACAGTGTGAAAGGTTTCACCAAGACATCAATACTATGGAAACAAGGTACCAAGGGCGATGGAATGTGAATATGATGGCTGATTACTGCTGGTCAATAAAACGTGATATTATTGATGATTCCCATAAAAAAATTACTCCCAGACCTAATTTTACAGCTAAACGCAAAAGATCTCACTCAAAATAGCTTCATAGCAACTATTGTACATGATATTTCCTGTAGAAGTTTTCAAATATATGTATTTATAATATAAAGATTGATTTCTTTCTTAAAATTAAAAAATAACCGTTTTTCTTGTTTGTAAAAAAATCTGATGTGATAGAGTAATTATGTAGGTAATTTTGTGTTTAAAATACTATAAATTAGTGATATTTATCACTCATATCAAAACAACTTTCAAAAAGTCTTCATTTGTCGGCCGGTGTTATTATAAATTGTATGTATCATCAATCTCACTTCCGCTTTGGTCCGATGTACATGTCGTAGTAGCGCTGTAGGGTGACTAATTATTACGCTAGAATCATAATCCATAATTAAAAGTACTTAATTATTTAAATTGTAATGGAAGACTATACTCTTTAAATCACTAATAATAATAAAAAGTCTAACTGTTGATCTCTCTGCACTTGACACGACGACGCAATGAAGAAGAGACACGGGCAGAAGCTAGCACACAAATATTATTCAATCTCAAATGTTTGACAATATTATCTCGTGAAGTACCTGTATAATATATTCGTCTTTGTCCAAATATTGGTCCACATGTGAATAGTCCGTCAACGTGCTTGTCCATAAGATTAGTGGCAGTTTCTTTCCGAACGCCTGAAATGTAAATCATTTTCATTTCTGTCAATAAAATATCAAAAATAATCATGCTCACCTCCATGACTGATTTCATAGAGCTAATGAAATTCTTTGGTATGAAATTTAATTGAATTTATGAACACAGTATTGAAAGAAAAGGTAAACAATATGAGTAAGATGTGTTATTTTGAAGATGTTGTAAGATGTTTTCAGAATATGTTAAAAGAGGATTAAATATATGTTCGTGAGACTAAAACAGTTCTACACATTTCACGTCCATCTTATTTTACGATAATCACCTTGTAAGCCCTGTCTTGGGCCTTCTTCTGGAAGTAATTCCACAGCTTCAGGAAGCTAGCTTTGTCCAGGTCCCACCTGTTCTGGATCATGAAGTTCTGGATTTCCTGCGACGAGTTCCAACAGCGTTCGCTTACTTCGTCACCTCCCATGTGGAACATATCAGGTTGGTTGAAAGCATCTAAAAAGGTTAAGAAAATATTATTCGATCTATATTATGTTCTTACATACGTTGACAGTTGGTTACTTTCATGGTTCAGTGGCCATTTTGATACAGGGAGCCCTTATGTTATGGCATCATGCCTGCCCTCAGTCTCTTCGTCATACTAGGCATGTACGTGACGTCATCTTTCTTAAAACTGAGACAGACTACTGGGTCTATATGAATGTTTTAGGCAGGTACGATGTACCTAAATTCTATTGTACAATGGTTTAGTCAAATCATAGTAAGTAGTTCTACCAATTAATTTTCTTCAAAAGTCATTATGTAACATACTTCTGTATAAAACTTATAAAAAAAAGAACTTGAGATATAAATAGAATAAGAAATATAAAGAAAAACAATTTTAACTAGACGTGTTGCTGGGGAATTTGTTGCTGCTTTAATTTTTAACAACAATAACACATTGCGAAGCGGTGTACATAGACTAGGAAGTAAAATTCAATTTTAACCTATATGTATGACCTTCAAAAAGTATTCTACAGTGGAACTTATTTCGAATAAAAACTTTTTGAATTTGAATTACTGTAACGGGAATAATCACATCCACCTAGACTTGGCCTATTTCATGTTATTAGAATCTTGTGCCTTAAAATTTGGACTTGTTACATCTAGTTGTGTTTTTAAACACTGTAAATAACGTGTGTGCAACTTCTAATAAAGTTTGTGAATTTCCAAACGGCATTTAATTGGGGCTGTCTGGGAGATCGAAGAGATCGCTTTTTATCGATAAGACCGCCCTTTGTGCATAATGAGAGGTGTACAATAAAGAGTTATTGATTAATTAATTGCCACAATATTATGTATCTGAGAGACAATCATAAAGATTTTATAATGGTTCTATTTTTGCTGAATTTACTAAAAAACGACTAAGTAACTGTGTAAGACTATAACATTGACTTACCAGCCATATCAAGGTAGATATCCTCTAATACATTATACAGGTCCTCGTGAATTGGGTTCAATTGTCCACATGGTGGCTCTACGCAGTAACTTGCCCAAGGTTCGGCCTAAAAACCACATAATTCTTACTTAATTATTACAAAGTGCTTCGAACAACTAATTAGTAACTTGAGGATTTTAATTTTTAACCGACTTTCAAAAGTATGAGGTTCTCAAATTGTCTGTGTGTTTTTTTATTTGTATATGTTCTAGACGTAATAGTATAGTCAGGTTATATGGATGGTGTCAAATGGCGTATGGAATGGTATGGAAGAAAAAAGTATCTACTGTGATGATTCCAATTAATTGGACAAAGTGGAAAGAGAGACTCGTGGCTGACATGAAGACACCAAGAACAAAGTAAAAGTAGACAAGTTTATTGAATGCAAGTCAAACGTTGACTCGTAAAATAGACGTATTTACTTTTAAAAGTTCATACAAAAGTAGACTTTGCGAGATGACGAACACTTTGTGATGAATATCATAACAATACATATAGAGATAAAACTAGTTTACTTAAGTCACAGTGATTGAAATTATTCGTAAACAATTTCAATTCTAACTCCAGAACAAAGCTCTGTAGCTCACGTTTCATAACATTTTGACGCAATATACTGTTTTCACTTCTAAGAACAGCAGTCAAATGGTTATTTGAAAGCATTCGACAAGGATCGATTTTCAGTCCCTTTCTTTTACTTCTTGATAAAATTATTTTCCAACTGGGTTAATATTGAATAAAAAAAAAAAAAATATTCCGGGGGAAATCTGAAATCATTACTCCGTATGATTGAAAATTCTATACCTTGAAACAAACAGTGTGTCCAGTGCCTTGCCAACCTTCACCGACGTGAGCAGGTGCATCGAACTCCGGCATTACTCGCACTCCACGGACTAGACCATACTCCACAACTTCACGGATCGCTTGTTTCGTGTATACCTTGAAACGATAAATAAATTACTGTAGAAAATTTAGTTTTATTTATTATTTTAATTCTTACTTCAGGTTGGTTAGCAACAAAGTAAAGATTACCGTGAACATTGCTTAAAACACTTTTAATTTGCGTAAATTATTAGTATTCTACCATAATGAGAGAATAAACAAAAATCGCTTTATAAACTACTAGTCCACTAAGCTCCCAGAGAGCAATCAACTCAGACAAATATCCTATATTTGTATTGCAAATGTTTTGGATCAAACTAACCTTGCTGGGTGAATAAGCCCCATACTTCGTCAGATTGGGCCTCCGTTCCGATACGAAGGGAAAGCTCTGACTGTCCGTGACGTGCCAATGGAATGTGTTCAGTTTGTTCGCCGCCATTCCCTCTGTCAATATTGCATTAATCTAAATTATTCTTTATACACAAATCAGCTTGGGTACTTTTTTCGCTTTAGTGTATACACACAGTGACCAAAGCTGTAATAATAGTTCATTGAAATCTTACAATTTAAGGACCGAATATTGCATTTTTTAGAGGACGCAATTTTATTTTTGGGACATGTGTGGGGTCAATAGAAGCTTAACCTCAAGTTTGTGGGGTCGCCACCCTTGTCCCTCAGCCGCCATCTTGGAAAAAGGGGTGAAAACACTTTTTTCGCGATATCTCGGAAACTATGCGTCTTACAAAAAATTTGTAAAATCATAATTTGTTGTACTCCTCCTTTTTTCTAAGTCGGTTAAAAAATAAAACGGGTTATTAGACAAATTTACATTAAAATAATAATAATAAACAAAGAAATTTAAACATAGTGAGATACGTGAACAACAAAAACAAGTCAATAAAATAAACAGATTATTGTTAATGTTATCATATTAGTAATTTTTTTTTTTTTTTATAGCTGGAGTACAGCAAACAGGCTGACGGCCCACCTGGTGGAAAGCGGTTACCGTCGCCTATGGACGTTTGCAACATTAGAGATGTCACCAACGCGCTGCCGGCCTCGAAGAAATTTTATGACACCCTTTTTGAAAAACTCCATATCGTAGCGCTGTGGGAAAACCTCGGCCGGGAGCTCATTCCAGATTCCTACGGTACGCAAGAGAAACGTTCTACAGAACCGTTGCGTACATGAGCGAAGTGGCTCAAGGAAGTGGGGGTGAACTCCCAACCGATGGCGAGCGGTGCGATGGTAGGAAGAGGACGAAGGCACCATTCTAAACAGTTCTTCGGAACACTCCCCGTTGTACAGTCGGTAGAATACGCAGAGAGAAGCAAAGTCCCTCCTAAGGCTAAGTGTATCTAAGCCGTCTGTGAGTATGGGATCATCAACAACGCGAACGGCTCGACGTTGAATAGAGTCCAGGGGATTGAGTTGGTAGGCAGGTGCTCCAGCCCAAAGGTGTGAGCAGTACTCCATATGCGGCCTCACCTGGGCTTTATAAAGCACAAGGCGTTGCCGCGGTGAGAAGTACTGCTTGGACCGGTTTAGCACTCCCAACTTCTTAGAGGCAAGTTTTGCCTTGCCTTCAAGATGGCCCCTGAACTGTTCATCGTTCGCGATGTCAACACCAAGGATCCCTATACTCTTGGAGGTGGTAAGGGGAGTTCCTTGGAACTGTAGCGCTTGCTCGAATGAAGTTTTTTTTGGCAGAGAATACGCAGACCTGTGTCTTCTTGGGGTTAAAATGGACAAGGTTCTGTCTGCCCCATTCTGAGACTCTCTCTAAGGAATGCTCAACTTCAGACACAAGTCTAACCCGACTTTCCTCCACAAATGATCGAGGGACGTTTGCACGACCAGAGTACATCGCCAGTGCTGTCATCCGCATCAGTAATATGGTCATAAAGCACTTGTACATGTCTTACTTTGTGCGTTTTGGTGTTCACAAAGAAATGTCTTTAGTGTGACCCTAAAGAGTGACACCGATGAAACGTTTCTTATAGGTGGAGAAATATTATTCCAGCACTTTGATGCTGCATAACGGAAACTACCGCGGTTCTTATTAAAGTTAACGCATAATATATTGTAAGGTAAGTCGTCGTGTACATCAGTAGGGAAGTAGGCATACTATCCAGCAATTGTCCTCCCCTGCTAGCGATGGGTACGCCTCGTGTCTGGGTGACATTGAAAATTTTGAAAAAATCAAAATGAAACTTTAGAAACATCGTCTCAACAAATTGAATTGTTAAAATCCGTCATGTATTTTTTTTATATGAAGTCTTTTTCAATAGATATTACGCTAATAATTAATAATTACGTACCTATAGTTCTCTTGATACCATCAATTTCAAAGAAATTCCTGGCGGTGTCCAGAAGAATGCCTCTATAAGAATATGCAGGTTTGTCATTTATGGTCACATCGCGAACAATCTAAAAAGAAGTTGTTTTTTACATTTGACAACTTGATACAACACACAAGCTTAGCATGTTACGCTGGTGTTATGGCTACAACGGACCACTACACGACCGATCCCAGACACCCAGATCATAGGAAAACACAAAAAGTTCGTTTCAAAATTTACCATCCCAGGAATCGAACCCTGGAGTCTCTGCGTTTCAGTGTGGTGATTGGTTGGCAAAGGCTTAGCCCACTCAACTACTTTCTCACCGCTTATTACAAAGTCATAATACAGTAGGTACAACAACAGCACATTATTGCAGCGTCTGGTGTATTTTGAAAACCTACAATCTTTTTATTTATTAAAAGAACATGTGTTTTATTATCTTTGCAGTTTAAATGACCTATCTGTAATTCTTTTTCATTGTTGTCTTAATTGTTCACTGTCATTAAATTTGTTTTCGCTAATTTTCTAATTATTCAAATGTAATTAACTATAGTTAATTTTATTCGTGCACGATCGATAGAAAGAATATAAGTTCCTGCGGCCTGTCGTAAGAGGCGACAAAACAACTTATAGCCAGGTGGTAGAGCATTTGCCTGATTGGGTGGCTACCACCCCTGGTCTAAAGTATGTCGCCACAACGACCTTGAGTTGTGTTCCGGCATTAGTGACCAAGTTCCAGTCTCCCTTAAGAGAGCAGCAACGCATTTGTAGCACCTTTGGTGTTGCAAATGTCCATAGGCGATGATAACCGCTTTCCATCAATTGGGCCGTCTACCTGTCTGCTGAACTCCTGCAATAAAATTTTCATTATTGTTCTGTAACAAATTCTTGGAAGTCAACAAGTTTCTGATTCCAATAGATAGTCTATACTTATTTATTGGTCCATATTTATTTTGCGAATATATATATATACAGTCAGCCTGAGAAATTACAGTTTAGTTGGTTGAGTATCAGTAGACACTAGACAGATATCATCTTAATGACTCTTAATCAAATTTGTAGGTGCTCGTAATACTGATCAAAATAATTCACAATGTATGTATATAGCCATTTTGAATACGTTATGCAAATTACTTAGTGGTGTCAACGATCGATGCGCGCTTGTCATAATAAAAAGTTTTTTTCGGAAAAAATGCTCCGTTATTCTCGAACACATTTTATCTTTATACATAATTCATGTCGAATTGGAATTTGTTACCAACTTATATTGAATTGTGTTAAAAAATACAATGTCCAAATGTCATATGATACAAATAGGCATAAACATTACACAGCGACATGAATAATATTATGGTGGAGGCACACTGTCCTCTAGAGGTCGGTACGTTGGCGGGAAAAAGAAATCGTTCTCTTATACCAATATATGAAGTTGAAGAGTTTGTTTGTTTGTTTGTTTGCATAGCGGTTATATCAGAAACTACTGGTCTGATTTGAAAAGTACTTTCAGTGTTAGATAGCCCATTTATCGAGGAAGGCTATAGGCTATATATCATCACGCTAAGACTAATAGGAGCGGAGCACCAATGAAGAAAGTTTAAAATGACTTAGGGCAAAGTTGTTTGATTTTCTATCTTCTCTAAAAAGATTGTTTAGAGATCTAAAACCTTTTTATAGGTTTTAATATTTATGATAAGCGTAATGATTATATCCTCTTTGTTTCTGATGATTAAAACTATTGTAAACAAAATTTCTGTCATTGTCAACATTGCAATTTCCTTTTTACACGTCTCTATATAACAAATGTAACATTTATCAAAATGTTGGCAGTGCTGTTTCTTGCACGCGTACAAGCAAAAGTCGACTTTAACGTGACGAACCTTTTCATACCGCGACTCTATACGAGACCAGAGAACAAAATCAACAATTTTGCTGTACAAGATAAAACCGCTTAAAACTTACCAACAAATGGTTTCTTATGTCATCATACACGACCAACTGTGACAAAGTCTCCAAGCCGTGTCTCAATCCGAAGAAGTTGTTCGCAGACACAGTGGCATTAATGCTATCCGTGGAAGAGGGAGATATCTTCAGGTCATAACTTTCGTCAAAATATAAGGAGAATTCTGAAAGAATCGATTCTCAATTACACAACTGTACCCCAAATCCTCTATTATTAAACTTAGCGTAAGAAATGTTGTTCACTGGCGTCTTAATGATTGCTTTTCTATGATGCTGGGGCTTCATCTGCGTCAGTTTTAAATATTTAGACTGTGGCCGAATGCGTCTAAAATAAAGCGTTAAAAAATAACGCCGTTAACGCGTAGCTATATTAGTTTATATACATACATGATCTGTCAATGAAATGTCCTTAAGGCCCCAAAAAGTAGAAAACAGGGTGCAAACTATACAACTTTCGTTGGTAATTACTAGTAATTCTTCACGATACCAACGTGGTTTTTTTCGTAATTTTCCGATTAGTTATTTTAAGTTATGAAAAGGAAATCGAAATTTGTGCTGAGGCACATAGTAGAAGGGAAACTTCAACGGACAAGTGGAAAAACGAATCGCAACAAAATTGTAACTTGAAGTATTACGGACAAGTTTTCAAATTGGACAAGTACATTAACAATGTGCCCGTAAAACTTCAAGTTAAAATTTTGTTACGATTCGTTTTGCCACTTCGAATTCGATCCGGAACCAAAAAATGCATCCATAGTCTACTCTTAAATTATTCCGCCACTCCACGAGGCCGTAACCAATTTTCACAGAAAATATACTAAACCCAACCGTCTGAATAGAATTTTCACTTCAAAAATTCATCAAATCACCTCCAAATTATTGACATGAAACCATTTTGCTCCTTTAATTTTTATCAAAACAGGATAATAGAAAATCTATATGTTTATAAGACAGATCAATAATTTAGTTATATTATTTTTATAAATTTTAATTTATTCTATTCGCAATAAAATAATAATGTCAAAGAAGCAAGTGAGGTGTGTAAGAATAAGCCTAAATGGCGCTCTGTTGTTCGTGCCTAACCCGCAAGGGACCTGGCGTGAAGTTATGTATGTATGTAAAATAATAATGCATCTGAAAAACGACCGCGTCTATGGTGTCCCCCAAAAATTGCCACCCAAAAAATTTGTACCGACAAATCCTCAAGGACGTTGGCGTTACGATAAGCCTTAACAATATCGCATCTTAAGTAACGCATCAAACCTATCACACGAATCCTATCACGTTTGCGTGAAACGGTCTAAATCTTTAACATTGACGTAGGTGAAGCCCCACCTTGAAAAGTTATATTACAGACTTTTTTATTTTCTCAGAATAATCTTGTGTCACTCCTTTTAATTTAGTAATTAAAAATACAATTTATCATACATATTAATGGAATTTATAAATTAATTTGCTGAATGAAACTAGACATGTAAATACATACAGCTGCCGAAATATATGTACCTAAAAGTATGAAGGACAGTTTTAAAATACATAACCAAATGGGATGACTACAACACGTATGAAATTAATTCATTACACATTCATTATCATAATAGTAATATTATTATCTACATAATACGACTTAAGATAAAACTATTTAAGGCTTTTAAATTTTATTTATTTGCAGAAAAACATGGTTTAAAGATGATAATACATTTTAGTTTAAAAACGTATTATATAAAACAGACAAAACGTTTACAATAATATTTGTTATAGTTCCGCTGTTCTATAAAGCCACATTTGGCATTCTTTATATATTCAATGTACTCTTTGTTTGGCATCTATCAAGTAGTTACGTGAACTAACGAAGATGATACTAATAATTAAAGATTGGAATCGATATAGAAAGTCACGCGTTACCATATCGATTAAAATAAAATAAAATATTATTAAAAAAATACAATTTGTGTTTTGTTGCGTTTTTGACGTGACAACGTCTTATAATTTGATGGAGCCGGCTGCACGCACGAAAAAACATGCCTCATGCGGTGTTACCTCGCTCTGAGGCGTTCCATTTAAGGCTTGAAGTGCAAGCGAGAGCGCGGAACGAGCGACAAAGAAGCACAATCGGCCTCCGCGTTCGGCAGCGTTCGACATCTGTCTCTCTCCTACTTGAGTGTTGAACGTTGTCACGTTCAACTATCGTCAGTAAACCGACTTTACAGACAACCGATTTTTTATCTTTAAAATGTATAAAATTTGCATAACTAAATAACGATTTATGTTTAAACTTTTCGATTATACATCACTCTTCAGGTCATGTCACTAATATTTAAGAAAAAAAGCGTTGACAAACATAACGTTGTCATGTGTTACGTCTCTAAAGATTTAATTTGATAGAATTTATTTTGATACTGTTACAAAGCTAGTTCGTCAGTATTTAGAGGAATAAAAATATTTTACCTCTGACGTCAGGGTTGTCATTTACAAGATACACCGTGACCGATTTCCCAGTTGCTTTTGGCGACAGGCCTTTCGGTATTGCCGATTTCACCAGCCCTTTGAAACGCTGCAATTTAAAATAATACATTTACATATATCTAAATTTTGATTATTTTATTTATTACATTTGTATCCATCAATCTTCCAGTTTAACATTATTTTTTCAAATTCAAATTCAAAGGTTTTTATTCAAAATAAGTTCCACTGGAGAACACTTTTTGAAGGTCTTTTGTCTTTTGACCTCCATCCTTTCTCACTAAATGTTCAAACCACGCCAGTCTTCTTCCTTTGACTTTTTCAGACACAAAGAACCCTTATGGACTCATTCCGAAAAAAAATATCTAACTCTGGATCATATGTAATGAGATGGATTACTGGTTATATAATATTTGCGGGTAGTTTGATTACAACTGGTCTCGTTTATTAATTACTCGCATATATAAGCGAGCGGGCGTCGTGGCGAATTATCAGTCCCACTCCGACTATGGTTGGAGTACATGTGAAATGAAATTTATTTACATAATGAGTACAGGGAACATAAAATAATTTTCTGTGTATGTGACATATTAGCCTTTAAATATAATAAATTTCCTGTAGTCGGATGGCTGCCAATGCCTTTTTTTTTTGTTTTTTTTTTGAGGCGAGGGAAAATGCTAACCGATTTACGCACTCTCAGGGCCGTCACTAGGAAACGGCGCGCATCTATCGGGGGCGATAACGCTAGCAATAGTATGCTTTGTTTGCACTCCGTCCGCGATGGCTTGACACTGAGGAGTGTGGAAGACTCAGAGCGATGCCGCACGGGCGAGCAACCACAATACCCACTAAAAACCCCCTCCTCCCTGTCGACCCTGCGCTTTTGTTGTGAAGGAAAGACTGAGATATAGAACATAGTTACGCAACAGTGGATCCAGCGCAACAAAGTGCCTGGAGTGTGCCCTGGGAGAACACACCCCACTTCGAAACGGGGGCAGATGAATCCCTCGCGTTGCCTAGTAGCAAGGGGCCCCTCGTACCGGAACCTAACTCAGGGAGGGAAGTAATGCGCGTACCTGCCTCTCCGGGTGCCAGCTGAAGGCCGGCGACCTCGGGTGGAGACATTAGCACGCGCTGCAGGACTTCGCTCCCTGTCCCTTTCTGCGGCCTCTTTGAGAGACATTACTGCCTCACAGAAAGTAACCGCAGACTCCCAGCGGTCGTCGCTGTGCAACATGGCCGTTACCAAGTCGCCAAGCGATCGGACGGCTCCTACGTGTGTCTCGAGCTCGAAACGCTGAGGCGTCCATGCAGCGCACTCAACAAGCGTGTGGAACGCCATATCGGGTGCGCCGCATGGCTGCCAATGCCTACGGTAACACAGGTTTGTTCCTAGTCCGGGGTCTTGGCAACCACCTGACTCAACAGACGACTAAAAAAAATAAACAATACGATGATAATTCTGTAGGAGCGTCCAAAGTTAGCTCTGGTGCCCGCACTAGGTCTCTACACAGAGCCTGTGTGGCGGGCCTCAGGTGAGTTCGCTTCCGTTTCGAAACTCTTTCATTTATTGCCTGGTATTATTAGAACTAAAGAACAATTAAAAAGGAAAAAAAATATAGTCGCTAATTATTATGCGAGATGTGAGATTAGATCGGAATTAGCTGCAGATTAAGACTTGACTTAATTATCAGTATTTTTGTGGAAATAACACGCTCTTCTCATACTCTCTAGACTCTAGAGTCTAGAGTATACCACTATAACAACTTTGAGTTGTGTTCCGGCATTAGTGGCCAGGTTCCAGCCCCATTTTAGAGAGCGGCAGCACATTAGTAGTACCTTTAGTGTTACAAATGTCCATAGGCGATTGTAACCGCTTGCCATCGGTGTGCCGTCTGCCTGTCTGCTGAACTAATACAATAAATAAAATAAAAAATAAGGGTACCGGACCGACCCCTGTTCGGCTGTAAATACATGGTAAATTTTTTAAAAAAAGCTACATACCTCAATAGCGGCTTGCATCAAATCAGAACTTTTCCCTTCTTTAGTTACCTCGAATTCTATGTTGTTTATGTTTATTTTTGATAAAAAGTTGCCGAGATCCGTTTCCCCGGTCGGTCGCGGCCATAACAGACCTAAAACAAAGACAATATTAAATGTAGAAAAAATTTATAATATTTATTGTTGCAAAATAATGAAAAAAACGGTAAATACACTTGTTGTTACATATAAACTAATAATAAATATAAACAGGGATAGGAAATACAGTTATTGCTTCCTTTATTTTAAAACTTTAGCTATAATAAATAATAAACCTTTTTACTGGAGGAATATTTTAAAAACTAATTATTGACAATCTTTTTGAAGTGAAACTTATATATATATATACCGGGGGTTATTGTGGTATTAGATTAGACTATCGATGTTTTATTGGTTCCAAATCGAATTCAGTTTTTTGTTTGATAAAATAAAATAGTTTAATTAAATATGTAAGTATTCATTAAAATTTACCAAACATAACTGAATCATAATTGACAGCAAACCTGCGAAAAATCGAAATGTGTTCTGGGACACAATGTGTTAGTAAAAGTAAAACTTCAACGGACAAGTGGAAAAACGGGCAGATTGTTAATGTACTTGTCCAATTTGAAAACGTGCCGGTAAAACTTAAAGTTAAAATTTTGTTGGGATTCGTTTTTCCACTTGTTTGTTGAATTTACACTTCTACTACGTGTCCCAGCACACATTTCGATTTTTTAATCAAAGCGAGCGTGTCGTGACGTACTACAGGTAAATTGAGTTTAATAGGAGCGGGTAGGTAGGGTGTAGTAGTAATAGTGACACTAGGACGCGCCGCTCATGCTGATGACTTTTATTTTAGTAATTACGATGGCCATGACGGTCATGGGTGCCACTATTTAACTCTCATGGGTGCTTGAGCCCCCAAGCACCCACAGAGTCGGCGCCCATAATTATTTGCGCCCTGCATACATTATTTGTATACGACGTATACAATTTACATAAACGTTATACAACGTAATATCAATATATTTCATTTTATCTTAATATGCAAATTTAATACAGTACCGGACTCGGATGGGTTTGTGACAAAAAATAAAACAGGTACTAAGCCAACTTGTTTTAAAATTAGCATAATCAATGTCTCCACGGTCAAGGAACCGAGTTTCAATAAACTGCGGTCCTTAAATAATAATATGCATAAACAGTAAATCTTATTATAACCCATTGAGTAGAATGTGTCGTTAGAATAACGTTTCATCGTTCTTCAAACGCTTTCAGAGTTAAGGTTTTGCTGATCGTTTATTGTTCAATTTCAAATTCAAACGTTTTATATATTGTGTAAAATATAATATTAATAACACTACTAACATTATTTTATAAGATAATTGTAACTAACACACTATCTAAATATGAACCCCGGTCCAATATAAAGTTTATATTATTATTATTTATCCAAAATAAGTTCCACTGGAGAACACTTTTCGAGGGTCATACATATAAGTCAAAATTTAGTTTTAATTCCTACTCTATGTACACCGCTTTGCAACGTGTTATTGCTAAGGAGAAGAAGCGGCAAGAAACTCCCCAGCAACACGTCTAGCTAAATAGTTTTTCTTTAAATTTCTTTTTCTATCTATATCTCAAGTTCTCTTTTTTTATAAGTTTTATACAGAAGTATTTTACAGAATTACTTTTTGAAGAATTAATGGAGTTATTATTATTAGTAGTTAGTTCTAACATACTATGTACAGAAAATATTGATCATGAATGATGTAATAATGACTTGAAGTTTATTTTTAATGCATAGATACAACATTATCTATCTTCTATCTTCTATCTATCTATTCTATATATATCTTCTATATATATATATAATGAAAATGGTGTTCGTTTGAGGCTCAATCACGCTTAAACCACTGATCGTATCGACATGAAACTACCACCATTCGATGCGAAATTTTTCCTAGATGGTTTATGGCTATTTATCTATATATATATATATATATATCTATATATATATATATATATATATATATATATATATATATTTCCCATGTTTTCTCAATTTGTTTGTTTATTAATTTATTTGAATAAGGCGGTACGAAGTTCGCCGAGTCAGCTAGTATATATATATATATAATGAAAATGGTGTTCGTTTGAGGCTCAATCACGCTTAAACCACTGATCGTATCGACATGAAACTACCACCATTCGATGCGAAATTTTTCCTAGATGGTTTATGGCTATTTATCTATATATATATATATATCTATATATATATATATATATATATATATATATATATATATATATAAATATAATGAAAATGGTGTTCGTTTGAGGCTCAATCACGCTTAAACCACTGATCGTATCGACATGAAACTACCACCATTCGATGCGAAATTTTTCCTAGATGGTTTATGGCTATTTATCTATATATATATATATATATATATATATATATATATATATATATATTCTCAATTTGTTTGTTTATTAATTTATTTGAATAAGGCGGTACGAAGTTCGCCGAGTCAGCTAGTTATATTATAAAATTGTAAACATGTTTTGTGTGTAACAAATGAAGCTACTTAAAAAAACACACCTGGAATACACTATATAAACGATGGAGAAGACGATGCATTGTTTTTTAGATTTCTTGTCTGTGTGTTCGGGATTTACGTAAAAACTACTGGGCCGATTTCGATGCGCTTTCCGTTGATCGACAGCAAATTCTTAGATATAATATCTAAGAATTAGCTACTGTTTATCCTGAGAATCCGGGAATTTTTCTGGGAGCGATTTGAAGTTGTTCGAGTGTATAAAAATTAGCTTATTCCGACATAGTTTTCACTCAAACGATGGCTTACATTTGTTTTTAAATGCTACTATTCATTGTATCCCGGGACTCCCGTGTGAATTTCAAGTTAAGCGTGGTCGAAGACGCAGGTATCTTAGTACATAACATAAATATGAAAATTTGTTTATTTGGACCTTTACGTTCGGTCTTTGGGAGTGGAACAAAAAATTAAAATTATCATTTGTGTATTTTCACAAACATCATGAGAAAATTATTTATGTATGGTAAATTAACATACTACGAAACAGTGTGTTCGGAGAACCTAAAATGCTTTTGAGAACACGTGTTTTCATCCAACCTTCGAGTAAAAGACATTATAAATTGTTCAATTGTACATTTTCGCTGCAAATTCTTAGCAAATCATGTTGATTTGTATTAAAGCTTTACAAGTTTATGAATTCAAATAGATAGTCCATGGATGTTTATTGGGAGCGTCTATGTCTATTTTGCTATTATACATATTATGTATTGTAGGCCCTTTGAGTCATACTTGAGTTCCAACTGTCAGTCTCAAGGCGTTATTACGTGAACATACGGAACGGGAATCTCACATCGACACACTTTGCGTGTTTTATGTTATTACAAGCTTCTGCTTTTCGATTTGGACTCGTTGTATTGCGTTGTGTTTGTCATTGTCATCCTAGAGTTAAATCCTGATTGCGTTCGGAGCATTCACTTCGACGCCCAAGATCCACTTTTCTACTTTTTTTTATCCCCCGTTTTGAGACCATTGGTACGCATGTCATCCTTCACAACGTCAAGGCAACATTTGTTGGGCCTTCCGGCCTTAATCGGGACCTGACGGAGGCGGCGTGGCTAGACATTTGTTCCCCACATAATTAGCCGGTCTCCGTAAAACATGGCCGTACCAGCGTAAACGACACTCTTGCAGTTTGTCTGCTATGTCACGGACATGAAGACTGCCACGGATGCAGGAGTTCTTGACACGGTCTTTCCGTGTCGCTCCACACATCCCACACAGCATATTCATCCCCGTGACAGGCAGTTCTTGCTTGTGTCGCTCAAGTACTGACTACACCTCACTACCATGCAAAAAGACAGGTCTAATGATGGATTTATAGAAGAACTATCCTTTTAATTTAACCGGCATTTTGGGGTCACAATTGACAGCTGTCACCTCACGCCACTTGGCCTAAGCTGCTGTGGTACGGGCCTTGACGTCGAGGTCGATATCCCCGGTGCTTCTAAGAACTGTAAATTACGTGTGTGTACTTCTAATTTTGTGATCTTCCGAAACGCATTTAAATTTGAATCCCGCAACATATAACAATAGTATGGTATTTTATATCTACAATAAGCTTTTTTAAAAAGGTTTTTAAATACAAGGTTTTGAGATCCTCGATATCATGTAGCAGCAGAGTGCTAGCCAAGACAAGTAATGACAAGGAGTTCCGACTCCATCATCAGAACAGCTCCATGGCATGGCTCGATATTATTGCATTGTCACGCGATATACATACGCGTGCAAAACTTGAGCTCAATCGGAAACCGGGAAGTTGGTCAAATTTAACTTGCAAGATTCCACCCTTACATACACATACATCCATTGCAAATTAAATAAAAGCTTGTAAAAATTGGGTACTTTCTACTCGAAACGAATCTAAGGTACACTCGCACAGTCGCGTGTAAACTTCCAGTAAATACATATTATTACCCGTGGTTCACGAAATCAGGCTACAACTCAATATTTGTATTGAATATAAACCTTGAGGCGTGTACGTGTTCCACAAACGCGTTTCCTTATACGGCTAATCTTGGGTTTCTATATATTGCTATCCAATCACTTGCTTCAAGCTATGGTTAAAAGGAGAGAGGAGAAGACGGGACTTTTGGGCCAAAGAAATGTAAGGAGTTGATATATGGCTTACAAAAAGCGTTATAATTTTTCTATTACAAAATGAAAATTATCAGCTCTAAATCCTCCTTGGAAGATGAGAATCTTAAAAATAGTCAGAAATAAAAATGAAAGCGTATCCATTTCCTTTTTTATTGCAGGATTTCAGCAGACAGACATTCGTGCAGGAACGGAGAAAGAATACAATTTCCTGCGGCCGGGCGGCCTGTCGTAAGAGGCGACAAAACCACCCACAGCCAGGTGGTAGGGCATTTTCCCGACTGGATTGCTACCACCCCTGGTCTAAAGTATGTCGCTATTACAACCTTGAGTTGTGTTCCGACATTAGTGACCAGGCTCCAGTCTCCCTTAAGAGAACAGCAGCGCATTTGTAACACCTTTGGTGTTGCAAATGTCCATAGGCGATGGTAACCGCTTTCCATCAAGTGGGCCGTATGCCTGTCTGCTGAACACCAGCAATAAAATTTTAAAAAAAAAACATGTAGATGAAGTTCTAAAATAGCTCTAGCTCAGCAGATTGCTGGATCCAACGCTGATCTTCCTCTCTGGCCATTCCAGTAACATTCAGAGGCAAAAATTGTAACCACAGTAACACTTACAGAATAGGTCAGGCACATCCTCCAAATGGGCCCCATTATATACATAGCACTGGTATCATGAACAAGATCAGCTTGGCGCATTGGTGGGCATACAAGAACTTTTTTAATTTAAGCCTAAATCCATAAGATACTTTGCATATTTTATATAGGTCTAGGTCTACGTAAGACAAAATCGAATTTCAATGTACCAGATTTAAATAAATCTCAAAGTCTTTACACTAGTAAAAAACGAACAATTGTTACGCTAGCTTGCGTGGAAGTAATCGATTTAACACATAATTCTTTCTTTCCTAAAGTTCAATGGACTTTGTGATGTAACTACTAACTACAAAATAAAATCAAAATAGAAAGACAAACACGTATTACATATTCTCGAGCAAAACAGGTTAATAAATGCACCTGCTGGTCCCAGGCGGAAGAACAGCGCTCTGCTAAGGCCAGAGCAGCTAGCATTACGCTGAATCTGGGTCCAATTTTAGGACTTATATTGATACTGTTGTTTTCTACTTTACTCAGTGTTGTTAAAATGTTAATTTGTCCTAAATAAAATAATTCTTCCTTCTTCTTTCTTTAATATATAATATAATAACAGCCCATAACTATCCCACTGCTGAGTTCGGCCCTCCAACTGTAGGGGAACGGACAGTATACCCGCCACGCTTGTCCAAGGCTGCTTGGCAGGTTTGACACATCGGTTATCTCGATGTGCAGGTTGCATCACGATGTTTTCGTTCACCGTTGTTAGCACGAGGTAATTGTAACAATATGCACATTAGGTCAGAAAACTGCCTAGTTGGTGCATGCGTTCCGACCAGGATCGAACCCGCGGCCCTTGAGTGTAGGACGAGTGCGCTAGCCATTACGGTACGACTTAAATTGTTAAACTTAAACAGGTTAATAATACCGCGATATTGGCATTGTCCAAAAAACATGCCCTCAAGTAACATATTTCAAATGAAAACGTCTTTTAGGTAGAAATTTGCTACTCTTTATTCGAGTGGTGTAACGCTCATGAGCCAACCGACGAGTTCTGCCATCTACGTGTGGACGTCGCGTTGTCAACCAGTGAACCTCGCATTCATGAATTGCTGCAGTCCATGCATGGACAGCTTGCGATCGACTACTTTCATTAGATTGGGCATGGACTGTAGATGCAGTTAATATTAGATTTGTAGTCCAATGCCATTTTTATACTTGACAGATTGGCCGTTTTGTTTAGGTACATCTTTACATCACAATGATAGATAAATAATATCTATATCAAGTTCTTGATAATGTCAAGTGGAAGATCAAGAAAAAATTATTGTGCGGTCCACAGCGTCAGGAGATAAGTTGCTTTATGACAACCCTAGAACATAATGGTACCCCATTATCAGCATGTGCAACTGCGCGGCGACAGCGCCCGAATGCGGCCGAATACTAGGCCTTCTAATTCCACTTATTAATAATATTTTAGATCTTATTTTTTGTATTAAAGTTCGAAATTGTACAAAAAAAGTCACTGGAGCATAACGATTTTTCCTTACGTGACGATTTCTACCAGTTCAATCTACTTAAGCCGCGTAAAAGAACTTCATTCCAAAAATAGGTTTTCCAGTTAAATATACTATATATTTTGGGACCCTCATATCAACAAGTTTTTGTATAAAGATTATAATAAAGTGGAATAATAATATTAATAATTGTTAATCCTAAAATCAAGCAAGTCACGCTCGTGTTATGTAACAACGGACAGGTAATATAACAACGGATTAAGTACTCTAGATCCGATCCCAGACACCCAGCCCACAGTAAATAACGAATAAAACTTGTTTCTGAAATTTACCAGCCAGGAATCGAAGCCAGAACCTCTGCGTAGCAGTGAGGTAGGCCGTCAAAGGCTCATCCCGCTCAACCACAGAGGCAGTCATGATAATATTTATTTGGAGAAATAACAACTTAGAAGACTACTTCGTAAACTGAAAAAATGTAGGGTCGTGTCTGAATGACAGTTGACATTTGACAAACGTGTTTAAATAATGTTACTGAAAAACAGATAAAATATTGCAAAGATCTCGTCGTATCCCGTCATTCATAACAGTGGTAAGAGGTTTATCCGCTCTTTGAAGTTAAAAAAGGAGGTTAGAAGGCTATTTTATAAATCTTTTTTAGCGAACCGATAGACCTCGTATAACTGTTAGCAATAAGAGAATAAAGAACGCCGACCTATGCGGGCTTCTAATAACTATAATATAAGATATATTATATAACTGTCCAGTATACATAACCAGAAAATAGCTTGCTTAAAATATATTTTTGGTCCATGAACTTAACATCGTGTATCATATGGACGACGACATGTCATATCCAGAAACCACAATATTGTGGTTTCTGGATACGTCTGGAATAACTATATCGAATATGTGAGCACAATACTATAATTCCGCTTGTAGAAACAAGAAAAACTCAATTCATTCCCAGGGTTGTCTGGAAGAGATCGCTTTTTGGCAATAAGACCGCACTTTGTTTTTAGTCTGTAAGTTTCATGAACAATAAGTGATGATGGATTGAAAAAAGGGACTTTTTCTTACCATAATCAGCACAAAACATCTTGCAAGCTTCCACGCTGAGGACGGGGTCTGAACTTTGACCATCATTGGGCACCTTTAAGCACTTCTTGTCTTCGCAATTCCACCTCCAAGGGGACTCAGGTTCATCTGCAGTCACGACACTAGAAGCAAAGAATACTCAAATAATTTGTGTACTCTCATATACTCTGATTTTTAATTAACTAGACTAAAATGTCAGCTGCTATCTCCCTTTTTTGATTCATAAAGGAGTTGTCTGAGTTGACCCAACAACTCACCACTGTGAGCTGAATCCAACAGAATATCTATAAGAATTTAATGGGATTCAACTAACTCTGGTGAGTTGTTCCAAGATTTCAACAGAAGAAAGTTCGATAGCAACTAAATTTTTTTTTATTTTTATTCTCTCTTATTTGATTGTAATTCAATAAATAAAACTACGATTTAACGGTTTTAAGCACGGTAATTTATTTGATAGTTACTATTCCGACGTTTCGGTTCACGAAAGACCCTTTGTCTTCCGTGATCACGGCTACTGGAAAGTCAATGTCAAGTGTCAACGAGTATTGTCAAAGTTTTATTGAAGTGGAACTTCTATATAGACGGGGTCTTACGATTTTTCGCTCACGAAAAAGCGTTACGGTCACGTGGTCTAAATCTTATATTTTTACACTCGTGATATCTTTCGAATGGAATGTCTAAATTGAATAATTCAAAAAGTTATATAATAAAGGTATTGAAACCCGTAAAATTTCAAGTTAAAATTTTGTTGCGATTCATTTTGTCACTTGTCAGTTGAAGTTTTTCCACTTGTACGTTGCGATTCGTTTTTCCACTTGTCCGTTGCGATTCATTTTTCCACTTGTCCGTTGCCATTCGTTTTTCCACTTGTCCGTTGCGATTCGTTTTTCAACTTGTCCGTTGAAGTTTCACTTCTAATATGTGTCCCAGCACACATTTCGTTTTTTTTATCCCGTGTCAATTCAGGATACTTTTCATTTCGATAAATGAGTCTCCGTGGGATAGACAAATATAATCAAAAGGATAATCAAAAATTCGTCACGGCAATACGAAGAAGTTTCGCAGACAATACTTATTAACTATTAAAAATCTTCCCACATCAGCAGCGCCCGGTGTATACATTTGAGGTTTTATTGTATTTAAACAAGTGTTACGCGATGTTCATCACAGCAGTTATGAGAACCATATAGTATATTAATATCACATAGACAATCGTCATAGATAATAATATGATCCTGCCAACACTATGAAGTAATTGCTATCTTTAGCAATGATGTAATATTATTATTTTGTAGGGTAGTTTTCGTAGTATTTTCGTATAAAAAGGCGGTGTGGCGTGTAGACGGTGTTCATTGCTTACTGTGCGGTTTGAATAGTCACACCAAAGGCTGAACAATAATAGGGGAAACTCTGCCCAAATAGTTAATATTTAGTATATATGGTACTTTGTAACCCAAATCTCTGCAAGGCTGTTTACATTCAGAAGTGGGATTACCCAAGAAAGGTAGGCCGTTATGCTGCTGAGTTGGGTATACATTGACCTGAACTCTGCGTGACCTGAAGTCTGCGTGACCTGAAGTCTGCGTGACCTGAAGTCTGCGTGACCTGAAGTCTGCGTGACCTGAAGTCTGCGTGACCTGAAGTCTGCGTGACCTGAAGTCTGCGTGACCTGAAGTCTGCGTGACCTGAAGTCTGCGTGACCTGAAGTCTGCGTGACCTGAAGTCTGCGTGACCTGAAGTCTGCGTGACCTGAAGTCTGCGTGACCTGAAGTCTGCGTGACCTGAAGTCTGCGTGACCTGAAGTCTGCGTGACCTGAAGTCTGCGTGACCTGAAGTCTGCGTGACCTGAAGTCTGCGTGACCTGAAGTCTGCGTGACCAAGTCTGCGTGACCAAGCTCGAGGATCGACATATCGGGGCCGTCAACGGGACGCGGCCATCGGCGGAACTAGCAGCGGCGTAGTGGTGGTGCCCTGAAGGTGCCTATGGAGCGATAGCGTGTCGGCCTATGCGTGGACGGGACACCGTTGGGAACTTTGGCCACTGTAAAACCCTTGCTGGCAGTGTTCAAATTCACTTGGTACTGGAGAGTTTTCATAGTTATTTTGAGTTACATATTTAGCAAGAAATGTTTGTATAGACGATATGATTAGATCTGATGAACGACAAGTCATGTTTTCTTTTATTAGATTTTACATGACAATCGAGTCTATCATTCGACTGATATTACTTTGATATGTATAGTGTAAAGTTGGTTTTGATACATTGTTCGTGTGGGATGTTTTCCGTTGGTATTTTTCTTTTGAAAAAAAAGTTTGCGAGCGTTAGATTCAATTGATGTGATGCGCTGCGGGAATCTCACCTGCTTTAGTGAGTGACGATTTAGACCAGCAACGTTTGAATTGTAGGAGATGAACTGTTTTGCGCTGCAGGAATCTCTCCTACTTTACTGGGTGTCGATTCAGAAGAGCATCTTCGAACTGAAGGGGTTTTCTATATTGAAGAAATACCCAGACTGGCGATAATTGCTATCTAACGATGATAATGTAAATTAATGTCTTTTGTTTCAAGTTACAATAACGTAAGTTAATCAAATCTCTGCAAGGCTGTTTACACAAGATAATTAATCTGAGTATACAGACTAAGCAGTGATTGATATAGATCTGTACTAACGTTGGAATACCTATCGTGAGAACAGATCTAAACACAGTAAAGTGAATGTTACGCAAAAGCTTAATTGTGAACTAGAATCGCCATTGCGTGACAATCCTAAAATTATGAAATTCAACCAAACTAGGTTCGTTTAATATTAATAACTTATATCGGATTAATGTTTTGCTTTGTCGACGATTTTAGCATTACTTAAAACTTAATATAATTAACTATGTCATTAAGCAGTTAAGTTACAAATACGACCTTATCTTGATTTGGACTTATTCGAACTGGAGTCTGGATCGACTTAATCAGAAATATGTTACGTAAGTGGAAAATTTCTGTTCAAACTATTATAAGGACTTTAGTAAGACGGAGTGAGACCCGTATAGGGTGGAGGAGCGAGATGGATGAAATGTTACACCCCCCCCCTCCTCTTCCCGCTTTCTACCACAGCCTAAGAAAATCTTGTGGCCCTGGCATAAGTGCGAGAGACAGAACACCGGGTTTTATTGGGTATCCCTAACCGCGGCATGTTTCCCCTGCGGTAGAGAGTCCTCAGACGGATTTCTTTCATCAAAATAAATCTAAGCCTTTGCCAGCCCCTAGCTCACAGGGACGTAAAGGATTCGTATTCGATTCCTTACATAGTACATTTCTTAAAGATCTTTTCGTTATTTACTACTAGCTGTCCCGGCAGACGTCGTCCTGCCCGGAAAAGCTTCAATCGACGGCAGCGCCACCTACAGGATCCAATTGTGGACCAACTCAGAAACCTTCTCTGGCTCATGCACAACAACTTTGCTAAAGATCATCACATGATCATATGTATACTTTACGAAAGGAAATACAGACAAACATTCATTTTTATAATATATAAGAAGACGAAGAAGATGGTGTGGGTCTCTGGGACCGGCCCCAGAGTGATCCGTTCTACATTAGCCATAACACAAGCGTTTCCATTTTCAATATTAACTATAGTATAGAACATTATGCTAGTAGCAGATAGAGTAGGTACAATTAGTAAAGCATAGATTAACCCGGTAGCGTATCTAATTATGCAAATTGATTTTTAATTGAAAATCAGTGCATTCCCAACACATGACGCAATTAATTAAAAATTACCGTGACAATTATTATTACAGGGTCGTGGCCGTGTGCTAGTCGGACAACAAATAAATTTAGTTATTGATATTTTAAATTATAATTATTAGTCGGTTTCAAGAATGCCGCAAACATGCGAGTGGAAACATGCACAACTAATACGTTTTAAAAAAAATCGTTAAATCTGAATTAATACATAATAATAAATGTCCATTTAAAAGCCTGCAAAATGTGAAAAACATGAGTAATATGTACATATCTTCTTTACATAGTACATATAAAGTCCGAGTCTGTCTGTATATCCGCTAATTCCTCCTAAGCCACGCGACGGATGTCTAAAGTGGTTTCCATCATCAGTTCAACTGAAGATTTATATATATATAAAAAACCTAATTAAGTTTTTATCTAAGTAGAAAAAATCAATATTTTGCAACCGAAACGCCGAGGCGCGCCTAGATAAAAATGTTACCTGTTTCAAAGCTTGCTAACTAATAAACAAAGGCCACATACTACGGTTTGAGTAATAGTTGTAGAATTCGTCAATAAGGCAAGCAAGGGAATCTTAGTCCATACAGGTATATATAAAACCTAATTAAATTTTTATGTACGTAAAACACAGCTATTTTGTAGGATTTGGCCCGAAAGGTAGCCATGGAGAAAACTCTAGCATAAATGTAGTATAAATAGACCAATTTATATAGATACTAGCCGACACGGCAGGCGTTGTCCTGCCCTGAAAATATAAAAAAACTATATTACTTAAACCCAATTCCAGCGCCACCTACCGGGTCTAGTTGTGAATCTAAACCACCCCGGGACCCACTCAATCCAGCGCAAAGTATTTTGTTTATATTGTTGGGTTATATTATTGAAGTTTGACTAGGGATCCCTAATTATTATATAGCCTATATTAATCAGGGATTAGAATGATATATTATGCATTCGAACGGTGATTAGACTTTTTGAAATCGGTCCAGTATATTTTGAGTTTATTCGTTATAAACATAAAAAGACAAATCTTTCCTCTTTTTAAAATACTAAGCATAGATTAGTATAGATAATGTGACACATAATAGATTTCTCCCAAAAGTAATGAAATATAAATCTTATTTTAGGTTCAAAATATACAAATAAGACATGAAGAGACATAATACTGATATTAAAATTTTTGCAGTTTTTTAAGGTCAGAGCTCATTAGAGCCGCACGGCATCCGAAAAACTCAGCCTTCCACGGGTGGACAACGTAGTGTCAGCGAATGTACCTCGCGTGGTCAACGAGTAAACGTCGTTTGAAATACGAATTGCCGAGGCTATCAGCGATTGGTACTTGGTCTATACATGAATCACTCTAAGTAGCGGATTTTCACCAAATGGTACACTCATCTTCCGCTCGTGGACAACTTATGACTAAGATATTCCAATGATTCTCCGGCGCCGGATGGGTCTAATATGCTATGAACAGTGCGTTTCATTAGTAGCTCACAACGCCCAAAACGCTCCGATGGCCGTTCCACAAGGCGATCGCGGTCGCTGTGGTTGTGGCGAAAACGTCACTAATGACGTCATCGTTTTCGATCACACAACGCTCACAACGACCTATATCAAGAGGTGGGTATATAAACTGTTCCACTTGGGTTTATGATTGTAACGCCGGCAAGCAAGTGGAACGAGAAAAATCGCGGTCGTGAATGTGGTCGTTGAGAGTCTCTAATGGAACGTAGCCCAAGTACATTCTCTCCGACTGTGGTAGACATTATAGACCTAATGGACATGTAGGCTCACATTAAAGTAACCTAATTTATAAAATACCAATTAGTAGGAGCTAAATTAATTACTACACTAACCGTTGGTACAAATACTTGAAATATGTCTCTTACATACATTTTTTTGCTTTATTGTATAACATTATAATACGTGTACTACAACATAATAAGTGAACCAATAAATGCTTTAATATAAAATATCTATATATTAATACGTGAGGCAAAAACTTTCGACCCCTTTAAATTGACGGGGGAGTATAAAATTTGGCACACTTATAGTTTATTTAGAGCAGTATTTTTCAATCTTTTTGGAAACGCGACCCCTTTACAGGTTGAAAAAATTTGGCGACCCCTTTGACCAAGGGAGTGGAGTAAGGCGATATAAAAAAAATGAGTTCGAATCCGACCGGGACAGACAGATGCATATTATTATTTCAACTAGGTTAGGCCCGCGACTTCGTCTACGCTTAAACTGAAATTCCCGCGGGATTCCCGGACACAAAATACCGCAACATTTAAAAAATGTAAGTTATTGATCCAGTGGAAACTGTGTCGGAATATGCTAATTTTTATGCATACAAACATCTTCAAATGGCTCCTGGGAAAAATCCCGCGTGATACCCGGGATAAAGAAAATCACACATTTTATGACAATAAATTTGCTATCGATCAGAAATCACATTTGAGTTTGTTTTTTTTTATCTGGCCATTTTATATCAATCCTCGAAAAAAATCCCGCGAGATATCCAGAATAAAAAGTAGCGCAGAGTTTAAGTATAAGCCCAATACTTTTTACGTGATTTCAAAATAAACAGAAAAGAAATCTGAAAAAATGCATCATGTTCTCCATCGTCTATATAGTGTATCTAGTTGTTTTTATATAGCTCCAGTATACAGACACGGCATGTTTAGAAATTTATAATATTATAGATATTAAAATAAAATATGCTTCTTTACCAGCCCTTAAATTTCAATTAAAACATTCAGAATATAGAAAATAACGAATGTAGTACTTGAGTAGTCGACATCTAATTTAATTATAATGACATACTTAGGACACGCGCTTTTATTTTACTATTGTGATTAGAGAATGTCACATTACGTTTTTGGAAGTAATTAAAACGAACAGTAATTTAAAACCTCGATAAGGTTTGTTATTTTAAATAAATTTGTATAGTATACTAGCTGACGTCGTCCTGCCCGGTAAAGCTTCAATCAATATGCCGACAGCAGCGCCTCCTACCGGGTCCAATTGTGAACCAACTCACATTCTTTGGACAACAACTTTGGTAAATATCATCACATGATCAAATATATAGTTTACGATTCTATAAAGGACATACAGACAAACATTCATTTTTATATATAAAAAAGAAGAAAATATTTTGTGTATAATTATGTTAAAAAATTTAACGTCGCTATTTTTTTGAAATAAAGTTTTACTTTCTTCTTTCTTTCTTTCAAATCTTTGATATATTTTACATGATTCTCTGCCTTCGATCAACATTGTCGATCGAAGCTCTCTGCGGCACGACTGCCCAGAGATTCCGGTGCTACAATCGAATATGTTCGAATCGAGTTCGAGTCGAATATGTTAACCTTGTTCGTCTTAGGCATGGTTGGGTATAATAATTTGGCATCTAGACGAAAGTTTACACTCGTCTCGTACTTATTTAAATTGTTAAGAGGTAAATTATTTAACCCAGGAGTATTAGCTGAAATCAAACTTAATGTTCCAGCAAATTTTGTGATGAGACGTAGGCAGCCACCAATGTTCGTAGTGCCATACGGCAGGACCAACCTACTTAATAAGGCGCCGATGACACAGGCCTTGCGAACATTGAACAAGACATGTCAACAAATTGACATTTTTATCTGTACTGTGACTGAATTCACTAGAACTGCGTATTATATTATATGTTATGACGACTGAATATGTATATTTATATCTATAATGAATATTATGTGTACCACGCTATCGTATTGGTGGCAACTGTAATGATAGCGATGTTTGTATGATAATAAATAAATAAATAAATGTTTTTTTGTATGAAATGTATGCATATTAGAAAATAAATAAATTGAAAAAAAATTTGTATAGTATAAGACAAGATAAGAAAACTCTTTATTGTACACCAAAACATAGACAAACAAAAATAGAAAAATACAAGAGACAGTACAACGGGCTGCCTTATTGCTAAAAAACGATCTCTTCCAGGCATCCCTTGGCAGGAATTGGTAAATTTCTAATACAAACGGTGGTGTAGTTTATAAATAACG
The DNA here is from genome assembly GCA_949752895.1 of Dendrolimus pini. Taxonomy (NCBI): domain Eukaryota; kingdom Metazoa; phylum Arthropoda; class Insecta; order Lepidoptera; family Lasiocampidae; genus Dendrolimus; species Dendrolimus pini. Next base: position 20,839,696 of record OX457137.1, on the reverse strand, counting down.
ATGAATGATAAGTATACACTATACAAATAATTACAAAAAATATATAAATATATTGTTACGAGTTACAAGACTCACGTTAAAAATGCCGTTGGAATTACTATAAAATTTATTAGCACTATACAAACACGTATAACACAGGTAAAAATATAACTGGACGCAACCAGTACAAATTACACGATTCAATAACACGCGCAAAGTCCGTCACTATATAGCTTATCGAATGTACCCACATCTTGCTCGTATCGTAATCGTCGCTTGAGTTCGTCACCCCTCCGTTCGGGCATGGGTTTAGACTAAACTATACAATATGTCTCGACACTATGCATAACAATAGTTTCTAAGAATCACACCTGGTTAATGACTATCATAAACGATTACAATGCACACTAGGATTTTTTCTAAATTTTTAACACAAAGTAAACAAAGAAGTCCAAATGCCGAAAGGTAATAAACTGCAGGTGTACATTTACTTTTGTCGGCGTGTAACAATATATACACACACGTATATATATATATATCAGGGATGTTATGGATATGAAAATTCGTATCTGGATGTAGATACGGATATATGAATAATATTATATCGGTTTATAATAGATAATGAATGGGCTTTATTTTTAGATTATCATTTGGTACTCCAATCGGTAATAAGTAATTATTATACTTACAAGTCAAAAAAATTCATTTCAATTATTAGAGCTACTCATTTTAAAAAACAAAATCATAAAGTTTATAATGATTTTGTATATAATATTACTTATTATTAATATGTCCTTGTTAATTTACAAACAAATAAAATTAATAAACAATAACAACAACAACCGGTTTGGGACCAATATTAGGTATTTTTCCCCTTTTTTATTCAGTTTTAGTTTTTAATATTAGTATAATATAAAAACTAATAATAATAAAAACAAGAAACAAATCGAAAACATTTCCTCAAAAGACCTGTCTGCGCCTCCCGATCACGGCGGCCGGAGGGCTAAAGTCTTCCTCACATTCTCGCGAGAACGCGAGAAATCGAGAATGTAAACGTCTTCTCGTTCTTCTCGCGACGCTGTCCGCGAGTACGTGCGATGGAGCTGAAAACGCGAGAAGTTCTCGGAACAACTCTATGCAAGTGTAGTGCACGCTTGCCGGCGCGTCTTCCTTTAACGGGAGCGGAGCAAAGACGTTTTTTTTTTTTTTACTTGACTTTATGTTGTTGGTCCGAAGACCTCACAACTTTACCGGGGTTTTTGGGGCGAGCGCCTTCGCAAAGACGTACACTCCCGCTCATGCTCCGCCTCTTCCTTGTCGACAGAAGGAGAAGACGGCGTCCCATAAAGATAGTGTTAGTAATAAAGAATAACTACAGTAGAGTATTTACTCTTACATACGATAGGTTATCTCTCAATGTTTAAGGTCATTAATAACAACGTCTAATCACAAATAACGCATCAAACTCATCGTTGCATTTGTGTGAAATGGCCACTAACACAAACATTATCCCCGATGTAACAATAAAACAAACAAAAACGCGTTAAAATAATCTCTCATCATAATACTTTCAAAACATAAATCATAAGTTCGTCCGTGACCACGGCCACTGAAAAGCGACCGAAACGTTGGAATAACCAAAATCAAATAAATTACCGCGCTTAAAACCGTTAAAACGTAGTTTTATTATAACATAATATAATTTTTAATTATGTAATTAAGTTCATTGTTTATATATTTCTCCTTTATTTTGAAATTAATATGTACTCAATGCCTTTTGTATAATGTATGATGTGTTCGCACCAAGAAGGCCAGTCAGCAAATATATTTTATCTGTATTCTAGTTTCGTTTAAAAGTAAGCTGAGTTGGCCAGTTTGCGAACCAAACTAAAAAAAAAAAAAACATCATAGAAATCATTTTAATTATTGTTTATCATACAACAATTAATGCACTAATTGTCTCCTTTATATTTGTACCATGATAAAACGTCATAAGTTTGTTATACGCTCGTACAAATTCTATGGGCTTTCGACGTTTTGTAAGATGACAAAAAGTATCTCGATTGATGTGGCTGTCCGCTCTCTTATTAGTTTAGTTTATTAGTATTATTATTTAAATCATTATTGTAACTGCCTATATTATTGCATTTTCCGCAAACAATTTTTTATACAAAAAACCTGATTATAAAACTATTTATTTATTTTCAGCCCGTATATTCTATACTAGCTTCTGCCCGCGACTTCGACTGCGTGATGCGTTTTTTTAACTATCCCACGGGAACTCTTAAATTTTTCGGTATCAAAAGTATCCTATATGTTGACCAGTGATATGAGCTACCACCATACAAAATTTCATTTAAATCGGTCTAGTCATATCGGAGATTAGCCGGTACAAACAGAGAAACAAAAAAATCTAAATTAGTTCTATTTCACTTCTTACATCCCCTGACTCCGTTTTAGCATTTTTTTCATTGTACAGAAATTCGACCTCTACAGTTTTATTATATGTATAGATTGGAATCCGTCATGTAGGAATTCGACTCGCACGTGATCACTTGTCTTATCCACTTTTACGGAAATATACTTATTGTCCTCACGAGATTAATTAAATTGATTACGCCCGCCTAAAAGTACTTATAACATAATATTTATTATCTATAATAAATATTAGTAATCGCTGAAAATTCACATAATTATGTTTACAGCTTAAGTATCTTACACTCACCATTTTGTGAATATCGCTAAATATACCACGTATATAAAAAAATTTCTTCGCCACATTGTGCTCTGAAACAATAAGAACAAAAAATAAAACTAGGAAAATTGCTGCATTCGGCAGATAATTTTAATGACCTTGGTTATAATATATTTTTGAAGATTATATTCACATCAGTTTTCCTGTTGTGATTTTTACGCATACACACACTCACATACACACGAACTTAGCATATACAAATATAAAATACTTATGTAAGAGCTATAAATAATTATATTGTTTAACCATAAGGTGTGGGGTACCTTTGGTTGACTCAAAACACAGGCCTTGTTCCTAGTTTGAGAGTCGAAGATATATGTACCTACTACTTGTCTTAATTTCTATAGCCGTAATCTGAACTAACACATTTTTCTTTTTTGTTAATTGTAAAACACTAAAGGCTAATAAAGATTTTATTATTTATTTATTAATAAAACTTATTTCTCAATCAAATAATAATTTTAATATTCTTGTTAAGGTTAATCTGAATAGCTGCTTCTATGAAAAAAATTACAAGGCTTTAGGCGGGAAACGCTCTGTACAGGTTTTAAAATAAGAACTTCTTATATACAACCAGTGACATGTATCAATTTCTTTTTTAATATTCTTTAACACATGCAACGATATATTTTTTTTTTTTATTAAATTGAACATACCGATATTTGGATCGTCAACGAATACCGTCAACCCTGCTTGCCGGGCGCGCGATGTCAACTGAGAAACATTTTGCACCTTTATGAAAGTTGAATCAAGAACTGGTTTTTGCTGCAAGTTGCAAAACATTACGCCTATATATATTAAATGGACAATTTACTGAACGACATTTTAGGTGATTTGATCGTGCCGATTGAGAACTGCGATGTACAATATATGAGAATACTGGGTCGTGTTCAGCTTGATAAGCGACATCCTAATAATAAGTTCATTGACACACTATACAACACAAACAACACTATCATAGTAGGAATGCCAAAAACAATCTTCGCCGTCCTAATATTTAGAATGATAGAAAGTAATCGCACAAGATTATAGTTATACGTATAATACAATAACAGCACAGCCCATAGACGTCCCACTGCTGGGCTTGTCCAAGGCGGCTTAGCAGATTTGACACATCGGTTATCACGTGGTGCAAGTTTCTTTCCTTCACCATTGGTAGCACGTGGTAATTGTAACAATATGCACACTATAGTAGAATTATTTTCTCCGTGCAGTTTGGGTCATAAATAATCGGAGCAGTGAAGCGAGTATTTCGCTCTCTCTTCCACTCACGAGCCTTATGGGCAGGTATAGAGATACGCATTATTGTTGCCGATAAGCGTTATCGATAGTGTATTTAGTTTTGTCATTTTGTGGGTTAGTGATATAAATGAAAGAAAAAAATAGATAAAACAACGTATTTATTAAAATAAGAATAATAATGATTTAAAATAAATTATTAATTAGGTATCTATGTGTTAATAAAAAAACCGACTTCAAAAACTAAAAAACTAAAATGTATAAAATAACTTATTTCTAAAGCTATTATTATATTAATAAGACTTAAAAAATATAGGTCCCAAGAAACGAGAACAAAAAAATGTTCGTAAAATGAAAACTACTGGGCCAAACTGTGGCAAATTTTTAGGGGACCACATGGCAGCTATTGCGCGTGGAACAAAAAAAGAATCACGTAAATCGAATCATAAATCTCAGAGTAATCGGTGTACATATGGAACGAAAAGGAATTTTTTTTCGTTAAAAAATGTTCATAAAATGAAAACTACTGGGCCAAACTATGTAAAATTTTTAGGGGACCAATTGGAAGCTATTCCGCGTCGAACAAAAGAAGAATCACGTAAATCGGATCATAAATCACGGAGTAATCAGCGAACATACATAAAAAAAGCAACAAAAAAAAAGATCCCGACGAATTGAGAACCTCCTCCTTTTTTCGAAGTCGGTTAAAAAACTATAAGTACAAAAGTTTAGAATGTAACAAGTTATAGTAAAAATAAATATAAATACTTATATCTAAGTTTAAAATTAACAGCAAAAAAGATAATAATCATTTTTTTTTAAAGAATGATAATCTTTCTTTGATAAGAATGAGTTTTTATCGTTAATGGCGTTGCGCCCGCGCAACATGCTCACCGCCCTAGCCGGGCTGAGGCCGAGTTTGATTTATGACCCAAACTGTACGGAGAAAATAATTCTACTATAGGTCAGAAAACCCTAAACGATGCATGCGTTCCGGCCATGATTGGAACCCTCGTCTTTTGATTTTAGGACGCTTAGAATACGTGTTGCTCATTCTCTACCATCTATAACATACTAGAGCCGATAGTTTTCAATTTTTCAACACAAGCATAAAAGGCTTTAGTTTAAAATCCGCCATACTGGGCGGATTTGAAACTAAATTTCTAAAGGTACAAACTTTAAAATATATTCTTTTCTTTTTTTATTGTATAACAAACGAGTGGTCTGGAAGCGGGCGCTAACAACTGCAATACAGTACTATAACTATACTACACTACAGCAGTTGTTTACGATACCAAATTGTTTCTGTACACATGTTAATGGTTTTGAATAAATTCTTTATTATGTTTAAGTAAAAACTAAAATAAACTAAGTTATAAAATACAAGCGATTATAGACTGTGTAACAAATCGCTGCCAGATGGAAGCGTGTCCAGAAGGCTGGCTGCATTGCCGCGCTGTATGGCGATGCTTATTTGTTGGGCGAAATATGAGCCAGCCTTCTGATCACGGGTGGCATCAGAGAGTTTCTTACAAATCTCTTTGAAGAAACTCTTTGCCGATGCCGACCCCACGGACCTAATGTTTCAACTCCAAACGGCACAAATATGTAACCCCTTCCTAAGGTTTCATATTTGCGCCGTTTGAGCCCTTCAGCTTTTAAAGCAGCATTGCCAGCCTCTAACTCAGTCATTGGAAGATGTGAGGGCGCTAGAGTGTCTACACATGTCGCAAATAAATTCTTTAATTTTAAAAACTCGTCCGTTCGTCTGTCCTGCAATATGTCTGTTTATGTATGTCACAGTCAAGTCTCGAAGGTTATTTAATTGGCTGTATATGGATGAAAAGAGGAGAGGTGAATTCTCTGAACTTCTATACAATCGCATTGTGAAGTTAGCATCTGTTTGTAACGACTAAACTCAAAAACTACTGGACCGAATTCAAAAATTATTTTACCGTTAGATTGCTACATTATCCTTGAGTAACATAGGCTATATTTATTAATAAAAAATTAGGGATCCTTACTCAAACTTCAATAATGTAACCCAAGGTGTAAAAAAAACACCCATTTATATGTCGCATAAGTTCTTGATGTACAGGCCCTGTGGATAAATAAGTTTTATTAGCGCGTAAACGAATAAAAAAACGTATGGGAATGACATAATATTTAGCATGAGAATATGTCTTTCCCATACATTTTTTATTCTATTCGTTGAACGTTAATTTCACTTGACTACAGGCCCAGAATATTTTCGATTACTTGCTTCGTGAATAAATTAACAGACTAACTATTATGAAATTGGTAATATGCGGTAATATGTGTGGACAACTAGAATGAAAACAGGATATGTTTATCCTGAAAAATGAGCTATTCTCCGCGTGATATGGATGAAAAGATTGCGCTAGTAAGGCTACGTTCAGATGACAAGCGCTCAACGAGCGTTGAACGCGCGTTAAATTTTTGTATAGTGTTCACATGGTGCGCGCTTGTCAGGCGTTAAACGCGCGTTGTCGCGGCCGCCCTGTTTCAGTTTGAGTTCAACATTTGTCGAAGATGGACGTAGAAACAGTTTTAACGGTGATTTTATATCAACGGCAGAAACGACGCGACAGAAGACGGAGATATTGGGTTCACCCAATTTTGTCACACAGGCTGACTGAACTTGATGAACCCTCCGCGCGTCTTCGCCAACGATGGGTTGGCGATCGTCGTAGATCGAATAGCTAGGCTGGGCTTGAAGGTCTCCCCCGCGAAAACGGAGGCCGTCATGTTCCATAGGAAATTCCGGAATCCTCCCCCGGACTTGTCCGTTACAGTTCAGGGGGTGGCGATTAGAGTAGGGCCCAAGATGAAATATCTTGGGCTAGTTCTAGACGGGAAATGGCTGTTCAAAGCGCACTTTGAGCAGCTAGTTCCCAAACTCGTGAATTCCGCGGGCGCACTCTCCAGGCTTCTTCCTAACGTGGGGGGGGCCGGGGGGTGCGCCGCGGAAGCTTTATTCCGGCATCCTGAGGAGTATGGCGCTCTACGGTGCGCCCGTCTCGTCCGATTCGCTTCACCGCCACAACCGAACCCTGCTGCACCGCGCGCAGCGGGTTCTGGCCGTGAGGACCATACGGGGGTATCGCACAGTGTCGTGGTCGGCGGCGACTCTCTTGGCAGGCGAGCTGCCCTGGCATCTCCAGGCAGACGTCCTGTCCAGGGTTCGTCGTACCCGGCAGGATGCCCTAGCTAGAGGACTGACCTTCTGTCAAGTCGAATTAGAGACGGTCAGGAAGCGGGAAACCGCTTGCTGCCTCGTCGAATGGTCTCGTAACCTCGAACACCCTGTGGCCGGCGGCTATACGGTGGATGCAATCAGGCCGCAGCTGGAGAGATGGGTCACCCGCACCAGCGGAACCCTGACCTTCAGGACGACTCAGATACTGACCGGACACGGTTGTTTCGATCAGTATCTGTTTCGCATTGTGGGCTGCTTGCCTTCCCCGGACTGCCGCCAGTGCGGCGCACCCGATACGGCGTTACACACGCTTGTTGAGTGCGCTGCATGGACGCCTCAGCGTTTCGAGCTCGAGACGCACGTAGGAGCCGTCCGATCGCTTGGCGACTTGGTAACGGCCATGTTGCACAGCGACGACCGCTGGGAGTCTGCGGTTACTTTCTGTGAGGCAGTAATGTCTCTCAAAGAGGCCGCAGAAAGGGACAGGGAGCGAAGTCCTGCAGCGCGTGCTAATGCCTCCACCCGAGGTCGCCGGCCTTCAGCTGGCACCCGGAGAGGCAGGTACGCGCATTACTTCCCTCCCTGAGTTAGGTTCCGGTACGAGGGGCCCCTTGCTACTAGGCATCGCAAGGGATTCATCTGCCCCCGTTTCGAAGTGGGGTGTGTTCTCCCAGGGCACACTCCAGGCACTTTATTGCGCTGGATCGACTGTTGCGTAACTATGTTCTATATCTCAGTCTTTCCATCACAACAAAAGCGCAGGGTCGACAGGGAAGACGGGGTTTTTAGTGGGTATTGAGGTTGCTCGCCCGTGCGGCATCGCTCGGAGTCTCCACACTCCTCTGTGTCAAGCCATCGCGGACGGAGCGCAAACAAAGCATACTATTGCTAGCGTTATCGCCCCCGATGGATGTGCGCCGTTTCCTAGTGACGGCCCAGAGAGTGCGTAAATCGGATAGCATTTTCCCTCGCCTCAAAAAAAAAAAACAAAAAAAAAACCGTCCGCGCGTCTATCCGCGTCGAAAGCGCGCGCTCAACCACAAACTACTATGGATACCGCTCAACTGAACGGAAACATAGAAAACCATTGATCTCAAAGCGCGCGTTGGCGCGCGCTGACAACAGTCGAGCGCTCAACGCGCGCTTTATTAAAACGCGCGTAAGCATGTGTACAGTTTAATAAAATGTATGTAGTTGTAAACGCGCGTTGAGCGCTTGTCATCTGAACGTAGCCTAAGACTTGCTAGGGATTCAGATATACGGCTACTGCACCTCACGGCACGGCAAGCCTGGAAACGTTCCTGCCTCGTAGTGGTTTGGAGCTAGCAAAAAATTACTTTTATTGATACATTAGCCGCTAAACTGTTTTTCGGATTTACTTTTAGTTTATTTAGTCTGTGCAAAATCGTTATCTATAATGTAAATTAAACAAGAATTGTCAGTGGCAATTTCCACTTTAATCACCACACAAAATATCCGCAGTGGGAGCCGAAAAAATTGACCCAAGCATCTAATTACTTCCAAGCCTTAAATTTTAAAACTGGTTGTATCCAAGAAACCATTTGAAATGCAAAAAATACTCGTATTTCAGCTCAATGTAATTTTGTTTTTATTTCTCATTTAATCGAAGGTAGAGGTTTCGAACCCTTTTGAAATAAAATATTGACGGTTCGAATTTTGGAAATGGACCGTCATCACAATAAAAAAAAAATTGATATATTTCGATTTCGAAAGCGGGTGTTCAACGTACGAGCAAGTATACGTAGTTTGGCCTGGCAACCTTTTTCGCCGTGTTTCACTATAAGTACGCAAACTTTCAGTTCTAGTTTCTTTCAGTCTAACATCTGCTTAAGACCTAAATAGTTTTTGACGGGAATTTGAAGGGTGATATTTTGCTATACAACAGCATAATAAGCAGTTTTTTTAATGTACAATATCCTAGAGCGAATAATTGAACAATGTAAAATATCTCAAGACTGCTAATACGTATTATCCGTGCAGGAACAGAGAAAGAATACAATTTCCTGCGGTCGGGCGGCCTGTCGTAAGAGGTGCCAAGACAACCCACGGCCAGGTGGTAGGGTATTATATATATGCTCGACTGGATGGCGACCACCCCTGGTCTAGAGTATGCCGCCATAACAACCTTATGTTGTGTTCCGGCATTAGTGACCAGGTTCCAGTCTCTCTTAAGAGAGCAGCAGCGCATTTGTAGCATCTTTGGTGTCGCAAATGTCCATAGGCGATGGTAACCGCTTTCCATCAAGTGGGCCGTCTACCTTTCTGCTGATCTCCTGCAATAAAAAAGAAATATCCTATAATAGTCTGTGGACTGATATATCTATCGATGTGCCACAGGGCTCCAGTCTAGGTCCTTTCTTATTTCTAATATACAACATTTTTTACATTATTATGCGTGCAATAGTGGCATCTGCTGATAACAGGTCACTTATATACTTACAAAAAAAGAGTCATAATGTCCAATTACAACCTCGGCCCACGAGGAAATTGAAATTATGACATATTTTTAAATACATAATTTACATTTGTAGTTATATAAATGCTTATAAACAATATATGGATGTTTACAATTTCAATACTAGATATAGTAACAGGCTGATACTTTTTTGAAACCACTGAAAAGTATTATCCTGCTTATTAGCGGCTGTTCTTCAATAAGATAATATAAAAAGTTTCTTCAATAAGATTCCGAATGAAATGTTAAATCTTTCCTACTTTGCCTAAAAAGGGACACTACATAATTGAAGAATCTCAATTACCTACTAATCAAAATTAATCTCAAAACTGCGTTCGCATAGCAGCACGCTCCAGCTTTTTATTCCATGTTCTGTGTTTCGTTATTCTATCAAAAAAAACTTATTACAAATTTATGGAAATATGTAGCACTATTTTTTTCGTATATATTTTTTTCATTATTATGACGCTAAATTTCTTTTTTCTTTGTGTGCACACATTACCCACACACTAGCACACATTATTAGCTACAACTCTATAATTCTTGGAAACTAATATAAGCAACAGATTTATGTAAAGCATAAAAAATATATGACAGATATATATGAAATATAATAATTTATAGCTAGACCTGTTACTAGGGTGTTTATTGTCGCTTCTTATCTAATATAACACACTAAACAGCAATAACATGTTGTGAAGCGGTGTACGTACCTGCATAAATTAGGAAGTATGATTTGTTTTACACTTTTAAAATAAATATATGACTGTCTTTGTGTATGACCTTCAAAAAATATTCTGCGGTGGAACTTGTTTGAATTTGGTTTTAATAAAAGCTCTTGAATGTGAATAATAATGTTGACACTATTTTATTGTAATAGCCGACTTGGACCTTTGTCTTTGTATAGTATGTCACAGCCATTTTTCTCAAAAAAAGTTTACATCAAGGCTTGTTTATATACCGCTATCCAACGGTGTAGCGTGTAGAAAAATTAAAAAAAAATAAGCACCTGCATCATACTTATACATGTGAACAAATTGCAGTGTACCTACGCAGGCATGTGCGCTTTTATTTATAAGGTATCTGGGTCAAATGTTGGCCATATTATATATATATATATATATATTAAAAAAAGTGTCATGCAACCTTAAGGTGGCCATATTATACGGCTACCTTAAGGATACATGACACTTTTTTTTCAAATAAGAGGATAAGTTAGGGCATTTATCAATATCTTTCATACTATGTACTGTTACGAGTTACGCAGCACTCGCATTAAAATGCCGTTGGCATTACTATAGAATTTATTAGAACTGTACAAACACGTATAAAACAGGTACAAATATAACTGGATACAAGCAGTATAAACTGCACGATCCAATAACACGCGCAAAGTCCGCCACTATATCGCTTACCGAATGTACTACATACGTCTTGCTAGTATCGTAATCGTCGCTTGACTGCACCACCCCTTCGTTCGGGCATTGTTTTATAGTAAACTGTATAATACAACAATCGGCTGCGTGTACTGAGTTTTTCCAAGAAAACGTAATTTGCACACCGGATTAATTATTCCTGCGAACGGCTAACAAAGTAGAAAACAATAACAATAGGCTATTGTCTAATTGCAAATTTTAAATACAAAGTAAACAAAAGAATTCCAAACGCGGGAAGGTTAATAAACCAGGTGCGCATTTTTTGTCGGTATGTAACAGTACAAAGGGCATCAAAAATTACATTTAGCTATTTCTCAATGGGTTTTTAAATGTATGTACATAGATATAATACTTTATTGCACACATCCATATATAAATATCACCTTTAAAGTTCCCGCCCTGTATTTTTGTTTAAGCAGGAGAATATACCCGGGCCACGCGGGGGATGGCATAATGCAGCGCTTAAGGCACATATCCATCTAAGGATACAGATCGATCTGTGAGACAGTTGCTCGTTGATATAAGTATTCCACAAACTGTAATGTAATGCTGAAACAGATAAATTAACGAAATATCTAGACCTTGCACACAAGTCACTGACATGTGGCATATGGAGTCAACACTCATCATACCAATAGTAGTGTCTGTTAACAGTTCAGTAGCGAAGAGCCTCTACCAACATCTAGAGAGTCTCTCGCTCGGTCAACGAGTGAAGGGTCAGATACAGAAGGCTGCTCTCCTGAGCACTGCACGCATTGTGAGGAAGTTCATGTCTCTGGAGCCTTAACCACGGGTAGCTTGGACCCTAGGACCCGCTGCCAACAGACATCATCTTTTTATATTTTTTGTATAAGTATTTATTTTTATATATATACATATATATTTATGTATTAAAAGAACATGAAAAGAATATAAATAAATGTATTGTAAAATTACAAGCTGCACAAATCACTTTCAAGTTGTGTGCAAAATACATTCACAATCTTGATAAGATACAAGCAAAATTTTGGATAGATCACAGTAAGGCTGCGACTTAACAATCCAGTACACAAATTTTAAGTAGTGGGTGGGCATAGTGGGTAGGGGGAAGGTATACTTACCCCCACTACATCCCCTAAGGTCCGGAGGTCTTAATTTTTTTTAAATTTATAAACATAACCTCACTTATTTTTTTGTAAAATTGTGTCACTTTTGATAACAACAAAGCGTGATTTGAGTTTATGAATGTGCTCACGAATTACATATAACCACCAGAACTTTTTGTAAAACTGAAACTGTTTTAATGAAGAAATTAAGTTTTAAATTTAATTGAGGCATAACTACAAAATTAATAAAGAATTCTAGGACCGACTTGTAAACATTTACTATTTATTTTATACACACGAATAGTCGGTTAGGTTATGTTATGTGCAGACCAAAGTGCCAGAACTGACTGGTTACTATTTACTATTTATTTTATACACACAAACAGTACGAAGCCTTAAAAGTCTTGTATGAAAAATTTGTTTTATTTATCAATTTAACGGACGACTAGCAAGTTGCTTTTTAATATCACAATAAATCAATATATTAATGATATCAATTTTCAAGTACATCGCAGAACATTTTTCTTAATATTGGTTAAACATAAATAAATGTGATTACGTAAAAAATCATCTTTATTGGTCACCATTTTGAATGGTTACTCTTGTGGTATATGTGAATGTGCTCTATTGTGTTTTTCTTCACTTTTATCCAATTAAGCTGGTTTTTTGTTCTTTTTATGTTGATTACTGGCTTTTTTTTGGACTTTGAAAAGATTTTCAAATTTGGACTTGTGATAGAAGTGCAATATTGTGAAAAAAATAAGTGAGGTTATGTTTATTTTTAAAAAATATCAAGATCTCTGGACCTTAGGGGTTGTAGTAAAGGTAAGTATGCCTCTCCCCCTTCCTATTACACCACCCCAATAAGTAATATGTGGGTATCATTTATGATATAAATATTTTCATTTCATTAAAAGCATTTTTCAAAGTTGTTTCTACAATTACTATGCCAGAAATCAATCCTGAGACCTCTGAGCTGTAGAGAGCTAAGTGTGCTAAAACTTAGAGCTCTATAGACCATACCATGGTCAACAGCTCTTCATCTACCAGACCGTGAATTATTAAATCACTTTCACTTTTATGTATTGCAGTAGATATTACGAAATATTATATGTAATTATTGTATGAAACTTTTCATACATAATGTATGTGGGATGGAACAGATCTGAACGTTTTTAATTTAGATTAGAAGGCTAAGACGGGAGCACCTTGGAGCGGAGCTCCCGCCTTATCCTTCGTAGTATTTTTTTATATAACCACCCAAAATTCACTTTATATCTCAAATAATAAATAAATGCAGCCTATTCCTAGACTGCAGATCATGTTTACTTTCAATCAGATACTCACTTTGAAAGGATTAATTAACTACCTCGTGGCGAATATAGAGGGCACGTCACGCTCGAAACAATAAAATTGCTTTTAAAAAATAGATTTCTAATTTCCCAATTATATTACAAATGTTGGTGAGTAGTGAAATTATTGAGGTAATTTCATTGTTAACATAAGAAATTGAATGTATATACGCTTTTTACAGGTAAGTATCATATCATAAGTGATGTTATTAAGCAGAGAAACAGCAATGAATCATCAAAATACACACCAGGATCCCAGATGCTATTGATGCTATTATGTTACGTTTTTCTCCACTCTCAAACCACACACAGCTCGGCATCGACATATTCTCAAAACAATTCATGTTGAATAGTTAATTACTTGTATAATTGCTTCTTAAACAAAGATTTACAAAACAAACTAGAATCCCAAATTACCAAAAAACCAACCAAATTACAAAACCAATGTAAATAATAAAAGTGACAACTGACAGCATTGACACTCGACAGTAACACTGATAATCATCTTTAAAAAAAGTTTAAAATTGTTTTTCCGGCTAAATATGTAAACCATGCTAAGTTATATATTAGACGATTGTAGACAGTAACAAATGCAGACAAAGGCAAATAACTTGCAGTTAAAATGATGTACCTATTTCATCCTTGCTAAGTTCTGTTCGTAAATGTTTTCCAATATGGGAGTAACAAGAACTTAACGTAACTACATGAAAGAAGTATAATTTTTTTCCATGGTATCTACTCAGTAACAAGGTTTGATAAGGAAAAACGACGGTTACGCCTGTCACAGACTGTATTAAATGCTAACATAATCTATACAGCATGATATCCTGCAAACTGGTGAAATGAAATAACAGCAACAGTCAATAACCATACCATTGCTGGGAGTCAGGCATACGGATCCACAATTTTTAAAGTGCCCAAGGCTAATAAACAGATACACATCAGTTATCTCAATGTTAGGTTTTTGTCGCAATGTTTTTCTTTATCATCAGCATATGGTAATTATAAGAAAAAACACTAGGTCAGACTGTCTAAATGGTGCCTGCTTCCCAGCCAATATACATACCCATATGATTTGAAACCAGATCGAGACGTGAAGCGACCTCTGGGTGGATTATAGGCACCTAAATATTTACCTCGCTCTTCATAACTCTGGACAGGATGTATTAAATAAAATAGAAACAGTGGTAACAGAGACAAGCTGAGAGCCAAAGAGAAAACTGGACCTCATTATTCTAAGAATCTGACAATCAATAACAAAACATAATTACCATTTAAAAGCCGAATTATTGTAAAAAGTCTGAAAATTGAGATAAAAACACGCAGAATATTATTGTTATTTTTATTAAGAATAAGATCAATCACAATAATACAGAATAAAATACATAAAATTCAATTCATATATTTTAATATTAATTGCACACATGTAATTCACTACAATCACAGTTTTTTAATCTCAGTAGAGTGTAGAAATATTTTAAAATGCTCAGTGCGAGTAATCCAAAACATTATACAATATTAATTCATTAAAATAGCAAAATACAATTCAAAAACTTCACCACCAATTGTCTTTTTTACATTTGTCTTAAATTTAAATATACTAAAATATTTATGACTTTTAGATCGCTTCATACGATATAATTAATTTCACGCACTTTTGTCAAAGTATAGGAATTGATTTAGACCTTTCCCATAAGGATGTAAAAAAAAGAAAGTTGTCTCTAGCTTGTAGGTTAAAGTACTTTCACACGGAGTGATTTACTACCACAATTTCCAGTGTTACCATATTCAGTACAATGCTACTATTTTATTCAAAGACTGATAATTTATACCCCAATAGATTTACCATTTACTACTATTTACGTGGTATAAACTCAAATTTAATAAGAGATAATTTCACAAAATATTAATCTTATCATTATAATTATTTGTATATATAAATACAAATGTTTAAAGACGTATGAGCAAATTTTCATATATTTTTTTAGTAATAGACAGATAAACACGCATAATGTATATTTCCAAGCTAAGCAAGTTACGGGTAATATACAACGGGCCACTCTGGGGCCGATTCCAGACATCTAAATCATAGTAAAAAACCGAAAGTTTGCTTACGAAATTTATCATGCTAAGATTCGATCCCGGAGCCTGTTTAATTCAGTGACCTCGACCGGTAAATGCTTAGCCCACTCAACCACAGAGGCCGTCATACGTCATACATAATTAGGATGTATAATTTAGTATTACATACTAATTAGTAATTCACTATATTAGGTGTCATGATTGCCAAAACCTATAAACTAGTATTAATAATGCTGTCAAACTGTTTTTAGGTTATGTTCTAACTCTTACACTCAGGATATTTTTTTGTTTTCCGGGTAATTTGTGTTCCAAGCCATAAGTTACATTACATTGATATGTATATATAATGTTAGAGGTTTGGTAAACCGTATTCTACATTTGATATGTTGCACGTTTGTCAGTTTACAAATCTGTGGTAACCAATACAAACTCTTTAAATCAGCTCAATATCCTAAAATGTCGCTTATTACTCTCAAACTTATGTCTAATAATTGAATACGATGGATCACAGTGAATTGCAGGGACGTTTAGTTGTAGCAGTAACCTTCGTTCTGGTAACACCATTCGGGCTCGAGCGACTCTGCTTGGATGCCCAAACGCACGAGTCGTTCTCTGTATATGAGAAAAAAAAACAGTAAATGGAACTACTGCATATTTTGTATCCACTAACATATAAAATATACGATATCTTATAGTAGTCAGCGAACATATGTTATAGTTGCCATAGTATGAAGAGTCAAAATTCTTTTAAGGGACGATTTTTCAATAATAAAAAAGTTATTCATGGAATAAGTTACAAAATGGAATTTAAAAACACTATTGCGTCAATCAAACAGTTGATTTGACTTCAGTCAGGTCATAAATTATTCCACTAATAACTTTTTTAATAATAATCGGCAGACAAGCACACACATTGTATATCCCCAAGCTAAGCATTATGCTTGTGTTATGGATAATAATATACAACGGACTCTGGTGCCGATTCCAGACACCCAGACCATAGGAAACTAAAAACTTATACTTATCTAATGATTGAAAAATCGACTGTAAAAGAAATATATTCGTATTCAAATACGAAGTTGTAGTAGTTATTCACGTCCCAAACTCAGAGGGCGCGGGTTCAAACTCAGGCCGGAAAGTATGCACTTATTACAATCACCACGTGCTACCGATGAAGGAAAACATGGTGATGAAACTTGCACATCGAGATAACTGATGTCACATCAGTGATGTGTAAACCCACCACTCCACCTTGGACTATAGCATGATGGATATCCTGACCGTTCTCTTTGAAATAGGAGGCCCAAGCTCTGCAGTGGGACGTGTATGGGGTTTTATTACACCAACCAATTTTTCAGGAAACGGTATAAAAAAAACAAATGATTAAATGCATAGTTGATATGTATCTCTTACAGAGCAATAATTCCTGACGTAAGGGCGTTATATACTTTTGATCGGCCTATGGCCCGATAATTATGGTCCTTCGAGACGGATTTCTTCTCGATCTCGTCGCGGCAGAATAATAGTATAAAACTATCGGTATTAGCAATAAAATAAATGGCGTTAACCGAAATGAAAAGGTATTGAACAATTGCCAAAAAATTTAAAATATTTCGTGAGTTTTCGCTTATAAACATATGGGAGATGCATACGTCTAGTCATCGCAGCGGACAACGAACAATTAGCTAGCGCAACGTGGGAGCACACAAATAAACAGTTGCTCTATCTCACTCGCACATCATCCGTGCCACTCACACGTTGTGCTATGTATTGTAGTGGCTGTACGACTTGTTAATATTTGTAGAGTGCTGACGTGAACTGAAATGAACTATTTTAATTTATACTGATACAGTCGCGTGGCACCAGCACGCCTTTGGAATTATCAGAATATCGACATGATGCAAATCTAAGATCGAGATTATAGTGTAGAGATATTAATAGGCGAAATGGGCTCCTGGTGGGTTACCTGGCGTGCAGCATCCGGTACTCGGCGTCTCGCCACGTGGTGGGGGGCTCGGCCCAGAGGCGCTCGGCGAAGGCTGCCGCGCGCGGCCACAGCCGCCCGTCCAGCACCGAGGAGTCCGCTTGCTCCGACCACAGCGCCACCTCGCCACCTCAACCACATAACACAAGCTCACAAACCAAGCAAGTTCTAATATACGGGGGGGTACAAGAAATTAAAACAACAAAAATATGCATTTTTTTTTTGTTAAATTAAGTGGAATGGAAGAAATACCTCATTAATGTTAGCATCGAATCTAACCTAAATTAACTAAACGTATTCATATACTAAGAAAGTGTCCATTAACACTTTTCTTATCGTCTCGTTTAAGGCGAAGATATGCATAAAATGCGCCGTCATAGCGAAGCAGTACGAGCACTATGTAACTATCTAGATAAGTAACATTTATCCAGGTAACTCCCACTCAGACCCCCTCCCCA
Source organism: Dendrolimus pini (assembly GCA_949752895.1). Classification (NCBI taxonomy): domain Eukaryota; kingdom Metazoa; phylum Arthropoda; class Insecta; order Lepidoptera; family Lasiocampidae; genus Dendrolimus; species Dendrolimus pini. Next base: position 20,821,630 of record OX457137.1, on the reverse strand, counting down.
CGAAGTGTGTTTTTTTGTTAAATGATGTACTTAAGAAAAAAAAACACCTTATAAATGTCACCATCTAATTTAAATAGACTTATAAATAATTTAAATATAACCTAAATTAACTAAAAGTATTCATCCTAAGAAAGTGTCCATTGACACTTTTCTTATTGTCTCCTTTAAGGCGAAGATATGCATAAAATAATATAAATAGATAATTAACGTTCAACCTACCCCCAAAATGTTATGTAAATTTGGTCTGTAGATTTCTGGACTTTTGGAAACTGCTGAAGTGTCATTATATTACATACTATCATTCATTACACTAATTTAACTTTATTTCCTTTGCAGCAATAGTGTCTTTCATTAAAAACAATCACTGTGTAGGCGTCTGCAGCTATCAGTAAAGACAAGAATAGCACAGACATAAGAAGATACTGAGATACCTAAAATCATTATTTTAAAGCCACTTAAATAACTTAGAAAATATATAGAGCAGCTGACGTCAATTTAGCGAACTACAAAATTCATACCAAGTACTTGGTCCTTGTAGGACAGCGCCATCACAGCTGGACTATTGTCATAAACTTTTTGCCAACCAATGTACGGAGAACACCAGTTATTTCCTGCAGGAATATTACATTAAATTAAACAACGATAGAGATATGAACAAGTAGACTTTACTAGATTCCCAACACATGAAATGCAACATTATATTTTTTTATTGAGGGTAGATAGATGAAAACAAGGGAAAATCAATTATATCTAAGAGAGCAAAAAAAATCTATATTTTTGGATGATGTTCAACAGGCTGTAGTGTAGTAGTACTTGAAGTAAAATGGTCATACAGCAAATTAAATAAAGTTTTTGGGTATGAACGTCAATTTTTTTATATAATTAAATTTTTTCGAGTTATTTTGAAAAACTACCGACAAAAAATTCGTTTCTTTTTGTTTTCTTTTTAGTCTAAGGGGTTGAAATTCTTTTTTTCGTGACTTAACCTTTATATGGGCCAGATAACTTGTTTATTAACCTTTCTTTTCAAACTTCGATACGAGCATTCCTCGCTGAGATATCAATCTTTGATTGAAAAGAGATCATTTTAATTTTTATTATAAATATCTCCAGTTCAAGGTGCGTTTCGAAAACTTGAATAAATTTTTTAAAAAGGTCAGCTGTTTATTTAAAAAAATTTTTTTTTTTCAAACACTAGATGACTGAAAAAGCAACATAAAAAGGGTTATTCATGGTTTTTTGGAAAACCAAGCGCCTGATCTAAAATATCGAAGAAACCACTATTGTTAAGTGTGCCTTTTACAGTTCAATATACAACCCTACAGAGTTTGAATTTAATTCAGCCACCCGCTTTTTTACCCTACTCCATTGAATTTTTGAAAAAAATACGAAAATATCTGGGGCTTGCCCTCGCCCTCGCTTTGCCAGGTTTTAGGATCAAACAGCAAGAAGATAATAAATAGGGATCGGGCAGTGGTAAGTAGGCTATCACTCATCACACGAAACAGGGTCAGCTCAAGACTAATCGTTTCACTCCAATATCCTGTGAGAGAGTCGTTACACACCAATCGAGCTGGCTCTAAAATCTGTAATCATGATAAAGATTTTGGAATGGCTCTATCACATCTAAAAATGTTTCATACAAAACAAGCAAAAAATTTTTTTATAATGTTCTTACCTGATCCAACCCAAGCACCGAAACCGCAGTCAAAGTAAAGGGCATCGTAATTAGACATTATTAACCTGTATCCCTTTTGCAGTAAACCTTGGATTTGAGGATCAACTCCTGTAGTCCAGACCTGTTATAAAATGATTTGCTTAGACACTTGTTTGATTATTCTCTTCTTGTTAATAAGTTGATTTATTGAGAAGTTAATAAATATTATAATACCCGCAAATGCGGGTAATAGTGATTAAAACTCTGCTCTTTTTGTTATCACTCGAGTAAGGCATGAGCGTAGCGACGAACGAACATTATAAATTTTATCTATCATCATTCTCACTTCGGCTTTGGTCCGATGCACATGTCGTAGTAGCGCTGTAGTGTGACTCATTATTAAGCTAGATTTATAATCCATAATTAAATTTACTTAAATTGTAATAGAAGAAACACGCTCAGGAAAAATACGGTTTATAAAAACTATACTCTTTTATTCACTGGTAAAAAAATAAGTTTAACTGTAGACACGAATGCTCATACAACTCTACTATTGTTGTCATTGCTTGGATATAAAAAGGAGTGAACGTGGCGACGAACGATTACACCGGCCGACATGTTTTTTTTTCTAAGATATAATAATTTTTTTCCACTAATTTTATAGTGCTGATAAGATAACTAAATCAGACCTCATTTTATCAAATCAAATCAAATCAAATCATCATTTATTGCATAAAACATGGTACATAAAAAAGATGGTAGGATTATTTCATTGTTTCAAATGTTTTTGCCTCTAGGGTGTGCAAAATGTTGTACATATTATATTTATAATTATCATTTGTTCTGTTATTACTAATACATTAATAAAAACAAATCACAATAAAAGAAACAAACAAATCATTCATAATAATAATAAATTAACCATAACCTTTAAAAAACCTTTAAATTTCGTCACTCTTTAAAATAAATAAATGTCATAAAAAAATTAAAATTTATCCATTAGTCTATATAATAATAAATTGTATACTACCTCAGTAAATCAAAATCTATCATTAAAATAATCATTAACACTGTAATACGATTTGTCAATTAGAAATGTCTTTAATCTATACTTAAAATTATTGGTGTTTCGAATGTCAATTATGCATTTTGGCAGGTGACTATAGAGCCTAGGAGCCATACACAACACGCTACTACTTAGCAGAGTTGTTCGACTCTTAGGACATATTGTTTTATGTGCTTGGCGTTCGCTTTTAAAAGTATTGAATCACATCAGATTTTTAATAAAACGAATATATTCGCTATTTTTGATTATTCAGTAAAAATGAATTAAATTAATCAGTTATGGCGCTTCTTTATTGAATTAAGCGACATCTCGTGAAAAAATATATTAGTTAGAACCGCCCGACACGCCCATTCATCAAATTGAAAATTACTGAATTTGTTGAAAGTACTTATAATTCTTATTTTGGCTTTAAAATTCAACTCAGATCGAGGACTCCGAACTTTTTGTGTACTATTTGTGTTGAACTATTAAGGCAGTGGACATTTTTCTAGGAAATCACAGAGAGACACACCCTGACTATAAAAATATTGTAGCAAATTTATTAAATAAGTATCAAAAATTCGGGTGTAATATGAGTATAAAACTCCATGTTTTACATTCACATTTGGATTTTTTCCCTGATAATCTTGGTGATTATAGTGAAGAACAGTGTGAAAGGTTTCACCAAGACATCAATACTATGGAAACAAGGTACCAAGGGCGATGGAATGTGAATATGATGGCTGATTACTGCTGGTCAATAAAACGTGATATTATTGATGATTCCCATAAAAAAATTACTCCCAGACCTAATTTTACAGCTAAACGCAAAAGATCTCACTCAAAATAGCTTCATAGCAACTATTGTACATGATATTTCCTGTAGAAGTTTTCAAATATATGTATTTATAATATAAAGATTGATTTCTTTCTTAAAATTAAAAAATAACCGTTTTTCTTGTTTGTAAAAAAATCTGATGTGATAGAGTAATTATGTAGGTAATTTTGTGTTTAAAATACTATAAATTAGTGATATTTATCACTCATATCAAAACAACTTTCAAAAAGTCTTCATTTGTCGGCCGGTGTTATTATAAATTGTATGTATCATCAATCTCACTTCCGCTTTGGTCCGATGTACATGTCGTAGTAGCGCTGTAGGGTGACTAATTATTACGCTAGAATCATAATCCATAATTAAAAGTACTTAATTATTTAAATTGTAATGGAAGACTATACTCTTTAAATCACTAATAATAATAAAAAGTCTAACTGTTGATCTCTCTGCACTTGACACGACGACGCAATGAAGAAGAGACACGGGCAGAAGCTAGCACACAAATATTATTCAATCTCAAATGTTTGACAATATTATCTCGTGAAGTACCTGTATAATATATTCGTCTTTGTCCAAATATTGGTCCACATGTGAATAGTCCGTCAACGTGCTTGTCCATAAGATTAGTGGCAGTTTCTTTCCGAACGCCTGAAATGTAAATCATTTTCATTTCTGTCAATAAAATATCAAAAATAATCATGCTCACCTCCATGACTGATTTCATAGAGCTAATGAAATTCTTTGGTATGAAATTTAATTGAATTTATGAACACAGTATTGAAAGAAAAGGTAAACAATATGAGTAAGATGTGTTATTTTGAAGATGTTGTAAGATGTTTTCAGAATATGTTAAAAGAGGATTAAATATATGTTCGTGAGACTAAAACAGTTCTACACATTTCACGTCCATCTTATTTTACGATAATCACCTTGTAAGCCCTGTCTTGGGCCTTCTTCTGGAAGTAATTCCACAGCTTCAGGAAGCTAGCTTTGTCCAGGTCCCACCTGTTCTGGATCATGAAGTTCTGGATTTCCTGCGACGAGTTCCAACAGCGTTCGCTTACTTCGTCACCTCCCATGTGGAACATATCAGGTTGGTTGAAAGCATCTAAAAAGGTTAAGAAAATATTATTCGTTCTATATTATGTTCTTACATACGTTGACAGTTGGTTACTTTCATGGTTCAATGGCCATTTTGATACAGGGAGCCCTTATGTTATGGCATCATGCCTGCCCTCAGTCTCTTCGTCATACTAGGCATATACGTGACGTCATCTTTCTTAAAACTGACACTTAGACTACTGGGTCTATATGAATGTTTTAGGCAGGTACGATGTACCTAAATTCTATTGTACAATGGTTTAGTCAAATCATAGTAAGTAGTTCTACCAATTAATTTTCTTCAAAAGTCATTATGTAACATACTTCTGTATAAAACTTATAAAAAAAAGAACTTGAGATATAAATAGAATAAGAAATATAAAGAAAAACAATTTTAACTAGACGTGTTGCTGGGGAATTTGTTGCTGCTTCAATTTTTAACAACAATAACACATTGCGAAGCGGTGTACATAGACTAGGAAGTAAAATTCAATTTTAACCTATATGTATGACCTTCAAAAAGTATTCTACAGTGGAACTTATTTCGAATAAAAACTTTTTGAATTTGAATTACTGTAACGGGAATAATCACATCCACCTAGACTTGGCCTATTTTATGTTATTAGAATCTTGTGCCCTAAAATTTGGACTTGTTACATCTAGTTGTGTTTTTAAACACTTTAAATAACGTGTTGTGAATTTTCAAACGGCATTTAATTGGGGTTGTCTGGAAGAGATCGCTTTTTAGCGATAAGACCGCCCTTTGTGCATAATGAGACAGTTTTAATCTGTAAGTTCTTTTTTGTATTGGTGTACAATAAATAGTTATTAATTGATTAATTAATTGGTACTCCAATCCACTGTACGCAACGATATTATGTATATTTTATAATGGTTCTATTTATGCTTAAATTACTAAGAAACCCTAAAAATGTAACTGTGTAAGACTAAGACATTGACTTACCAGCCATATCAAGGTAGATATCCTCTAATACATTATACAGGTCCTCGTGAATTGGGTTCAATTGTCCACATGGTGGCTCTACGCAGTAACTTGCCCAGGGTTCGGCCTAAAAACCACATAATTCTTACTTAATGATTACAAAGTGCTTCGAACAACTAATTAGTAACTTGAGGATTTTAATTTTTAACCGACTTTCAAAAGGATGAGGTTCTCAAATTGTCTGTGTGTTTTTTTATTTGTATATGTTCTAGACGTAATAGTATAGTCAGGTTATATGGATGGTGTCAAATGGCGTATGGAATGGTATGGAAGAAAAAAGTATCTACTGTGATGATTCCAAGTAATTGGACAAAGTGGAAAGAGAGACTCGTGGCTGACATGAAGACACCAAGAACAAAGTAAAAGTAGACAAGTTTATTGAATGCAAGTCAAACGTTGACTCGTGACTTTTAAAAGTTCATACAAAAGTAGACTTGCGAGATGACGAACACTTTGTGATGAATATCATAACAATACATACATATAGAGATAAAACTAGTTTACGTAAGTCACAGTGATTGAAATAATTCGTAAACAATTTCAATTCTAACTCCAGAACAAAGCTCTGTAGCTCACGTTTCATAACATTTTGACGCAATATACTGTTTTCACTTCTAAGAACAGCAGTCAAATGGTTATTTGAAAGCATTCGACAAGGATCGATTTTCAGTCCCTTTCTTTTACTTCTTGATAAAATTATTTTCCAACTGGGTTAATATTGAATAAAAAAATATATATATATTCCGGGGGAAATCTGAAATAATTACTCCGTCATGACTACCGTGATTGAAAATTCTATACCTTGAAACAAACAGTGTGTCCAGTGCCTTGCCAACCTTCACCGACGTGAGCAGGTGCATCGAACTCCGGCATTACTCGCACTCCACGGACTAGACCATACTCCACAACTTCACGGATCGCTTGTTTCGTGTATACCTTGAAACGATAAATAAATTACTGTAGAAAATTTAGTTTTATTTATTATTTTAATTCTTACTTCAGGTTGGTTACCAACAAAGTAAAGATTACCGTGAACATTGCTTAAAACACTTTTAATTTGCGTAAATTATTAGTATTCTACCATAATGAGAGAATAAACAAAAATCGCTTTATAAACTACTAGTCCACTAAGCTCCCAGAGAGCAATCAACTCAGACAAATATCCTATATTTGTATTGCAAATGTTTTGGATCAAACTAACCTTGCTGGGTGAATAAGCCCCATACTTCGTCAGATTGGGCCTCCGTTCCGATACGAAGGGAAAGCTCTGACTGTCAGTGACGTGCCAATGGAATGTGTTCAGTTTGTTCGCCGCCATTCCCTCTGTCAATATTGCATTAATCTAAATTATTCTTTATACACAAATCAGCTTGGGTACTTTTTTCGCTTTAGTGTATACACACAGTGACCAAAGCTGTAATAATAGTTCATTGAAATCTTACAATTTAAGGACCGAATATTGCATTTTTTAGAGGACGCAATTTTAATTTTGGGACGTGTGTGGGGTCAATAGAAGCTTAACCTCAAGTTTGTGGGGTCGCCACCCTTGTCCCTCAGCCGCCATCTTGGAAAAAGGGGTGAAAACACTTTTTTCGCGATATCTCGGAAACTATGCGTCTTACAAAAAAATTGTAAAGTCATAATTTGTTGTACTCCTCCTTTTACTACTGCTCCTTTTTTCGAAGTCGGTTAAAAAATAAAACGGGTTATTAGACAAATTTACATTAAAATAATAATAATAAACATAGATATTTAAACATAGTGAGATACGTGAACAACAAAAACAAGTCAATAAAATAAACAGATTATTGTTAATGTTATCATATTAGTAATATGGTCATAAAGCACTTGTATCATGCCTTACTTTGTGCGTTTTGGTGTTCACAAAGAAATTTCTTTAGTGTGACCCTAAAGAGTGACACCGATGAGACGTTTCTTATAGATGGAGAAATATTATTCGAGCTGCATAACGGAAACTACCGCGGTTCTTATTAAAGTTAACGCATAATATATTGTAAGGTAAGTCGTCGTCTACATCATTAGGGAAGTAGGCATACTATTCAGCAATTGTCCTCCCCTGCTAGCGATGGGTACGCCTCGTGTCTGAGTGACATTGAAAATTTTGAAAAAATCAAAATGAAACTTTAGAAACATCGTCTCAACAAATTGAATTGTTAAAATCCGTCATGTATTTTTTTATATGAAGTATTTTACAATAGATATTACGCTAATAATAAATAATTACGTACCTATAGTTCTCTTGATACCATCAATTTCAAAGAAATTCCTGGCGGTGTCCAGAAGAATGCCTCTATAAGAATATGCAGGTTTGTCATTTATGGTCACATCGCGAACAATCTAAAAAGAAGTTGTTTTTTACATTTGACAACTTGATACAACACACAAGCTTAGCATGTTACGCTGGTGTTATGGCTACAACGGACCACTACACGGCCGATCCCAGACACCCAGATCATAGGAAAACACAAAAAGTTCGTTTCAAAATTTACCATCCCAGGAATCGAACCCTGGAGTCTCTGCGTTTCAGTGTGGTGATTGGTTGGCAAAGGCTTAGCCCACTCAACTACTTTCTCACCGCTTATTACAAAGTCATAATACAGTAGGTACAACAACAGCACATTATTGCAGCGTCTGGTGTATTTTGAAAACCTACAATTTTTTATTTATTAAAAGAACATGTGTTTTATTATCTTTGCAGTTTACATGACCTATCTGTAATTCTTTTTCATTGTTGTCTTAATTGTTCACTGTCATTAAATTTGTTTTCGCTAATTTTCTAATTATTCAAATGTAATTAACTATAGTTAATTTTATTCGTGCACGATCGATAGAAAGAATATAAGTTCCTGCGGCCTGTCGTAAGAGGCGACAAAACAACTCATAGCCAGGTGGTAGAGCATTTGCCTGATTGGGTGGCTACCACCCCTGGTCTAAAGTATGTCGCCACAACAACCTTGAGTTGTGTTCCGGCATTAGTGACCAAGTTCCAGTCTCCCTTAAGAGAGCAGCAACCCATTTGTAGCACCTTTGGTGTTGCAAATGTCCATAGGCGATGATAACCGCTTTCCATCAATTGGGCCGTCTACCTGTCTGCTGAACTCCTGCAATAAAATTTTCATTATTGTTCTGTAACAAATTCTTGGAAGTCAACAAGTTTCTAATTCCAATAGATATACTTATTTATTGGTCCATATTTATTTTGCGAATATATATACAGTCAGCCTGAGAAATCACAGTTCAGTTGGTTGAGTATCAGTAGACACTAGTCAGATATCATCTTAATGACTCTTAATCAAATTTGTAGGTGCTCGTAATACTGATCAAAATAATTCACAATATATGTATATAGCCATTTTGAATACGTTATGCAAATTACTTAGTGGTGTCAACGATCGATGCGCGCTTGTCATAATAAAAAGTTTTTTTCGGAAAAAATGCTCCGTTATTCTCGAACACATTTTATCTTTATACATAATTCATGTCGAATTGGAATTTGTTGCCAACTTATATTGAATTGTGTTAAAAAATACAATGTCCAAATGTCATATGATACAAATATGCATAAACATTACACAACGGCATGAATAATATTATGGTGGAGGCACACTGTCCTCTAGAGGTCGGTACGTTGGCGGGAAAAAGAAATCGTTCTCTTATACCAATATATGAAGTTGAAGAGTTTGTTTGTTTGTTTGTTTGCATAGCGGTAATATCAGAAACTACTGGTCTGATTTGAAAAGTTCTTTCAGTGTTAGATAGCCCATTTATCGAGGAAGGCTATAGGCTATATATCATCACGCTAAGACTAATAGGAGCGGAGCACCAATGAAGAAAGTTTAAAATGACTTAGGTCAAAGTTGTTTGATTTTCTATCTTCTCTAAAAAGATTGTTTAGAGATCTAAAACCTTTTTATAGGTTTTAATATTTATGATAAGCGTAATGATTATATCCTCTTTGTTTCTGATGATTAAAACTATTGTAAACAAAATTTCTGTCATTGTCAACATTGCAATTTCCTTTTTACACGTCTCTATATAACAAATGTAACATTTATCAAAATGTTGGCAGTGCTGTTTCTTGCACGCGTACAAGCAAAAGTCGACTTTAACGTGACGAACCTTTTCATACCGCGACTCTATACGAGACCAGAGAACAAAATCAACAATTTTGCTGTACAAGATAAAACCGCTTAAAACTTACCAACAAATGGTTTCTTATGTCATCATACACGACCAACTGTGACAAAGTCTCCAAGCCGTGTCTCAATCCGAAGAAGTTGTTCGCAGACACAGTGGCATTAATGCTATCCGTGGAAGAGGGAGATATCTTCAGGTCATAACTTTCGTCAAAATATAAGGAGAATTCTGAAAGAATCGATTCTCAATTACACAACTGTACCCCAAATCCTCTATTATTAAACTTAGCGTAAGAAATGTTGTTCACTGGCGTCTTAATGATTGCTTTTCTATGATGCTGGGGCTTCATCTGCGTCAGTTTTAAATATTTAGACTGTGGCCGAATGCGTCTAAAATAAAGCGTTAAAAAATAACGCCGTTAACGCGTAGCTATATTAGTTTATATACATACATGATCTGTCAATGAAATGTCCTTAAGGCCCCAAAAAGTAGAAAACAGGGTGCAAACTATACAACTTTCGTTGGTAATTACTAGTAATTCTTCACGATACCAACGTGGTTTTTTTCGTAATTTTCCGATTAGTTATTTTAAGTTATGAAAAGGAAATCGAAATTTGTGCTGAGGCACATAGTAGAAGGGAAACTTCAACGGACAAGTGGAAAAACGAATCGCAACAAAATTGTAACTTGAAGTATTACGGACAAGTTTTCAAATTGGACAAGTACATTAACAATGTGCCCGTAAAACTTCAAGTTAAAATTTTGTTACGATTCGTTTTGCCACTTCGAATTCGATCCGGAACCAAAAAATGCATCCATAGTCTACTCTTAAATTATTCCGCCACTCCACGAGGCCGTAACCAATTTTCACAGAAAATATACTAAACCCAACCGTCTGAATAGAATTTTCACTTCAAAAATTCATCAAATCACCTCCAAATTATTGACATGAAACCATTTTGCTCCTTTAATTTTTATCAAAACAGGATAATAGAAAATCTATATGTTTATAAGACAGATCAATAATTTAGTTATATTATTTTTATAAATTTTAATTTATTCTATTCGCAATAAAATAATAATGTCAAAGAAGCAAGTGAGGTGTGTAAGAATAAGCCTAAATGGCGCTCTGTTGTTCGTGCCTAACCCGCAAGGGACCTGGCGTGAAGTTATGTATGTATGTAAAATAATAATGCATCTGAAAAACGACCGCGTCTATGGTGTCCCCCAAAAATTGCCACCCAAAAAATTTGTACCGACAAATCCTCAAGGACGTTGGCGTTACGATAAGCCTTAACAATATCGCATCTTAAGTAACGCATCAAACCTATCACACGAATCCTATCACGTTTGCGTGAAACGGTCTAAATCTTTAACATTGACGTAGGTGAAGCCCCACCTTGAAAAGTTATATTACAGACTTTTTTATTTTCTCAGAATAATCTTGTGTCACTCCTTTTAATTTAGTAATTAAAAATACAATTTATCATACATATTAATGGAATTTATAAATTAATTTGCTGAATGAAACTAGACATGTAAATACATACAGCTGCCGAAATATATGTACCTAAAAGTATGAAGGACAGTTTTAAAATACATAACCAAATGGGATGACTACAACACGTATGAAATTAATTCATTACACATTCATTATCATAATAGTAATATTATTATCTACATAATACGACTTAAGATAAAACTATTTAAGGCTTTTAAATTTTATTTATTTGCAGAAAAACATGGTTTAAAGATGATAATACATTTTAGTTTAAAAACGTATTATATAAAACAGACAAAACGTTTACAATAATATTTGTTATAGTTCCGCTGTTCTATAAAGCCACATTTGGCATTCTTTATATATTCAATGTACTCTTTGTTTGGCATCTATCAAGTAGTTACGTGAACTAACGAAGATGATACTAATAATTAAAGATTGGAATCGATATAGAAAGTCACGCGTTACCATATCGATTAAAATAAAATAAAATATTATTAAAAAAATACAATTTGTGTTTTGTTGCGTTTTTGACGTGACAACGTCTTATAATTTGATGGAGCCGGCTGCACGCACGAAAAAACATGCCTCATGCGGTGTTACCTCGCTCTGAGGCGTTCCATTTAAGGCTTGAAGTGCAAGCGAGAGCGCGGAACGAGCGACAAAGAAGCACAATCGGCCTCCGCGTTCGGCAGCGTTCGACATCTGTCTCTCTCCTACTTGAGTGTTGAACGTTGTCACGTTCAACTATCGTCAGTAAACCGACTTTACAGACAACCGATTTTTTATCTTTAAAATGTATAAAATTTGCATAACTAAATAACGATTTATGTTTAAACTTTTCGATTATACATCACTCTTCAGGTCATGTCACTAATATTTAAGAAAAAAAGCGTTGACAAACATAACGTTGTCATGTGTTACGTCTCTAAAGATTTAATTTGATAGAATTTATTTTGATACTGTTACAAAGCTAGTTCGTCAGTATTTAGAGGAATAAAAATATTTTACCTCTGACGTCAGGGTTGTCATTTACAAGATACACCGTGACCGATTTCCCAGTTGCTTTTGGCGACAGGCCTTTCGGTATTGCCGATTTCACCAGCCCTTTGAAACGCTGCAATTTAAAATAATACATTTACATATATCTAAATTTTGATTATTTTATTTATTACATTTGTATCCATCAATCTTCCAGTTTAACATTATTTTTTCAAATTCAAATTCAAAGGTTTTTATTCAAAATAAGTTCCACTGGAGAACACTTTTTGAAGGTCTTTTGTCTTTTGACCTCCATCCTTTCTCACTAAATGTTCAAACCACGCCAGTCTTCTTCCTTTGACTTTTTCAGACACAAAGAACCCTTATGGACTCATTCCGAAAAAAAATATCTAACTCTGGATCATATGTAATGAGATGGATTACTGGTTATATAATATTTGCGGGTAGTTTGATTACAACTGGTCTCGTTTATTAATTACTCGCATATATAAGCGAGCGGGCGTCGTGGCGAATTATCAGTCCCACTCCGACTATGGTTGGAGTACATGTGAAATGAAATTTATTTACATAATGAGTACAGGGAACATAAAATAATTTTCTGTGTATGTGACATATTAGCCTTTAAATATAATAAATTTCCTGTAGTCGGATGGCTGCCAATGCCTTTTTTTTTTGTTTTTTTTTTGAGGCGAGGGAAAATGCTAACCGATTTACGCACTCTCAGGGCCGTCACTAGGAAACGGCGCGCATCTATCGGGGGCGATAACGCTAGCAATAGTATGCTTTGTTTGCACTCCGTCCGCGATGGCTTGACACTGAGGAGTGTGGAAGACTCAGAGCGATGCCGCACGGGCGAGCAACCACAATACCCACTAAAAACCCCCTCCTCCCTGTCGACCCTGCGCTTTTGTTGTGAAGGAAAGACTGAGATATAGAACATAGTTACGCAACAGTGGATCCAGCGCAACAAAGTGCCTGGAGTGTGCCCTGGGAGAACACACCCCACTTCGAAACGGGGGCAGATGAATCCCTCGCGTTGCCTAGTAGCAAGGGGCCCCTCGTACCGGAACCTAACTCAGGGAGGGAAGTAATGCGCGTACCTGCCTCTCCGGGTGCCAGCTGAAGGCCGGCGACCTCGGGTGGAGACATTAGCACGCGCTGCAGGACTTCGCTCCCTGTCCCTTTCTGCGGCCTCTTTGAGAGACATTACTGCCTCACAGAAAGTAACCGCAGACTCCCAGCGGTCGTCGCTGTGCAACATGGCCGTTACCAAGTCGCCAAGCGATCGGACGGCTCCTACGTGTGTCTCGAGCTCGAAACGCTGAGGCGTCCATGCAGCGCACTCAACAAGCGTGTGGAACGCCATATCGGGTGCGCCGCATGGCTGCCAATGCCTACGGTAACACAGGTTTGTTCCTAGTCCGGGGTCTTGGCAACCACCTGACTCAACAGACGACTAAAAAAAATAAACAATACGATGATAATTCTGTAGGAGCGTCCAAAGTTAGCTCTGGTGCCCGCACTAGGTCTCTACACAGAGCCTGTGTGGCGGGCCTCAGGTGAGTTCGCTTCCGTTTCGAAACTCTTTCATTTATTGCCTGGTATTATTAGAACTAAAGAACAATTAAAAAGGAAAAAAAATATAGTCGCTAATTATTATGCGAGATGTGAGATTAGATCGGAATTAGCTGCAGATTAAGACTTGACTTAATTATCAGTATTTTTGTGGAAATAACACGCTCTTCTCATACTCTCTAGACTCTAGAGTCTAGAGTATACCACTATAACAACTTTGAGTTGTGTTCCGGCATTAGTGGCCAGGTTCCAGCCCCATTTTAGAGAGCGGCAGCACATTAGTAGTACCTTTAGTGTTACAAATGTCCATAGGCGATTGTAACCGCTTGCCATCGGTGTGCCGTCTGCCTGTCTGCTGAACTAATACAATAAATAAAATAAAAAATAAGGGTACCGGACCGACCCCTGTTCGGCTGTAAATACATGGTAAATTTTTTAAAAAAAGCTACATACCTCAATAGCGGCTTGCATCAAATCAGAACTTTTCCCTTCTTTAGTTACCTCGAATTCTATGTTGTTTATGTTTATTTTTGATAAAAAGTTGCCGAGATCCGTTTCCCCGGTCGGTCGCGGCCATAACAGACCTAAAACAAAGACAATATTAAATGTAGAAAAAATTTATAATATTTATTGTTGCAAAATAATGAAAAAAACGGTAAATACACTTGTTGTTACATATAAACTAATAATAAATATAAACAGGGATAGGAAATACAGTTATTGCTTCCTTTATTTTAAAACTTTAGCTATAATAAATAATAAACCTTTTTACTGGAGGAATATTTTAAAAACTAATTATTGACAATCTTTTTGAAGTGAAACTTATATATATATATACCGGGGGTTATTGTGGTATTAGATTAGACTATCGATGTTTTATTGGTTCCAAATCGAATTCAGTTTTTTGTTTGATAAAATAAAATAGTTTAATTAAATATGTAAGTATTCATTAAAATTTACCAAACATAACTGAATCATAATTGACAGCAAACCTGCGAAAAATCGAAATGTGTTCTGGGACACAATGTGTTAGTAAAAGTAAAACTTCAACGGACAAGTGGAAAAACGGGCAGATTGTTAATGTACTTGTCCAATTTGAAAACGTGCCGGTAAAACTTAAAGTTAAAATTTTGTTGGGATTCGTTTTTCCACTTGTTTGTTGAATTTACACTTCTACTACGTGTCCCAGCACACATTTCGATTTTTTAATCAAAGCGAGCGTGTCGTGACGTACTACAGGTAAATTGAGTTTAATAGGAGCGGGTAGGTAGGGTGTAGTAGTAATAGTGACACTAGGACGCGCCGCTCATGCTGATGACTTTTATTTTAGTAATTACGATGGCCATGACGGTCATGGGTGCCACTATTTAACTCTCATGGGTGCTTGAGCCCCCAAGCACCCACAGAGTCGGCGCCCATAATTATTTGCGCCCTGCATACATTATTTGTATACGACGTATACAATTTACATAAACGTTATACAACGTAATATCAATATATTTCATTTTATCTTAATATGCAAATTTAATACAGTACCGGACTCGGATGGGTTTGTGACAAAAAATAAAACAGGTACTAAGCCAACTTGTTTTAAAATTAGCATAATCAATGTCTCCACGGTCAAGGAACCGAGTTTCAATAAACTGCGGTCCTTAAATAATAATATGCATAAACAGTAAATCTTATTATAACCCATTGAGTAGAATGTGTCGTTAGAATAACGTTTCATCGTTCTTCAAACGCTTTCAGAGTTAAGGTTTTGCTGATCGTTTATTGTTCAATTTCAAATTCAAACGTTTTATATATTGTGTAAAATATAATATTAATAACACTACTAACATTATTTTATAAGATAATTGTAACTAACACACTATCTAAATATGAACCCCGGTCCAAAATAAAGTTTATATTATTATTATTTATCCAAAATAAGTTCCACTGGAGAACACTTTTCGAGGGTCATACATATAAGTCAAAATCTAGTTTTAATTCCTACTCTATGTACACCGCTTTGCAACGTGTTATTGCTAAGGAGAAGAAGCGGCAAGAAACTCCCCAGCAACACGTCTAAATAGTTTTTCTTTAAATTTCTTTTTCTATCTATATCTCAAGTTCTCTTTTTTATAAGTTTTATACAGAAGTATGTTACAGAATTACTTTTTGAAGAATTAATGGAGTTATTATTATTAGTAGTTAGTTCTAACATACTATGTACAGAAAATATTGATCATGAATGATGTAATAATGACTTGAAGTTTATTTTTAATGCATAGATACAACATTATCTATCTTCTATCTTCTATCTATCTATTCTATATATATCTATATATATATAATGAAAATGGTGTTCGTTTGAGGCTCAATCACGCTTAAACCACTGATCGTATCGACATGAAACTACCACCATTCGATGCGAAATTTTTCCTAGATGGTTTATGGCTACTTATCTATATATATATCTATATATATATCTATATATATATATATTTCCCATGTTTTCTCAATTTGTTTGTTTATTAATTTATTTGAATAAGGCGGTACGAAGTTCGCCGAGTCAGCTAGTATATATATATATAATGAAAATGGTGTTCGTTTGAGGCTCAATCACGCTTAAACCACTGATCGTATCGACATGAAACTACCACCATTCGATGCGAAATTTTTCCTAGATAGTTTATGGCTATTTATCTATATATATATATATATATATATATATATATATATATATATATATATATTCTCAATTTGTTTGTTTATTAATTTATTTGAATAAGGCGGTACGAAGTTCGCCGAGTCAGCTAGTTATATTATAAAATTGTAAACATGTTTTGTGTGTAACAAATGAAGCTACTTAAAAAAACACACCTGGAATACACTATATAAACGATGGAGAAGACGATGCATTGTTTTTTAGATTTCTTGTCTGTGTGTTCGGGATTTACGTAAAAACTACTGGGCCGATTTCGATGCGCTTTCCGTTGATCGACAGCAAATTCTTAGATATAATATCTAAGAATTAGCTACTGTTTATCCTGAGAATCCGGGAATTTTTCTGGGAGCGATTTGAAATTGTTCGAGTGTATAAAAATTAGCTTATTCCGACATAGTTTTCACTCAAACGATGGCTTACATTTGTTTTTAAATGCTACTATTCATTGTATCCCGGGACTCCCGTGTGAATTTCAAGTTAAGCGTGGTCGAAGACGCAGGTATCTTAGTACATAACATAAATATGAAAATTTGTTTATTTGGACCTTTACGTTCGGTCTTTGGGAGTGGAACAAAAAATTAAAATTATCATTTGTGTATTTTCACAAACATCATGAGAAAATTATTTATGTATGGTAAATTAACATACTACGAAACAGTGTGTTCGGAGAACCTAAAATGCTTTTGAGAACACGTGTTTTCATCCAACCTTCGAGTAAAAGACATTATAAATTGTTCAATTGTACATTTTCGCTGCAAATTCTTAGCAAATCATGTTGATTTGTATTAAAGCTTTACAAGTTTATGAATTCAAATAGATAGTCCATGGATGTTTATTGGGAGCGTCTATGTCTATTTTGCTATTATACATATTATGTATTGTAGGCCCTTTGAGTCATACTTGAGTTCCAACTGTCAGTCTCAAGGCGTTATTACGTGAACATACGGAACGGGAATCTCACATCGACACACTTTGCGTGTTTTATGTTATTACAAGCTTCTGCTTTTCGATTTGGACTCGTTGTATTGCGTTGTGTTTGTCATTGTCATCCTAGAGTTAAATCCTGATTGCGTTCGGAGCATTCACTTCGACGCCCAAGATCCACTTTTCTACTTTTTTTTATCCCCCGTTTTGAGACCATTGGTACGCATGTCATCCTTCACAACGTCAAGGCAACATTTGTTGGGCCTTCCGGCCTTAATCGGGACCTGACGGAGGCGGCGTGGCTAGACATTTGTTCCCCACATAATTAGCCGGTCTCCGTAAAACATGGCCGTACCAGCGTAAACGACACTCTTGCAGTTTGTCTGCTATGTCACGGACATGAAGACTGCCACGGATGCAGGAGTTCTTGACACGGTCTTTCCGTGTCGCTCCACACATCCCACACAGCATATTCATCCCCGTGACAGGCAGTTCTTGCTTGTGTCGCTCAAGTACTGACTACACCTCACTACCATGCAAAAAGACAGGTCTAATGATGGATTTATAGAAGAACTATCCTTTTAATTTAACCGGCATTTTGGGGTCACAATTGACAGCTGTCACCTCACGCCACTTGGCCTAAGCTGCTGTGGTACGGGCCTTGACGTCGAGGTCGATATCCCCGGTGCTTCTAAGAACTGTAAATTACGTGTGTGTACTTCTAATTTTGTGATCTTCCGAAACGCATTTAAATTTGAATCCCGCAACATATAACAATAGTATGGTATTTTATATCTACAATAAGCTTTTTTAAAAAGGTTTTTAAATACAAGGTTTTGAGATCCTCGATATCATGTAGCAGCAGAGTGCTAGCCAAGACAAGTAATGACAAGGAGTTCCGACTCCATCATCAGAACAGCTCCATGGCATGGCTCGATATTATTGCATTGTCACGCGATATACATACGCGTGCAAAACTTGAGCTCAATCGGAAACCGGGAAGTTGGTCAAATTTAACTTGCAAGATTCCACCCTTACATACACATACATCCATTGCAAATTAAATAAAAGCTTGTAAAAATTGGGTACTTTCTACTCGAAACGAATCTAAGGTACACTCGCACAGTCGCGTGTAAACTTCCAGTAAATACATATTATTACCCGTGGTTCACGAAATCAGGCTACAACTCAATATTTGTATTGAATATAAACCTTGAGGCGTGTACGTGTTCCACAAACGCGTTTCCTTATACGGCTAATCTTGGGTTTCTATATATTGCTATCCAATCACTTGCTTCAAGCTATGGTTAAAAGGAGAGAGGAGAAGACGGGACTTTTGGGCCAAAGAAATGTAAGGAGTTGATATATGGCTTACAAAAAGCGTTATAATTTTTCTATTACAAAATGAAAATTATCAGCTCTAAATCCTCCTTGGAAGATGAGAATCTTAAAAATAGTCAGAAATAAAAATGAAAGCGTATCCATTTCCTTTTTTATTGCAGGATTTCAGCAGACAGACATTCGTGCAGGAACGGAGAAAGAATACAATTTCCTGCGGCCGGGCGGCCTGTCGTAAGAGGCGACAAAACCACCCACAGCCAGGTGGTAGGGCATTTTCCCGACTGGATTGCTACCACCCCTGGTCTAAAGTATGTCGCTATTACAACCTTGAGTTGTGTTCCGACATTAGTGACCAGGCTCCAGTCTCCCTTAAGAGAACAGCAGCGCATTTGTAACACCTTTGGTGTTGCAAATGTCCATAGGCGATGGTAACCGCTTTCCATCAAGTGGGCCGTATGCCTGTCTGCTGAACACCAGCAATAAAATTTTAAAAAAAAAACATGTAGATGAAGTTCTAAAATAGCTCTAGCTCAGCAGATTGCTGGATCCAACGCTGATCTTCCTCTCTGGCCATTCCAGTAACATTCAGAGGCAAAAATTGTAACCACAGTAACACTTACAGAATAGGTCAGGCACATCCTCCAAATGGGCCCCATTATATACATAGCACTGGTATCATGAACAAGATCAGCTTGGCGCATTGGTGGGCATACAAGAACTTTTTTAATTTAAGCCTAAATCCATAAGATACTTTGCATATTTTATATAGGTCTAGGTCTACGTAAGACAAAATCGAATTTCAATGTACCAGATTTAAATAAATCTCAAAGTCTTTACACTAGTAAAAAACGAACAATTGTTACGCTAGCTTGCGTGGAAGTAATCGATTTAACACATAATTCTTTCTTTCCTAAAGTTCAATGGACTTTGTGATGTAACTACTAACTACAAAATAAAATCAAAATAGAAAGACAAACACGTATTACATATTCTCGAGCAAAACAGGTTAATAAATGCACCTGCTGGTCCCAGGCGGAAGAACAGCGCTCTGCTAAGGCCAGAGCAGCTAGCATTACGCTGAATCTGGGTCCAATTTTAGGACTTATATTGATACTGTTGTTTTCTACTTTACTCAGTGTTGTTAAAATGTTAATTTGTCCTAAATAAAATAATTCTTCCTTCTTCTTTCTTTAATATATAATATAATAACAGCCCATAACTATCCCACTGCTGAGTTCGGCCCTCCAACTGTAGGGGAACGGACAGTATACCCGCCACGCTTGTCCAAGGCTGCTTGGCAGGTTTGACACATCGGTTATCTCGATGTGCAGGTTGCATCACGATGTTTTCGTTCACCGTTGTTAGCACGAGGTAATTGTAACAATATGCACATTAGGTCAGAAAACTGCCTAGTTGGTGCATGCGTTCCGACCAGGATCGAACCCGCGGCCCTTGAGTGTAGGACGAGTGCGCTAGCCATTACGGTACGACTTAAATTGTTAAACTTAAACAGGTTAATAATACCGCGATATTGGCATTGTCCAAAAAACATGCCCTCAAGTAACATATTTCAAATGAAAACGTCTTTTAGGTAGAAATTTGCTACTCTTTATTCGAGTGGTGTAACGCTCATGAGCCAACCGACGAGTTCTGCCATCTACGTGTGGACGTCGCGTTGTCAACCAGTGAACCTCGCATTCATGAATTGCTGCAGTCCATGCATGGACAGCTTGCGATCGACTACTTTCATTAGATTGGGCATGGACTGTAGATGCAGTTAATATTAGATTTGTAGTCCAATGCCATTTTTATACTTGACAGATTGGCCGTTTTGTTTAGGTACATCTTTACATCACAATGATAGATAAATAATATCTATATCAAGTTCTTGATAATGTCAAGTGGAAGATCAAGAAAAAATTATTGTGCGGTCCACAGCGTCAGGAGATAAGTTGCTTTATGACAACCCTAGAACATAATGGTACCCCATTATCAGCATGTGCAACTGCGCGGCGACAGCGCCCGAATGCGGCCGAATACTAGGCCTTCTAATTCCACTTATTAATAATATTTTAGATCTTATTTTTTGTATTAAAGTTCGAAATTGTACAAAAAAAGTCACTGGAGCATAACGATTTTTCCTTACGTGACGATTTCTACCAGTTCAATCTACTTAAGCCGCGTAAAAGAACTTCATTCCAAAAATAGGTTTTCCAGTTAAATATACTATATATTTTGGGACCCTCATATCAACAAGTTTTTGTATAAAGATTATAATAAAGTGGAATAATAATATTAATAATTGTTAATCCTAAAATCAAGCAAGTCACGCTCGTGTTATGTAACAACGGACAGGTAATATAACAACGGATTAAGTACTCTAGATCCGATCCCAGACACCCAGCCCACAGTAAATAACGAATAAAACTTGTTTCTGAAATTTACCAGCCAGGAATCGAAGCCAGAACCTCTGCGTAGCAGTGAGGTAGGCCGTCAAAGGCTCATCCCGCTCAACCACAGAGGCAGTCATGATAATATTTATTTGGAGAAATAACAACTTAGAAGACTACTTCGTAAACTGAAAAAATGTAGGGTCGTGTCTGAATGACAGTTGACATTTGACAAACGTGTTTAAATAATGTTACTGAAAAACAGATAAAATATTGCAAAGATCTCGTCGTATCCCGTCATTCATAACAGTGGTAAGAGGTTTATCCGCTCTTTGAAGTTAAAAAAGGAGGTTAGAAGGCTATTTTATAAATCTTTTTTAGCGAACCGATAGACCTCGTATAACTGTTAGCAATAAGAGAATAAAGAACGCCGACCTATGCGGGCTTCTAATAACTATAATATAAGATATATTATATAACTGTCCAGTATACATAACCAGAAAATAGCTTGCTTAAAATATATTTTTGGTCCATGAACTTAACATCGTGTATCATATGGACGACGACATGTCATATCCAGAAACCACAATATTGTGGTTTCTGGATACGTCTGGAATAACTATATCGAATATGTGAGCACAATACTATAATTCCGCTTGTAGAAACAAGAAAAACTCAATTCATTCCCAGGGTTGTCTGGAAGAGATCGCTTTTTGGCAATAAGACCGCACTTTGTTTTTAGTCTGTAAGTTTCATGAACAATAAGTGATGATGGATTGAAAAAAGGGACTTTTTCTTACCATAATCAGCACAAAACATCTTGCAAGCTTCCACGCTGAGGACGGGGTCTGAACTTTGACCATCATTGGGCACCTTTAAGCACTTCTTGTCTTCGCAATTCCACCTCCAAGGGGACTCAGGTTCATCTGCAGTCACGACACTAGAAGCAAAGAATACTCAAATAATTTGTGTACTCTCATATACTCTGATTTTTAATTAACTAGACTAAAATGTCAGCTGCTATCTCCCTTTTTTGATTCATAAAGGAGTTGTCTGAGTTGACCCAACAACTCACCACTGTGAGCTGAATCCAACAGAATATCTATAAGAATTTAATGGGATTCAACTAACTCTGGTGAGTTGTTCCAAGATTTCAACAGAAGAAAGTTCGATAGCAACTAAATTTTTTTTTTTTTTTATTCTCTCTTATTTGATTGTAATTCAATAAATAAAACTACGATTTAACGGTTTTAAGCACGGTAATTTATTTGATAGTTACTATTCCGACGTTTCGGTTCACGAAAGACCCTTTGTCTTCCGTGATCACGGCTACTGGAAAGTCAATGTCAAGTGTCAACGAGTATTGTCAAAGTTTTATTGAAGTGGAACTTCTATATAGACGGGGTCTTACGATTTTTCGCTCACGAAAAAGCGTTACGGTCACGTGGTCTAAATCTTATATTTTTACACTCGTGATATCTTTCGAATGGAATGTCTAAATTGAATAATTCAAAAAGTTATATAATAAAGGTATTGAAACCCGTAAAATTTCAAGTTAAAATTTTGTTGCGATTCATTTTGTCACTTGTCAGTTGAAGTTTTTCCACTTGTACGTTGCGATTCGTTTTTCCACTTGTCCGTTGCGATTCATTTTTCCACTTGTCCGTTGCCATTCGTTTTTCCACTTGTCCGTTGCGATTCGTTTTTCAACTTGTCCGTTGAAGTTTCACTTCTAATATGTGTCCCAGCACACATTTCGTTTTTTTTATCCCGTGTCAATTCAGGATACTTTTCATTTCGATAAATGAGTCTCCGTGGGATAGACAAATATAATCAAAAGGATAATCAAAAATTCGTCACGGCAATACGAAGAAGTTTCGCAGACAATACTTATTAACTATTAAAAATCTTCCCACATCAGCAGCGCCCGGTGTATACATTTGAGGTTTTATTGTATTTAAACAAGTGTTACGCGATGTTCATCACAGCAGTTATGAGAACCATATAGTATATTAATATCACATAGACAATCGTCATAGATAATAATATGATCCTGCCAACACTATGAAGTAATTGCTATCTTTAGCAATGATGTAATATTATTATTTTGTAGGGTAGTTTTCGTAGTATTTTCGTATAAAAAGGCGGTGTGGCGTGTAGACGGTGTTCATTGCTTACTGTGCGGTTTGAATAGTCACACCAAAGGCTGAACAATAATAGGGGAAACTCTGCCCAAATAGTTAATATTTAGTATATATGGTACTTTGTAACCCAAATCTCTGCAAGGCTGTTTACATTCAGAAGTGGGATTACCCAAGAAAGGTAGGCCGTTATGCTGCTGAGTTGGGTATACATTGACCTGAACTCTGCGTGACCTGAAGTCTGCGTGACCTGAAGTCTGCGTGACCTGAAGTCTGCGTGACCTGAAGTCTGCGTGACCTGAAGTCTGCGTGACCTGAAGTCTGCGTGACCTGAAGTCTGCGTGACCTGAAGTCTGCGTGACCTGAAGTCTGCGTGACCTGAAGTCTGCGTGACCTGAAGTCTGCGTGACCTGAAGTCTGCGTGACCTGAAGTCTGCGTGACCTGAAGTCTGCGTGACCTGAAGTCTGCGTGACCTGAAGTCTGCGTGACCTGAAGTCTGCGTGACCTGAAGTCTGCGTGACCTGAAGTCTGCGTGACCTGAAGTCTGCGTGACCTGAAGTCTGCGTGACCTGAAGTCTGCGTGACCTGAAGTCTGCGTGACCTGAAGTCTGCGTGACCTGAAGTCTGCGTGACCAAGTCTGCGTGACCAAGCTCGAGGATCGACATATCGGGGCCGTCAACGGGACGCGGCCATCGGCGGAACTAGCAGCGGCGTAGTGGTGGTGCCCTGAAGGTGCCTATGGAGCGATAGCGTGTCGGCCTATGCGTGGACGGGACACCGTTGGGAACTTTGGCCACTGTAAAACCCTTGCTGGCAGTGTTCAAATTCACTTGGTACTGGAGAGTTTTCATAGTTATTTTGAGTTACATATTTAGCAAGAAATGTTTGTATAGACGATATGATTAGATCTGATGAACGACAAGTCATGTTTTCTTTTATTAGATTTTACATGACAATCGAGTCTATCATTCGACTGATATTACTTTGATATGTATAGTGTAAAGTTGGTTTTGATACATTGTTCGTGTGGGATGTTTTCCGTTGGTATTTTTCTTTTGAAAAAAAAGTTTGCGAGCGTTAGATTCAATTGATGTGATGCGCTGCGGGAATCTCACCTGCTTTAGTGAGTGACGATTTAGACCAGCAACGTTTGAATTGTAGGAGATGAACTGTTTTGCGCTGCAGGAATCTCTCCTACTTTACTGGGTGTCGATTCAGAAGAGCATCTTCGAACTGAAGGGGTTTTCTATATTGAAGAAATACCCAGACTGGCGATAATTGCTATCTAACGATGATAATGTAAATTAATGTCTTTTGTTTCAAGTTACAATAACGTAAGTTAATCAAATCTCTGCAAGGCTGTTTACACAAGATAATTAATCTGAGTATACAGACTAAGCAGTGATTGATATAGATCTGTACTAACGTTGGAATACCTATCGTGAGAACAGATCTAAACACAGTAAAGTGAATGTTACGCAAAAGCTTAATTGTGAACTAGAATCGCCATTGCGTGACAATCCTAAAATTATGAAATTCAACCAAACTAGGTTCGTTTAATATTAATAACTTATATCGGATTAATGTTTTGCTTTGTCGACGATTTTAGCATTACTTAAAACTTAATATAATTAACTATGTCATTAAGCAGTTAAGTTACAAATACGACCTTATCTTGATTTGGACTTATTCGAACTGGAGTCTGGATCGACTTAATCAGAAATATGTTACGTAAGTGGAAAATTTCTGTTCAAACTATTATAAGGACTTTAGTAAGACGGAGTGAGACCCGTATAGGGTGGAGGAGCGAGATGGATGAAATGTTACACCCCCCCCCTCCTCTTCCCGCTTTCTACCACAGCCTAAGAAAATCTTGTGGCCCTGGCATAAGTGCGAGAGACAGAACACCGGGTTTTATTGGGTATCCCTAACCGCGGCATGTTTCCCCTGCGGTAGAGAGTCCTCAGACGGATTTCTTTCATCAAAATAAATCTAAGCCTTTGCCAGCCCCTAGCTCACAGGGACGTAAAGGATTCGTATTCGATTCCTTACATAGTACATTTCTTAAAGATCTTTTCGTTATTTACTACTAGCTGTCCCGGCAGACGTCGTCCTGCCCGGAAAAGCTTCAATCGACGGCAGCGCCACCTACAGGATCCAATTGTGGACCAACTCAGAAACCTTCTCTGGCTCATGCACAACAACTTTGCTAAAGATCATCACATGATCATATGTATACTTTACGAAAGGAAATACAGACAAACATTCATTTTTATAATATATAAGAAGACGAAGAAGATGGTGTGGGTCTCTGGGACCGGCCCCAGAGTGATCCGTTCTACATTAGCCATAACACAAGCGTTTCCATTTTCAATATTAACTATAGTATAGAACATTATGCTAGTAGCAGATAGAGTAGGTACAATTAGTAAAGCATAGATTAACCCGGTAGCGTATCTAATTATGCAAATTGATTTTTAATTGAAAATCAGTGCATTCCCAACACATGACGCAATTAATTAAAAATTACCGTGACAATTATTATTACAGGGTCGTGGCCGTGTGCTAGTCGGACAACAAATAAATTTAGTTATTGATATTTTAAATTATAATTATTAGTCGGTTTCAAGAATGCCGCAAACATGCGAGTGGAAACATGCACAACTAATACGTTTTAAAAAAAATCGTTAAATCTGAATTAATACATAATAATAAATGTCCATTTAAAAGCCTGCAAAATGTGAAAAACATGAGTAATATGTACATATCTTCTTTACATAGTACATATAAAGTCCGAGTCTGTCTGTATATCCGCTAATTCCTCCTAAGCCACGCGACGGATGTCTAAAGTGGTTTCCATCATCAGTTCAACTGAAGATTTATATATATATAAAAAACCTAATTAAGTTTTTATCTAAGTAGAAAAAATCAATATTTTGCAACCGAAACGCCGAGGCGCGCCTAGATAAAAATGTTACCTGTTTCAAAGCTTGCTAACTAATAAACAAAGGCCACATACTACGGTTTGAGTAATAGTTGTAGAATTCGTCAATAAGGCAAGCAAGGGAATCTTAGTCCATACAGGTATATATAAAACCTAATTAAATTTTTATGTACGTAAAACACAGCTATTTTGTAGGATTTGGCCCGAAAGGTAGCCATGGAGAAAACTCTAGCATAAATGTAGTATAAATAGACCAATTTATATAGATACTAGCCGACACGGCAGGCGTTGTCCTGCCCTGAAAATATAAAAAAACTATATTACTTAAACCCAATTCCAGCGCCACCTACCGGGTCTAGTTGTGAATCTAAACCACCCCGGGACCCACTCAATCCAGCGCAAAGTATTTTGTTTATATTGTTGGGTTATATTATTGAAGTTTGACTAGGGATCCCTAATTATTATATAGCCTATATTAATCAGGGATTAGAATGATATATTATGCATTCGAACGGTGATTAGACTTTTTGAAATCGGTCCAGTATATTTTGAGTTTATTCGTTATAAACATAAAAAGACAAATCTTTCCTCTTTTTAAAATACTAAGCATAGATTAGTATAGATAATGTGACACATAATAGATTTCTCCCAAAAGTAATGAAATATAAATCTTATTTTAGGTTCAAAATATACAAATAAGACATGAAGAGACATAATACTGATATTAAAATTTTTGCAGTTTTTTAAGGTCAGAGCTCATTAGAGCCGCACGGCATCCGAAAAACTCAGCCTTCCACGGGTGGACAACGTAGTGTCAGCGAATGTACCTCGCGTGGTCAACGAGTAAACGTCGTTTGAAATACGAATTGCCGAGGCTATCAGCGATTGGTACTTGGTCTATACATGAATCACTCTAAGTAGCGGATTTTCACCAAATGGTACACTCATCTTCCGCTCGTGGACAACTTATGACTAAGATATTCCAATGATTCTCCGGCGCCGGATGGGTCTAATATGCTATGAACAGTGCGTTTCATTAGTAGCTCACAACGCCCAAAACGCTCCGATGGCCGTTCCACAAGGCGATCGCGGTCGCTGTGGTTGTGGCGAAAACGTCACTAATGACGTCATCGTTTTCGATCACACAACGCTCACAACGACCTATATCAAGAGGTGGGTATATAAACTGTTCCACTTGGGTTTATGATTGTAACGCCGGCAAGCAAGTGGAACGAGAAAAATCGCGGTCGTGAATGTGGTCGTTGAGAGTCTCTAATGGAACGTAGCCCAAGTACATTCTCTCCGACTGTGGTAGACATTATAGACCTAATGGACATGTAGGCTCACATTAAAGTAACCTAATTTATAAAATACCAATTAGTAGGAGCTAAATTAATTACTACACTAACCGTTGGTACAAATACTTGAAATATGTCTCTTACATACATTTTTTTGCTTTATTGTATAACATTATAATACGTGTACTACAACATAATAAGTGAACCAATAAATGCTTTAATATAAAATATCTATATATTAATACGTGAGGCAAAAACTTTCGACCCCTTTAAATTGACGGGGGAGTATAAAATTTGGCACACTTATAGTTTATTTAGAGCAGTATTTTTCAATCTTTTTGGAAACGCGACCCCTTTACAGGTTGAAAAAATTTGGCGACCCCTTTGACCAAGGGAGTGGAGTAAGGCGATATAAAAAAAATGAGTTCGAATCCGACCGGGACAGACAGATGCATATTATTATTTCAACTAGGTTAGGCCCGCGACTTCGTCTACGCTTAAACTGAAATTCCCGCGGGATTCCCGGACACAAAATACCGCAACATTTAAAAAATGTAAGTTATTGATCCAGTGGAAACTGTGTCGGAATATGCTAATTTTTATGCATACAAACATCTTCAAATGGCTCCTGGGAAAAATCCCGCGTGATACCCGGGATAAAGAAAATCACACATTTTATGACAATAAATTTGCTATCGATCAGAAATCACATTTGAGTTTGTTTTTTTTTATCTGGCCATTTTATATCAATCCTCGAAAAAAATCCCGCGAGATATCCAGAATAAAAAGTAGCGCAGAGTTTAAGTATAAGCCCAATACTTTTTACGTGATTTCAAAATAAACAGAAAAGAAATCTGAAAAAATGCATCATGTTCTCCATCGTCTATATAGTGTATCTAGTTGTTTTTATATAGCTCCAGTATACAGACACGGCATGTTTAGAAATTTATAATATTATAGATATTAAAATAAAATATGCTTCTTTACCAGCCCTTAAATTTCAATTAAAACATTCAGAATATAGAAAATAACGAATGTAGTACTTGAGTAGTCGACATCTAATTTAATTATAATGACATACTTAGGACACGCGCTTTTATTTTACTATTGTGATTAGAGAATGTCACATTACGTTTTTGGAAGTAATTAAAACGAACAGTAATTTAAAACCTCGATAAGGTTTGTTATTTTAAATAAATTTGTATAGTATACTAGCTGACGTCGTCCTGCCCGGTAAAGCTTCAATCAATATGCCGACAGCAGCGCCTCCTACCGGGTCCAATTGTGAACCAACTCACATTCTTTGGACAACAACTTTGGTAAATATCATCACATGATCAAATATATAGTTTACGATTCTATAAAGGACATACAGACAAACATTCATTTTTATATATAAAAAAGAAGAAAATATTTTGTGTATAATTATGTTAAAAAATTTAACGTCGCTATTTTTTTGAAATAAAGTTTTACTTTCTTCTTTCTTTCTTTCAAATCTTTGATATATTTTACATGATTCTCTGCCTTCGATCAACATTGTCGATCGAAGCTCTCTGCGGCACGACTGCCCAGAGATTCCGGTGCTACAATCGAATATGTTCGAATCGAGTTCGAGTCGAATATGTTAACCTTGTTCGTCTTAGGCATGGTTGGGTATAATAATTTGGCATCTAGACGAAAGTTTACACTCGTCTCGTACTTATTTAAATTGTTAAGAGGTAAATTATTTAACCCAGGAGTATTAGCTGAAATCAAACTTAATGTTCCAGCAAATTTTGTGATGAGACGTAGGCAGCCACCAATGTTCGTAGTGCCATACGGCAGGACCAACCTACTTAATAAGGCGCCGATGACACAGGCCTTGCGAACATTGAACAAGACATGTCAACAAATTGACATTTTTATCTGTACTGTGACTGAATTCACTAGAACTGCGTATTATATTATATGTTATGACGACTGAATATGTATATTTATATCTATAATGAATATTATGTGTACCACGCTATCGTATTGGTGGCAACTGTAATGATAGCGATGTTTGTATGATAATAAATAAATAAATAAATGTTTTTTTGTATGAAATGTATGCATATTAGAAAATAAATAAATTGAAAAAAAATTTGTATAGTATAAGACAAGATAAGAAAACTCTTTATTGTACACCAAAACATAGACAAACAAAAATAGAAAAATACAAGAGACAGTACAACGGGCTGCCTTATTGCTAAAAAACGATCTCTTCCAGGCATCCCTTGGCAGGAATTGGTAAATTTCTAATACAAACGGTGGTGTAGTTTATAAATAACGATGAATGATAAGTATACACTATACAAATAATTACAAAAAATATATAAATATATTGTTACGAGTTACAAGACTCACGTTAAAAATGCCGTTGGAATTACTATAAAATTTATTAGCACTATACAAACACGTATAACACAGGTAAAAATATAACTGGACGCAACCAGTACAAATTACACGATTCAATAACACGCGCAAAGTCCGTCACTATATAGCTTATCGAATGTACCCACATCTTGCTCGTATCGTAATCGTCGCTTGAGTTCGTCACCCCTCCGTTCGGGCATGGGTTTAGACTAAACTATACAATATGTCTCGACACTATGCATAACAATAGTTTCTAAGAATCACACCTGGTTAATGACTATCATAAACGATTACAATGCACACTAGGATTTTTTCTAAATTTTTAACACAAAGTAAACAAAGAAGTCCAAATGCCGAAAGGTAATAAACTGCAGGTGTACATTTACTTTTGTCGGCGTGTAACAATATATACACACACGTATATATATATATATCAGGGATGTTATGGATATGAAAATTCGTATCTGGATGTAGATACGGATATATGAATAATATTATATCGGTTTATAATAGATAATGAATGGGCTTTATTTTTAGATTATCATTTGGTACTCCAATCGGTAATAAGTAATTATTATACTTACAAGTCAAAAAAATTCATTTCAATTATTAGAGCTACTCATTTTAAAAAACAAAATCATAAAGTTTATAATGATTTTGTATATAATATTACTTATTATTAATATGTCCTTGTTAATTTACAAACAAATAAAATTAATAAACAATAACAACAACAACCGGTTTGGGACCAATATTAGGTATTTTTCCCCTTTTTTATTCAGTTTTAGTTTTTAATATTAGTATAATATAAAAACTAATAATAATAAAAACAAGAAACAAATCGAAAACATTTCCTCAAAAGACCTGTCTGCGCCTCCCGATCACGGCGGCCGGAGGGCTAAAGTCTTCCTCACATTCTCGCGAGAACGCGAGAAATCGAGAATGTAAACGTCTTCTCGTTCTTCTCGCGACGCTGTCCGCGAGTACGTGCGATGGAGCTGAAAACGCGAGAAGTTCTCGGAACAACTCTATGCAAGTGTAGTGCACGCTTGCCGGCGCGTCTTCCTTTAACGGGAGCGGAGCAAAGACGTTTTTTTTTTTTTTACTTGACTTTATGTTGTTGGTCCGAAGACCTCACAACTTTACCGGGGTTTTTGGGGCGAGCGCCTTCGCAAAGACGTACACTCCCGCTCATGCTCCGCCTCTTCCTTGTCGACAGAAGGAGAAGACGGCGTCCCATAAAGATAGTGTTAGTAATAAAGAATAACTACAGTAGAGTATTTACTCTTACATACGATAGGTTATCTCTCAATGTTTAAGGTCATTAATAACAACGTCTAATCACAAATAACGCATCAAACTCATCGTTGCATTTGTGTGAAATGGCCACTAACACAAACATTATCCCCGATGTAACAATAAAACAAACAAAAACGCGTTAAAATAATCTCTCATCATAATACTTTCAAAACATAAATCATAAGTTCGTCCGTGACCACGGCCACTGAAAAGCGACCGAAACGTTGGAATAACCAAAATCAAATAAATTACCGCGCTTAAAACCGTTAAAACGTAGTTTTATTATAACATAATATAATTTTTAATTATGTAATTAAGTTCATTGTTTATATATTTCTCCTTTATTTTGAAATTAATATGTACTCAATGCCTTTTGTATAATGTATGATGTGTTCGCACCAAGAAGGCCAGTCAGCAAATATATTTTATCTGTATTCTAGTTTCGTTTAAAAGTAAGCTGAGTTGGCCAGTTTGCGAACCAAACTAAAAAAAAAAAAAACATCATAGAAATCATTTTAATTATTGTTTATCATACAACAATTAATGCACTAATTGTCTCCTTTATATTTGTACCATGATAAAACGTCATAAGTTTGTTATACGCTCGTACAAATTCTATGGGCTTTCGACGTTTTGTAAGATGACAAAAAGTATCTCGATTGATGTGGCTGTCCGCTCTCTTATTAGTTTAGTTTATTAGTATTATTATTTAAATCATTATTGTAACTGCCTATATTATTGCATTTTCCGCAAACAATTTTTTATACAAAAAACCT
The DNA here is from genome assembly GCA_949752895.1 of Dendrolimus pini. NCBI lineage: Eukaryota > Metazoa > Arthropoda > Insecta > Lepidoptera > Lasiocampidae > Dendrolimus > Dendrolimus pini. The sequence goes on along the minus strand of OX457137.1, from coordinate 20,789,531 downwards.
GATTATAAAACTATTTATTTATTTTCAGCCCGTATATTCTATACTAGCTTCTGCCCGCGACTTCGACTGCGTGATGCGTTTTTTTAACTATCCCACGGGAACTCTTAAATTTTTCGGTATCAAAAGTATCCTATATGTTGACCAGTGATATGAGCTACCACCATACAAAATTTCATTTAAATCGGTCTAGTCATATCGGAGATTAGCCGGTACAAACAGAGAAACAAAAAAATCTAAATTAGTTCTATTTCACTTCTTACATCCCCTGACTCCGTTTTAGCATTTTTTTCATTGTACAGAAATTCGACCTCTACAGTTTTATTATATGTATAGATTGGAATCCGTCATGTAGGAATTCGACTCGCACGTGATCACTTGTCTTATCCACTTTTACGGAAATATACTTATTGTCCTCACGAGATTAATTAAATTGATTACGCCCGCCTAAAAGTACTTATAACATAATATTTATTATCTATAATAAATATTAGTAATCGCTGAAAATTCACATAATTATGTTTACAGCTTAAGTATCTTACACTCACCATTTTGTGAATATCGCTAAATATACCACGTATATAAAAAAATTTCTTCGCCACATTGTGCTCTGAAACAATAAGAACAAAAAATAAAACTAGGAAAATTGCTGCATTCGGCAGATAATTTTAATGACCTTGGTTATAATATATTTTTGAAGATTATATTCACATCAGTTTTCCTGTTGTGATTTTTACGCATACACACACTCACATACACACGAACTTAGCATATACAAATATAAAATACTTATGTAAGAGCTATAAATAATTATATTGTTTAACCATAAGGTGTGGGGTACCTTTGGTTGACTCAAAACACAGGCCTTGTTCCTAGTTTGAGAGTCGAAGATATATGTACCTACTACTTGTCTTAATTTCTATAGCCGTAATCTGAACTAACACATTTTTCTTTTTTGTTAATTGTAAAACACTAAAGGCTAATAAAGATTTTATTATTTATTTATTAATAAAACTTATTTCTCAATCAAATAATAATTTTAATATTCTTGTTAAGGTTAATCTGAATAGCTGCTTCTATGAAAAAAATTACAAGGCTTTAGGCGGGAAACGCTCTGTACAGGTTTTAAAATAAGAACTTCTTATATACAACCAGTGACATGTATCAATTTCTTTTTTAATATTCTTTAACACATGCAACGATATATTTTTTTTTTTTATTAAATTGAACATACCGATATTTGGATCGTCAACGAATACCGTCAACCCTGCTTGCCGGGCGCGCGATGTCAACTGAGAAACATTTTGCACCTTTATGAAAGTTGAATCGAGAACTGGTTTTTGCTGCAAGTTGCAAAACATTACGCCTATATATATTAAATGGACAATTTACTGAACGACATTTTAGGTGATTTGATCGTGCCGATTGAGAACTGCGATGTACAATATATGAGAATACTGGGTCGTGTTCAGCTTGATAAGCGACATCCTAATAATAAGTTCATTGACACACTATACAACACAAACAACACTATCATAGTAGGAATGCCAAAAACAATCTTCGCCGTCCTAATATTTAGAATGATAGAAAGTAATCGCACAAGATTATAGTTATACGTATAATACAATAACAGCACAGCCCATAGACGTCCCACTGCTGGGCTTGTCCAAGGCGGCTTAGCAGATTTGACACATCGGTTATCACGTGGTGCAAGTTTCTTTCCTTCACCATTGGTAGCACGTGGTAATTGTAACAATATGCACACTATAGTAGAATTATTTTCTCCGTGCAGTTTGGGTCATAAATAATCGGAGCAGTGAAGCGAGTATTTCGCTCTCTCTTCCACTCACGAGCCTTATGGGCAGGTATAGAGATACGCATTATTGTTGCCGATAAGCGTTATCGATAGTGTATTTAGTTTTGTCATTTTGTGGGTTAGTGATATAAATGAAAGAAAAAAATAGATAAAACAACGTATTTATTAAAATAAGAATAATAATGATTTAAAATAAATTATTAATTAGGTATCTATGTGTTAATAAAAAAACCGACTTCAAAAACTAAAAAACTAAAATGTATAAAATAACTTATTTCTAAAGCTATTATTATATTAATAAGACTTAAAAAATATAGGTCCCAAGAAACGAGAACAAAAAAATGTTCGTAAAATGAAAACTACTGGGCCAAACTGTGGCAAATTTTTAGGGGACCACATGGCAGCTATTGCGCGTGGAACAAAAAAAGAATCACGTAAATCGAATCATAAATCTCAGAGTAATCGGTGTACATATGGAACGAAAAGGAATTTTTTTTCGTTAAAAAATGTTCATAAAATGAAAACTACTGGGCCAAACTATGTAAAATTTTTAGGGGACCAATTGGAAGCTATTCCGCGTCGAACAAAAGAAGAATCACGTAAATCGGATCATAAATCACGGAGTAATCAGCGAACATACATAAAAAAAGCAACAAAAAAAAAGATCCCGACGAATTGAGAACCTCCTCCTTTTTTCGAAGTCGGTTAAAAAACTATAAGTACAAAAGTTTAGAATGTAACAAGTTATAGTAAAAATAAATATAAATACTTATATCTAAGTTTAAAATTAACAGCAAAAAAGATAATAATCATTTTTTTTTAAAGAATGATAATCTTTCTTTGATAAGAATGAGTTTTTATCGTTAATGGCGTTGCGCCCGCGCAACATGCTCACCGCCCTAGCCGGGCTGAGGCCGAGTTTGATTTATGACCCAAACTGTACGGAGAAAATAATTCTACTATAGGTCAGAAAACCCTAAACGATGCATGCGTTCCGGCCATGATTGGAACCCTCGTCTTTTGATTTTAGGACGCTTAGAATACGTGTTGCTCATTCTCTACCATCTATAACATACTAGAGCCGATAGTTTTCAATTTTTCAACACAAGCATAAAAGGCTTTAGTTTAAAATCCGCCATACTGGGCGGATTTGAAACTAAATTTCTAAAGGTACAAACTTTAAAATATATTCTTTTCTTTTTTTATTGTATAACAAACGAGTGGTCTGGAAGCGGGCGCTAACAACTGCAATACAGTACTATAACTATACTACACTACAGCAGTTGTTTACGATACCAAATTGTTTCTGTACACATGTTAATGGTTTTGAATAAATTCTTTATTATGTTTAAGTAAAAACTAAAATAAACTAAGTTATAAAATACAAGCGATTATAGACTGTGTAACAAATCGCTGCCAGATGGAAGCGTGTCCAGAAGGCTGGCTGCATTGCCGCGCTGTATGGCGATGCTTATTTGTTGGGCGAAATATGAGCCAGCCTTCTGATCACGGGTGGCATCAGAGAGTTTCTTACAAATCTCTTTGAAGAAACTCTTTGCCGATGCCGACCCCACGGACCTAATGTTTCAACTCCAAACGGCACAAATATGTAACCCCTTCCTAAGGTTTCATATTTGCGCCGTTTGAGCCCTTCAGCTTTTAAAGCAGCATTGCCAGCCTCTAACTCAGTCATTGGAAGATGTGAGGGCGCTAGAGTGTCTACACATGTCGCAAATAAATTCTTTAATTTTAAAAACTCGTCCGTTCGTCTGTCCTGCAATATGTCTGTTTATGTATGTCACAGTCAAGTCTCGAAGGTTATTTAATTGGCTGTATATGGATGAAAAGAGGAGAGGTGAATTCTCTGAACTTCTATACAATCGCATTGTGAAGTTAGCATCTGTTTGTAACGACTAAACTCAAAAACTACTGGACCGAATTCAAAAATTATTTTACCGTTAGATTGCTACATTATCCTTGAGTAACATAGGCTATATTTATTAATAAAAAATTAGGGATCCTTACTCAAACTTCAATAATGTAACCCAAGGTGTAAAAAAAACACCCATTTATATGTCGCATAAGTTCTTGATGTACAGGCCCTGTGGATAAATAAGTTTTATTAGCGCGTAAACGAATAAAAAAACGTATGGGAATGACATAATATTTAGCATGAGAATATGTCTTTCCCATACATTTTTTATTCTATTCGTTGAACGTTAATTTCACTTGACTACAGGCCCAGAATATTTTCGATTACTTGCTTCGTGAATAAATTAACAGACTAACTATTATGAAATTGGTAATATGCGGTAATATGTGTGGACAACTAGAATGAAAACAGGATATGTTTATCCTGAAAAATGAGCTATTCTCCGCGTGATATGGATGAAAAGATTGCGCTAGTAAGGCTACGTTCAGATGACAAGCGCTCAACGAGCGTTGAACGCGCGTTAAATTTTTGTATAGTGTTCACATGGTGCGCGCTTGTCAGGCGTTAAACGCGCGTTGTCGCGGCCGCCCTGTTTCAGTTTGAGTTCAACATTTGTCGAAGATGGACGTAGAAACAGTTTTAACGGTGATTTTATATCAACGGCAGAAACGACGCGACAGAAGACGGAGATATTGGGTTCACCCAATTTTGTCACACAGGCTGACTGAACTTGATGAACCCTCCGCGCGTCTTCGCCAACGATGGGTTGGCGATCGTCGTAGATCGAATAGCTAGGCTGGGCTTGAAGGTCTCCCCCGCGAAAACGGAGGCCGTCATGTTCCATAGGAAATTCCGGAATCCTCCCCCGGACTTGTCCGTTACAGTTCAGGGGGTGGCGATTAGAGTAGGGCCCAAGATGAAATATCTTGGGCTAGTTCTAGACGGGAAATGGCTGTTCAAAGCGCACTTTGAGCAGCTAGTTCCCAAACTCGTGAATTCCGCGGGCGCACTCTCCAGGCTTCTTCCTAACGTGGGGGGGGCCGGGGGGTGCGCCGCGGAAGCTTTATTCCGGCATCTTGAGGAGTATGGCGCTCTACGGTGCGCCCGTCTCGTCCGATTCGCTTCACCGCCACAACCGAACCCTGCTGCACCGCGCGCAGCGGGTTCTGGCCGTGAGGACCATACGGGGGTATCGCACAGTGTCGTGGTCGGCGGCGACTCTCTTGGCAGGCGAGCTGCCCTGGCATCTCCAGGCAGACGTCCTGTCCAGGGTTCGTCGTACCCGGCAGGATGCCCTAGCTAGAGGACTGACCTTCTGTCAAGTCGAATTAGAGACGGTCAGGAAGCGGGAAACCGCTTGCTGCCTCGTCGAATGGTCTCGTAACCTCGAACACCCTGTGGCCGGCGGCTATACGGTGGATGCAATCAGGCCGCAGCTGGAGAGATGGGTCACCCGCACCAGCGGAACCCTGACCTTCAGGACGACTCAGATACTGACCGGACACGGTTGTTTCGATCAGTATCTGTTTCGCATTGTGGGCTGCTTGCCTTCCCCGGACTGCCGCCAGTGCGGCGCACCCGATACGGCGTTACACACGCTTGTTGAGTGCGCTGCATGGACGCCTCAGCGTTTCGAGCTCGAGACGCACGTAGGAGCCGTCCGATCGCTTGGCGACTTGGTAACGGCCATGTTGCACAGCGACGACCGCTGGGAGTCTGCGGTTACTTTCTGTGAGGCAGTAATGTCTCTCAAAGAGGCCGCAGAAAGGGACAGGGAGCGAAGTCCTGCAGCGCGTGCTAATGCCTCCACCCGAGGTCGCCGGCCTTCAGCTGGCACCCGGAGAGGCAGGTACGCGCATTACTTCCCTCCCTGAGTTAGGTTCCGGTACGAGGGGCCCCTTGCTACTAGGCATCGCAAGGGATTCATCTGCCCCCGTTTCGAAGTGGGGTGTGTTCTCCCAGGGCACACTCCAGGCACTTTATTGCGCTGGATCGACTGTTGCGTAACTATGTTCTATATCTCAGTCTTTCCATCACAACAAAAGCGCAGGGTCGACAGGGAAGACGGGGTTTTTAGTGGGTATTGAGGTTGCTCGCCCGTGCGGCATCGCTCGGAGTCTCCACACTCCTCTGTGTCAAGCCATCGCGGACGGAGCGCAAACAAAGCATACTATTGCTAGCGTTATCGCCCCCGATGGATGTGCGCCGTTTCCTAGTGACGGCCCAGAGAGTGCGTAAATCGGATAGCATTTTCCCTCGCCTCAAAAAAAAAAAACAAAAAAAAAACCGTCCGCGCGTCTATCCGCGTCGAAAGCGCGCGCTCAACCACAAACTACTATGGATACCGCTCAACTGAACGGAAACATAGAAAACCATTGATCTCAAAGCGCGCGTTGGCGCGCGCTGACAACAGTCGAGCGCTCAACGCGCGCTTTATTAAAACGCGCGTAAGCATGTGTACAGTTTAATAAAATGTATGTAGTTGTAAACGCGCGTTGAGCGCTTGTCATCTGAACGTAGCCTAAGACTTGCTAGGGATTCAGATATACGGCTACTGCACCTCACGGCACGGCAAGCCTGGAAACGTTCCTGCCTCGTAGTGGTTTGGAGCTAGCAAAAAATTACTTTTATTGATACATTAGCCGCTAAACTGTTTTTCGGATTTACTTTTAGTTTATTTAGTCTGTGCAAAATCGTTATCTATAATGTAAATTAAACAAGAATTGTCAGTGGCAATTTCCACTTTAATCACCACACAAAATATCCGCAGTGGGAGCCGAAAAAATTGACCCAAGCATCTAATTACTTCCAAACCTTAAATTTTAAAACTGGTTGTATCCAAGAAACCATTTGAAATGCAAAAAATACTCGTATTTCAGCTCAATGTAATTTTGTTTTTATTTCTCATTTAATCGAAGGTAGAGGTTTCGAACCCTTTTGAAATAAAATATTGACGGTTCGAATTTTGGAAATGGACCGTCATCACAATAAAAAAAAAATTGATATATTTCGATTTCGAAAGCGGGTGTTCAACGTACGAGCAAGTATACGTAGTTTGGCCTGGCAACCTTTTTCGCCGTGTTTCACTATAAGTACGCAAACTTTCAGTTCTAGTTTCTTTCAGTCTAACATCTGCTTAAGACCTAAATAGTTTTTGACGGGAATTTGAAGGGTGATATTTTGCTATACAACAGCATAATAAGCAGTTTTTTTAATGTACAATATCCTAGAGCGAATAATTGAACAATGTAAAATATCTCAAGACTGCTAATACGTATTATCCGTGCAGGAACAGAGAAAGAATACAATTTCCTGCGGTCGGGCGGCCTGTCGTAAGAGGTGCCAAGACAACCCACGGCCAGGTGGTAGGGTATTATATATATGCTCGACTGGATGGCGACCACCCCTGGTCTAGAGTATGCCGCCATAACAACCTTATGTTGTGTTCCGGCATTAGTGACCAGGTTCCAGTCTCTCTTAAGAGAGCAGCAGCGCATTTGTAGCATCTTTGGTGTCGCAAATGTCCATAGGCGATGGTAACCGCTTTCCATCAAGTGGGCCGTCTACCTTTCTGCTGATCTCCTGCAATAAAAAAGAAATATCCTATAATAGTCTGTGGACTGATATATCTATCGATGTGCCACAGGGCTCCAGTCTAGGTCCTTTCTTATTTCTAATATACAACATTTTTTACATTATTATGCGTGCAATAGTGGCATCTGCTGATAACAGGTCACTTATATACTTACAAAAAAAGAGTCATAATGTCCAATTACAACCTCGGCCCACGAGGAAATTGAAATTATGACATATTTTTAAATACATAATTTACATTTGTAGTTATATAAATGCTTATAAACAATATATGGATGTTTACAATTTCAATACTAGATATAGTAACAGGCTGATACTTTTTTGAAACCACTGAAAAGTATTATCCTGCTTATTAGCGGCTGTTCTTCAATAAGATAATATAAAAAGTTTCTTCAATAAGATTCCGAATGAAATGTTAAATCTTTCCTACTTTGCCTAAAAAGGGACACTACATAATTGAAGAATCTCAATTACCTACTAATCAAAATTAATCTCAAAACTGCGTTCGCATAGCAGCACGCTCCAGCTTTTTATTCCATGTTCTGTGTTTCGTTATTCTATCAAAAAAAACTTATTACAAATTTATGGAAATATGTAGCACTATTTTTTTCGTATATATTTTTTTCATTATTATGACGCTAAATTTCTTTTTTCTTTGTGTGCACACATTACCCACACACTAGCACACATTATTAGCTACAACTCTATAATTCTTGGAAACTAATATAAGCAACAGATTTATGTAAAGCATAAAAAATATATGACAGATATATATGAAATATAATAATTTATAGCTAGACCTGTTACTAGGGTGTTTATTGTCGCTTCTTATCTAATATAACACACTAAACAGCAATAACATGTTGTGAAGCGGTGTACGTACCTGCATAAATTAGGAAGTATGATTTGTTTTACACTTTTAAAATAAATATATGACTGTCTTTGTGTATGACCTTCAAAAAATATTCTGCGGTGGAACTTGTTTGAATTTGGTTTTAATAAAAGCTCTTGAATGTGAATAATAATGTTGACACTATTTTATTGTAATAGCCGACTTGGACCTTTGTCTTTGTATAGTATGTCACAGCCATTTTTCTCAAAAAAAGTTTACATCAAGGCTTGTTTATATACCGCTATCCAACGGTGTAGCGTGTAGAAAAATTAAAAAAAAATAAGCACCTGCATCATACTTATACATGTGAACAAATTGCAGTGTACCTACGCAGGCATGTGCGCTTTTATTTATAAGGTATCTGGGTCAAATGTTGGCCATATTATATATATATATATATATATTAAAAAAAGTGTCATGCAACCTTAAGGTGGCCATATTATACGGCTACCTTAAGGATACATGACACTTTTTTTTCAAATAAGAGGATAAGTTAGGGCATTTATCAATATCTTTCATACTATGTACTGTTACGAGTTACGCAGCACTCGCATTAAAATGCCGTTGGCATTACTATAGAATTTATTAGAACTGTACAAACACGTATAAAACAGGTACAAATATAACTGGATACAAGCAGTATAAACTGCACGATCCAATAACACGCGCAAAGTCCGCCACTATATCGCTTACCGAATGTACTACATACGTCTTGCTAGTATCGTAATCGTCGCTTGACTGCACCACCCCTTCGTTCGGGCATTGTTTTATAGTAAACTGTATAATACAACAATCGGCTGCGTGTACTGAGTTTTTCCAAGAAAACGTAATTTGCACACCGGATTAATTATTCCTGCGAACGGCTAACAAAGTAGAAAACAATAACAATAGGCTATTGTCTAATTGCAAATTTTAAATACAAAGTAAACAAAAGAATTCCAAACGCGGGAAGGTTAATAAACCAGGTGCGCATTTTTTGTCGGTATGTAACAGTACAAAGGGCATCAAAAATTACATTTAGCTATTTCTCAATGGGTTTTTAAATGTATGTACATAGATATAATACTTTATTGCACACATCCATATATAAATATCACCTTTAAAGTTCCCGCCCTGTATTTTTGTTTAAGCAGGAGAATATACCCGGGCCACGCGGGGGATGGCATAATGCAGCGCTTAAGGCACATACATCGAGCGTGTTTGGAAATCTCGGCGACCGGTTAAAACTGATTTCCAAACTACCCACTAAAGCTAACCTGCGCCCCTTTTTCGCACTTTAGTTGAACGTCGCGGGATCTGGAACAAGGTTACTGCAGCGTGACGCCCTCGTGCGCGGGTAACTAGGTACACTCCGAAGAGCATGGTGTACCACATCATCGAGCGGGGGGGATGAATCCGCTATTACCCCCGTATCCAGCGGCCCCCTGCAATGGGATCATGGTACAATGAGTTGTGCATAACGGCAAAGTCCCCGAGTGCTGTTCTAACGACGGTGAAGGATGGCAGCTTGCAGCACCTTCTCCCTCTCTCTCTCGGCGCCCTCCAAGGAAACCACCTGCTAGTGACTATGGCTTTAGAGCATGGTCTCAACCATATTCCATAGCGAGTAAACCTGCCCGGTAATGGCCTGGAGTTGTATCAATGGACAACTGAGCGAGAAATTCACCCTGCCACCGCACTAGCGCGCGAACCTATTTTAATAGTGGTAAGTGGAATGCCAGAGCCCATTCTAGCAACCATCGTCACTTGAATTCTTTGGAGGAGGTGCTTGTGGTCCATTAATTAATGGCAATGGCACCTCCCCTCTAGCCTGAGTCGTTGTCGCTCTCATGGAGGCGAATTTGCCCCGAATGACGGGAGCGAGCCAAACCCTCGCCAGCATTAGGTGCGTTGCGACTTATTAACCTATACTAGTTGCCAAGCTATAGATTCAAAAAAAGTTCCCGCCAAAATCTTGTGACAAAACCATTTAATAATATTATATGACATAAAATGTAGTGAATGTATAAACATTTAACAATACTTGAAGGGTTTTATTATATAATATACGTACGTTAGAAACTTTCAAACTTTATTATTATCAAATATCCAATTGAGATGTATGGACTTTATACTCCGCCTCTCGTTGTAAGAAATTAAATGTAACTACTTCTCGTCCATTGTCAATTGTCATTGAGCTTCACTTCATTTTGACAAGATCAACCAAAACCAATTTGTTGTTTATCTTACAAAATTTATTTAAGTAGGTAGTGAAAGAAACTGCAAAAATAAATATAATAAAATATGACATTAGAATAACTTACATAAAATATACTGTAGTGTGATATAACAATGGATCCAGCGCTGCTACGTGAACGTGAGGCGTTTAAAAAAAAGGCACTTGCTACTCCAAGGTACGTTGGTGTGGACACTGACCAATGTTGCGCTGTCAATCCGCGACAATCATGCACTTTCTCTCGCTCCCACACACATAGTTCCTCTAGTACACAAAAATTATAAATTCATTTCAAAAACCTCAAGAGAATTCACTGAATTACCTACTCACCAAATGTATTTTTATTTTTCACAAAACAACTCGTTGCACTACCAATTTGTGTCCCAACTGTATGTGATTGAAGGATATAGCCATTCTGTTCATTACTCAGTTCCTGTTTACAGTATGGCAAGCCATATGTCATGTTTAGTTCATTATATTCCAAAGGGGATGTGACATTGAATAAAAGATGCTATAGAATACTAACAGTCCTATTACCAGCACCCATATTAATATGATAAAAAGTAATTACTAAAAGTAAGTTACTTTGAGTGTTTGTACAGTCTGCACAGCTAAATATGACCTGATTTTCATTTAAACCTACATAAAGATATCTTAGAAACATAAATATTAAAATAAGACCTGAATCTATTTATGATATTGTAACATACATTTTATAAAAACTCCTAAAACTATTTTTAGTTTCTTGTTTTCTTATATTTGTTCCCAGATGTCTCAGTAAAAACTTTCTTCAAGACAACATAAAACTTTTGTTACACAAAAATTAAAAATGCATTATCAAAGATTTCATTAGTTACCCATTCATATGCTTATGTCAGTGATATAATTATTAAAATGTACCAAATAAGAAATTTAAAAAATCTCTATGTAATAATGAGATATTTTAAATTAGTTTTGGAGGGAAATTTCGTTGCATCCGACTCCAAATCATTATACTTAGCCTGTGAATTGAAAATATGTTACTAATTTGTTAATTGACATTGAATTATGTCTTTTCTCATTAAACTTTTTCCAATCCCCTCTATTTAATACCAATTGAGGACAGTTCATTACCAATAGCCTCTACTAACTAGTACTAACTAGTATCTAGCTTACCTAGTCCTCATGGTGAAAAAACTGAGGGAAGAGTTTGTAGGCTTCACAAATAAAACAATAGAGAAGTTAGTAAGGAAGAACCGGGCAAAGAATAATGCTGCAGGTATATAATTATATATTTATCAAAGGTCTGGGAGCCAGACCGGTAACCCATTTTGTGCAGATCACCAAAAAATGACATATTTCTCATTGATATTTAAAAAAATACATTTGTTATTTCCATAATTACATTTGTTTAACAAAATTTTTTTTCTCTGAAATTTTGTGCGGACCGTGATGGTTATTTCATTTCTTAAAACGGACCTTGGTTGAAACTGAAGTTGGTGACCCCTGACATATATATAAGACATACATTGTCCCTCAAACCCTCTGTCACGCCACAAGACGGATATTTAAAAAAAGCTTATCTAGTCTATATTTTGGCTGGGTATAGTTATGGGACACCTTTATTTATTATATACAGATCTGAACTTTTTTAATATAGATTAGAACACTGAAGTAGGAGCTCCACTTTGCCACCCGTCTTAGTCTTCATGGTTATTTTTTTATAGCGATCTAAAATATCTTTCTTATTTGGGTCAATGAAACAATTTCACCACTATAGAAAATAAACATGAATGATATCTTTTATAGCTGTTTAGGTTTGTGGTCTCACCAGATATGATCTAAGATGGAGCACACTTATCTAGAAGATTCCTATAGTATGGGCCTTGATGACATTCAGATTGTCATCATATTGTCACATGCCGACAAAGGCGAATGCACACCTGCCTGTCATAAAGCACAGTTTATTACCTTCCCGCATTTGGACTTATTTTGTTTACTTTGTGTTTAGAATTTGTAATTAAGAAAAAATTATATTGTTATTGTACCTGTTTTATGGCCGTCATTAGGCAGGTGTGACGAACTAATTCTTGTTGTTATTGATTTGCGTCGAGGCATATTGTATTGGAACAAAATAAAAGGAATGCCCGAAGTGAGGGGTGAGGCAATCTAGCAAGAACCACGATCAAAGCAAGACGTGCGATCGACAAGCTATATATAGTGATGGACTTTGCGCCTGTTATTGAATGGTGCAGTTTGTACTGGTTGTATCCAGTTATATTTGTACTTGTTTTATATGTGTTTGTATAGTTCTAATAAATTCTATATTAATCCCAATGGCTATTTAATTCGAGTCCTGTAGCTAGTAACAATATAATTATATTACTGATGAAGTAACCAACTGTATTGCATATAACTAAAACAATATGAGTTTGTCTATCTGTGCATCCATCTTCTGAACACTAATAAGAACTGATTATTTGTTAAACTGTTAATCTTTTTAATCATCCAAAACATTGTTTGACTATTGTTAAATAGTTAATTGATTTTATTTCCAGTGTTGAAAAGAAAAAGAAAGATGATTCACAATCAAAAGATGACAGCAAAAAGAAATCCAAGTCATCAAGCTCGGTCAGCGCAGGGCCCAAGCTTGATGCCACCAAGTAAGTACACACTTATTTATTTTACTTCTCATCATTTCTATGGATCTCACATTGATTTTGGTGATATATTTATCATTACCAGGCCACTCAGAAAATAATGCGAAAAAAAGTTTTTATGTATGAAAGACTGGCCAGGTATAATCTATTGTGAAAACATGATTATTTATAATTAAAATAAGTACGTTCCAATTTCAAAATTTCCCTCTACATTGTTTGCAAGCTTATTTAATTTATTGTATCTGGCTGAAAAATGGATCTGCGTCCGGAACATCTTCGGGCTTACAATTTGAAGTGTCGTCTGAAACAGCAAGAATCTTACAATAGACTTCAAATGCCATTCATGAATGATGGCTTTCTAAGGCAATCGTGTATCGTTGTTACAACGAATTAACGCGCGGTCGACTAACTTTGGGGGATGAAGAAAGGAGTGGTCGCCCTTTGAATGGCTGTTACGAAAGATGTTCTAGAAGTGGAAAACTTAATCCAAGACAATAGGCGAGTTACATATCAAGAGATTCAGCACGTACTGCAGATCGGGAAGCCTTCACGAGGTTCTACACGTGCATCTTTGGGTGAGGAGGATAATTGCACGCTGGGTGCCGCACAACCTCACCGATGTTCAGAAGCAGGCCCGGGTTGAATGGTGCCGTGATATGATAAATAAATTTGAAGCAGGTTTGTCTCGGCGTATTTACGACATCGGTGACGAGCCCTGGATTTATCACCACGATTCAAAAACGAAGCGCCAGTCGACGATTTGGGTGCTCTAAAACGAATTAACGCCTACTAAAGTGAAGCGATCTAGAAGCGGGTGGAAGATTTTGATTGCGAGTTTTTTTCAATTTGACTGGCTACTTGGTATCAATTCCTTTACGGAACGAAAGAAGTATCAACGCCGAATGGTATACTACCAAATGCTTGGCAGAAGTTTTCTCTGTTGTGAGCACTGAGCAACAAGCGACCAAATCAAATCAAATTTATTTGTACAAAACATGATTAAACAGTTGATGTATATGTTATAATGTACACATGTTTACCAAACACTGGGGTTTGACAAACACAGTGGTTCGCGGGCTACTGCTCCACCACGATAACACGCCCGCCCGTACCGCGCTCAAAACGAGGGACTTCCTGGACAGCACGCTGGTCAAACTCCTGGGTCACCCTCCTTATAGCCCTGACCTAGCACCGTGCGACTTCTTTGTATTCCTGAAAATCAAAATCAGCTCAAAGGGATACAATTTTCGTCGCCGGAGCGCTGTCAGCGTTTGATCGAGGTGTCTGCGGTGGACTGGAAAAAACTGTTTCGAAAACTGGTTCAGACGAATAAAACTTTGTATAGAGTCTGGAGGACAGTACTTTGAAAAACTTTAATAAAAAAATATTTACATTTATAGATCATTTTATTTTTATTTTCGCAAAACTTTCCGACTGTCCCACGCTATATGCTTCGACATACATACATAACTGATGGTAAAAAACCTTTTGATGTTCATCATGTCTAAGGAACCCTTTGTTGTATGTGATTTGAACAATGGATGTAATAAGCCTTTCCTAATGTCAAAAAGTCTAATTTACATTATTTATTTTACCTACTGGTCCAAAACTAGGGCAAGCTTGTATTTTGAAGACCAATGTCGATGTTTCTAGCCACAGTGGGCAGATGTGTGTGTGTGTAAGAGTGTATGTGTTTGTGTGTCTCTGTGTACACATTTTCAGTATCGTCGTAAGTTAGACTGCTTAGCCATTCTTGAATCGATTTTTTACCCTCTTTGGCAGACTTATATTTAACTAGCTGCGTCCCGCGGTCTCCCCGCGTGGTGATTGAAAATCGTCATAATTCCAAAATAAAAGAATTTTTCTAAAATAAAGTAGCCCAAGTTACTCCTTATTACATCAGCTACTTGCCAATAAAAGTCCCGTCAAAATCGGTCCAGCCATTTCAGAGATTAGCGGGAACAAACAGACAGATAGTCAAACAAAAATTATAAAAAATGTTATTTTGGTGTATGTACCGTATATATATATTCATATGCATGTAGTAAAAAGCGGTTATTTCAATATTACAAACAGACACTCCAATTTTATTTATATGTATAGATGTCACAGAATTTAACCACCACATTACAGATGAGTAATCATGCACCTAATTCCCAATCATACAGTTTCATCTATCCAGCCATTGACAAAACCTTACCCAGAGAAGTCCGGGGCTCACCTTAATAATAATGTTATATTTCACAGCTACAAAACGATGGCGGGAAGCTCTTCATACCGATTCGGAGTGTTGGCCCGTATCGTGAGGCACATGAGAGCAAGGCACCAAGAAGGTGATGATCACCCACTAACATTAGACGAAGTATTAGATGAAACAAATCAATTAGATGTAGGGAATAAAGTGAAACAGGTAACAGATCCTGACAATACATTAATGAACATTCTTTATTTTGTAACGTAAGTAACTTGTGTTAGTCAAACTTTGTTACCATTTATGCCCGGTTTCAATATAGCAAAAACGATTCGTTTTTGATACCGACGGTTAGAATTTTAACGCCTGGTAACTCTACTGACGTTTCTATAATCAACTGTCCGTAGCTAGTTACACATGAAAGTACCAACTACCGATGGGAGGGATTTTCTAACCGATCGGTAGATTTTTTGTATGGAAACGACAGATGAAGTGTTTCTATATTATACCACTAGTTGTCAGTACCAGTATTCGTAGGAATTTTGTTACCACCCGATTTCGGCCGGTTGCCGGTTTACGTGTTGTTAACCATTTGTGAAAATTAAAATAAATACGTATAAATATTAATAAAATTTTTGTAGATAGTGATAGCGATAGTGCACTCAAATACATAACTAGATTTTTATGCAATAGCAAGATTTCCTCGAATCCTTGGAACACTTGATGGCACTCACATTAGAATTCAATCACCATGTAAGTCCCATAACTTTACTAGCCATATTATAAACATACTTAACCTTGTTCCTACAATATAAAACTGTGTTACTTTTATTTCAGGTTCTCAGATAGGAGAAGAATTCAGAAACAGGAAAGGATATTTTTCCTTAAATATCCAGGCAGTGTGTAATGCAAATGTGCAGTTCATGAATGTTGTAGCTCACTGGCCAGGATTTGTGCATGATGCCACCATATTTAATAATTCAGAACTGAGAGGTAATAAATAACATATATACTTACAATCTAGATAGAGAGATAAACAATACTATATTGTAAGTACATCAAAGGATAGATAAATGGAAATAGAAAAATTCAGAGATAGTGCAATGGCAGGGATTGACATATTTATAATAATGTATTGATTTTTTTTAGTGCAATGTGAAAGTGGTATATTTGGAAACAAATGGCTGCTGTGAGATAGTGCATACCCTTTAAAGCCATACCTTTTAACACCATTATTAAATCCTAGGACTCGAGGAGAACATCTATACAATGAAGCTCACATTAGAACCAGAAATACCTTAGAAAGGTATACATTAACACATAACTTGTTATAAATACCATAATATATTTAATTTCAGTAGATTTTATTCTAACTCAATTCCACTGGAGAATATATTATGGAGCGTCATACATAAGTTAAAAGTTTAGTTCCTACTCTATTGCACACCACTTTATAGCACTATTGGTGTTTTTATTTGTCTGTTTTAGGTCTTTCAACATATAAGTATGTAATAAGATTTATTTTGCACAATGTATTGGAGTTTTGCCTATCAGTGCATATCACAGTAAAGACAAATCATACTCAAAATTCACAATGCAACATATCTCTATAATTCCTAATGTTGTTCATTGACAAAATGTTTCACAAAAAATAGGGTCAAAGCTGAAGCCACCATGTGATTGCAGTTCTGTTATAGAAATATTCTTCAATAGTATATATGTAGTATCCCTAAATATTTTTGAATTTGTTAAACATAACACATAGATGTACCATTTCATTTGAAATCTTATTAAAGAAATGTATACAGGTAGTATAGAAAAGGACTACAATTTTTGTATTCTAAAGTTGGCAGTACTATAAACCTAGTATTGAGATTGTAAACATCCTTGTCGACATATTTTTGTGGCATATTAAAGGGTTTTAAGGACAATAACCATCATTTAAAATTTACAATTTGTTTTGTTATAGATGTTTTGTAGTTTGGAAGCGGAGATTTCCAGTTGTGGCATTAACATTGCGCCTCAGTTTTAAGAGCACATACAGTGGTTATTGCTACCGCTATTGCATAACAGATGTAGATTAAATAATTTGGATGACATTGCCTTAGAGGTAGAGGTGGCAACATCAGACATGTAGAATGCAATGCCTGCATCTAATAATAATGAGATAGGCATTAATATGGAACGGCACAATATGTTAATAGTGGAATATTTTAGTCAGTAAGTGTTGAAAAATAACATATAATAACTTATATTCATTATTTGCAGGTTGGAGTAATAATATAAAAAACTGCTTTATTTCTCAAATATTAATTAAGAACTAAATCCAAGTATTTGCTTGTCACAATTTTATTAGATGGAGCCCAAATATGATACAAGCCTGGAAGAGATTGCTTTTAGTGATAAGGCCACCTTTTGTTTTTCTGTAAAATTATTGTAATTATTTATTTGGTGAACAATAGTGTTTACTATTCTATTCTAAGATTTTAAATATTAAATATAATTAAAACACATATTAAACAAATTTCTTTTATTTATCCCAATAACAATATAAAAGTTTAGAATAAATTTTACATAAAGAGATCTAACTTCTTTGCAGATAATTCAAAAGGTTGAAACATTATCATTTGCAATGTGATTTCTGTTTAAAATTGAAGCTATATAAAATTAAAAACAAATTATAACACTCATCTTCATAAACAAAATAATGAACAGTTAGAAATACAATATACAGATACATACACACAATATAAAACTATAAAATAAATTATACACAAATGGTTTTATTAATATAAAGTTAGAAAGACTGAAAGAGATTTACAAACTAATTCAAAATGACACTTTTTTGCAGACAAAAAAACCAACAAGTGCAAATATAACCATCTTCAAAGTAGTTGTTTGTTTACTACTAACTACTAACGCAAATCTTCATTTCATAAAACCTCATTACATCAAAACATTATAGTATTGAAATTCACTCATGTCACTCGCCTTACATACGTCTAAACATTAACACAATAATTGCTATATAAAATCTAAAAATACATATAAAGCCTGTAAAAACATAAAATATATATCTAAAATCTCAAAAGACTTTAAATTAAATATATCAACAAAACATTGTTGTTAAAAATCGAAACAATGACATTGGAACAATAATTATTCAAAAAGTTCCTATGATATGTCAATGAATGCGTTCTGTTCATGCAATATTCAGACATAAGATGGTTCTGTATTTGTAAGCATTTTAAAGCAGATTAATTGAAAGATTGATTTTTAATGACAATCGTATATCAGAAAAGATTCATCTTTTGAAAATGTATTTATTTTGTAGTTATACCTCAACGCATTGAATTACGTTGCGTGTACTACTATTGCAACGACGTTGCGTTAACAAAACGCTTGGGAGGGAATTAGTTACTGATAACCGACAGTATTACTAATTGTCAATGAGCTTGTGAAACGCTCGTATAGCCCTCTCAACCATCGGTTATTGGTAGCATCAAAGTCAATCAGTTACTATTACAGACAACTGTCGGTAAAATATAGAAACCGGGCATTAGTGATAGACTATGTGATGATGATGGATGACATATGATTTGATAGGTCAGTTCAAGAATTAGAATGTTGTGTTTTCAAATCATGTCGGGGTCACTACTAAGGGCTCATCTATAAATTACGTCACACGTTAATGGGGCGGGGAGGGGGTCGACGAAGTCTGACGTGTGAGAGGGGTCTTAAATTTCGTGACGTCACAATTCAAAATCAAAATAATATATTTAAGCTCTGAAACACGAAATTTGACTTATTAACCTTTAAGACGGAACCACCAGAATTTGTTCTCGAACTGTCATAACGGCTAATTGGGAAGCACGACAAAATTGTGGTCAAATACAGATAATTGAAACGAACGGAACTGATGTTTTCTCCCTCTAATTACATAGAATATGTATTAGAATAAAAGAGACTGCTGTTTTAGTTTAATTTAATTTGTTAGGGTAAAATTGCAAAATATGTCATGTCACACTAGGGAGGGAGGAGTCTCACGAATGTGACCATCTTTGACAAGAATGGGGGAGGGGTGACAAAATAATTAAATTCGTGTGACGTAATATGTTATTTATTTAGGTTTATGGCTTGGCAGCTAGGCCTTTAAGCCAGATCTTAGTTTATAATATAGTTTCTTCATTTTCTTAAGCCTATGTAGCACAGCTGAACTGTAGGCAATCAGCTAATGCCATTCAACGGAGTTCTTGTGACAACTCAAAAGGCCACATTTGACTATACAGTTCACATTTCTCACAAAACACATAATCACTACTCAAAAACTATCAATATCCTACAACTATTGTTCATTTTAGAGTAATTTTACACAATTTTAGAAAATAAAACTGCACAGCACAACATCTCCTTTCAGTTCCCGCCAAAAACTCTGACGTAATATGTGGACGGCCCCTAATGATGGGTCGTTAATGGAATACAAGGACCCATATATTAATAATTTAATTTTCTCTGTCACATTATTTACATTGTCAAAAATTTTAATATAAATAATTAGATAATTATTGATTTTCAATACAATAAGTATCATGATGACCTTTATATTTATCTATTTATTTATCTCTGCTTATCTATGTCTGGTTGTATGACAGCTGTCAATGTCACAATCATTGGCCGCCCAGCCAGTTTGTGAAAGGAAGCAGGCTTTCTTCACCACAAATTTATGGTATGATAGTGCCAGAATGTGTGAAACACTAAAACAAATGTGATTATTTTCCAGTGGCTCCAAACAGAAGCATTGCAAAATAACCCTAAAATTGAGTGTACGCAAGATGGAAAATATATATTCAAGCCCGTTTATAAAATAAAGGATAAGAAATCATTATTAAGGTGAGTTTAGATGAAACACTATTATATACCAAGTTGTGGTAGCGTAGTGGCAAGCGCACGCGTCCGGTGACAACCGCTTTCCATCATGTGGGCCGTCTGCCTGTCTGCTGAACTTGTACAATAAAAAAATTCTATCATTAACATCATATGTAGGAAAACCCGCTACAAGTTATATAAAAATTATGTTTGCGATTTCAGATTATTAAAACAACAAGATTTAAAAGGTCTCGGGGGAATATTACTGGAAGATGTAC
Source organism: Dendrolimus pini (assembly GCA_949752895.1). Taxonomy (NCBI): domain Eukaryota; kingdom Metazoa; phylum Arthropoda; class Insecta; order Lepidoptera; family Lasiocampidae; genus Dendrolimus; species Dendrolimus pini. The sequence goes on along the minus strand of OX457137.1, from coordinate 20,769,110 downwards.
AAGAATCTCTGCCCCACTGCGAGAGGGCGTTGAAGAATTTAGCACAAGAAATATTGTATATAACGAGGCCGACGGATAAAAAGAAAATATTGTTCTACAACGACAGGACGGCCACATTAGATGTAAGTATATTAACCCCTTTGAGGGGCCAAATTTAATATTATTGTTACAACCTATCCGACAAACACAAATTCCACGTACAGATTTGTAGAAGTACATTTATTACCCGTCGGCATTTGAACTAATTATAATTCTTTTATGATCGTCTTCTTTTGTTTACTTATTTATTGGCATACGTTTCTAGAGAATAGCCTATTGTCCTATTGTATTCGCTCATTAACATCATCAGCCAGGTGTTGCGGATAACATTGCATTTGTGCGGTATAAAACTATGGCCTGATTGAGGGAGGGGGGCAGTCGAGCGAGAACCACGATCAGGGCGAGACGTGTGTACATTCGGTGATCTATTAGTGACGGACTTTGCGCGTTTTATTGAATTACGACCTTCTGCATTACATTTGGATTTGTTGTGTTCGGTTATATTTATACCTGTGTTATACGTGTTTGTATAGTTCTAATAAACTCTATAATAAATCCAACGGTATTTTAATTCGAGTCTCGCAACTCGTAATATTATTTTTGTCCACAAGCTGCGGGCTGGCATCAAAATTGCCGCGTCAAAACCAAGAAAATTATATCCGTCTCTTTACAAAATCTAACTCTAATACAGATTATTTGTAGTTAGAGGGAGAAAGCATGAGTTCAACGTTTGTTTCAATTGTCTGAATTTAACTACAAAGGTCATTGGGCGTTTTTGACCCATTTTTTTTTAAACGTACAGAGACCAAACTAATTTTACTTTGAAGAATAAAATCCCAATTTTCTGAATATATATATACTTTTTTATGTGACGACCGGCAGAAATAGTTATTTAACAGTATGTGTGTAAAGTATCCACTTGGACCGCCTCGCAGTCGTACGTCATCCGTCGTTTCGATGTGTGCGTTTACACTTGTGTTTCTCTTATTCTTTGAACTTTGAACAGAAGTTGTCTAAAACAATTGCGGTTCAAAATATTTTCGAAATCGATCCAATAGTTTTTACATAATTAATCACAAAAATGCTTTAAAAATACTATAATGATAACAAATAAAAAAAAACTCAATTTTCCCAGGGTCTGCAAGAATGCGACCCATACCACTGAGTAGCAGGCACATTACATGCCTGTCCGAACAAAATGCCCAATGACCTTTGTGGTGCTTACCAATCAGCATCTGTGAGAGTTCGACCACAAATTTATGGTGGTTCCGTCTTCGAGGGTTCAACAAGTTATGGTAGCATGGTGGCTAACGTACTTGTGTCTTCATACCGATGACGTGGGTGTTTCATGATCTAATATTTCGCTGTTACCAGTGTTGCCAACCCGAATTTTAGAAAATTAGTAGATTATGTGCCAAATGTTGGTAGACTGTAAAATGTAAAATTGGTAGATCTACTTAGAAGATTTTTAAGATTAAAAATGCATGAACTGTTAATAACTTAAAATGTTTATTTTTGGAAATTATACATATTTTTATTGATTGCTATGAATGCCCGTTGTTTGCTATGAATCTTTTAGTACGCAACAATCCTTCATATTCTAATAAAACCAACCGGGAATGGACCACAGAACAGTATAATAATGTCTATGGGCGCGAAATGGCGCGAACGTGGTTTATCATTTATGGTCTGGACTCTATGTATGCTTGACGCATCGTTGCATGGCTCACGCAACACATTGCAACGTCGCTCGACGATATAAAAATAATTCAAAGTGGTGATATGTCAAACTAATTTAAAAAATAGGTAGTTTTTTGGTCTAGGGTGGTAGATAGGTAGACTGAAGTGAAAATTGGTACATCTACCAAAAAGTTGGTAGATATGACATTGCTGGCTGTTACATCTATTATCTATACCAGCGATACTCAACTTTCTTCTTCTAAGGGCCACATAGATGTATTAGATAAAGTGCTGCGGGTCACAGTATAAGTTTATTTAGGTGTTTTTTATGGCTAGAGTATAAAAGAGGCTTGCGATCCACCTAATGGAAACTGGTGACCGCCATCTGTGGACTTTTGCAACTATTAGTATGTTATGTCAGACAGTCCACTCACAAAAGCTTGGCTTCTTTAAGAACCATAAAGAAGAATTCAAACTTACTCAAACTCTTTATGAATAACACTGTTAGTATTTATTGATATTTGAATTAAAACTTCTTTAGAATGTTGTGATTCTAAACTCGATGAAACGATAAAGCAACACTAAAAACAGATAAACACTATAGGACTAAGCCTGTGAGAGAATGAGATAGAATATATTATATTTCATCACTTACACACTGCTCATACAGATGAGGTGGAATTAGTTTAGTTTTCATTAATACTTCAAATTTCATGTTTTAAAGCTAAAATATATTTATTACAAAGATATAATATACTAGCTGATACCCGCCCGCTTCGGGTGCAGTAAAATCCGTTCTTAGATGACCTCTACTTGGCGGAAGGAAGGTCCATGCTAAATTTCAAGTCTATAGGTATTATAGTTCCTGAGATATCGTGATGAGTCACTATACGTGGATTACTTTGGTGGTGTTGGTATAATTGTTAACAAATTTAAAACTAACAACAACCTTATCCTGAAAGATCACGATGACGGCTACTGAAAAGTGGCCGAAACAAATAAATTACTTAAAACCGTTAAAACGTAGTAAAGAAGCATTCAAACCTATTCTAACTCTCTATGAATAAGAGAGATAAAAAAAATGATAATTTTAATGTTTTCAATTTTAATTTATGTCAGGTAGACGAAGAATTTGTGAAATTATGGCGGGCCACAGCAGTGGACGCGATGGACGATGCCAAAATTGAAGAATATCTAGAGAAGCAAGGTTTCAAATCGATGCAGGACAACGGGCCCAAGAAACTGGTTGTGCCGAAGAGGAAAAAAGCGTCACAAAAGAAAAGGCAGTTCAAAAAGCCAAGGGACAACGAACATTTGGCTGATGTATTGGAGACATATGAGGATAATACGTTAACGCAGAAAGGAGTTACTATTAAATGATTATTTTCATAATTATGGGTTTTATTTCATTAATAATAACTCAACACACATTTTATTAACTGAACAGAGGTCAGCAAGGCTGACACTATCAGAGAATGAACGAAGACATTCATTTATAAACCGTATTTATTCTCAGTGTTGTTCCACTTAATGCCGATTTATTAATTAAGTACTGTGGCGACCGAGGGTGGAACTGCCCAGCAGCGTAAATCAGTTTTAGAACTTTTAGAAAGAACTAGAAATTTCTGGAAGGAAAAGACAAGGACGGATATATTTAGAAAGAGATAGACGATAAACGAAAGAAAGAGATAGATAGATGTTAGAAAGGAATAGACGATGACCGAAAGAAAGAGATAGATCGATGTTAGAAAGGGATAGATGTATAAACGAACGTTCCCGAACAGAAGGTTCGGGAATGAAGAGATAGAGAGAGGGGTTCTAGAAAATTCTTCCGGGTATATAAACAGCGTAAGGCGCGCCTACCGAGCAGTTTAAAGTTGAGTTCAGTCCAAGACGGTGAAACGGTAAGTGCGATACTAAAGAGTTGTTAATAGAGGACAGAGACGAATTAAGTGGTGAATTTAGTGTCAAGTTTGGTGGACAGATACGTGAACGAGGTGTGTAGCGTAGTTCGAGAGAGGAACCAGAAGCGAGCTACACGCAATAATATTGGAGGTGGTCCGCGCAATATCGGCGACGGTATTGAGGGTGTGACAACTTATCGTCGGGACTGTGCATCGTTGGTCGTGCGTATAGGGGCAACCCTGCAGAGAGGTATTACGTGCGGCTGTGTAAGTCAATAAAAGCTTTTAAATTAAAAACTGGTGTTTTTGTTCCAATCCATAAGTGCGTACCCCCGCTCGCACGTAACAGTACATTTAATTATAGATTACTAGCTACCGGCAAACTTCGTACCGCCTCAGAATCAATAAATAAAAAAGCTGAACGGGACGAACATCAAATGTTCGACATTCAAAACCAAAAAAAAAACTTATTTTAATTTTATTTCTGAATGAGTTTTAAATTTAATTGATTCCTAAACGACGGGACGAACATCAAATGTTTGACAGGTGTTTCCATTATTCAATGTACTCTTTGATAGTTTGTAAGGGAAAGCGAAATTGTTGTTTTTACTGAATTCCAAGCATTTTTAAATATTTACTCATCTTTTAACTGGACTTCCATAAATAATTCAAAACCAAAATTAACCAAATTAGTTCAGCCGTTCTTGAGTTTTAGCGAGACTAATGAACAGCAATTGATTTATATATATATATATATATATATATATATATATATATATATATCGCGGGCTTCAAGCCAGAGGGGCGTATAAGCCAACTTTTCAGGAGATACAAAAAACTTTTTTTCAATGTATCTCTATAACGCATGTGTCTATGAAAGTACTTCCTTGATTACGTGAAATGCTCTTTTTTTAATTAACCTACTATTAAGAAAAAAACAGGTGTATCGATAAAAATATAAATGATAGACGAAATATAAAAAAACGCATTTTTTTATACGCCTGTCTGTCTGTCTGTTCCGTTTTCACGTAAAAACTACTGGACCGATTTGGCTGAAACTCGGTAAATATATATTTTCGATGCCGAGAATGAACATAGGATACTTTTTATCCCGAAAAATGGGATAGTTTCCGGGATAAAAATATATTTGTCTTTCTGTTTGTTATGCTTTTACGGAAGAACTAATGGGCCGATTTGCCTGAAATTCGGTACGTATGTAAATTAAATAATGAGGGTGGACAAGGGATACTTTTCATTTAGGCCTTTTTGGTAATTTTGGCCTTTTTGGGTATTTTGAATCATTTTGTCCATGTCGGTCACTGTGGCCTTTTTGGTCATTTTGGCCATGTCGGTCATTTTAGCCTTTTTGGTCATTTTGATCATGTCAGTCACTGTGGCCATTTTGGCCATGTCGGTCATTTTGGCCTTTTTGGTCATTTTGGCCATGTCGGTCACTGTGGCCTTTTGGGTCATTTCGGCCTTTTTGGTCATTTTGACCATTTCAGTCACTGTGGCCTTTTTGGTAAAATGCCATGTCGGTCAGTTTTGCCTTTTTGGTCATTTTGGCCTTTTTGGTCGTTTTTGCCTATTCCGTCATTTTGGCCACACCGGTCACTGTGGCCTCTTTGGTCATTTTGGCCTTTTTCTCAATCTTTTTCAAAATTGTCAAAATGACCATTTTGATTATTTTCGCCTTTTTGGTCGTTTTTGCCTATTCCGTCATTTTGGCCATGTCGGTCATTTTGGCCATGTTGGTCATTTTGGCCGTTTTGGTCATTTTGACTATTTTGGATTTTTTGGTCATTTCGTTCATTGTTGCCTTTTTGGTTATTTTGGCCTTTTTGGTCATTTTGATTATTTTGGCCTTTTTGGTAGTTTTGCCTATTCCGTCATTTTGGCCATATCGGTCACTGTGGCCTTTTTGGTCATTTTGGCCTTTTTATTTTGGCCTTTTTGGTCAAGTTTTGTAATTTATGTTGTTTACAGATAGACGGGGGATGGTATAATTAGCGATATAAAATGAAGTGAATCTTCCGTGGGCAAATTCATAAAAAAAATAACGTAGCTTAATGTCGCTATAGCACCCATGAAAAATAAAACACTCCGTGAATATTCTACAGTATTTCTTATAATTAATAACTCTAATATTTAAAAATACAAATTTTAAAAAGATAAAAATGTTATTTGTTTATTTATTAGCGTCGGAGTCGTCGTGGTCGTTCCTAGTTGAGTTCAGCTCCATTCTCTCCTTCTGCATGAGCTGCCCTTGAATCTCCGCCTGCTGTAATGCTGAGAATATCGCGTTCGCTTGCACCTTTTTCAAAATCTTTTGATCGTGGAACGGGTGGTTGTGGGCTGCTATCCTGAAATACACCACAATCATATGTTACTATACTTATGATACTATTGTTACATACCGACAAACAAATGCGCACCTGGTTAATTACCTTTCCCGCATTCGGAGTTCTTTTGTTTACATCGTGTTTAGAATTCGCAATTCGGTAGTTGACAATTTTTGAGAAACAGGTTTATTTTGAGCCTTATGGTCTATTTTGGCCAAAATATTAATATTTCAGAAAAAAAACAACATTAACATATTTAATTTAGCAATTTTATAAATATTTTGACATTTCGTCACAAAAACGCGTCAAGCTGTCATGGCGTCTCGCATGACGTCACAGTATGCAAAACAAACATCTGTTTCGTTTAAGTGTTATCTGAGAAGTCATTGATAACTTGTTGTGTTTTGCAAACTATGACGTCACGCGCTCTGATCGGCGTTCATTGTCACGTGGCTAATGGCTGCAATATAACAATTTTATTTCTAAAAATATCAATTAATATTTAATATTTTAGTTAAAACAATTTATTTTTGTCATATGTAGATCGTAGTAATCTACGATATATATTAAAATCAGCCTATATTTTGCATACTGTCAACTACCGAATTAGACAATAGCCTAATGTTATTGTTTTCGACTTTGTAGGACGTTCGCAGGACTAATTAACCAGGTGTGCAGATTACGATTTATCGGAAACCCCAGTCCACGCGGTCGACTTTTGTATTGTATAGTTAGTATAAAACGGAGATGTGTAGGTGTCAAGGGAGGATTACGATACGAGCAAGACGTACATTCGATGAGCGATATAGTGACGGACTTTGCGCGTGTTATTGAATCGTGCAGTTTGTACTAGTAGTGTCTAGTTATATTTGTGTGTTATACGTATTTGCATAGTTCTAATAAATTCTATAGTAATTCCTACGGCATTTTAATTAGAGTCTTGTAGCTCGTAAAAATATATTAATGAGAGCTTTTTTTTTTCTTCGACTTTGCCCGAGTGGAATAGTTATTATTTTGGTGAGATGTTATTTTAAAACTGCGATAGCTCCCAAGATATTCATTGAAATCGAATGATGTAAATGGCAACTTTGCTTTAAATTTTATACCTGTGATGAATAAAGACCCACCTCTGCACTATGACGTCGTTCTTAAAGACCCACCACTGCACTATGACGTCGTTCTTAATGACCCACCTCTGCACTATGACGTCGTTCATAAAGACCCACCTCTGCACTATGACGTCGTTCTTAATGACCCACCTCTGCACTATGACGTCGTTCTTAATGACCCACCTCTGCACTATGACGTCGTTCTTAATGACCCACCGATGCACTATGACGTCGTTCTTAATGACCCACCTCTGCACTATGACGTCGTTCTTAAAGACCCACCCCTGCACTATGACGTCGTTCTTAAAGACCCACCCCTGCACTATGACGTCGTTCTTAAAGACCCACCACTGCACTATGACGTCGTTCTTAATGACCCACCTCTGCACTATGACGTCGTTCTTAAAGACCCACCTCTGCACTATGACGTCGTTCTTAAAGACCCACCTCTGCACTATGACGTCGTTCTTAATGACCCACCTCTGCACTATGACGTCGTTCTTAAAGACCCACCTCTGCACTATGACGTCGTTCTTAAAGACCCACCCCTGCACTATGACGTCGTTCTTAATGACCCACCCCTGCACTATGACGTCGTTCTTAAAGACCCACCTCTGCACTATGACGTCGTTCTTAATGACCCACCTCTGCACTATGACGTCGTTCTTAAAGACCCACCTCTGCACTATGACGTCGTTCTTAATGACCCACCTCTGCACTATGACGTCGTTCTTAAAGACCCACCCCTGCACTATGACGTCGTTCTTAAAGACCCACCCCTGCACTATGACGTCGTTCTTAATGACCCACCTCTGCACTATGACGTCGTTCTTAAAGACCCACCTCTGCACTATGACGTCGTTCTTGGTGACCACGGAGGCGGGGCACTTGTGCCGCCGCGTGTGGTTGTCTATGCACTGCCAACGCCTATGGCCCGAGGTCCTTCCGGTATACGTGAGGTAGTACATGTATCGGTTCAACACCATCTGGAGGTTGCCGTGGTTCGACACTGTGTACTGGATCGAGGGGGTCTGATCTGGAAACGATGACACCATGAGTTTTTGACATCAACGAATACATTTTTGAAGTGAAACTTCTATATACATACATACATAACTTCACGCCAGGTCCCTTGCGGGGAAGGCACGAACAACAGAGCTTATTCTTACACACCTCACTTGCTTCTGTGACATTCATGGCTCTTGTCATGCACGCTCGTCTGTTCTTAAGGCTCCTGACATCACCTTCTGCGAATACACGATCAATTTGATCATGGAAGGTGTGTCGTGGCCTTCCGCGACTTCTGCATCCATCCACTTTTGCTTCTATATAGACGGGAGTATTACGATTTTTCCGTCACGAAAAGCGTCACGGCCGCGCGGAGAGGCGGCATAATTTTAGAGTAGACTATGGATGTCTCTTTTTGGTTCCGGATCGAATTCAGTTTATATATTTCATAAAATAAAACATGTTAAAATAAAAAATGCATTAATTAAAATTTACCTAACCTAACCAAATCATAATTTGCAGTAAATGTGCGAAAAATCAAAATGTGATGTGAAAAATCAAATTTCGTCGAAATACTTGGTGCGCTGGCGACCGTTCTCCAGAAGAGGTTATCTCTTCCTTCCTCCTGTCGCCCCGCTTCCGTAGCCACGACGCTCCGCGAGAGTGATATTGACAACCTATCACTCTTGACAGTATGACAGTGACGTTTCAGTGAACCGCCTACACATATATACTGTAATTATATTAGTAAACTGAAAATGAAAAATAAGCTATTTCGTGTAGTGTTGAGTAATGTTTGAAAAATAAGTTTTAATTAACCAATTAAATTAAATCGGCAGACAAACACACACATTATATTATATACTGAAGCTAAGCAAGTCACACTTGTATTATGGGTGATCTACACCGAGGCCGATCCCACACACCCAGACTGTTAACTTGGTATGTTAAAATTTATGATCTTGGCTGTATAGCCACAGGATCGTTGCCCATTCCATGTTTTCCATTTCTTTGCATAGATGGCAGCACCGTCTCTCTGCGGCTATGGTGTTTTTGTTACTGTGCAAATATTTTTTGTTAGTCTTAAATAAAACAAATTAGTAGTTTTTCTGAGTTTTATTTGATGACATGCGTGCATGACAAGAGCTATGAATGTCAAAGAAGCAAGTGAGGTGTGTAAGAATAAGCCTGAATGGCGCTCTGATGTTCGTGCCTACCCCGCAAGGGACCTGGCGTGAAGTTATGTATGTATGTATTTGATGAAGAAGCCCTAACCTGAACACAGACCATAATGAAAAACGGAGAAAATTCGTTTCCATAATTTACCATACCAGGAATCGAATCCGGAACGTCTGCGTTGCAGTGAGGTCGGCTGATAAAAGCTTAGGCCGCTCGACCACAGAGGCCATTAAAGTCACAAAGCCACTTTATTTGCAAGAACAAAAGCAAGAGTGTTATCTATGTATTCTTAGCTCTGTCCCGCTTACACGATTCGTAACCGTCGCATGCAATATTTTTTTTACTGCGTAGGTACGTCGGGAAGAATTATTAGCTGTGTAGTTTAAAACTGTCAAGGTGGGGAAGTCCGAGAGTGGGGTAAGTTCATACAGCTTACGTTTTTTATCCGTTTTAGATGGAGTTTAACGTCTACAACAATTCAAATAGTTGTAACAGATATCTTAGCATTACTGACCGATCTGTTGTCGTATTCAAACACGGTAACAAGAGACGTATGGAGTTCCCCCACTGATTGCCCACGTTGGCTATATATATTATCTTTCTTTTTTAAGTTTCTCTGGCACATTTGCCAGGTGGCAGGGCATTTGCCCGACTGGATAGCGACCACCCCTGGTCTAAAGCATGTCGCCACAACAACCTTGAGTTGTGTTCCGGCATTAACGACCAGGTTCCAGTCTCCCTTAAGAGACAAGCAGCGCATTTGTACCGCCTTTGGTGTTGCAAATGTCCACAGACGATGGTAGCCGCTTTCCATCAAGTGGGCCGTCTGCCTGTCTGCTGAACTCCTGCAATTAAAAAAGAAAAACATAGTAATAGACGAATAATACACTCACTCATTGCCGATGTGCTGGATTCTTGCATTTTGCCTTGTTCCATTGTGTAGTCGTGTTCCATTGAATCGTCAAACGTGTTGTCCATAACGTCATCCATGTTTGACATACCTTCATTTATAAATACCCTGAAAAATTTATAGTTGTAATATTTATATATGTATTTTATTTGCACACCACCGTCATACACTTAGGAATCTCACTGTAAATTGTTTATATTATGTGGTGAACAATAAACTGTTTTCTGCACTCCTCTATATAAACTATAAGTGTGCGAAATTCCATACTCCTCCGTCCGCGCAATTTTCGTAAAAAGGTGTACAGAGTTATTGCTCTATAGAATTACTATAGAGTTTATTAGAACTATACAAACACATTTAACACAGGTACAAATATAACTGAACACAACCAGTCCAAACGTAATGCGCGATTCAATAACATGCACAAAGTCTGTCCCTAATAAAAAGGTTACCGAATGTATACAAGTCTTACTTCGATTGTGGTTATCGCTTGACTTCCGATCTTTCCATTGGAGCATTGCTTTATACTGCACAAGTACAATATGTCTGCTCGGCCGCGTGGACTGAATTTCTTAGAATCACACCTGACTAATGGCTACCATAAAATATTACAATACACAATGGGCTGTTTTTCTGATTACAAATTTTACACACAAAGTAAACAAAATAAGTCCAAATGCCGAAAAGGTAAGTAAATGTCTACAGGTGTGCAGGTGTGAATTTGTCTTTTGTCGGCGTTCAGGTCGAACAATATAATGTAATACATGAAATCACATATTGCGTCAATGATTGCCATTTATTTGGAAAACTCATAACATTTGGCGCAGCCTATTAAATTGCAAGAAACTAATAAAATACTAAAAACAACTTACTCGTGCATGTTTCCGTCCTTATTTATGGTAACAGGTGCAACTTTGATGAAATCCTTTTCGTCTTTCACGGACATATCCTTCGTCATGTGTTGTGATGTTGAGTGTATGTTAGACATTGAATGTTGTACACTCTGCAAATTAAATAGTCTTCGATGAGTCTCATCCATCTGTTCTATCCTACATTTGGAAACAAATTTATTTTCTATTCATCCTTAGGGTTGAAAATATGAATCAAATTAATTTAACTACCGGAACGCGAATAATTTACCTATAGTAGAATTATTTTCTCCGTGCAGTTTGGGTCATAAATAGTCGGAGCAGTGAAGCGAGTACCTATTTCGCTTTCTCTTCCACTCACGGGCGGGCAGGCATAGTGATACGCATTATTGTTGTCGATAAGCGCTATCGACAGTGTATTTAGTTTTGTCATTTTGTGGGTTATTTATATCACAAATGAAAGAAAAAAATAGATAAAACAACGTATTTATTAAAATAAGAATAATAATAATGATTTAAAATAAATTATTAATTAGGTATCTATGTATTAAAAAACTATAAGTATAAAAGTTTAGAATGTAACAAGTTATATTAAAAATAAATATAAATACTTATATCTAAGTTTAAAATTAACAGCAAAAAAGATAATAATGATTTTTATAAGAATGATAATCTTTCTTTGATAAGAATGAGTTTTTATCATTAATGGCGTTGCGCCCGCGCAACATGCTCATCGCCCTAGCCGGGCTGAGGCCGAGTTTGATTTATGACCCAAACTGCACGGAGAAAATAATTCTACTATAGTAACAACATTCTTTTTACATGTTTACATCGATTAGTTCTTTAGCTTTCGAACATTTGGCGTTAGGTATACAATAAAATTCTAAAAATAAAGATTTTGTAGTTGTGTGTATATATCACCTTTTTTTTCAAATGTATTAAATAATATGTTTATGATAAATAACATCTAGAAATAAATTGAAATTACTATATCAAAGTCAAAATCTGAAAGTGTAATAGTTTTTCAGTAAAGTGTACCTAAAAATGCATAGGTTGTGTAATTAACAGGCGTGGGTTAGAATCCTGGGCGCAAACTCACACCTCTTCAGCAGTCTTCTGACCTAATGCGCATATTGTTATAATTACCGCATGCTATTTGTGAAGGAAAATATCATGATGACACCTGTGCATGGAGATATCTGATGTGTTAAACCCGCTGATCCGCTTTGGAAAAGCGTGAAGGGTACACTGTCCATTTCGCTATAGAAATGGCAATCATCATTTACATATCTATGATATTATAAAGTTCTAAACATGCCGTGTTTGTATAATACGGCCGGCGTAACTTGGCAAATGTGAACATAGGCTCTGCGAACTTTAGAGCATGTACACTCGTGTGATGATGATGGCATACGACTCATCAGTGAATACAATTGGTCGCCCTTCATCCCTGTATTTTTTCATTGCTTTGTACTAGTTGCTCACTGTATTTTCTTCACGAGTTTACATGCGCTAACGTTCGCAGAGCCTATGTTCACATTCGCCAAGTTACGCCGGCCGTATTATACACTGAAGCTATTAAAAAAAAACAACTGGAAGAGACTATAATAATATAAATAATAGAGAATACGAAGCAATTTTTTTTAGATTTCTTGTCTGTTTGTCTTTTGTTCGGGATTCACGCAAAAAGTACTGGGCCGATTTCGATGAGGTTTTCGCTGAACGACAGCAAATTATTAGACTTAAATCTGCACTCCTTTTTATCCTGGGTATCCCGCGGGAATTATTCTGGTAACGATTTAAAATGGCCAAAAAAAAAACTAAATCCAATGCAATTTTATCGATGGCAAATTTTATATACTTAATAAAATGTGTGATATTTTTATCTCGAGAATCTCGCGGAAATTATCCCGTTAGTAGTTGTTAGGGTCTTTTCACTAAAACGACACTTTACATTATTTTTTAAATGCTGTGGTGCTTTGTGTCCCAGTTATCCCGCGGGAATTCAAGTCAAGCTTGGTCAAACTTGGTCAAGCTTATGTAACATCCCAGTTACATAAGCAGTTTAAACACGAGATTAAATACACAAACAGTCAAACAGACACCTTTCACATATGAGTATACTAGCTGACTCGGCGAACTTCGTACCGCCTTATTCAAATAAATTAATAAACAAACAAATCGAGAAAACATGGCAAAGGGCTCATAGAATTTGAAAAATATATATAGCCTATAACCATCTACGATTAATTCCACATCGAATGGTTGTGGTTTCATGCTGATCGGTCCAGTAGTTTTCGAGTTTACCTCGGACAAAGAAAACAAACTTTGCTTATATATATAGATAGATAGATAGCCATAAACCATCTAGGAAAAATTTCGCATCGAATGGTGGTAGTTTCATGTCGATACGATCAGTGGTTTAAGCGTGATTGAGCCTCAAACGAACACCATTTTCATTATATATATATAGATATATATATATATATATATATATATATATATATATATATATATTATGTATGAAATGAATTACTTAGCAATTATATGAGAAATCAGCAAAAGCAAAACACATACCATGTCCTGTAATCCCTTTATATGTAACGCCTTACCGGCTATCACGAAAGAGTTGAGATTCTCCTTCTCGACCAGCACTTCTCCAGTATAAATGTACTCCAAGATAGCACAGAGAGTTTTGAAAGATATTTGCTGGAATGAAATAACATACATGTACCTTGTGTTGTCCTCAGGATTTCAGAAAGTGACATTTTACTACCTTTTTTTGAAATGAAACTTCTCTATAGATGGGATCGGATTTTTTTCTCTCACAAAAAAGCGTTAAGGCCGCGTAGAGGGGTGGCATAATTTTAGAGTAGACTATGGATGTTTCATTTGCTTCCAGATCGAATTCAGTTCTTTTGTTTGACAAAATATAATGTTTAAATAAAAAATGCATTTATTAAAATGTACCTAACGTAACCAAATAATAATTTGCACCAACCAAAAAAGACAAGTGGCAAAACGAATCACAACAATATTTCAACTTGAAGTTTTGCGGGCAGATTGTTAATGTACTTGTCCAATTTGAAAAGCTGCCCATAAAACTTCAAGTTACAATTTTGTTGTGATTCGTTTTGCCACTTGTTTGTTGGCATTCGTTTTCCTACTTGTCGGTTGCAATTCATTTTGACCCTTCCCGTTGAACTTTCACTACTACTATGAGTCCCAGAATACATTTAAAATACAATATATTTATTGCATATTGCATGTACAAGTATGTTAAAACTGGTCATACTATCAATGCATTCTGCCCATACAAAGGTGTGCAAAATTCATTTACAATCTTCCATTATAAATTACAATTAATATTTTTTTTTTTAAATATTAATTATTATTACAAGTTAGTTTGATTATTTTTATTTAGGTTTATGGCTTGGCAGCTAGGCCTTTAATCCAGATCTTAGTTTACAATATAGTTTCTTCATTTTCTTAAGCCTGTGTGTAGCACAGCTGGTGTTGGTAATCAGCTAGTGCCATTCAACGGAGTTCTTGTGACAACTCAAAAGGCCACATTTAACTACAGCTCACATTTCTCACTAAACACATAATTACTACTCAAAAACTATTAATACCCAACAACTATTGTTCATTTTAGAGTAATTTTACACATTTTTAGAAAATAAAACTGCACAGCACAACATCTCCTTTCAGTTCCTGTCAAAAATTCCAAGTTAGTTTGAATCTTTAATATTCACAGAGTGATGTTTTTCTCTGTTAAAACATTAGAGATTTGCTGCCTTTTAAAATGTAGGAATCAGGATGATGCTTATAAGAGTTTTCAGTACTGCCTCAAACTATGTCACACGAATTTCATGATTCCTGAGACTCCCCCCTCCCTAGTATGATATCACATATTTGATATTTTGCAATTATATAGCAAGAAGTTATTAAATTTTAACAGCAGTTCCAATTAGCTTTAGTTCCATTTAAATTACTCTTTACTAATTTAAACACTGCTCATACAGACACAGTTGGAAATATTTTGAAATTTTCATTAATAGTTCAAATTCCGTGTTTTAAAACTTAAATACATAAAATTTTGAAATATGTCATCGAGAAATCAAAGAAATTCCCACAGCTTGTCAAACGATGTCACACTACTTCGACACGCTCCCCCTTAACTTGTGACGTAACCTATAAGTGGTGCCTTAAGAAGAAATTTTAACAAGTACTTATTAAAATACATACATTAAGGAAGATAACAGGGTGAGCGCAGTCAGCCGAGGAAATGAGCTCCTTGATGTAAGGGCTGACCAGTGACATGACCATTTTGTGCACCTTGACATGATGCCCATCGGCCGCCAGTGTCATATCCACAAACTCACCACGCTGGTAAAAAAATGTAGTACATAAATACATAATGAGAATGCTTTTAGGAATGTTTCCAATTGGGTTGCTTTGGGAGCCATTAACGGTATTATTAGTAAAGGAATATCTTCGTTTTAATTTTTATTATATCATCAATTAAATTGTGTACTAGCAGAAGGTGATGTCAGGAGCCTTAAGAACAGACGAGCGTGCATGACAAGAGCTATGAATGGCAAAGAAGCAAGTGAGGTGTGTGTAAAGAATAAGCCTAAATGGCAGTCTGTTGTTCGTGCCTACCACGCAAGGGACCTGGCGTGAAGTTATAAATGTATGTATGTATCAATTAAATTATCTGTAGCAACAATTATCAAAAAAGTTGTAGTAGTGTAACGGCTATTGCACACACCGCAAACTCTAAGGACACAGGTTTGATCCTGGTCAGAATGCATGCGCCACTTAAGCAGGCTATTACCATGTGCTAACAACGGTGAAGGAAAACATCATGATGCAACCTGCACATCAAGATATTTCGACAAGTGTGGTGTGGGTATGCTGTCTGTTCCTCCATAATGGGAAGCCCGAGCCCAGCAGTGGGATATTTATTTCATTATTTTAAATTAAATTAATTAATATGAATAATCTAAAAATAAAATAATATTAAAATAAAGATTATTCATGATACAAAATAAATATAGTTAGAGCTGCACAAGACTGATGTTTTTTTTTTAAATTTATTTGGACAAAAAAACAATATTGTACGGAATTTACAACTCATTATGAAACTTATACATAAATATTTTAACTTGATACAATACCAATATCATTTGCCACATATTAAATAATTTAAATTATATTACCTACCATAAGAAAAATAGACGATAGACATTAATGGGAAATGGTTATGGGTATTACCTATGAATGTTTGCAAGACCAGACCAGTGTTACCATTGTGTTGTACTTCTCAAAGGAATTGATGACAATGCATTGAAAAAAATATATATATGTACTATACATAAATCCTTGACTCTTTGGATGAACATAATATTAACAAGAAATTTAAATTTTACAAGAATGGATTAAAGAATTGATTATTTTGTGATGTCCATGTGCAGTACTTATGAACTTAAATTTCTTTATATGTGCATTTGAATATAGTTAATGATGTTAGCAACTACTTTCAGGGGTGGCTTGAGACGGTAGGCAACTACCCACTGTAGCTAATTTAGGTGTGGAAAAATGTCTGCAAAAACAATGCTTGAACTACTAATGCCCAGTAAAACAATAAAATTTGTATTGATATTAATATCATAACTCAATTATATATAATTGCTCTGGTTAATGAAGTTCTCTTAAGGTTTAGGGGGTGGTATTTTATGAGTTTGCCTACAATAACAAAAAAGCTAGAGCCAGCCCTAACTACTTTCGATAACTATTTAGTAGATGGACATTAGATAGGAATCTAATAGCCATCTCGTAAAACACAAAATACCCATGACATGAAGACATGGTCCATGACATACAAACACCTACACTTTCACACTCTTATTAGGTTTCTGATGGCAAATTCAAAATCTCATGATTTCTAACATCCAATTACTAGAAAGCACGTGAAATATTATACATTATATACATATTAATGTATATATTGACAATCAATATAAACAAATTACTCTAGGTTGCGGACAATGTATGAAATGATAATACTATCAAAAAATAATTTGGCATAGGTACCTAAAAAATATCACATCCAAGTGATCTACAGGATCATTGTTAAAATACGTGGTTTCCGTAAATATCCTATGTACTCGGTATGTGTTTTAAGACTCGGTTGAGAGCCGATCCCAATGCGCGGAACTTGATGTTCCCAGTATTATATAGTTGTAAAATATTATATATAGACTTACTTGCTGGAGAGCGCTCAAGCCATTGCAAATGTTTTTTTGATAAGATTCCCACGAAACAGAAAACTTTGTTTGTGCCATGATTTCGTTTTTAATACAACAATTTATTATTTTCAGAACATTATAAAAGCTCGAGAATAAGACGCTACGAACAATTTGACAAATTGAACTGACTACTAGGGATGGGTTACCATTGTAAAAACAAGTAAATAACACTTTTTTCACAAAATAACTACTGACAAGTTATCCATCAACTCGCCAGCTGCTAATAGTTCTCGAATATACCGAAAACTGGTAAATTTATCGCTTGATCATCAGCCGTCGACATTTACTCGTTAGATTGCTAATGGCAGTCTACCAACAAAGAGAAGTTTTCGGGTTTGTACCAAGTCATGCATCCATTAGCCAAATAACAAACCATGGTTTTTAGCCGGCTAATGGTTTTTGAATTTCGGCTGGTTAACATCGTAAACACTTACAATTTGACAGTAGACGCCAAAGCAATTTTCAGTGTCAACTAACATAAATGTCAACACAGTTTTTGACTTTAACGCAATCGATTTTCATTATTTTCATTTTCACTGTTATTAGCCAATCAAACAACAGATTATAAAAAAGCTTAAAATTATAAATAGAAAATACAAAGCGGAATATATTATTCGGATTAAATAAGTGGGACATATAATACGATAATTACAAATAATATTAAGAATTAACGTGAAATTATGGCTCAGCCACAGTTGTCTTTATCATGGGACGCTCATAGAATAAATATATCTCATGGTTTAAGTTCTTTGCAGCAGGTAAATGTTTTGTGTTTTCATTAGTTACTTTATGAAACAAATAATTATAAGTTTACCACAGTTGGGACACTTATTTACAAATAGTATGAATTCCCTCTAAAAACTTGAACCTACTACCTAATATATCCTTTTGTGTTTCTAAAACAAACAGAATTTTAATAAGGTTTTGATAGAAGTTAAATGAAACAATGCAATTTATTATTATTTTTCGAAGCAGACATGGATGGAGTAAATACAAATACAGTAACTTCAAAAGTCTGAAATTATCATACCGCCGGCGCTGCGCCGCGCCCTCTACAATCTAAAACGCGGCGCACTTGTCTATTTTAAAGCCCCCGTGTCAGCTTTTCTTCTTCTCTAACTTCTTTGTATTTCAGAAAGGTGAATTTGTGGATATGACTCTTGCGGCTGATGGGCACTTTGTTAAAGTACACCAAGTCATAGTAGCACTTGCCAGCCCCTATATTAAAGAATTACTCAGTACAATTGAATGCCCACATCCTGTTATTTTTTTAAATGTAAGTTATTTTTTTTTCTATGCCTTGATAAAGGAGTTGGAGAATTTCCAACCAAAGAAATGTAATGAGTTGAAATATGGCTTAAAAATGTGTTATATTTTTCTATTATAAAATGGAACATCAAATCTAAATCTTGTCTGGAAGATGAGAGGTCCTAAGAATAAGGTCACAAATAAGTTATTGATTACTATAATCAATTTATGTGAATTTATTTCAACAATTAATAATATAAAAACACACCACAGAATTAATTTATTCAAAATAACTGAACCCAATAAAAAGAAATCTTAAAATCACTCTCATCTAAGCCCAAAAATGTATAATAGTGTACCTACTTATAATAGGTTAAATACTTATAATAGTGTATCTCCTTTAGTCAAAAATAAAATTATCTATAATTTTAATTTTTCTTATTGCCTGAAGCAGGCAGACGGCGCACCTGATGAAAAGTGGTTACTGTCACTTATGGACATTTGTGACATCAGGGGTGTCGCCAACGCATTACTGAACTATATAAAATTTTATAACACCCTTAAAGAACCGCATGTCATAGTGTAAAGGGAAAACTGCGGCTGGAAGTTTCCTCCAGATCATTGTTGTACTCAGAATAAATGTTCTAGAGAACCATTGAGTTGTTGTGTGTGGGAGCTCCAAAAAATGGGGGTGAATATCCCGTCGCTGACAGTGGTGTGGTTGTAAAAGTGAGACATAATTAATGTAATATTATATTAAGATAATATAAAATAGATAATATTATATTAATTTTACTATCTTTGAATTCAAATGCCTACTAAGAAAATAATGTGTGATACTGTATATGTCCTAATGTCTATAATGTGTGCCATGTTCTTAAGCAAATAAATAAATTCATTGATTGATAGCTCTAACCTACCAAATACTAATATCATTCACAGATACAGCTCTAGAAGCACTGAATCTTCAATTATAGACAGTGTCAACGATATGAAAATAATTTTTATTTATGTTAAAAAAAATGTGACAGATGAGAGAGTTATTATGAGAAATAATCATATTAACGTCACACACGCGCTTTGCATGTTTTTGACCCTCTGACACTTCAGGTTCAAAAGTTTATTTTCAATTTGATGTAACTTTTTAGTTAAAGCAAAAAAGAAATAGTTTGTTATAAAACTTGTATAGGATCATACCATTTATAAAAAAAAAAATGAGATACCCAATTACCATTTGCTATGCTTGCTAACAGTGAAGAAAAACACTGTCAGGAAACTGGCATGTCTGATAACTGACGTTTCAAACCTGCCAATCTGCCTTCGGCAATTATGGGTATACTGTTCATTCCTAAACATAGGAGGCCCGATCCCAGCAATTGGGCAATTATAGGCAGTTATAATTATTATCTTAATGTATTATCGTTTGTCAAGTGAAGTGAAGACGAGAAGTGTGTAAGTCGATTTTCTATGCAGTAGCTTTGTAAATTCAATTTTATGAGTGCAATAAAGTCTACTCTTTTATTTTCCAGAAAATATCATACACAACACTGTGTTCAATATTGGAGTATATATACACAGGAGAAGTGGTGGTGGCCTGGGAGAATTTGACTGAATTCGCACAAGCTGCAAAAGATTTATACATAAAGGGACTTGAAGATATGGTGTGTAAATTTAAAAATAATTTTTCATTTGTTTATAACTTTTTTATTTCAAAGCTGGCAAACAGGAAATGGCCCAGCTATGGAAAGTGATAACCATTGACATTGTCTATGTATATATAAAGAACTAGCAGTTTCAAAGTCCAGCCTGGAAAAATAAAAATTGAGGGGTCTAATTGTGAACCTAAACCATTCCCAACTCCACTCAAACACTAATTTTTTACTCCTTGGGTTACATTATTTAAGTTTTGGTAGGGACTGGCAGGAGACAGCACTGAAAAGAAAGGAGTGGAGAATTTTTATATCGGAGGCCTGGACTCATTTCAATTAGTTAACTAGTTAATTTTTTTTTATAGAAACTGCATGAATTATTATCAGGATCTCATACACAAGGAAGCCAAGTTTCTGACAGCAACATGCAAGATGTGCATAACAAGGAGACATATGAATTTGCGAATGCCAGCACTGACCGTACATCTGGGCAGCATATTTCATGGTTAGTTTGAGCAACATATTTCGGAAAAACCTTTCCAGTGTGCTCTGGTATTGGTGTTATAGGAATCGACTCACACTTAGGTTCGTTGTATATTTTCCACATAACACAAGTGGCTTTTTTGGCTTAAGAATATATAATTTAATTGTAAAACAAAAGTTTGTTTTATAAAATAATGACATTCACCTAAAAAAATCTTGGTAAAGCTTCTTTTAATGTAAGTAGATGGCGACACAGGTCCGCTTCTATCGTTTTTACACGCTAGGATTTCAAACATATTTTTAAATGAAATTGGTCAAAAATATGTAACAAAATTAAGGATTTAATTTATATGCACATTATTTTACAATTTATTGTAAGAATGTCTCATACACCCAGTTGACTATCATGTTTACACTAGGTGTGGTTACATATTTCAATATGATATTTTTATTATCCATACACCAATGATCTGTATAATAATAAAATATGTCAGTCCATAAATGTCCCACTGCTGGGTTCGTGATTCCAACTGTAGGGGAACGGACAGTATACCCGCCACGCTTGTCCAAGGCGGCTTGATAGGTTTGACATATCGGTCATCTCGATGTGTAGGTGGAGGTGGCATCACGATGTTTTCCTTCACCGATATTAGCAATTGGTAATTGTAACAATATGCACATTAGTTCAGAAAACTGACTAAGTGACTAGCCATTACGCTACCATGATCTATATGTGAGTGAATAACTTGGGAGTGACGTTGTTATTGAGTGAGTTATTTCTGAGTGAGTGGTTTATGGGTGACTTTTTGTAAGTTTGCAAGTTATCTTACGTGAGTGAGCTATATGTGAGCGAGTGAGTGAGTGAGATTGATTATTTATGAATATTTTTGTACAATACTTCAGAAGATTCTAACATAACCAAGTGTCATAAGTGAATAAATAGTGTATAAATTATTAATGAAATGCCTCTGTATTGTATTATACCTTAAGATGTTTACAGGCAAGTAGTAGATAAAGCTGATTCAATTAAATCAATGGATGACGATGTTGATCACGGTGAAATAGAAGCCTTGGAAGAATATGAAATAAAAGAAATTCCTATTGTGAAGAGAGAAGTCATTACTGATAACTCTAGTAAGTCAAAACTTGGCCTGACGCACTGGTAAGACGATCATGACGTGATTCTAGGCAAATTGCGCAACATATAGACTGGACTTAATCCTCGAATGGGGACCAAAAAATTTTTTTTTTTTTCAAAAGCTGCCATCAAAATTCGGTAGTTGACAGTATGAAAAATATAGGCTGATTTTAATATATATCGTAGATTACGATCTAAATATGACAAAAATAAATTGTTTTAACTAAAATATTGAATATTAATTGATATTTTTGAGAAATAAAATTGTTCTATTGCAGCCATTAGCCACGTGACAATGAACGCCGATCGGAGCGCGTGACGTCATAGTGTGCAAAACACAACAAGTTATCAATGGCTTCTCAGATAACACTTCAATGAAACAGATGTTTGTTTTGCACACTGTGACGTCATGCGAAACTCCATGACATGACAAAATATTTATAAAATTGCTAAATTAAATATGTTAATGTTGTTTTTTTGCTGAAATATTAATATTTTGGCTAAAATAGACCATAAAGCTCAAAATGAACCTGTTTCTCAAAAATTGTTAACCACCGAATTGCCGCGACAAAACCAAGAGAATCACATCGTCTCTTTTATTCTATTTCAAATTCTATGTAGATAGAGGGAGAAAGCATCAGTTCAATTATCAGTATTTGACCACGCATTTCTGGTGCTGTTGGGGCTCAGAGGGTTAAATGCCTAAAATACATACATAAGTGTACCCGGTTGTATAGATACAGGAATTTACTGTGCGTAAATACAACTTGTATCAAAGTATTACAGATTCTTCTACTACAATCTGTAATAATTTGATACAACTTGTAACACAATGGCCGCTTCAGGACATTGCTGACAGGAGAATGCGCATGGTCAGGTTTAACACTTATTTTTTTACTTTATTTTAATGAGTTCAGGAGACATGCAGACGGCCCACCTGATGGAAAGCGGCCACCATCGCCTATGGACATTTGTAACACCAAGATGGTGCCGCACTTTAAAAACGCAATTGAAAGTTGTTATGCGAGATGGGCAAATACCCTACCACCTGGCAACACTTCACAGAAATTTACCCTTACAAGCTACACAAGTACACAACTAGTAATACAGGCTGTTTCTTTTTTCAAAATCAACTGATTTGATTCCTGATAAGAAGTATTATTTGATTTTTCAAAAATTGAATAATACCATTTTAGTTTTCATGCCTAGAGTCTTGGAGTATTTTTGCTATTTATCATAGTTTATGATATGGCCCTGAGGGTCCACTTTAAAAATTCAACCTGTATATTGAATTCTATATATAAAAACCCATTTAAAAAAAAACACATTTTGTTTCGATCAAAATGATCTGATATTTTTGTTGCGATTTGTGTAATACAGATTTATCCTATAATATCCGTGCAGGAACAAAGAAAGAATGCAATTTTCTGCGGCCTGGCTTAAGAGGCGTCAAAACTACCCACAGCCAGGTGGTAGGGCATTTGTCCGACTGGATGGCTACCACCCCTGGTCTAAAGTTTATCGCCATAAAAACCTTGAGTTGTGTTCTGGCATTAATGACCATTTTCCAGTCTCCCTTAAGAGAGCAGCATTTGTAGCACTTTTAGTGTTGTAAATGTTCATAGGAGATGGTAAGCACTTTCCATCTCAAGTCTGCCTGTCTGCTGAACTCATGGAATTAAAAAAAAAACAACCTCAAGTATGTGGTAATGCGTGAGTGACATGTTAGAAAACATCACTCGCTTCAGGTGTTAACGTGATGCAGTACACAGTGTCGAACCAGGGCTCGTTGCAAATGATCCTGAACAGGTATATGTACTTCCTGAAGTACATGAAACGGAACGAGACGCGGCAATGGCGTTGCATCGACTACCTGAAGCCGAACATCAAGTGTCCGGCGCAAGTCGTCACGAAGAACGGCGTCGTCTCGCTCAGGTGAGGCGCTGTTTATTTAGTCATACCCATGGTTACGGTCCCGTGGCACCTCATTATGATGCGGAGGGACGCTGGAAGGTTTAGTGGGTAGTCTGGCAGTCGGTGCATGCACCAACAGCCGGGAAGTCCCACATACCCCTTAGTGACATCCCCCGGGGCCTAAGGATATGTACAAAAGCATTCCCCCAGTGTTGACAAAAAAAAAAAAAAAAAAGTCGTCACGAAGAACGGCGTCGTCTCGCTCAGGTGAGGCGCTGTTTATTTACGCCATAACATTGTAGAAGACAGTTTAAAAGTTCAATACTAAGATAAGTGTGTAACCTATAACAAACAAACAAACACAGCTTTGGTTGAGAGTAAATAAAAAATTTATATATTTTTTTTACAAAATATAAGGATAAACAAATTTCGACATGAATTTATAGAAATACACAAGCACACGTTTATAGTTTACGAGTAAATGAGGATTATTAAAAAAAAATAAGTACAATTAAATTAGTAATGATAATTAAGATAATGATAAGTATTGGATGGAAGCATAATGTGCAATATTCGGCGAAACTTCGGTAGTGAATTGGCAAATATATCTAAAGTGGAGCTATATTTGTTTTATAGTTTGACAATTCGCTTTACATTTTAACTGTCCTAATTGTATTGTTATATACCGACAAAGAAACGCGCACCTGGTTTATTGCCCCTCCCGAGTTCGGAGTATTGTTGTCGACTTTTTTGGCCGTTCGCAAAAATAATTAGCCAGGTGTGCAAATTACTGTTTCTCGCCAACCCCAGTGCACGCGGTCGATTTTTTGTATTGTATAGTTAGTATAAAACAATACCCGAACGAAGGGATGAGGCAGTCAAGCGACGATTACGATACGGGCAAGACAGTATGTACATTTTATTGACGGACTTTGCGCGTGTTATTGAATTGTGCATTACATTGGGACCTATTGCGTCTAGTTATACGTGTTTGTATAGTTTTAATAAATTCTATAGTAATTCCAAAGATATTTTAATTCGAGTCCTGTAGCTCGTAACAGTATAATTAAAAATACGTTTTAACGGTGTTAAGCGCGCGCAGCATTTTGTTTGATTTTTATTTCGACTTTTTGGAGTAATAATCAGCGCGTTCCACTAATAGTTCACAACGCCCAAAATGCTCCGTCAGCCGTTACACAAGGCGACCGCGTTCGTTGTGGTCGTGACGAAAATGTCACTAATGACGTCTTCATTTTCGATCGCACAACACTCACAACGACCCATGTCAAGATGTGGGTCGAAATTCGAATAACCGTTTCACTAAAGTTTATGATCGTAACGACCTCAAGCAAATGGAACAGGAAAAATCGCGTTTGTGAATGTAGTCGTTTTGAGCTACCACGACCACGGTCGCCTTGTGGAACGGCTAACAGAGCATTTTGGGAGTTGTAAGCTACTAATGGAACGCGCTGTATGGGTGGTCATCGAGGGGGCGAGGGGGAAATTGTTGTAAATACAACCAGTATTTATTCTTTTGTATTTATTTTTTCATAGTATCATAGCAACCTTTGTTAGCTAAAAAAAAAGTGCATCTCGGGACGCCCGACAGAAGTGATAACTTATAACAGACAGACTGTCGCCGTAACGCGTTACGTAACGAAGCGTTTACCCTCCCATAAGAAGTAATCACTTCAAAAACTCTTCATTAATCATTAAACACTTACACGAAGAGACAATTTCAACAGAAATAAATGGGTCACGTACTATGGGTATGTTACTTTTTGTCCCGGGAATTTCAATTTAAGCGTAGGTCACGTAGTCCCGGGCATATCCTAGTTTAAAAATAAAACAGTACTTAGATATTGACCCGCTCAATAAACCATTGTTTCTGCAGACATGACAGACCCACAGCCAGTTCAGCCCAGTGAATTAGCTAAGATTTATAACAACGTAACGTAATTATAGGGTTGCTGCGCACACGCACCCGTTCCACGATGAGAAAATACTGAAGAAAGTTCGCTCCGGCGCAGTGTTTACAGCGATATCTGAAGCGGAAATTGAAGGCCAAAAGATATTAAAAAAATCCAAAGATAACGAGATTATCCAATAAAAGGAATTTAATAGCAAATTTTTATTGTTTAATTTTGTACCCTCTGGCATGAAACCAGTATACTTGGTAAAAAACTAAGGCCCAACTTTTAAAGAACCTTGTATCCAGAAAAAAATACTATTCTAGAGGGATAGACGAGTTGTAATACTTGCAATAACTCAGAAGGGTTAATGGTAATAAAAGAACAGTAACTTGTCACATAATCAGAGAACCTTACGGTCTTAACATATTACATACACTAACTCTTCACTGTCTTCACACTCTTCAAGCATTTTTAGAACACCTCGCCATCCCTCCAACAATTTTACAGTATATGAAACTTCGCAAATTGGCACAACTGATAGCGGATTGAAGTCATTAGTAAGCTATTTTAATTAAAGGAAATGACAAGAGTTTAAAACATTATTTTTTGAAAAGTTTAGGTAATATTTTGTCTCTCTCTCTTTTCGTTTACCATATCCCAATTAATTGGGGTCGGCACAATATGTCTTTTCCTTCCACACCCTTCTATTCTGACATACAACTTCTGTCACACCACAAATCATCATATCATCCTTCACGCAGTCTATCCATCTTTTTTGTTCTACCTTTACATCTGTACCCATCCATCTTGTAGTTTAAATATTATAAGTATTAAAGATTGTCAATTTGATATACCATGTGAGTGTTTCCCGTTAGATTACTTGAAAAAACTTTGTTAGATTCAGAATTTACCACACCATTAAAACCTTTGGTATTACAAATGTCCGTAGGCGATGGTAACCGCTTTCCATCAGGTGGACAGTCTACCTGTCTGCTGAACTCGTGCAATAAATAAATAACTTGATATCCATGTATTCACACAGGTGAACTCTTATGCACATTTCTGTGATCTCGTTAAATCAGTCATACCCTACCATTATTCACTTTATGTTCTGACCTTAACACGTGAGGGTACAAATAACTGTCTTGATTGGCTAACGGACTAGTGTTTTGTTCATTCAATCTTTTGAATATTTTTGTAAGTACAGTCTTTTAAACTAAAATTTACAAGGTTAAAGGGTTACACTTTCCGATATTAAAAAGATATATCATTTTGTTTACATAAAACCTACAGACACCCTATCTATATATTAATACGTGAAGCAAAAACTTTGTACCCCTTATTACAAAAATTGCGCGGATGGAGGAGCATGCAATTTCGCACACTTATAGTTTACAAGGAGACGAAGCGACGAATGCTGATACTTTTTTTTATAATTAAGGATTAAAAAATACATTAAATCAATAAATAAAAACATTACACACACCGCCATGTATTTGACACACACACGCATATATTATGGTCGAATTTCGACCACGGGCGACTACTAATAAACTTAAAAGCACTAAAGTAATTTTTGGTATAAATAGTAGATATCTATGTACACATCTTACATTTTTCGTAATTTCGCTAGATCATTGTGCCAAGGTACATAAATCCTTTATTTAGTTTTATCTATAGGTACAGTGCCATTATATTCCGAGTAAACACATACAGACGGCAAATGGACATTTTAAAATCATTTTAAGCTCTACAATCTTCAATATTTTCAGAATTCTCTACATTCATAATTCAAAAATTACAGAGAACACTTGACAACTTTGAAAACAAGTATCTCTACACTTACTGGCCTAATAAAAAAATCATTACGAGATATGAGTAGGGTGGCGCGGAGAAGTCTTAAAAAAACAATTTCTTAAGACAACTTTATTGTACGACAGTTCTTACAAGACTAACTTAATTACAATTAACATTAAATTAACACTATTATAACTTCATACTGATTATTTACTGATACGATGACTAGTCTTTGCGTAGTCAACAGATTGATGGGCAGCGGTGTGTCCACCGTTTGCCTAACTCGAGCTTAAGTATTTTTCGGTCTTATCACATTATTCTCCAGCAGGTATCTTTTTACACGTTTTAATTTCATAGGTACCAGAATACCTACGAAACTCCGATAAAAATATCAGATTGGAAATAATAATGATTCAGTCTCAGACAAAATCCCAGAAATATTAACTGCAAATCATAAAGCACACTCAACAGAGCATTTAGATAATATACAATTAATGGGTAAACGTATAGATTACAACATCATACTGCAATTTGTTCTAATTATAGAGGCAGTGAACTGCATGTTAACAGTCTGGCCCCAGTCTTCCTTACATACACGCGTATCTACAAGTACTTACAATGAAATGGCTTATAATAACTTTAGTTGCAATTCCGTGCTACAGTTACAGAATACTGTGCTTATTACCGTATCCAGGGAAAAGCCATAACATGGTATTCGAACCGTTGCTGGAAGAATTAACGACACGAGGACACCAGTTAACTGTGGTAACGTTTTTCCCCGCATCGCCTCAGCAGAACCGAAGAGACGTGAGCCTTGAGGGCTTAGCTCCTTTGAATGTCGAAATAGTTAGTTTACATGATGCAGCTGCTACGTCTTTCTTAGACTTAGATAAATATTATGAAAGCGTGCCAATAGTTACTCAATTGGCGCTTGCAAACCTTGAAATCTGCAGGACGATTATAAACGCCGAAGTATTTAAAGAATTCCTGAAAGCTCAAGGAGATTACGACCTTATATTAGTAGAGCATTTCAACAGTGACTGTATGCTTGGAATTATTTATAATTACGGTCTACCCGCGGTAGGATTATCTTCAAGCGCGGTTATGCCTTGGACTCCACTGAGACTTGGAGCACCAGACAATCCAGCTTATGTCCCATTAATGACTTTGCCATTAACAGAAGATATGACCTTCTTCGAACGTGTTGTAAACACTTTTTTCCTGTTCTAC
Organism: Dendrolimus pini; assembly: GCA_949752895.1. Lineage (NCBI taxonomy): Eukaryota > Metazoa > Arthropoda > Insecta > Lepidoptera > Lasiocampidae > Dendrolimus > Dendrolimus pini. The sequence goes on along the minus strand of OX457137.1, from coordinate 20,740,384 downwards.
TTCGAGATATGGTTCGAAATGAAGATTAGAGGAGAAGAACAGAGAATTTTGGAGAAAGCTTTAGGACATACTTTACCACGTTTATCGGAAGTTGGCAAAAACACAAGTGCTGTGTTGGTGAATACATATTATACTTTAAATGGTGTTAGGAATATACCACCATCTGTTGTTGAAGTGGGAGGCTTGCATTTGCATAACAGAAGCGTTCAACGGTTACCTGAGGTGATTGACTATATTTTAAATTGTAGAAAAATATTGATAAGTAGGTACTATTTTCGATAGGGGCCAGGTGAGGTTGTATCGAAAATGATACACACTTTATTTTGAAGAAAGATCGGGTAAAAACCACTAAAATAAGCGTGTATGTATGAAGAGATTAAATAAATTTGATGAGGCGAAAAGTGTGTGTCAGCATCGTAGCAGTTCGTCTCATCTCAAGAGCTCAATGGGAAACAGGGGTGACAATATGTCTGTACAAAAATATTTTTAAGACTAAATAAGACAATGTCTCATTATTTTCAATTTTATTACACAAAACTATTGGTCAATCTTTTTTGCATTAAGATATAACAAGCTTTTTAATTTTATTTTTCTTTGTGCTTACTAGAGTCTAGGCTGATTGTAATAGGTAATTACATGTAAACAGGATTATTGTGTTCGCTTTTTATTTGTACTTTTGACTAAGCCTTCAGCAGTTAAGAACTTTGGTACATAGTTGTGTTTAATTTATAGCAGTGAAAATCTATCGTAGCCACGATAAAAATATCGTCTCGTCGTTTACACGTGTTTACACCCCCTCGCTAATGATGTGTAAACGACAAAGCGACTGCCGTGAAACGATAAAATGTCGTCACGATCCAATGAGAACAGCTAGATACGATAGTCGCTAAACGATAAAAAATTTGACGACAAACAATCGTTATAATGGGAACAGCTAGAGACGACAGTCGTCCAACGATAAATTAATCATTACGACATACTGGGAACGCGCCCTAACGGAGCATTTTGGGCGTTGTGAGCTACTAATGCGCTGTTTAGTTCCTATTATTTTTCCATATTCATTATTTTTTAAATTACAGGACTTAGAAACCTGGGTGAACGAAACAAACGATGGCTTCATAGTGTTCACCTTTGGTTCGTTGATACGATCGTCAACGTTGCCTCTAAGTCATTTAGAGGCAGTAATAGCAGCATTTAAGAGATTGCCACAAAGAATCATTTGGAAATGGGAAACTGAGTATGTGCCTAATATGCCTGCGAACATACTGGTGAAGAAATGGCTTCCTGTATTTGACCTGCTACGTAAGTAATCATAACAAGTATCTCACGAACTTACCTGTACGCGTGTTGTGAAGTTCCGACTGTAATTACGAGAAGTTATTATCTAGTCCAAATAGCTAAACAACGTTTGCCCACGGCTTCACTCGGCGTTAATGTAAATTTTATACACAAGTGGAACACCGGCCTTTATGACCCTCACACGCCTTAGAAATGTTCAACTTAATTTTTAATTCAAAATACGAGAGCAACATATTAAAATTGCGTTGACAGTTGGCGTTGTCATAATGATGTATTTGTTACAAAGATATTTCTTTTTTGTACACCAAAGCATATACCAAGCGGAAGTAAAAAGAATCAAGATAGTACAGCAGGCGGCCTTTTCGCTAAGAAGCGATCTTTTCCAGACAACTCTTGGCAGGGATTAGTAAATAGATTTTTAATACAGACGGGGTGCAGTTAATAAATAATGACGAATGATGAATAAACATAGTATAAAATATAAGTACAAACATTGTATATATACAGAATATACACACAAACGTATATATATATATATATATATATACCGCATCCTTAAAATTATAGACCTAAATCAAAAATTAGAGTCATTGGATTTAAATATCTATAACATAAAAAATAAGGTACAAGAATGAATAATTTGATATTTTGAATTAGGTCTCTATAATTCTAAGGGTGCAACCCTTAGAATTATAGAGACTATGAGAATACAAACATCATATACTTACCTATATTATTATATAACAGTTTTAGGAATTATTATACTCAATAGAAAAGTAATGCTTCTGAACCTGATTTTTAAATCAAGTTAACGATTTGGCTCATCTTATAGCAATAGGTAACTCATTCCAAAGACGCACAGCTTGGAGCCTTGGACGATGAAAGTTATTATAAAAACAGGACCCGTGTCCTGGTGTATTTATTATGTATTTAGTGGAGGGGCGCAAATTATAGGAACTAGATACACAGATTGAGAGAGATCATTGTCAGTGAATTGTAAGTTAGCGCCAAACGCGATCGCAGCGCACTCTTTTCGTCTATCCCTCGCGAACAGTACTTTTCTCTGGATGGGAGGTACGTCCTTTTCTATAGATATCCCTCAAAAATCGAATTCAAAATTGTGGTTTGTCAATATACAACTTCACGAACAGGCAAGTTCATGTGACTTTTAATTATGTTCTTTATTGTTTCGTCCAAATATATATCTGTACAGATAAATAATATTAAAGGGGCTGTTTGTAATAACAGCTTTTTACTAAATGCATACGAAAGTATTATGTTACTAACATGAAAAATCATTTTTATAAATTTCGTCCATATGTTTGTCCTGGCTAACCTCTGAAACGGATGGACCGATTTTCATGTCACTTTCACTGGCAGATAGCTGATGTTATAAGAAGTAACTTAGGCCACTTTTTTAGGATTACGCGAAAAAAATCCACGCGCACGAAGTCGCAAGCACAGCTAGCTACTAATACAGATTTTTAATATAGGTTGTTAAATTAAAAATTAATTCAAATACGACTTTTATTTCAATTTTTTATATTTAATTTACATAATTAAAAAATCAACCTTTATCTAAAACGATCATGATTTACATAACAAGATTAATGATTATCTATTACAAAAACTTACAGAGTCCAATCAGCCATTCTTCTGATGTCTTGATATTTAGACCTTTCTTAAATATTTCAGATGTACAGGGCGTTCCATTAGTAGCTATGTCTTAATCTAATGGCTGATTGTACTTGTAGGAATACCCTTATAGGGTTTTTTTATACGAGATAAACAATGTATCCATGTCTCTAACAGTCCTGGTGGCCCTTAAAATAATAATCACTATGTGCTCTAGCAGGACTCTGCTTTAGCATTGAAAAAGAGTAGAGATGTGCCAAGTAGTCGGTAAAGCGGACTATCCGGCCACTACTGTAGTCGGCGACTATTCGGCAAAGAGCGCCGACTATCCGGCTTCTTACTTTGTACTTTATAATCCATAGAGCCTTTCCTTTTGACATGATTACATGATAATTGAGTTCGTCACTTTAATGAACAGTAACAGTATTAAACAAAAAGTTTTTTTATTTTTACACAAAAACACCGCCCACACGGGTCTCAACCCCTACAAATGCAAAAAATCAAGAAAAAATGCGCCACCCATAATCAGACAATTATGTGAAGGAATTACTGTAATCCGTCTGTATGAAAAAAAACTTGAAGAATAAAAAGTAGTCCTACCTTATATGAAGGGTTCATATATGGTGGGGGTACATAATAGGGTGCAAGGTCTCCCCTTGTGTTACGCTGGCGTAAATCCCAAAATCCCCGCTTGGCCTCCCCTACCGTTAGATTGATATTGTTTTAAAGTGTTTACAGAGAGAAAGAAGACAACATAACTTCTGCCACACTGTTGTTAATGCCCGAATAGATGAAGGCCTTATTGATCATAGACCTCTGGATAGGGGATGTGGCGTTCTGGAATCAGGCATAACAGGAATATTTTTATCGGTTTGAATATTGTAGTCATAAATTAAAAGCTTACTAAACAAAAGGAACTAATATTTTCCTAAATTTTCACAACTTGTATACATAATAAAACTACTTTTAACAGTTTTAAGCGCGGTAATTTATTTGATTTTGGTTTGGCCACTGAAAAGCGGCCGAAACGTCGGATAAACCAAAATCAAATAAATTACCGCGCTTAAAAGGAACTAAGTTTGATTGCTGCAATGTCAAACCACAAACATAACTACCCTTCTTCTGCAGCCAATCAATGTCCTGTCCTGCCAGCGACCTTATGCAGGTTGTCAGTCAACAGGTTACTTGAAATTAAAACTAACAGTCTTATTCATAGAGTTATTTTCAACACTTCTTGATGAACCACATAACATTTAAACTTTAACTCTCTATGAATAAGGGTGTTAGTCTCCCTACCTGGGACTTTACTCCCTTCTCCATGATGCTTCTCTTTCTGTGTTTCTCTTTAGAGTCGGCTGATGATGAAAAGCTGCCCCCCCTCCTCTCCTTGATTTATGCTGCATTGCTCCCCGTGGTGGGCCCCACCAGTTAAAAGTTCGGTTGTTATCCATTCTATTGATGGTTTCAGTTCTCTTAATGAATTGCTTTTTCTTCTGGTCTAAGAGGTTGTTTAGAACGATACCAATTTGCACATCTTTCTGAACATCTTTAACTGTCTTTATTTTCTCTTTAACATTTTTACCGAAAAGGTATTCTCCGGGCTCTGTTTCTAGGAGAGTCTCTTTGAGGTCCTTATCAACTATAGACAATACTAATTGTCTACGTCTTTTGGAGTCTTGAAAAAGGGAATCGCATAATAGTCTTCCTGATTCATTTATCTTTTTTATAATATTTAGTTTTTGTTTTTTTATGTCCCCTAGACACATTTGCAGGGCTTGGCCTATGCATGCCAGGGCAGCAGATATTTGTGTTTGTCTACTTTCAATTAGTTGATCTCTCTTCTTTGCCTTTTCATTCATGAGAGCAGACATTTCCTTATTTAATTTTGGTGCCAACATCTTAGCTACATTCTCAAATGCTGTATTTTCCTTGGCAATATTTTCTTGTTCTTCCGTTTCTAACCCTTTGTCAAGAATCTCATTCCACCTGTCTGCAACCTGTTTGTGGAGATTTATTTTTGTAGATTTTCGAGCATACGCTGAGCTCAAGATATCCAAGACCTCCTCATCCAAGATATCTTCTACAGAGCCTTTACATAGCTCGTTGTCTAGTGGACATGCTTTAATATTTTCGTCAATCTGTCCTTCCTCAATGTCAGCTGTAATGTATAGAAAAAGAGGGGTTGGGTTTACATATATGTCCCCGGATGATTTCCTGGATGATTTTAATGCTTAATGTGTTTAGGAATATATTTAAGACTTATTTATAACAACTGAAATTGATTTTGAGTGGAAAAAATACATATTCAATTAATTATCGAAGTTTGAAATTCACGACAATGATCTGGTAATTTTGTCGCCGAGACGTTTTTTTACGTTTTTTGACGGGATTTATCGAAATAGGAGACTGTATGTATCCGAAAATTTAAATATGTGGAGTTTTAAACAGTCGGTTAGGTTAGGTTTTGTGTAGACCAAAGCGCACGAGCCGAGCGAGCGAAGCGAGCGTGCCGCGGGAGCGGCCGGCGAGTGCCAGAACCGACTGGTAACCATTCACTATTTATCTTACATATTAGTGAAAAACAGAAGTGAGGTTAGATTGACAAAAACATTAATAACTCAGTAAGTAAATATTTCCGCGCCATAGGAGTTGCAGAAGGAGTAAGGTTTCCTCTCTCTCTCTCCCCCCTCGCCCCCCCCCCATTACTTATAATTCCGGGGACATATATGTAAACCACACCCAAAAAGAGATTATATATGCGTACCTAATGATAATTATAGTGAAATTATCCTATATATGAAAGACCACGTACCTACATGCTCGCAGAATGTCCCTAGGTTATGGAAATTTTCAAACCATGTAGGCAGGTTCCCAGAGAACGTCCCTTTAAGGTTATGCTTTTATCTATACAAATAAGCCACATTCTCACGGAATATCACTAGGCCTTAAGGCGTCGGCAATCTTGAATAAGGCTTTATAGATAATAGGAACGCTTATGTTCTTTTTCTAACCTTACCTTCAGTGTCCGACTCTGGTAATTTTTCTATTTTTCTTTCTAGACGTCGAAGCTTTCTAAGTAGGTGTGTCTTTTCATCCTCCAAGGATCTTTTAGACATGATTATTACAAGTACTTTAATTGATGTAGTAGAAATACTATTTGTTTTTGTTTATTTATAACCAGCGTTATACAAGTTGATTAATGTTGTTTATTTATTCGCCACAAAGGCGGGCAAAGGAATCTTAGTCCATACAGCCAATTCTGATGTTTATTTTTGTTAGGTCTTCGTATAGTAGCGCATAAGCGCAGTTGTATTGCAAGCTACAACCGACGTCATTCAATGGAGTTCTTGTGAAAACTCGAAAGGCCACATCTGACTATACAGTTCACATTTATCACAAAATACATAATTGCTACTCAAAAACTATCAATATCCTACAACTATTGTTCATTTTAGAGTAATTTTACACATTTTTAGAAAATAAAACTGCACAGCACAACGTCTCCTTTCAGTTCTCGCCAAAAACTCATGTTGATTAAAGTCGTTTACTTATGAGCAGGGTTACCAGCACCCATAGGACCCAGAGGTGCTATCGCTGCCACGCTGCTGGCCACGTGGCGGCGATGTGCACCTCAGAGGTGGACCGCAGCGGACAAGCCGGTCATCTGGTGACCGGCCCTTGCTCCGCGAAGCCGCACTGCTCCTTGTGCGAAGCCGCGGGCAAGCCAGCCGGTCATCAGGTGGGCTCCAGGTCCTGCGGGGCCAAGCCCACTAGGAAGAATCGCCAGGCAGCCAACAAGGCGCCGGACAGGACCGCGGCCGCGACGGACACTCCAACCGTCGCGAGGAGCGGAACAGGAGACGCCCGTGGTTAAACGACAGCCACGGGCGGGCGGCAGCGGGCGTTGAGCTCTGGGGGATCCAGATAGACCTCCGCCCGCAGTAATGGCGCGAGTGGTAGCCGCGCGACCCTCTCAGGGTCAGGTCAGGGAATGTTTCCCCGGCCCGCACACAGGAGAGGCCGCCTCTGTTTACGAGGCGGCCAGCTGCTGCCGGGGTCGCCGGTTAAGGCTCACGCTGTGTACCGTGACCCCGGCACCATGCGAAAGATGGCTCCCATGGGGTTTTAGTGGGTACACCGGCGCCGGTCGTATTGATTAATCGACGTCGGGGAGCCCCACACACCGGCCGCGCTGATCCCCCGCGCGGCTGACGATGCGGCAACGCATTTCCCCAAGTAAAAAAAAAGGGGGTTACCAGCACAGAACACTAGTCTAAAGGGAGGTTACCAGATTGTAAATATTGTATTTGACATAAAAATACTAAATTATTAAAACTTATTATAGTTGAATTGTGCAAACTATCATACATATCTCGCGGACCTAACTTGAGCTTTCTTTGAGTGTTTGGACATCTGAAATTCTGATTTCTGATAGAAACTCTCATTAGAGAAAACGCACTACGTCAACTCCAAAAAAGCGCTAGATGAGGATATATATACTACCAAAAAAAAACTTCGTTTAAAAAAACCGACTTCACACGAAGTATTTTTTTATTAGTTATTTTTAAGTGCCTAGCCTGGGTGGGTGGTGGGTAGGCCTACGAAAATATAGGTCCCAAAAAACGCGAAAGGAAAAATTCACAAAAAAAAAATCATAAAATGAAAACTACTGGGCCAAACTATGTTAAATTTTAGGGCACCTATTCCGCATCAAACTAAAGAAGAATCACCTAAATCGGATCATAAATCTCATTGTAATCGGTGTACATAAATAAATAAAAAATACCGATCAACTTGAGAACCTCCTCCTTTTGGAAGTCGGTTAAAAAAGAGCGCTTATATATTAAAATAAGAGTAAGAACATGAAAATTAAATTATCATTAAAAATAGGTAACAGTGATGAGTAATATATTTTTGTATCAAATAATGTTTTTCGTCGTAAAGAAAGACAAAATAGCGTTAGCCCTGGGGCCGACAACGTTCAGTGCACAATAGTAGACTAGTTTGTAAGCCGCTCGCAAGGGGTGCTCCTAGAACCAGGCTACCCCGCGACCATTGTTGTGGCGCGCTGCGGTGGTCTACCTACTACCCCCGATTTCATTAAATCAATCAGGGCATACGAAGGTAGCAGCGCCTTTGAGTCCCTGTTTATCATTTGCAATGGGAATTAGCTCGTTCATTTTCAGAGCAGGGAAAAGGTTAACTAATACTCACAGCTTAGAGGGAGTGGACCTGACAGAAGTTATACTACAAGCCACGTATGCACACGAATGGCTTGAAAATTACAGCTTCAATAACCCTAGTACATGATGGTAGCTGTAAACAAAATCAGTATTCTTAAACATAAATTATTTTCTTTCAGGTCACCCAAAATGCATGGCAGTGATAACACACGGTGGTCTTCTTACATTAACAGAGACAGTATCAGCCGGCGTCCCTGCCTTGATAATACCGATCTTGGGTGATCAATTCGGCAACGCCGCCCATGCGAAGCGAGCTGGCATCGCTGAGGTACTGCGGTTTGGGGAATTGGATGAGAATACATTTTATGCGGCAGTTCAGAAAGTTATATCGCCAGAGTAAGCTATGCTTCTAGTAATACTTTTCAGAGATCTTTAATCATCATCATCGGATTGTTAACGTACTTATCCAATTTGAAAACCTGCCCGTAAAACTTCAAGTTAAAATTTTGTTGCGATTCGTTTTTCCACTTGTCCGTTGCGATTCGTTTTTCCACTTATCAAATCAAATTAAACCATTTATTTGCTTAAAAACATGGTCAGTAAAAATATTAGATGACAATATATTATTTTATATTTCACATGTTTTTGCCCTTTCAGGCATGCAAATAGTAGTAAAGTTGAAAATCAACTAATTAACAAAAACATAGTGTAATCCACTTATGCGTTGCCATTTGTTTTTCCACTTGTCCGTTAAAGTTTCATTTCTACTATATGTCCCAGCACACATTTTTGTCTAAGGTAGATATATTCCTACACAACTTGAAGTTCGGGCGCCATCGACGTTTATCGGTCTCGGCATGACGTGTTCATTGATCTGACTTTCGTCTTGTCCAAATTCATGCCGAGACCAACACGTCGGGATGATTCATTTAAGCTGCTCAGCTGTTCGGAAAGTTCCTCCAACGACTCTGCAAAGATAAAGATATCTTCAGCTAAACGGAGGTGACAGATAAGCTCGTCGTCGATGCCCCGTCAACGAATTTTGAACACATCCTTCATCGCGTTGATGAACAGTTTCGGGGATATCGCTTCCCCCTGTCGCACCCCGCGACGTAGAGGGCATCGCCGTGTACCGATTTTCCATTTTTTTCTTTATTCATAAGTATATACCTCTGAGGTAACCGCATGGTCAACAAGTTAGGTTCTGATGAGTGGATTCTAGAGAAATCGATAGTAGCTCTTGTTAAAGAATGCCAAGCGCCTATATTCTTCGAAAAAAAAATTGTATACGCCTGCCAGTAATGGAAATTTTACAGACACTTTATATATTATTTCTAAACCTAAAAATTACTTACAAATTTGTTGATTTTTTATTATGTTTCCTTGGCACCGACTTCAAGATGTTGTAGAAAGAAGTTGGTTAAATATTTTTTGCTTTTTAATTTGAAGTTGATTTTGTTATTTCTCTTATATCCTCGCGTTATCTAGTTGACTGTCAACTTTTTCTAGATATCGCTGTAATTAGTAAAATCACCTAAATAACAGCCCATAAACGTCCCTCTGCCGGGCTCGGACCTTCCACTACAGGGGAACGGACGGTATACGCTTGTCTAAGGCGGCTTGACACGTTTACAACAATATATTGGTTATGTCGATGTGCAAGTTTCATCGCGATGTTTTACCCTCACCGTCGTTAGCCCGCGGCTATTGTAACAATATGCACATTCTGGACTGCGTTGCATTCCGGCCAATATTCTAATCCGCGAGTATAAGAGGCGTGCGCTAGCCATTATGCTACTACGACTTTTAATTTAATTCACCTTTATTTGCGTAGAATTTAACTTTGATAGCAACGCCATCTTGTTTTATTTTTAACAATTCTTAATTTGAATTTTTTATTACTTATAGAATGCGGGATAAAGCGAAAGCAGTAAGTAAACTCTGGAAAGACAGACCGATGTCGCCGATGGAAACTGCAATATACCATATAGAACGAGCAGTAAGGCAGAAAGGAGTCGACTTATCATCCCATGCGAGGAGGCGGAATAGGTTCCAACTAGCTTTATTGGATATTATAGCTTTTAGTATAATTATAATTGTAGCACTAGGATACTTTGTTAAAATATTTTTAAGGAAATTGAAACGAAAAGAGAAGCAATGTTAGTTTGTTAGACACAAAGGTCTCTTAATCTATATAAAATAGGATTTACTATGTATATTTTAAAAGAAATTATAGAACTTTGTATAAAAATATTTATTAACACTCCTACTTACTACAATACCTACAATAGTAAATACAATTATTACTACATAAAATATTAATGAACATTAGTTTTGCGTGAATTTTGTAAAATATTTACAAGAAAAATTGAAAATATTATATGATTGTAAACATAAAAATATATTTTGTTGACTGTTTCTGGCATATTTTTATTTACGGTTATAATAAATTACCTAACTATAGTAGAATTATTTTCTCCGTGCAGTTTGGCTCATAAATAATCGGACCGGTGAAGCGAGTATTTCGCTCACTCTTCCACTCACGGGCCTTATGGGCAGGCATAGTGATACGCATTATTGTTGTCGATAAGCGTTATCGATAGAGTATTTAGTTTTGTCATTTTGTGGGTTAGTGATATAAATGAAAGAAAAAAACAGATAAAACAACGTATTTATTAAAATAAGAATAATAATGATTGAAAATAAATTATTAATTGGGTATCTATGTATTAAAAAACTATAAGTACAAAAGTTGAGAATGTAACAAGTTATATTAAAAATAAATATAAATACTTATATCTAAGTTTAAAATTAACAGCAAAAAAGATAATAATGATTTTTATAATAATGATAATCTTTCTTTGATAAGAATGAGTTTTTATCGATAATGGCGTTGCGCTCGCGCAACATGCTCACCTCCCTAGCCGGGCTGAGGCCGAGTTTGATTTATGACCCAAACTGCACGGACAAAATAATTCTACTATAATTCAGATGCAATTATCTATTTTCGATCTTCTTTTATTTACTATCTATCTCTTTCTAAACATCTATCTATCTCTGTCTTTTCCTTCCTTCTATTCTAGAACTTTCATTCATCATCTATAGCTTTCTAACATCTATCTCTACTCTGTATTTTCCTTGCCGAACCTTCTATTCTAGAACTTTAGTTCATCGTCTATCCCTTTCTAAAATCTATCTGTCCTTGTCTTTTCTTTCCAGAATCGGCTTACGCTGCCAGAAAGTTCGCCACATAACTACACGATTATAAACACAAAAATATATTGTTGCCTGCAACAGGCAGACGGTTAAATTAAATTACCCAACTAATTCAGATACAATCATCTATGTTATTAAACCACTCATGGTAGGTAGCTAAATAATATTCATTTTTTTAATAAAAATAATTTATTTATTATCAGTGATTCAACATTCATAAAAATATACAAAACATTATAGAAAAATAGTTATTACATTTTATTCTCTATCACATAAAATTAAATGAGCAATGTCTTTATGTCTAGCTTTTATGTAAAGTGCCACGGCTCAGGTGGCCATTATCCTCTCGTCATGATAAAGTAATGCTGGGGCTTCATCTGCTTTAATGTAAGATTCAGGCCTTTTTTCGACACGCGAAATTTTCAATGACGTTAAATATTACATAGACTATTGTGGCCATGCATTAACGACCTTATTTTTTTTATCTAAAAGCGATATAGGCGCATTCGGCCACAGCCTAACAGTCTTATTCATATTGACTTAGAGTAAGTTTGAAGACTTCGTAAATATTTAACACTAACACAGATGAAGCCGCAGCAAAAGAATTTCGTACACTCGTACATCTCTCATTTACGTGTAAATGTATTGCCAACTCTCTTACAATAAAACAAACGAGCGACACAGCTCTAAACTATACATCGAAAGTGAAAGGGGTATGTAGTGATGGGACAAATTGCGAAATTCTATATGCTTCATGACCGAAAATATATATCGATTAATTCTCCTTGAAATTGAAATCGTTACAATGAAAATTTCTCAGGCTTACATATACGTTACCTAACAGGAACTAACCAATCATTTGTTTAATATAAATACACTACATTACTCCACAAGTAGTGCTCACAATTTTTCACTGTAAAAAAACAGTGGAGCAATTGAATTCATAGTGCAAAATTTGCTAAAATTACCTTTTAGTTGCATATAGCGCGTCCACTAGCGAATATATTATTGTATCATTAAAATACTTAACAATACATTTGTCATTATAAAAATAAACAGTAGAGTCATTCCACATAAATATTTTTTAAAATATTATAAAATCTGGAAAATAATGAAAAATAGTTCTGACATTGTAGAAATTCAGGAGATTCGAACGGTATAGTTAAAATGTCAAATGGGTAAAAATTTATGATAATTATAGACTAGAAAAACGTAACAAAAAATAAAAACATTACTTCGCCCTTTAAAATGGAATATTTCGGAATGTAAGGCACTTAACTCCGTCAAATTATTTAAATCTATCTACTGATTCAAAAATCAGTCTTAATATTATCCCGTATAATTCATAAAATTGGATGGTTACAAGTTTCGTTCTAAATAAGATAGAAACATATCACCGAAATAACTATGCACAAAATTTAAAAATGGAATGCACATTTAAGTACATAGAATTATGTCCAGTATTTTATTAAGCGAGTCGGTATTTGACAAAAGTCGGTAAAACGAAAGCCGCCTTATGTACATCACTATTATAATATCTCAAATTCATTGCTTTCTCATCTTCACGTGTGAACACCTTTTTAGGTTCATTAAACCTAACATTGTGGTCTAAGGAACCTATCACGAAGCCTATTTGACCTGAAGGGTACGTTGGCACTGATGCGTAGGCGTAGGCAGCTGAAGGGAATTGATTTCTACAGAACCTTAAGGTATTTGAAACTAAATCTATGTCATTCCAGATAGTTCCTGCCTGAGAACATACAATACCTCCAGGTTTTAGCGCACTCTTCATAAGAGCAAAATAGTTTTCCTGAAATAAACTGACTGCTGGTCCGACCGGGTCACTGCTATCTGTAATGATTACGTCAAACTCTTGACTGTGATTCTTCATAAAGTCAAAGCCATCACCGACGTGAAGTGTTAATTTTTGACTTTCGAAACCCACCGCCATGAAGGGAAGGTACTTTTTTGACACTTCTATGACCTTCGCATCTATTTCAACCTGAAATTTTAATCAAGTAATAAATATTTTCATAGGCTCTAAGAAGCCAGTGGGTAAACTAGACCAGTAATAGCTGTTTGCAAAAGAAAACAGTTAGAAATTGGCTGTGATAAACTGGCACCATCACTGTTCAGATAGTACTTGTCTATCTGTGAAAATGTGGTGTTTTATAGGAATGTAATGTTATATTTGCTTTAATCACCATATCTGGGCAATCACACAACATGCATCTCTCTCTCTTTTCTTTCACCATATCCCAATAATAATAATAATTTAATAAACCAAAAGAGAGATGGATGGGTTGTATGAAGGATGACATGATGACTTGTGTTGTGACAGACTATATAATATGTCAGAATAGAGGACTGTGGAAAGAAAAGACATATTGTGCCGACCCTAAATAATTTGGAGAAGGTGAAAGAAAAGAGAGATCTAAGAATAGACCTGGATGTATGTATATGTTGTTCATAATAATTTATAAATAACTTAAATGTCATTACAGTATCGGCCTCTCATAACCACAGATAAAATACCCCTATCTAAATGTTTACACAAACAATATACAAAATTATAAACAACATAATGGTTTCATTGATAAGCATAAGGTGATAGTGGTTGACTGGTAGCCACATATAGGATACAGAATGAGGTTCATTGTCCCTTTTAAAGTTCATAGAACAGATAAAATAAAATGATGAAACATCCCTGTTTTATAGATTGATTGATATTTATGAAATATAATTATATACTTTTTGCAAAACCTACTCTATTTTTTTTTCAATATAAGCATTGATTTCCACTACTAATAATAATACATTAACAAATTTCATCATAATTTATTTATTTGTGGGCAACATAGCTGGTTGCGCCACAATTAAAATTTGGTAATAGTTTATTTTTCTGAGTGGTGTAATTATTTGTTGCCCTAAATAAATTTAAAATAATAATCTTTGGATTTCTGTCCCATGAGAACCAATCTATTTACCAGGGTAGAAGTAGCTTATTCATCTCGGTATTGAAATGATAAAAAAAATTTGTATGACAGGAAATAAAAACAATTTTCAAACAAACACAGAAACAACAAACTGGACACACATTTTCAGATAAATTCAGTATCATAATTATGTATTATTAATATTTTTCTATAAATAAAGTATTTAAGAAAAAATACCTTATTACTAATAAGTAATTTAAGTAAAACCTAAATTTACTAAGAAAATGTCAATTAACACTTTTATTGTATGTATTAAGGCAATTAATTTAATAGATTTGTGACTTAATATAATTGTGTATTGACATAGATATAAGTTACAGAAACGCTAAGAGCAAAGTAAAGTATATATAAAGTATATTCTTCCTACATACCTGAACAATTTCCTTAACTGTAGGGTGTTTTGCAACCTCTCTGGCAACACCGCCATCCCCACCACCAACAATTAAAACTTTCTCAGGATTAGCATGACTACACAGCGGGAGAAATGAAATCATTTCCTGAAACAACATTGTATGTTATTCATTAAGGCATAACACAAAGTTAGTTCAAGTTTTATGTGAATATTGGAGTAAGACAGAAATCTATTTAAAATAATATATAGTCTTAGACTAAACAAAAATTCTTACAGCACATTCTCTACATTTAAGTAATTTCTGATCTTCAATGCAGTTTACAAATAAGTCTCTTTGTGCATATCCTTATAAAATAGTTTTTTTTATATTTTATTTTACCAAAAAATAACACGAATAATAAAGAAATACAAAAATGCTTTGTTTAATTAGCATAGAATTGGTATTTGACACCTAAATGTTTGCCAGTTATTAAAATTCATGTTAATGCATTATCTTGCTCTACCTTCTAAAAATGTGTATTTTCAATTTATTTTTAAATCAATAGTAATGATTTTCGAACCATACACCAATTTACCATAGATCTTTTGCATGCTGTCAAATAATAACTATAGTACTTGATAATTACTTTTTTATATATAGCTATTTCAATCTTAGATTATGGATTACTAACTATGGATTTAATTAAATAAAATTATTCATTGAGATTATTCCTGTTACTATCAAAGATTTATAAACAATAAATAGTACTCTATTATAATCTGTAATCTATTATAGATAGATAAAAATTTCAGCTTTAAGAAAATGCAATAATGTGGATTTCATACAAAATATCACTTATTAATTTTGCCATGACAGAGATGATATTATCCATTGACTACATAAACCCGGATCCAAATTCTCTGTCACTTAATCGGCACTGAGGGCTCAAATAATTTCTAATTAGTTCTATAAAAAATTTCACAAAACATACAAAGTATCAACCTGGTATGAAAATTCATCCTTTTGTGTACATTGTATGATTCCATCAAGTACTAATACCCGACCCAGGCTTGTTGTATCAAATACATGAATTTGCTGATATTGGGACTTCTCTTCGTGTAGCACTTCCTTAACTTCAAATGAGAATGTTCCCCCTGGCCACATTTCACATGATTCAGTGAACCAATTATCCTTCAATTTGTCCATTGCTGCAACACTGCTGTAAAAGAAATTAGATTTATGCTCATTTCTAGCATAAAAGCATACCACTAAATAGTAATTACTTATTAATAATATGCTTATTGAGCTAGTAATGTGTATGTGTGTCATGTCATACCCTTATGTGAAGTAATAACACATTTGATCATTATACATTAAATATACATTGCCCCTAGAGGTAAGTTTTAAAATTTAAGCTTATAAAAAACAAGTCTATCACTCTAGTTTTATCTTGATAAAAAATTATAGAGATAATTTCTAAGAAATCAGAGACTTGTTGTGGCAATTTTCTCAATTTTTACATTACCAAAAAACATACTAAGAATTGTGTTAAAAAGGGAATGCATGTTTGTATAATATATTATATCGGACCGCAACAGTACTTCAGGGTAATAATCATTCAAGTATTTGTCCATAAACTACTATAACCTTTATGATACACTATAATAAACAAATTGTAGTTTAAAAATGTACATAGTCTAAAACAGTGAACTATTTATTGTAGTGAAAATCTATAATAAAAATATAATATAATTATATTTACCCGTACGTAGGCTCGAATCTGAAACGACTGAAACTACGAAAATTCACTAACTTCTAACCTAACCTAACCAAGTAACCAGTATATATAAAGTACTCTGTGCAAGTAACCAACATAAATAATCAAAACTGAGAGTACTGACCGGGGTGTCCAGATTGAATTTAAATATGCCATAATCACGAAAGTAACCCCTAACTATATTATTTCGGTAACTTTACAGTCCTCAAATCTCTTATTGCTACATATTCCTTTAAACTGTAATTTATTTCAAGCGGTAGTAACTTCAGGACTAGTAATGGTCCATTATAATTTGGATTAAAATAAGTATATTCTTGTCAACATAGTCACATTTAGTGCTCCAGGAATTTCACGTTACCAACATGTTCATCGGAATACAGAGGTCCTTAGTTCGTTTCTTGGCATATGAAATTTGGTAAACAAACTTTCCGGTATACAGTCTGGGTATTATGGATCCGGCCAGGAATAGTCCATTGAATATTACTCATAACATATGCACAACTTTCTTACCTTGGGAATAAACAATGTATGTGTATGTGTTTGTCTACCGAATATTTTAATTTTATTTCCGTATTATTATATATTCCGTATATATATATATATATATATATATACGCATTTTGTCTAATGGATTCCTATTTATTTAAAGCCCGAAACTGAAAAAAAATATATCTGGAAACTCTAACACATAAAAAGCCTATTACTGACTATGACAATAAAGGTACTTACACATCATGAGGCGCATCCGTTAGATGCAGCTGACGGCCGCGTCCGAACTATGGGCACACTGGAACCATAACACACTCTCCAGTTGCTTTAAGACGCCCGAATGCTCAAGGTTACCTCCGCGACTTACGACTTTTAATCTACACACTTCAATGGAATTTCTTTGCCCAGATATGTTGTAAGGGACGCCCCACAGCCGCGTCTATTAGCCCTGACTTATAATATGAACACACTGTTAGAGAAACAATGGCACATCACTCTTATAAATCTAAGACATCACTAGAGCTTGTCTACGGATATACTTATGTTTGTCTATTGTTATGCTTCCTGTTCCGTCTTATGTTCTCGTAATGGCTGCCGTGCTAATATGTAGTAATGTGTGTGTGTATTAAATAAACCCATTTTGAAAGTACTTCGTTCTTAATTTCCTCTGGCCGCCCCATTCAACCTCTACACACACCTTAACAAATAATGCCACCGATATTTGACAGCCAAAAAAGAGTTGCTATAAAACATGTAACTCATCTTGCTGTATCTCAGTAACTGACGCACCTAACTGGCTATTAATCCATGGCGCGCCGAACAGCACAAACTCTTACTTTGTTCCTATACCTTTTAGCGTAGCATATAGGGTAAGCGGCAAAGTGTAACGTAAAGCATCGGATTTAATGAAACAGGTCATTTTTGTTCTCATTTCAGATGAATCGACTAAAATTAGTCATATAAACAGAAACTTGAATCACTTAATGCCATTAAATACAGTGGTGCCTTTTCAGTTCTGTTCTTTCACTAACCGAAATTAACACAGTAATGACCTTATTTATAAATGTTAGTTGTTGTTGTTGATAAGAGGTGGTAAAGCAACTCATAAATAACTGTTAAAAATAACCAACCTCGAGAGGTAGTTTATGTGACTGCTAACTTTCTAAGTTAAGCTACGCGTGAACTAGCTAGTAGTAAAGTGAGCTAATACTAGTAAAAAAAACCGAATTAGCAGAAATGCGTGAATTTGTAGGGCTCTGCACTATTGTGTTTTTTTTAATATTTATGGCTTGGCAACTAGGCCTTTAAGCCAGACACTATTGTGTTCTATTCTAATCCCACAGAGTACATTGCCTAATACCTTTTAGACCATTCAACTCTAAGCCTAATACAAGTATTGTCTATGGCTAATCTTATTGGATGTATTTTGTCTTTGGTCTTTCAAAAAATAAATATTTATTTCGGTTTCTCTTCTGTTGGTTTAAATTAAACTTTAATAAGTTTAATACCAGATACGTAGTATCCATAGTAGTTTGTGAATTCCAGTTTAATTTACTTTAAATTGTTTTAGAATATGTCTTTGTTTTGAATCTATTATAAACGAAACTAAATGAAACATGAATACAACGTTATCATACGAGCAGTTTTTGAAGGCGGCCAAAGAATTCGCAACTATATCAAAGAAACTTTGCGACGGTTGGAAGCTAATTGGGGAAGATTCAAGTCAAGCTTATTTAATTAAAGAAACTTTCGTAGACACAGAAAATAAATATGATCTGTTAAAAGCACAGTATGTTATATTTTACAATCTAAGTTATGGAGTGCCTTCGTTTAGTTTTAATTTATGGAATTCTTCAGGAATGTTATTAAAATTAAGTGAACTGCGAAACATGTCATGTTTGAGGTAAATTATTCAAGATTATCCCTAACTATAATACTATCTAAATTCTAAAGGCTTCATTCATGAATAACTGATACTTTACATGAATCTGAAATAATTGAATTTTTCAAATAACATTTTTATGCTTTAAATAGTGAAGAAGCTAATAAACTTTCTTGATACTGTTATGTAGCAATCCTGACTTTAAAAATTGATTAGGTCGGCTATATCCTTAAATTCAAACCTTCCAGAAACCCTTTACTCGGTCTGCTCAACTCTGCACAGCTTTTCAGGGACATCTTTACAACATTGGGTGTGAGGGTGTGAAAATTAGAATTTCAATAAGAAAAAATAAAATTGTTAAAACTACAATAATAATAAATTTTAATAGGCTATTTGTTATGCTTTTACTGATTAAAACAATGTTAAGTAATTATTAATTTTAATGTGTGGGTAAATTAGGTGATTGGCTTGCCCCTAGGTGTCTGCTCCCAGGTGCCATGCACCCCTTGCACCCCTGGTTAATGACAGCTCCTGCAGACTTTAATTCTCAAATGTTTGTCTATAGTACTTATTAGAAATAAAAACTGACATTTAATTGTAGTCAGATCTATATGATATATAAACCTACTTTCCGAGGTGTATCCATACCAATAGCTGACAGTATTCAGCTTCTTGGTATCTCTTTAACACAATCTCTAAATTTTGGCTCCTATATAGAGTCTGTTGCTCAGCTGGCTGGCAAAAACTAGGGGTGCTATCAAACTGAGGCAGTACTTCACACCACTTCAGTTGCTGAATCTGTATGCAGCACAAGTACAGTCTTGCATGTAGTATTGCTCTCATCTTTGGGATGGCTCAACTAAATACCAGTTAGAGACACTCGAGTCAATAGAGAAAAGAGCTAGGAAACTGATAGGCAATAACCAACTATTCGACGAGAGGCTTCAGAGCCTAAGTCATTGACGTAAAGTCGCTAGTTTGTCGGTATTCTATAGGATAAACTTTGGGGAGTGTGCCTCGGAATCACATGAACTGGTTCCTCCCTCACCATTTTACCACCGGACAAGCAGATGTATGCCCTTATGCCACTGATATATGGTGGAAATACCATCATACACACCGCTGAAGAATGGAACTCTTTACCGTTGTCTGTTTTCCCGAAAAATACAATCTAAGTGTCTTCAAGTCTCACGTGAACAGGTATCTTCTAGGTAAGCGTGCTCCACCTTAGACTGCATTTCCGCCTGAGATAAGGCACAATGTCGGTCAAACGCGAACCTATTCATTATAAAAAAAAATATGAATTAAATAAATTGAAATATGTGTCATCAGATAATGTAAGTGAAAACTGCTGTTTAAATGATGCTTAATCATATTTGACTATTTATAAAACACTAGTGGTTGCCAAGTGATTGAAATTTGACTATAATTAATTTAAATTATAAGTTTAAACATTATTAAGGTTCTTTTGTTAAAGACTATACTTCTATAATCACAGATTTCGCCAAGGCTGCACTGTGAATTTGACTTTGAGTTCTTGACGCAACAAAAAAATGATATATCTTATTTTCCAGGATAAATGAAAAGGACTTTTTCTCTGTGATCACACAGCAAGAACATCCTTTACTTCACAAACCGTACTTCATAATGCACCCATGCCACACTGATAGTCTACTTACCACATTCAAGGATAAAAGTAATAATATTATTGTAACTTTCTTAGGGCTTATAACACCTTTGATAAAATTTGATCTGCCAATGGAATATGGTTTATAGCCTATCACAAGAAGGTGGATATACTATTGCAATGTTTGTTCATTGATTTTTAGGACAGTTATGAATGCCTATTAATGACTTGGTTAATTTTATCTAGTCATTCTATTCCATTGAGAGGATGAGTAGCTGCAGGGTCCAAACCAATCTCGAAATTGAGAATCAAAGAGGAGAAATAAAAACACCGCCTCTGTTGGCTTGGTCATGTAGAACGGATGGGAGAGGATCGCAGTGTGAGTCAGCCGTCTCAAAGATCGCTGTATAAACAGAGTGGCTAATGGCTAATAATTGGCAAGAAAATGTGCAGGACAGAGATAAATTGCATGCTCTCGTTTCGGAGGCCAAGGCTTTGGGTCGCTGAGCCAATGGAATAAGTAAGTAATTCTATTCAATTAACTACAATAACCAATACTTTACTCTCTTATAACTTTGCAGTTGGACTCATTGTATTAAAATTGATAGGGGTAGGTTTATAAAGTCTTAAAAACATACTGGCATAATAGAAAATAATATAAGATAAAGTTATGTGTAAAGCCGATATGAAACTAGTTCACTTCTGTCTTTCAATGTCGATAGAAGTGACAAAAAACTGATAAAGACAAAAATAGTTATTATATTTTTAAATTAAACAATAAAAAATTTCACTTGTTTTTCTTATACTGTTTCCTCATTTCTTATATTACTACTACTATAGTTGGCAAACCACTTTCAGCTTTATTACTAAAAAACATATTATTATACTGTATAATTTTAAAGAGTCAAATAACTTCTTTTAAAGGTTATTAAAATGGTTTCTATGTTAAAATTTTGTAAGAAGGGATGATCAGTCTATTGATTTTTTTAATTTATATGAAATGGTCACACATTTTTTTTAAGTACCAATTTATAAACCATATTTCATACCAATTACTTCACAAACATACAAAACATTTTTTATACATATTTTAGTTTGCATTGTATTTTGATTGTGTTAGCTACCAGTAGATGGTGCTGTATGAAATAAATTAATAATAATATTTTTTTTATTACATGAGTTCAGCAGACAGGCAGAGACACAGCTCGTCTGATGGTAAGCAGTTATCATCGCCTACAGACACTTGCAACACCAAAGGGGCTACAAATACGGTGTTACTCTCTAAGGGAGTTTGGAGCCTGGTCACAAAAGCTGGAACACAATTCAAGGTTGTTATGGCGACATGCTCTAACTCTACCACCCCTGGTGGTAGCCATCCAGACGTCACCGTACGGCAACCCTGAATGGACCTCACCGCTAGGACTCTCTGAGCTCTTCTCAGCAGAGCCTCTTGTGGCGATAGAGTGCATGGTTCCACACGGGGGCACCATACAGTGCCATACTTCGAAGGATGCTGGAATACAACTTCCGAGATGTCTCGCCAGGTCTTCGCACGTTGGGGAGAAGTCTGGCGAGGGCACCTGCGGATCTGATCAGTTTGGGGATAAGCTGTGAAAAATGACATGAACAATCACTTGCCACCCAAAACGAGCCCCAGATATTTCATCTAGCGCTTGACCAGGATAGACACACTTGGAGGCCCTTTGACAAATTTAATGTAAATGTGGAACATGGAAATAACCGACGATTATCCCTGTCTATACCATATAATAATGCACCAAAGAACAAGCCCCGGTCAGTGTAGGACTATTGTCCTACACTGACCGGGGAAATGTAGGTCAATTGTAGGAAATGAGACCAAAAGGTACCGGACAATTGGGATGACGCTAGTGGAACTAGGGATCTGGGCTGTAGTGGAACGTACAAACAATATATACAAATTTCCAAGCAATAGTAATTTTATTAGTGCAGGGACTGAGAAAGAATACAATTTCCTGCGGCCGGGAGTCCTGTCGTAAGAGGCGACAAAACAACCCACAGCCAGGTGGTAGGGCATTTGCCCGTCTGCATGGCTACCACTCGCCAATCGCCATAACAACCTTGGGTTTTGTTCCGGCATTAGTAGCCAGGTTCCAGTCTCCCTTAAGAGAGCAGCAGCACATTTGTAGCACCTTTGGTGTTGCAAATGTCCATAGGCGATGGTAACGGCTTTCCATCAAGTGGGCCGTCTGCCTGTATGCTAAACTCGTGCAATAAAAATATAGACGGGCTTAGGCCGCCTAGGTCTGCGAAGAACAACAACAGCCTCTCTGGAAATTCTTCTTTTGAGACGAAGGAGCACCGAGCATTGCGTCTCGCTCCTCCACCTAGTCGGGACATCCCTAAAAGGCTATGGAGGGACTATGGCGTCTGCCCGTCGCAATGTTTGGGGAACATGGATAAAATGTCGATAGTGTCTCATCACTATCGGCATTTTCAGAAGATTACCGAGGGGCAAGACGGGTGTTATTATTAATAATCCAACCCAGTGAATGCAATCTTAAATAGGTAAACAAAATTGACACCTGATTCAGAGTAGAAGGTCTAGGCCTAAAATAACACATCGACATCACTGGCCTTTTATTGATACCGTTCGAAGCCAAGATAAGATACGTCCTATCATTCGCCTGATTCTTTATCCATTCGAATGTCGAATGTGTAGTGCACATGGTTAATACAGTATTGTTTTATTTAAAATGTGACAGTGATACGTTAAGATGAAACATTGTGGTGCTGTTTTACACAATTGGACTCAAAGACTTGAAGAGTGTCTAAGTTATTTGATTGGACTGTTATGTTTTTGTTTTGTGAGTTTCATTTTGCTTATTAATTAGTAACGTCGGTCCTCTGAGCCGATGTTTATGTTTTGGTCTAGCCAATTATATGATGATATTATTCGTTACAGTTACACAAGGTTTACGGCCTTTTTAAAACGAGAGTTTATAAGATTATAATCGCGCTCTGATGAAGTTATGAATAACACTATCTATAAATCTCAGCTTATAACTTTTATAAGTCTAAAAACTTTTCCCTATATTAAGTTGTAAAAAAGGATACGCAACTAGAGGCCGAGTTATAACAGTTTTTTTAACAACTCTACGTTGTTAAAAAAACTGTTTAGTTTAAAACATTAAAGACATACTGTGACGAGTGTAATGAATCATAGGGGTATTATTGAAACTTATTATTTGCAACTTGTGCTGGAGGACGGGAAAGGTTCCCAAGGACTGGAGGCGCGCTGTCATCGTGCCCTTGTATAAAGGCAAGGGGTCACGTATGGAGTGCGCCAGCTACAGGGCCATCAGTTTGATCAGCACAGCATCTAAAGTGTATGCGAAGATTATTGAAAGGAGAATGAGAGTGGTATCCGATGGATTACTGTGGGATGCACAAGGGGGCTTCAGAAATGAAAGGGGATGTATGGATCAAGTTTTCTCGCTCCGCAATATCGTGGAGAAGCAGCTGGCTATGGGCCGGAAGGTTTTCTGCGGTTTTGTGGATCTAGAGAAAGCATTTGACAGGGTTGTGCGGAAGGACCTCTGGGACATATTGCCCGGATATGGGATCAATGGCCAATTGCTGCGTGCTGTGCAGTCCACTTACGAGGACTGTATGGCATGCGTGCGGGTGGACGGCAGCCTATCGCCCTGGTTTGACGTCAATATTGGCGTCCGGCAGGGCTGCGTGCTGTCGGCTTTGCTGTTCATCATATATCTGGACAACTGTCTCCAGAGATTAAGATTGATGGATGTTGGGGTGCGGATGGGTGATCTAGTTGTTAGCACTTTGCTTTATGCGGATGATGCCGTGCTTTTAGCCGAATCGCCATCAGAACTGCAAACACTAGTCACGATGATGAAAGATGACTGTCAGGCGAGAGGCTTACATTTGAATTCGAAGAAAACAAAGGTTATGGTGTTTGAAAGAGAAGAAACCAGAACGAATGCAAGGATAATGGTCGATGATGTTATGCTGGAACAAGTGAATGAGTTTGTATATCTTGGATGTGCTTTTAGCAGAGATGGAAGGTACACCGCTGACATAGAAAGAAGAGTAAATTTGGGGAATAGTGTGAATGGAGCGTTAGGTAAACTTCTAGGCGCTAAGAACCTCAGCCAGAAAGCCCAGCTTGCCATACACAACGCGGTGCTGGTACCTACGCTCACGTATGGAAGCGAGAGTTGGGTATGGAACAGAGAGCATGAAAGTAGAGTAAACGCGGTCGAGATGCGAGCACTGCGCAAAATCTGCGGAGTGACGCTCGCGGACCGCGTTCGTAATACCGAAGTAAGAAAGAGAGTTGGTCTGAAAGAGAGTGTCGGGGTGAAGGTAAGGAAAGGAATGCTCCGGTGGTTCGGGCATGTGGAAAGAATGTATGATGAAAGAATGACTAAACAGATATACAATGCAAAAGTGGATGGATGCAGAAGTCGCGGAAGGCCACGACACACCTTCCATGATCAAATTGATCGTGTATTAGCAGAAGGTGATGTCAGGAGCCTTAAGAACAGACGAGCGTGCATGACAAGAGCTATGAATGTCAAAGAAGCAAGTGAGGTGTGTAAGAATAAGCCTGTATGGCGCTCTGTTGTTCGTGCCTACCCCGCAAGGGACCTGGCGTGAAGTTATGTATGTATGTATGTATTATTGAAACTTTATAGATCAGGTGGAAAAGCCAATGAAAATGTTAGCACATTAAGTCTTATCTTAGAAATTTGTAATTATTTAACGCGTTAGAGATAGCTCCAAATATAATAATAACCTGAATACATGCTTAAAATACATTTGCTCGAATATTAATAAAAATATGAAATTATTATTTGTAAGTAATATAAAATTCTAAACATGCCGTTTGGACGTTGAAACAGTTTTTGTTTAAAAAAACTGGAATAGACTATATAAACGATGGCGCATTTTTTTGTTTGGATTCAAGTAAAAACCACGGGGCCGATTTCGATGCGGTTTTCGCTGATCGACAGCTAAATCTTAGACTTAAACTCTGCGCTTTTTATCCTGGGAATCCCGGTGGGAATTTTTCTGGGAATTGTTTAAAATGGTCAGATTACAAAAATCGAATTCCAATGTGATTTTCTTACTGATCGATAGTAAATTTAATGTAATAAAATGTGTGATATTTTTTATCGCGGGAATCCTGCGGGAATTTTCCCGGGAGCCGTTGGCAGTTGTTCGGATGCAAAAAAATATTCCGACGCACTTTCTTCTAAAATGGTAGTTTGTATACTTTTCTTAACTGCTGCAATAATTTGTGTCCTGGGAATCTCGCGGGAATTTCAAATCAAGCGTAGACGAAGTCCGGGGATAACCCTCGTAGATACATAAATGTTTAAAGCGTGTACAATACTATCTATGCTAAATATTTAGTTTGATCACTTTGAGCCGGTATTGTAGTCAGGGTCTAAGGCAGCTTACATGGAAGCTTATTCAAACAAGTTCCGGCATTAGTGACTAGGTTCCAGTCTCCTTTGAGAGAGCAACAGCGCATTCGTAGCACCTTTGGTTTTGCCAATGTCTCTAGGCGTGGTAACCGCTTTAAACTCCTGCAATTAAAAAACAATTTATAAGAGCTTCCAACGCCATTCGATTTTAAAAGAGCTAATTCAAATTTAATCGGAAGTTTAATTAATAGAAAACGTGCATTGTATTAAAATTCTTGAAGATTATTCAATAGTTGCCTGTCAGGAATCGAATGGGCTGATTTTGAAAAAATAAACACATTCCGCATTTTTATACATACTTACTTGTTGGCTCAGCTTCCCAATTACAATACGATTGAGGGAGGGGGGCAGTCAAGCGACGATTAAGATACGGGCGCGTGTGTGCATAACGAGAATCTAATAGTGACGGACTTTTCGCGTTTGATTGAATTACGACCGTCTGCATTACGTTTGAATTTGTTGTGTTCAGTTATATTTGTACCTGTGTTATACGTGTTTGTATAGTTTTAATAAACTTTATAATAATTCCAACGGCATTTTAATTCGAGTCCCGCTAAACTCGTAACAATATAGTAAAACTCCGTTTTAACGGTTTTAAGCGCGGTAATTTATTTGATTTGGGTTTATCCAACGTTTCGGCCGCTTTTCAGTGGCCGTGGTCACAGACGACAACGTCGAAACGTCGGATATACCAAAATCAAATAAATTACCGCGCTTAAAACCGTTAAAACGTAGTTTTATCATGTATACAAGTCGCGAAAACTTAAGAAAATATTATCGTAACAATATGTATGGAAATTTCTGTGAATCAATTTCTTTTTTAACATTCGTAATATCATGTACTATTATTAGTGAGATTTGTGTGGTTTTTTTTTATCGCTGGAGTACAGCAGACAGGCAGATGGCCCACCTGATGGAAAGCGGTTACCGTCGCCTATGGACGTTTGCAACACCAGAGGTGTCACCAACGCGCTGCCGGCCTGGAAGAAATTTTATGACACCCTTTTTAAAAAACCCCCATGTCGTAGCGCTGTGGGAAAACCACATTCCAAATCCCCACGGTGCGCAAGAGAAACGTTCTAGAGAACCGTTGCATACAAGAGCGAAGCGGCTCAAGGATGTGGGGATGAACGCCCAGACGATGGCGTGCGGTGCGGTGGTACAGATTTGTCCAAGTGAATTATGTCAATTTAGTATATCATCCATAACGTGGTAATGCGTGAGGGAGATAGTGAATTTCAAATGAAATTCGCTAGTACTAGTCATTAAAATTGATTAAAACATTTATAGGCATTGTTTCAAACGTAATAACGACAATATCTTGAATTTTACGTGCATTCGTACTCCACCTTCCGTTAAAGTGATAGCAATAATAGTTTTTTAATGCTTTTACAGATAACAAACATGTTTGGCACTAAAAGAACATAAGCTATTATCTGTAACAAGAATTTATAACAAAAGATATAATTTTAGGATCTGATGTAATCTATATTTGCGTATTTGATAAACTTATCCTTACTTTTTGCCTAATAAAAGATCTGTGAGTTGATTATTTCACACATTGAATAATAGAACAATGTACCGGTTTACCCTCACTGCAGTTACCATTATTGCCCGTTTCCTATGTATTACTAACCGCTCATTTTGCTTACTACATACATACATAACTTCACGCCAGGTCCCTTGCGGGGTAGGCACGAACAACAGAGCGCCATTTAGGCTTATTCTTACACGCCTCACTTGCTTCTTTGACATTCATAGCTCTTGTCATGCACGCTCGTCTGTTCATAAGACTCCTGACATCACCTTCTGCTAGTACACGATCAATTCAATCATGGAAGGTGTGTCGTGGCCGGCCTTTGCTTACTACTGGGTTAAATTTGACTGTAAGAGTTTGGGTTGTAGTTACTTGGACTTTAATTTCGTTAAAGTTTAAAACTCATTTTTTGTATTTTCTTCGGGATAACTTTAGAAATCTCGTCATCCATTGCCGGACACGTATGACAGTTGCTACCCCCAGACACTAGGGGTGTGTTACATTTTTTATGAAAAAAATCCATTCCGCGCGGCACCTTCCGTAGGCGTACCCATAGCTAGAACTAAAAAGTAACAAATATATAAAAAAAACTTCGTTTAAAAAACCTTTTAACTAAAAAAACTTAGTAATTTTCAAAATGTAGTAATTTTTATGTTTTACTTTGCACCGACATCAAGATGTTTTAGACAATATATATTAATAATAATAGCTTTAGAAATAAGTTATTTTATATTTTTTACTTTTTGAAGTTTTTTTATTTTAGTTCGTCACTGTCTAAAGAATATTTGCTAAAGGCTTTTTTGCCACTTCTAATGAGAATTAAAGTCATTGCTTGTTTTTAAAAAATGGAGGAAGTTTAACATTTAAGACATTCCTCAAAGATCACAAAAGATTTTAATAGACGATCGCTACAAGACAACTTTGTGTATTATATAGCAGGATTTCTTCGCCTTGGATGTTTCCTACGGCCAATTGCTGTACACATCGTCATTTCGAAAAGAAGGTTGGCAATCAAGGCGTCATTAAATTTATGTTATTAAGGAATTTAAATTGAAGTTATGGAAAATTAATAAGTAGACAATAGCTGCATCGACGATAATTTGTTAGTTATATGAGAAAGGAGGTAGACATGTGCAGATGTCAGCTGACAAGGTTCCCACGGAGGCAGCCCCGGCGCTGACTGAAGTTGACATTGGCCTGCTCATTGCCAAGCCGACCGTCTTCGGGAGTATGTTGTTTTCAATCGTGCACAATTTCCTGAATATATGTGTAGTTCTCGCAGGGTTATGAGGAACAGATGAAGGTAACACTATATTAATAAAACAGAGCGGATACGTTTGTATAACTGTTCAGAAGCGCGTTTATCTGGGCTTAAACCTATATGGAAATCTGGTGGAGGTGACATTTGTTTCCCATATATCTTACTGCATTGCGTAAAACCTAGTCAAAATACGTTGAGAACTTTTTTTATCGCAGGAGTTCAGCAGACAGGCAGACTGCCCACTTGATGGAAAGCGGTTACCATTGCCTATGGACATTTGCAACACCATAGGTACTACAAATGCGCTGCTGCTCTCTTAAGGGAGACTGGAACCTGGTCACTAATGCTGAAATACAACTCAAGGTTGTTATGGCGATATACTTTAGACCAGGGTTGGTAGCCATCCAGTCGGGAAAATGACCTACCACATGGCTGTGGGTTATTTTGTTGCGTCTTAAGCAGGCCGTCCGGCCGCAGGAAATTTTATTATTTCTCCGTTCCTGCACGGATTAATGAACTCTTAGGAGAAGGTCTACTTGAAGCCATATCATTGGACGTCGTCACCATGTTGTAAGTCTCGAAGATACTTAAGATTGCCACGTTTGCGGGAATTGCGGATTATATACTTTCACGTGACATCAAACATGTCCAGTTTAATGGGCCAGTTCCTATATCTTACCGACTGTTAAAAGAAGGATGCCCAAAAAAAACCCAGAGTCGATTAAAATAATTCAAGTACAACAAATAGACCTTAAGTAAGAGGTCATAAATACGCTATTCGTTTCGCATAAAACCATAACCAAACAGGCCAGCAGTATATAACAAGGTGAGAAAACTTTATTAAGAGGACGCATACAGTCGCGGGCGCGGCATGTTCAATCCAGAACTTACTTACATACATACATCATGTATACACCAAGTCACAAAAGCAAAGACGCAATGGTAGAATAAGTTTGTTAATGCATTCATGGTCGTCGAACTTTAGGCAGTTGTGCTCATATAATAAGCATGTAATACTTACTACCTTGCATTTGCAAGACACGAAGGGCTTTAACAGTCAGCGGTTTTTTATTAGCGTTCTCCTAGATTTAGAAAATATGTAACATTTTTTAAATCAATAAAAGTACGTAGCATATTCAGTTAATAGCCATATAATAATCCGCAATCACTTTTATATGTATATAAATAATATTTTATATTTATATATAATCAGTAGATACATATAATGTTCTTTACTCTCAAATCTCTCTCAATATTACGCACTATTTGTCACAATATCGTTTGTAAAACCGCTTGAAATGTCATAGATTTTTATAAGTTTAGTCAATTAGTTGCGATTTTTTTATTACTTGGTGATGGTTTAATCGAAAACTATTATTGGATTTGGGATATATATATTATGTATACTCTACCTTGCCACACATAAATCGTTTCGATTCTGGGTTTTTGCTCCATATATTTTTGGGCATTATCCTTTGACATAAGTTTATATGTGTATTATGTATGTATTTGTATATTTATTTATTAAATAAATTTGAATATTTATGTATGTATTGCCTTTTTCCTGCACCACCTACATCGCCTGATTCAAATTTCTTTGATTTAGGTTGTCTGGAAGAGATCGCTTTGAGCGATAAGTCCGCCTATTGTAGGTATTGCCTAATAAATATTTAAATATGGTTTGTTTTTGTAATTGTATATATTGGTGTGCAATAAAATAACATTTTATCTCTCTCTCTCTCTTTCTCAAAAAAATAGCTACGAAAATGCACAGTTTTAATATTTTCTTGGTAACAGATTTTGCGGCCTAAACTACGATCGCTCGTATCTAATCCGGACAACACAAAGAAGATTAGATGATATGGTAGCCTAATCAAATTAAAATATAAATAAATGAATAATATTTTTTTTAATGAGCTTTAAATAATTTACGAATAACGAAAATATGCTGTTGTTGTTATTTAGACCTTGAAGAAAATGCATATAATCCTCCGGGATAAGAAGCCGATGTTTAAGCCATCAAAGCCAGGGAAATAAATTCAATATTCGAAGTAAATCTTCTTTTGTTTTTGCAACTCGACGACATATTTGCGTGCGAGGGTGGATGAAGGGTTACTCCATCCAGCCCAGCTTCTCCAGGAAGTCCACCTTCCACCAAGTTTCTTAACGTCGCTGAAGACTTCTCGGAGGCTACTTGGGGCGTCCAGATACTTCGCCATGTATTGGGCCACCTCTCCGCATTCAAGCAGGACGTGAGCGGCTTTTTATTCTGCCTTCAGACATGCTCTGCACAGGGAGCTGTCGATTGCACCTATATTAAAAAGATGTCTATTAAAATTGCCATGTCCGGTGGCTGCACAAATAACTAATCTCTGCCGGGATTGACTGAGCCTTAAGATTCTCCTGGAAAACGCAGGTTTCTTCGGGCCATTGCCAGCTCGGCTAGCCTGCAATTCTCTAAGTTGCCTCAAAGTTGTTGATGTACTGCCGTTGTCCTTTGATTTATGCAGTTTCTAAACCAACTCTGTGGCAAAGGCAAGAAAGTTGGGTTTCGGATCCTCTCCGCGCCCGGTGATCTGCCGCATCATTGCCTCGGTCACCACTGTGTCCCTTAAACCATTGAAGGGTTCAAGGTGTTGTTATTACCTGCCGCCTCATTTAGAGCCGAGTGGCATTCGTATATTTATCCGAAGTGAATACGACGTATACACATAATTACACAAATGTGTAGGGGAGACCGAGGAGAGTTGTGACATACTTGATTTCTCGGAACCTATGACCGTTAATAATGTGACAACCACTCGCATTTGTTGCTTTTGAGACGGGCTATTTAATGCAGTGCGAAAGAATGGCGTATGGGAAGTGGTTTTGACACTGACATTTGCATACAGAAAATTGCAAAAAGTGAATTTTTCATAATTTTTTTGATTACACATATATTGCTATGTATTATGTTTGCATGTTAATGATACTTTTTCTTATATAGTTTAGTTATTCAGGTTTCATATCCTTACAATGTTTTTTTAGGTTGGCATCTTATTTATTAATTATGAATTATTATTCTGATTGGTTCGCTAATTCTTGCACTAAGGTGAGTTGTGACAGCTTGTCACAACTCTCCTATTTAGCCGCTTTCTTTTGTTTGTTTTTCTGGCAGTTTTTTCTTATGGTATGATGTTGCATGCTGCATTGGCATTTCTTTAATTCAGAATGCTAAATATATGAAGGACTGATAATATGATAGATTGATATTGCTAAGGCTGAAATTTGTGAACTGTGCCCTCTGAAGTAGTCAGGCTAATATTTCACACTCATAGAATTGCCGCATACTATACCGATATCAACTAGATACATTTCCTTGCAATCTTAAGTATAAAAAGGCATATCAATTTAATTTAGATGTCACACGATGACCGACACACCTACGAAGTATGAATTTACTTCCATAGAAAAAGAAATTTAAGCAAGTAAAAAAGAAAACTAATAAGAAAAGTAACGTTTGTGACTAATAAGAAGCAGAAAATGATTGGTTTTGCTTTCGTTACTTTGACCCTTTCATGCAAATCAAAAGGGTTCAGAGCCCCGATTTCTAAGACTGGTTTCACATAGACGAGCTCCAATATGACTATCATAATTGTTTGTCAGATTAAACTTTGATTTTTGTTTAATATTAATTTTGATGATTCTTTCTTAAAGTCTATGAATTAAGCTACATTTACTTATAGAGCTCATAGATGTAGAATGCTTCTGGACTGAGATATATTAGTTAAAGTAAAAATTGACACAACTCTCCTCGGTCTCCCCTAATGGAAAAAAGAAGACAAACTTATACACATAAGTTGAATTAAAACTTATTCCATATCCTTTCTTTATCGGAATCTGCATTCGGCATTGAATAAATAATGGGCGCTCGCATTCTTCGACAGTAGGGCATATCGATTGCATTGATAAAATTGCTGGCCTTGAAACAACACCTGCTCTATTATGAGCAACTGTTATGAAGCTCCTTAGTATGGCTATAATATTCTTTTATTTAACGTCAAGTTTAATCATTATGTTAGCTTGTATATGTCTGCTCATCCTAGTGATCGGGTATCACGCCTTTCAGAGTCTGGTTTGCCTTTATAAGTTATATCAACTACTTCGTACAACCTTCGGCAACATTTATAGTATAGTAGTTTTTTGGAAGTGATAACTTCTTATTGGAGGGTAAACCGCTTCGTTATGTAATGCGTTACGGCGTCAGTCTGTCTGGCTTCCCTTTCTCTCACGTATACGGTAGTGGCAGGCAGGCTCCTCCTCTCTCACTCTAACCCGCAGCGCTAGCCGTGTTTCGGCAATTGGATTAAACAATGATACTAATAATGTACATACACAAAAATTTTATGTACATATTCAGGAATTTCGTTCCGGTTACCGTTGCCTATGGGCATTTGCAACACCAAAACTGTCACCGACCAATGTCTTGGGTAGTTATCCATTTATTAGCTTAAATAATAGTAGACACGGCATGCAACGCGAGTCGTAGTTAACTGAAATGACGCCGGTTTGGATCCTGACCAGAAAATTATGCAGCACCTCTTGGGTAGTTTTCTGTTCTAATGTGCATATTGATTAATTGATCTAATGGAACCATCAAGATAACCGATGTTTCAAACCCGCTAAGCGGCCTTGGACATTCTTTACGGGTATAATGTGGTCTTCTATAAATGGAAGGCCTGAGTCCAACAATGGAGAATTTATGGGCTGTTATTATTATTAACCAGTCATCAGCTTTTCTCTCTTTACTATAATCGTATTATAAAATAATAATATATAAATAATAATAAATAAAGTACCTATTTGTATTTCCGTTTGTCTTAAGTTAATCGATGGCAGAAATGTAACACAACAAATCAATGAAACTGATATAAGTAGGTAGTTTTCGCGAAATTATATCTGATCACCAACCTTAATTCATTGATTGATCGATGTACGGATTGTTATCGGAATGATGACGTCTCGGTCTTAATAATGCAGTCT
Organism: Dendrolimus pini; assembly: GCA_949752895.1. Lineage (NCBI taxonomy): Eukaryota > Metazoa > Arthropoda > Insecta > Lepidoptera > Lasiocampidae > Dendrolimus > Dendrolimus pini. Next base: position 20,706,633 of record OX457137.1, on the reverse strand, counting down.
TTAATGTTTCTAGGAACAGTTTGATCTGGTACTTAATTTATGCCTCATATCGCTCGTCATCGGCAGGATGTTCAGTGTCTACACTTATTTCCTTTATACACGAAGGCCTAGATAAAGAAAGTGCGACCTTATCTCAAAAGCGATCTTATCCATATAACTGTTGGATGGGTAGTAGGATTATTAGAAATATGGTGCAGATAGATATAAACAATTATAATGAGAGAGAGAGAGACGACACTTTTATTGTTCACCATTACATAAAATACAGAGAAACTTATAGCCTAAAAATATTCTAAATGTGTACAATGGTACCCATTACCGAGTTAAGTCGCAAGATCTTTGCATCCTATGCCTCACTCAGAAGACTAGAAAAATTCCTTCCAACCGCTACTAAGATTTCGCTTGTTCAAGCAATTTTACTACCTATCCTTGACTATGCGGATGCCTGTTATCTTAATATCACCCAAGAGCAACTCATCAAACTTGAGCGTCTCCAAAATGTTTGTATTAGATTCATATTTGAATTAAAAAAATATGATCACATTTCTGAATATCGAAAAAATCTCAAGTGGCTGCCAATCTCACTTCGCCGGAATGCTCATCTTCTACACATTTATTATATCGTACCTACACTTTTTTTTAAATAACAATACTACGGACTCGAGGTCCGTACCCTTTTTACAACTTGATTACTGATATTGATTTTTTGAGTTTATATCGTACACTACTTATACCCTACACTCCTCCTTACCTTAAGAAATGTTTCAACTTCCTTCATACATAATGTGACCATTTATAATTTTTGTCAAAGCGGGACATCTGCGGCATTATATAATAATAAAAAGTTTTTAGTGTCTTATAAGTATTTTATTATATAAGATAGAATAACACAAAATAATCAACGCACTAAACACAAAATAGTACACGGAGAAAAATGCAGGCTTAAATTTCACCAATTTTTATTATGCTGTTTACTAAACTTGAAACGCCTCACCCAGAGTAGAAACAGTTATTATTTATGCTCGTTTTGAAAACTATTGTTTCAAGTTTGTTAAGCAGCTAAAAATAAGTGGAATTTGAAATAAATTTATCATTTGGTCTGTTTGCAAAACCGAGACTATGTCGGCCTCGCTGGGGACAGCGGGACTATGGCGGCCTCGCTGGGGACAGCGGGACAGACTGCCTGAAAGCGGGACAGTCCCGCCCAAATCGGGACGTATGGTCACGTTATTCATACATCACGCCTTCGATTTGCGCTCCTTTAATAACCTCCTGTTTAAGGCACCTGCACATTCTTCAACGTTTTACTCTGAATCCTTCTCTGTGCAGGCTGTCTGCATTTGGAACTCTCGTCAGAAAAGCTAAATCACTTGCCATATTTAAAAAATTTGTCAAATACCATTACCTTAGTGTATAACAAGATATATATTTTACTATTCTTCTTTCTTAACATAGCTGTTTACTGTCCACATTGTACTGTTCCTTCTTTTTTATTTTACTTGTTTTTAATTTAATTATACCTAGACATAAGTTGTTAAAAGTGTCCTCTCGGTCAGGTTGCCTGGAAGAGATCGCTTTAAGCGATAAGGCCGCCTTTTGTTTTGCCGTTAAATTATTGTAATTATTTGTTCTGTAATTGTTTATTTTGGTGAACAATAAAGTGTTTTATATTCTATTCTATTCAATGGTATAATGGTACGCAACTAGCTTAATAATTAGTTTGATGTTTTTGCTTATTAGGGAAGTTAAACATCGATTACTTTTCGAGTTTTGCGTACACAAACATACATACTTACCGTGGTTGAATATTATACATAAAGAATAGTGGTACCGGCAGACGTTGGCATGTCCTGAAGAAATAAAATTTAGAACCCGATTTCAGCGCCACTTACGGGTCCAAATATCAAACTAAGCCATTCTCGAATCCACCTCACCACACACAAAAAATTTCATCGAAATCGGCCGTTTTGAAGGAGTTCAGTGACGTACACAGAAATAGAAAAAATATATACCAAAGATTTATTTTTAATGGGAGGTTCATCATCATCATCAATCAATCATTAGTATTTGACATACATATTCTAGTAGGTTTACAATCGTTACTTACAGTAATCGTTTTACGTAGTAGTCGTAGTTACACCTTGATATATTTACTATTATTTTACATCCTTTCCTCCAGCACAACAAGGTATCTGCCACAGCAGAGACCCGGCAGATAGAAGTCGGTGTAGTAGACGAAGCAGTCAAGAAGAAGCACAACAAAATCAAGACCTCAAAGTACACAATCCTCACGTTCCTGCCGAAGAATCTCTCGGAACAGTTCCGGAGGATCGTCAACTTCTACTTCTTGATGGTCACAGTGATCGCTATTGTAATAGGTAGGTTTTATATTTTACTAGCTGTACCCGGCAGACGTTGTCCTGCCTTTAAAAAATAAAAATCTAGAACCCGATTCCAGTTACATCTACCGGGACCAAATGTTAATCTAAACTATTCTAAAATCCACTTGAACAAACAAAAAAAATAATCAAAATCAGGCGCAGCGATTAGGAGGAGTATCGCGGCGCCACCTACTGGGTCCAATCGTTTATTTAAACCATTCCGGGACCAACTTCAACACATACAACAACAAAAAGAACACCTAAATTCTGATACCCGATTGCAGCGCCATCTACCTGGTTCAAATTAAAATCTAAATCATCCCAGTAGAAAATTATAAAAATACTAATATCGCTATTAATAAATAGGGGTTAATCGTAAAGGGTTGAAAATTTAGGGTCGTATGTATTTTTTAATGCTGTATTATAAAGAAATAAAAAATCGAAATGTGTGCTGGGACATATATTAGAAGTGAAACTTCAACGGACAAGTGGACAAACGAATCGCAACGGACAAGTGGAAAAACGAATCGCAACGTACAAGTGGAAAAACTTCAAGTGACAAGTGACATGGAGATATGTTGCAAAAAAAATATATTACGTTAAGTCTTTATATTTATAACTATAATTATTTTTTATCCTTTTATTGCGCTTTTGTCTTATTGAATATGCACTGCTTGCTACAACTCCATTAATTCTTCAAAAGTTATTCTGTAACATAATTCTGTATAAAATCTTTTTAAAAAAAGTACTTAAATATAAAAAATAGAACAACAAATATAAAGAAAACATTTTTTTTAGCTAGACGTGTTGCTGGGGAGTTTCTTGCCGCTTCTTCTCCTTAACAGCAATAACACGTTGCGAAGCGGTGTACATAGACTAGGAAGTAAAATTAAATTTTAACCTATATGTATGACCTTCAAAAAGTGTTCTACAGTGGAACTTATTTTGAATAAAAACTTTTGAATTTGAATTGAATTTGAATTTGACAAAATGAATCGCAACAAAATTTTAACTTGAAGTATTACGGGCAGATTGTTAATGTACTTGTCCAATTTGAAAACCTGCCCGTAAAACTTCAAGTAAAATTTTTGTTGCGATTCATTTTGTCACATGTCAGTTGAAGTTTCACTTCTAATATGTGTCCCAGCACACATTTCGATTTTTCGCAGGTTTACTGCAAATTACGATTTGGTTACGTACATTTTAATTAATGCATTTTTTATGTAAACATATTTTATTTATTCAAACAAAAAACTGGATTCTATCCGGAACCAAAAAAACATCCATAGTTTACTCTAAAGTTATACAAATACAACAGAACATTAACAAATGCGCAACTTTCGTCATCAATCTTCATTCGAATCTCAAATTATGTTAACAGAAAAATATTTCCAAAAAAATAATTCAAAAATATTTCGTTGGCTCAGTTTTGATGAAGAGGCTCCGAAACTACTAAACCAATTTAAAAAATTCTTTCACTGTTGGCAAGCTACGCTATTCCCGGGTGGCATAGGCTATATTATATTTACAAAAAAATTAGGGATCCTTAATAAAACGCCAATAATGATACCCAAGGTGATTTTTTTTCCTTAAATTGCTTGCGCTGCGAAACCTATTGATGATAGAATAAAATAATGTACTACGACTTTGTATAACACATCCTTATTTACAGAAAGTGTCGCGACAGCATATGTCTAACTATTATAGTTATGCCACAATAAGTGTTATTTTATTTTAAAAATTTAATTAAAATACCGCCGCTAGAAAAGGCTCTTTATTTGTATCTTGGTATTAATCCTTATCAAAATAAATTAATTCATATTCAAGACTGCTTCAATACCTTTATATAACTTTTTGAATTATTCAATTCGGACGTCCCATTCGAAAGATATCACGAGTTTAAAAATGTAAGAATTAGACCACGTGACTGTGACACTTTTTCGTGAGTGAAAAATCGTAAGACCCCTCTATATAGAAGTTTCACTTCAAAATAAAAAAAATATCTGAAAATTAAAAAAAAAAATAGGGGTGGACTACCCTTAACATTTAGGGGGATGAAAAATAGATGTTGTCCTATTCTCAGACCTACCCAATATTCACACAAAATTTCATGAGAATTGGTCTAGCCGTTTCGGAGGAGTATGGTAACTAACACTGTGACACGAGAATTTTATATATATTTTATTATTAAAGGTTAAGTAACAGTGGATTAACCACCTTAACGGGAAATAACATCTGGAGACAGGGTTAAAATGATAATCGGTACTATACAATATATAAATGTGAACGCTTATTTGTATGTTTGTTTCTTCTTCACGACTTTAGGAATCTTAATTACATTGAAATTTGAATCTATTCCCTTCTAAAGTGAAGGGGAAGTGTAACATGTATGTGGAAGGATATGAAAGTTGAAAAAGGTTTCTTTCCTATAAAAGCTAACAATGTAGCACAGTGATTGGGACATTATATTAGCAATAAACAATTCTGAGATGTTTAAACAATCGAGAAAGTCGTATTCGACTCGATATTAGACTAGTTCCTTGACTAAACAATCAAGAGTTCCGACATTTCTAATCACCTCGTTACGACACCCGAGTCGGACGGCTAACCATCGACTACGAGTGTAAACAATCGAGTCATTGAGATGTTTGAATTATCGAAACAATCTAACTAAACATCTCATTGACCATCGCTACGATATATCATTTATTTGTATTCTTTGGGATTTTTGCGACACAGGAACTTGTTTCCTGCAAAGTAAATCGTATTTACTTTATAATGTAAATAACATAACTCGCTTATCGTTTATCTACAGTTTCTTTTCTCATGTATAGATAGTCCAGTGTCGCCGATGACCAGTATAGCGCCTCTGAGCTTCATGGTGCTAGTGACCGCAGTAAAGCAGGGTTATGAGGACTGGCTAAGGCATAGGGCCGATAATAGAGTAAACAATCAAATAGGTGAGTGGAACTAGTGCTTAGTATTTAACCCTTTTTATAATGCTGGAGTAATGCATTTACGAATCTCTCGGACATCGGGGACATTATAAATCAAGGGATTGGGCTCTCAGGGGCATACACTTTCGCTGATGAAGGAGTTTCAAGATACCGACTGTCAGACCTATCAATACACCTATCAAAGCCCCTTCGCGTCTGCTGAGGTCATCATAGGTATTTCACCGTGACACCTCGACCGATGTATGGTGTTCACGTGCATCATCCTAGCGTTAAATCCCGATATCATCTGGAGGTTCGCTTCCGATCTCGGGTTCATTTTCCCACCATTTCTTCTAAATTTCGCACGGTCATCGGTATCCGTTATTGTGAAACCATTGGCATGCTTGTCATTCTTGACGATGTCAAGTTAGCATTTTTTTGGACTTACTCCTTCATCTAGACATATATCTATTCGTTTTCTCTAAAGCGTGGCCGTGCTGTTTGTCGCTCATGCGATAGTACATAACGTGGGCCTTCTGCGTGTTTGCACAAACCAACACACATTCATTTCCATGACACGTAGCTGTTGTTTCTGCCGCTCAAGTAAAGGCTACCCTTCACCATCATGCAGAAAGACAGGTGTAATGATAGACCTGACCTTTAAGCTTCTAGTTTTTGCTATTCACGAATGCGAGAGCTTTACTCGTGGTATATATACAGTGTGAGTATTTGACGGTAGGATCCAATTGCGAGGTTGCCATCCAATCATACACGCTTTTGGTCTCATGCACGCTCAGGTATAGATTGCTTTCGTGAATTTTGCCTGGTGGTAGGGTATTTGCCCGTCTGGATAGCTACCACCCCTGGTCTAGAGTATGTCGCCATTACAACATTGAGTGGTGTTCCGATGTTAGTGGCCAGGCTCCAATCTTCCTTTACAGAGCAGCGGCGCATTTGTAGCCCCCTGTTGCAAATGTCTATAGGCGATGGTAATCGCTTTCCGTCACGTGGGCTGTCTGCCTGTGTGCTGAACTCATGCAATAAAAAAATTGCAAGAATTATAACTGACATCTGATGACGTTGATGCGAAATCAAAATGCGTCCAATTTGGCCAATGACCGTCATCCTCGTCATCAGCTATAATAAATTTTATCAACTCTTATCAAAATTTATCAAATCTCAACATTAATATTATCAAAGATAGGGATTTTACCATAATTGAAGACATCGCCTCACCTGTTAGTTCCAATACGTGATGTGTTTATCGATCGATAAATTGAGATATTTGTAGGCATGTGACATGTTTATGACTTAGCTGAACTTTTGGTACCTTGCTAGGTAGTTAAGACACCCATTTCTTATTTTAGTATATAATCAAATATCATCATGTCTTTTTCGCATAGGGGTAAGCAAAGACGATTGATCTCGACTTCCCAATTGGCATACAACTTTTGCTTTGTCCACTTTCATTAATCTCTTCATACATGCACGTTTATTATATAGGTGATTTTGATCTAATCTTTCCTCAAAACAGATTTGATTGTGGTGAGTACGTCACGGCTTACCAGCACCAGCTCTGCCATCCACACTGTTGTCATATTGTCACTATTTTTTCATCCATCCTCTCTACAACCATCTAACTTTTTCTTTATCAACGATTCTTATTGTATCTTGTTTTAAACAGCAGCGTTCCCTTACCAACAGTATACAAAAATTGTCAGTCGACTGCACAGATGTGAAAATGTTGCATGCGAGCTTAAAGGTCACGCAAGTTCAGTGCAAAGTTCAGTTCAAGTACTTTTTCGGTACTCCAACAATGACCAACGTGTCTTAAGAAGTTTTCACTTCATAAATTAAGACAGAATGGAATAATTCTCACGTAAATTACGTTACATGGAAACATACTTGTAATGATAATAATATCTAAATTAGAAAGTGTTTTGAAATATTAATAATTAAAGTATTTCCGTTTATCAATTAATCATATGAAGTGCCTAAATTACTCTAGAAGTTTAGATAACAGACATGTGATGTGTAGTTTTGCTATTTTATCACTTCGTTATCTGATCTAAATCATCTACAGTATCTTTATTTTTGATGACTGAAGTAAGAAAGAGTAAAAATACATCATTGTCACATGTATTCTAATAAGATTTTTTTATCGATCAACGGTATTCTTTGTTATCGATAAAGAATACAAGTCAATGTTATGAATCGTTTTCTTAAGTAGCTGGATTAAGGTATTTTTGCAAGACGAAAAACGCAAAAAGTTAATTCGGATCGCGACTACTTAAGTATGTATTTAAAATTCATCCGTGTAGGAATGGAGAAAGAGTAATTAGATTAGAGACTACTCGTGATTCCTGCGGCCGGGTGGTCTGTCTGAAGTGGTGACTAAACATAGCTATAACCAGGTGGTAACGTATTTGTCAGGCTGAATGGCCACCACCCCTGGTATAGAGTCATCGTCATCCGAGCATTAAATCCCGGTTGCGTTCGGAGCGATCACTTCGACGCCCAGGTTCCGTTTTCCTACATGTTCCTCTCCATATCGCGCGATCTTCGCATTGTATTGAGACCATTGGTTCGCACGTCATCCCTCACAACATCAAGCCAGCATTTCTTGGGCCTATCCCTTCGACCGGGACCTGACGGAGGCGGCAAGGCTAGACATTTGTTTCCTAACGTAAGCTATACTCCCGTGCAGTTTCTCTGCTATGACACGGACGTGAAGACTGCCGCGGATGCCTCTCCTTCTTTCGCTCTCGTACAGGCCACGCTTCACTGTCATATAAAAGGCCAGGTCTAATAATGGATTTGTAGACCTGTCTTTTTAACTTAATTGGCATAGAGTATGCCGGCACCCCTGGTGTAGAGTATGCCGCCATGACAACCGGCATCCCCCCATCCTAAGCCAACAGCGCAATGACTGCACATCTTGTGTTGCAAATGTCCATAGGTGACGGTAACTGCTTTCCATCACGGGACCCTTAAGCCTGAATGAATGAATGAATGAAAACTCTTTATTGTTCACCATAAACTTAAATCGACACAATTGATATGGATACATTTGCATTAGAACAATGCGCCGCCTTATCGCTTATAGCGATCTCTTCCAGGCAACCCGGTGTCAGGAGATTTTGAACGAAATTTAAATATAAGATTTTTGGTGGTGTATTATAAAAAATAAAATAAAATATAAATAAGCCTGTTTGCTTTTTATTTATTTATTTGGACAACACAACAGATAACAATCAGTCAAAGTCAAATTATTACATCTAGATTGAGATCCAAGCGTGCTGACACATCTATGTTAAAATTATATTTTCGTAAACGAAATTATGTGAATAATGTCAGTAATAGTAATTCAATAAATAATTAAACTAGGACATTACTTTTAGTGATACATTATAAGGTAATAGATTAACAAAAAGAAAACATTAAACAAATTACCAAACAAGTGAAGAGGTGTGATTTTTTCTTCAGCAATAAAAATAATCAGGGAGGTATTGTCCACGAACAGTGGTGTTTCATATAGGTCATACGTTTACTATTTCTGTGATACACTACGGTCCCTTAAAAAAATCATTTAACCGAAAATATATCATATATCAAAAACTACTCCATTGGCTGTATAGGTCTTTTGACCAAATCTAATTTGAGAGCCATGAAATCATTATGTTGTAACTAAGTATCCATAATAATAATGAATGACACTTTGTTTTACACCTTGATTGCGTTGAGACTTCTCTCCTCGATCCTAAGGACTTCTATACAGTGGTAGTCAAACTGCACCAACACTCCTATAGATCTTACTTAGGAATGTTCGTCAAAAAGCATTTTCTGTTTTAATTCTATTTCCTAGATTTTTTTTACAAATCCTCCACCTAATAATCCAGAAGTCTAAGAAGGGTTGAGCATACTTTTGGAACCAATCTATTAATTTAAGTAAAAATTACACTTTCGTATTCTATGTATTTAACATAGACCCATATTTTGGAAAACCTGACCTTGCCTATTGTTACTTATCATTTAGCTACGGTGAGAAAATCCAAACGTGTTCCTAAACTATAATCTACTTTCCGATAACAAATATAACACCATATTTATGAACTTAACAATCTTATGATCTTTAACAGTTGAAATTGTTCACAAAGGCGTTGTAAAAGAAGTTAAAAATTCAACGATCGCGCCTGGCACTCTAGTGCGAGTTAAAAGAGGCAGAGAGGTTCCAGCAGACCTCATACTCTTGTGTTCAGCTGGTGAAAAGGGCAAATGCTACGTCACAACGGCCAATTTGGATGGAGAGACCAATCTCAAGACGTTGAGGGTACCGCCACCGCTTGTAGGGTACACTCCAGGTATTTTTTTGGTGTGGACCTTTAACACAGTTTATTGTCAAGGTGTTTTTGTGGTGTAAATCTCTAGTCACAGTATGATGTTAAGATATTTTTGTGGTGTCGGTCTCTAGTCCTGGTATGATGTCAAGGCATTTTTGTGGTGTGGGTCTCTGGTCACAGTATGATGTCAAAGTATATTTGTGATTTGGGTTTCTAGGCTCAATATAACGTTAGGTTATTTTGTGGTGTGGGTCACAGTATCGTGTTAAGGTATTTTTGTGGTGTGGGTTTCTAGTCACAGTATGATGTCAAAGTATTTTTGTGATATGGGTCTCTAGGCACTATAACTATAATGTTAGGGTGTTTTTGTGGTGTATCATGTGGTCACAGTATCGTGTTAAGGTATTTTCGTGATGTGAGATCTCTAGTCACAGTATAATGTCAAAAAAAATTTGAGCAGTGGTTTTCTAGTCACAGTATGATTTCATTGTAAGCTTGAGGTGTGGGTCCATCGGAATAGTGTACGTCATCACTAGGTGTGTGTTATGTCAATGTTGGTCTGTGATGTCTTATCTTAGTCTAATCTAAATTGTCTATTGTCAAATGTATAAATTTTTTGTTGTGCAGGACTATTATGGTGTTAGGTAATTAAATGGTTGAAGGTCTTAGCTGAATGCGCGGTGTATTTGGATTAATGGCGAGTTATCTTAGGCAGTTTTTGTTTAAAAAATAATTTGCAATTTTTATTGTGATATAGATTCGTGTTTAGCCGCGATCTAGCCTATTGTCAAATGAAGATATGATCTAAGAAGGAGCACGCTGACTTAAAACCTGAGTTTTAGCTATATAAAAATTCTATCAGATGTCACGAATTAATGTCTTCTTGAACTATAATAAAGATTCAAAAAATGTAAAAAAAAACTTTCAAATCCTTTTCATATTCTCACGAAAGATTGCATTAAATTTGCAATTGTATAAAATGAAAATAACGGATTATAGTTCTTAAGATAGTCCGAGATTGCCTGCCCTTATATATAATTTTAAAATATTAGTGACATGTATATATCATGAACCTATAGATATGTTTATAATATTCAAATTGAAGTGTACTTCCATGTATTGTTTGTTTCTTTGTCTTCACTTTACTGTGTTTGATTTATATGTTTTCAAATCGTTAGCATCTATTGCCTAAGTAGTCTAGTTAGATAACTTATGCAGTATTCATATTTATCAGTTAATATCATTAAATAAAACGCAAAAATGATAAGGTATCTCTCGAAGTTTTGGAATTCCCATATAATACCGTAAAATTCTAAGATTTAAGATGATCGTATATTTTGGCATCTCGATTAGTCACCCGATTTCTATGGGAGTGTCTCTTGTGCTCCTTGAGGAAAATTATTGTAAATATTTATACAGTGGGTACGACCATAAAACCATTTGATTACATTCAGGTCCGCCCTTTTTTCGCAGGTTTACTGCAAATTATGATTTGGTTAGGTTAGGTACATTTTAATGAATGCATTTTTTATTTAAACATTTTTTATTTTATCAAACAAAAAAACTGAATTCGATCCGGAACCAAAAAACGCATCCAAATTTTGTTGCTATTCGTTTTGCCATTTGTCCGTTGAAGTTTCACTTCTACTATGTGTCCCAGCACACATTTCGATTTTTATATAGGATAATGTTTCTGTTTATTTTCTATACGCGTGTTTGTCATATTTGTTTTATGTTACATATCCTGTGTTACTTTCTTACTACATTTGGTGGTATTTAGTTACTTCCTGTTACTTATTACATTTACTGTGGCGATGGGTCAAATATAAATCAACAAGGCGGGGTCGGTACTGAAAATCAGCGCTGTGCAGGAGGAAACTCCAACATAGCTTTATGCTGAGTGACTCACAGAGCATCACTATTACGTCACCCACAACAATAAATTACGACAATTATGTTATTTATTTCATGTGGGCTTTGTTGTCACGAAATACATATAAGTATATGTAACTGGATAGAAGTGCCAACGTCGAAGGATAATACAATGGAAAATGGGGTTAAATGTAAATAAAATAATCAAAAAAAATCTAAAACGAACGACGTCAGACGTTTGAGAGTCAGCCCTCTGACTACATTAGCATATGTTTGAGGTCCGTTGTGGATCAATGAAATAAATTCTTCAATTAGAGGTGGTTTAATAATCTTTTGTGAACACAGTTTAACCAGAAAGCCATTTTTCTTAAGAGAGAACAGTGATAACAACGCATGATAGTGATGTGCATTGTAACACAAATATCGAATTGACTCGATTTCTAACACATTAAAAATAATACAACTATGGGAGCTGCATACATCTAGTCATCGCAGCGGACAACGAACTACTCTACTGGCTAGCGCAAGGCGGGAGCTCACATATTAATAGTTACTCTATCTCGCTCGCACGTCATCCGTCCCGCTCACACATTGTGCTACATATTGTACTGGCAGTACGACTTGTTAATATTTGTAATTAAGGTTACCGCTTCCAAAATAAATTAGCTCACTCCAGTTCACATCATCACTCGACAGTGAAGACTACTCTCTGCCACCTGAAGTAACATTTAACCTCTACCTTTCGCTGTTACGCAACAATACAAGCATATCACCTACAATCTTAACATGTTGTTTCTGCCCTTTTAGATATACTGCCGAATGGTATGCGCGTGGAAATACCCAGCCCTTTGGCAGATCTTTACACTTTCTATGGCAGATTTGAGATCCCGGGAGCAGATAGCTTGGTCCTGACCACGGATAATCTCATGTTGAGGGGGTCGCGGGTCAAAAATACAGAATGGGCCATAGGATGCGCTATATACACGGGTAATTTTAGTTATTATTCTCTCTTGTTCATCAGACTGCCCCTATCAGACAAGGAAGTTGGTATTGACTAGTGAAAAATCCTGGCGGTTCGTAGGTTAATGATTTCATTTATAAAAAAGTTTTAATCAATTTAACTTATGTACATATTTTTGCGACAAATACTATATCATGTAATAAATATACCCACATTTCAATGAACATATTTTACATATATTAAACAAGGCATTTTATAAGCACTTACAATAATTGCGGTATTATTTAAAGGAGATTTTTATTATTTTCAAATCGATTTCTTTACGTAGTGCCGACGGCTTAGACTACGTTCCATCTGAGGCTCACAACGACCACTCTGATGACTGAATTTTCTCGTTCCACTTGCTTGCGGGCATTATAATTATAAACTCAAATGGAATGCATCATTCGCCCACCTCTTGACATGGGTCATTGTTAACGCTGCGTGATCGAAAACTATGACGTCATTGGACGTCGCCACGACCATAACGACTCTGGTCGCTATGTGGTACTATTGAAGGAGCATTCTGAGCGTTGTGACCCACAAGTGGAATGTAACATTAATAGTGCGATACATGACTCTCAGAACATCTTTATTACGACAATTATGCCATTTGTTTCATGTAAGCCTTACTGTCAAAACGTCCAAACGTCAAAAGTAAAATAAATGCCTGGAAATAGTATAATTAAGTTCGAGGTTTCAGCCGCGTCGTCATGGACAATCGTTATATTTTGGATAATTCACACTATATCTTTACAAATTATAGCCTTCGTGTTGTTTTGATGTGTAAGCTATATTATTGTAAAGTTTCATCAAAATCCATTCAGTAGTTTTTACGTGAAAGAGTAACAAACATACATACATCCATACATTCTTAGAAACTTTCGCGTTTATAATGTTTATATAGAGATTTGACGTGTAGAACTTTGTTATCAGAAGATTTGTTATTAACACTACGAATTTCAGGCGAAGAAACAAAATTAGCCCTAAATTCAAAATACACCGGCAATAAATTCTCATCGTGCGAATTGGCCGTCAATGGCTTCCTTGTGGTTTTCGTCGCTTTGCTAGTGGTCGAGATGCTTGTATCGCTTGGCGCTAAATTGTACATCGAGATGAAACACCCAGAGCGGACTTTATATCTGGGGGATATTACCACGAAGGTGTTCGAGGATCTCTTCTCCTTCCTGCTGCTTTACTACTACATCGTACCGATGTCGCTGTACGTGACTATCGAGTTGTATAAGTTTCTCGGTGAGTGTACTTAATTTATTTTTTGGAGTTTTTTTTTATTTTTATTACAGGAGTTCAGCAGACGGCCCACTTGATGGAAAGCAGTTACCATCACCTTTGGACATTTACAACACCAAAGGTGCTGCTCTCGTAAGGGAGACTGGAACCTGGTCACTAATGTCGGAATTCAACTCAAGGTTGTTATGGCCGCATTTTTTTTGCCAGATTGTAGGGCATTTGCCCGACTGATGACTGCCACCTGGATAAAACATTACATATTAATGAAATATTACCAACTCATATCTCTATGAACATAGTGTTTAAATTGCTAAAAACTATTTTAAATGTTAATAAAACGTATTACAGAACTGCTGTTTTAATTTAATTTGATAGAGAGATAGATAACACTTTATTGTACACCATTACAGTAAATACAGAAAAACTTATAGCCTAAAATATTATAAATCCTATAGCCTTAGAAGCGATCTCTTTCAGACAACCCGTAATTATTTCTTGATGTAAAATATGTGATGTCACACTAGAGAGGGAGGAGTTACAGAAATGTGACAAGGACGGGGGAGTTGTCAAAAAAAACATGAAATTCTTGTGACATAATTTGTAGATGGCGTCTTGTCTGCCGATATAAAATAAATTTATAAAATCTAGGCGCCCTCTTCATTGGTTGGGACGAAGACCTAAAATGCGAAGAGACAGGCAGGCCAGCGGTCGCTAACACTTCGGACTTGAACGAGGAGTTAGGTCAAGTTGAGGTGCTGTTCTCTGACAAGACAGGGACTCTTACCAAGAATCTGATGGTTTTCAAAGCTTGCTCTATCAAAGGGCAGGTTTATGAAGAGAGGGAATCGAAGTTGTACGATGTGGGGAGGTTCGATGAACCGGTGGACACGTTACAGGTCAGTTCTTCTTTTAATATGGCTTTGCACGATTTATATATTTATCCAATGTCAAATGTTCATGAGTTCTTCAAGATTTGGAGTATTCTATTAAGTAGACACCGGACAATACCGGAAACTATATAGCAACAATAACAACTTCGAAATGTTAGGTGACTTAACGCCTGAGGCGAGGGATACTCTTGTTAACCTCAAAAAAGTCCACTTTATTATGTATTTAAGATTGCTGACACAAATACATAAATCCTGCTTATAAACAATTAATTACATGCAACTAAAGTTTTTCATATTTAAGCAAAGTGGTGCAATGTCGCCGAAACGCGAACTTATAGGTACAATATATATAAAATAAATAATAGTTTAAAAAAACTAAAAAAAACACGCTTTTATAAAAAATCCAACTAAAAAAACAAAAAATAAAATTTAATATAATATAAAAAAGCGTGGGGTGTATTCAAAGCGCTTTTTAAGATATTATATTATTAATTGAATACACCCCACGCTTTTTTATATTATATTAAATTTTATTTTTTGTTTTTTTAGTTGGATTTTTTATAAAAGCGTGTTTTTTTTAGTTTTTTTAAACTATTATTTATTTTTCATTTTTTAGTTGATTTTTGTTTAAATGTTTTTAAATACAAGCTTTTGAGATCCTGCATATCATGTAGCAGCAGAGTGCTAGCCAAGACAAGTAAAACGAGCCCAAACACGACGGGTCTATCTTGTTTAGTACAGGAGTTCCTATGGCCACCTTCCGACTCCATCATCAGATCAGCTCCATGGTACCATATTATTGCATTGTCACGCGATATAAACATACGAGCCCAAACACGAAGGGTCTATCTTGTTTAGTACAGGAGTTCCTATGGCCACCTTCCGACTCCATCATCAGATCAGCTCCATGGTACCATATTATTGCATTGTCACGCGATATAAACATACGGGCCCAAACACGAAGGGTCTATCTTGTTTAGTACAGGAGTTCCTATGGCCACCTTCCGTCTCCATCATCAGATCAGCTCCATGGTACCATATTATTGCATTGTCACGCGATATAAACATACGGGCCCAAACACGAAGGGTCTATCTTGTTTAGTACAGAAGTTCCTATGGCCACCTTCCGACTCCATCATCAGATCAGCTCCATGGTACCATATTATTGCATTGTCACGCGATATACACATACGTGCAAAATTTCAGCTCAATCGGAAAACGGGAAGTCGGTCAAATTTAGGGGTCGGTTACAGACATACTGACTGACATACAAGTGAAGCTAATATAAAGCGTGTAAAAACTATTATATACTAGGGATTTCTCCTCACCTTCGCTGCGGTGAAAACTATCCGACGTAGGCTACATTGTACATAAGCCCCACAACCATGCTCACGACCGCCATATTCCCGTTCCACTTGTTTGCGGTCGTTACAATTGTAAACTCAAGTGGAGCAGATTATTCGACCCACCTCTCGACATGGGACGATGCGAACGCTACGTGACGAAAATTATGAAGTCATTGGTGACGTTTTCGCGGCGACTGTAACGACCGTGGTCGCTATATGGAACGGGTGAAGGATCATTTTAGTAGAACCATGCTGGAATCGATATTTTGATTACAACTTTACTTGTTGACTAAGAGACTATATTTGTTCCACAAAAAAGAGCCTTAAGGTCAATTTACAACCTCGGCCCTTGGGAGACTCTCAGAGAATGCTTTAAGGAAATCGGTATTATGACGGTCGCCTGCCTATATATTTTTAATTATTTATTATTATTAATTATTATTTATTTTAACTTATGATAATCTCGTTAAGAAACGATTAGGCATCTCTTAAGTAAGAGAATCAGAATCAGACGCTAATCAATGAATATCTTTTTTTTCACTTATAAACGTGTACTCAGAATATGTTTTTATTTTTAAGATACATGTTAGCAATGTAAGTACATCGCCATTTCTTCAAATCGATTTTTTCTGTTTTGTTGCATAGTTAAATTTATTTTTAATAATTTAAATACATCATGTAGATATAGTTGGAAATATTTTGAAGTTTTTCTTTTATAGTTAAAAAGTGTTTTAAAGCTTAAATATATTAGTGAGTCATTAGTTTTATTTCCATTTAAATTATTTTGTAATAATTTGAACACTATGATTGTACAGATAGAGTTGGAGATTTTTAGTAGATTTTCGTTTATAGTTAAAGTTTTGGCGTCACGAAATTTGGAAAGATGTGTCACACAATGTCATACTTCCAAGGCGTTCCATTAGAATAGCTCACAGCGCCCAAAAGCTCAGTTAGCCGTTCCACAAGGCAACCTCGGTGGTTGTGGTCGTGGCGACAACGTCTCTAATGACTGACGTCATTTTTGATCACACAACGCTCACAACGACCTATGTCAAAAGTCCTCAAGAGGTGGGTCGAATAGTCATCCTACTCAATATTTATCTGTGGCAAGTAAAACATCGCGCAGTTTATCACAAGCGCGCGCCCAATGTTTCGCGGCATTCACTTGGCGCGAAACAGTCGAGAAACGAAGTTCATTTTGGGACATCTCGACACAGTCCGACTTTCGCCTTCATCACGAACGCACGATATACGTGCTCGGGTACAACATTAGTTTTCGCGCTTGCTTGCTGTTTGCCTTCATACAAAAATCCTTCTGAACTGTAATGTAAAACATTGAGAATGAGTGTGTGATTAAACGTGTACGACGCAACTTCTCTTTCATTAACACGTACACCGCTCAACGGCCGCAACCATCATCTCATCACCATCACATCGCAACCCCCTCAGCAGCTAAGCCTTTAAGCCAGATCTTAGTTTGCAATATAGTTTCTTCATTTTATTAAGCCTATGTGTAGCCCAGCTAATCTGTAGGTTATCAGCTGGTGCCATTCAACGGAGTTCTTGTGACAATCAAAAGGCTACATTTGACTATACAGTTCACATTTCCCACAAAACAAATAATTACTACTCAAAAACTTTGACAATACACGTTTGACAAATGTCATCTTTGTCTTCCGTGACCACGTAAAACGTAGTTTTATTATTACACAAAAACTATCAATATCTTACAACTATTTTTCATTTTAGAGTAATTTTACACGTTGTTAGAAAATAAAACTGCACTACACTACATCTCCGTTCAGTTCCCGCCAAAAACTTCCGTAGCCTTCGTCGACCCACTCCCCCTAGTGACGTAATTCATGGATGGTCCCTAAGATAAAATATGATAAAACCCTCTGAGATTCTCTTCTATAATAATGGTGGAATCCTATCTTTTCATATGAAATTTTCATTTAAATTGTTCATTTCCTTGTATGATAGCTTATCGCTTATCTCGACCATTGATTGTTTATTTACCACGTGATATGATATCGCATTTTTTTTTGTTTATATCTAAATGGTTTTGACCAATTGGGATTGTTCACTTTTTTTCAATCTAGCTATTTGAAAAACCATTACGAGGAATAGTGTCCCTAATCATTCCTGTCTAGTTAAAATTCCAAAAAACGTACAATCTTCTTGTATTTTGTAAGAAATGCGTTTGACCTTTATTTGACCTTACTAAATCCAATCAGGTTGGCGGTCTGCCTGTTTGCCTGCTTCAGGTGTAAAAAAAAAACTAGCTGTACATTAATTTTCCCTAAAAACCACTTTAAAAAATTTAACGATAACTATAGAAAACAATAATGGTTGAACACGAAAAATTATAAGCCTAGCGACAAAATAGTGTATTTTGATGATCACTATTCGTAATGAGTAATGAAAGTGACATTTAATTAGTAGCACAGATTACTATGATTATATATAGATAAAACTTACTTTTATTATTTTTGTTTTCTAGGCAAAGAAATCAATGTAAATTTGTCCCTTATGACGTCATCGGAGAAATAATTTGAAATCGATTTATAAAAAAACTAACGCTTAATAACGCTTAAAATACAAAAATATTCAAATCAGTATCTTAAAATACCCTATTTTACGTAATAAAAATATAAAATTAGAGGGTAATTTTTTGTGAACAATCCCCATTCGAATTAAAAATTATTGCTATTCACTTTTGTTTAAACAAAACATTCGGGTGCTGAATCTTAAATTAATATATAAAGCTGAACAGTTTCTCTGTTTGAACGCGCAAATCTCAGGAATTATTGGTCTGATTTGAAGAATTCTTTCATTGTTAGATAGCCCATTTATGGAGGAAGGCTATAGGCTATATATCATCATACTAAGACCAATAGGAGCGGAGCACCAATGAATAATGTTTCAATAAAGGGGGGGGGGGGGTTTACTAATTTTTTTTTAACTATTCTAACCAGTAGTAAAATATAAGGAGATTTTTAGGATAACATAGATAATGCCAAAAAGATATTCAAGTTACACCCTAACTAATATTATAAATGCGAATTTGTTTGTTTGTTTTTTTGCATGAGTACAGCAGACATGAAGACGGCCCACTTGTTGAAAAGCGGCTACCATCGCCTATGGACAGTTGGAACACTAAAAGTGCTACAAATGCGCTATTGCTCTCTTAAGGGAGACTGGAACCTGGTCACTAATGCCGGGACACAACACAAGGTTTTTATGGCGGCATACTCTAGACCAGAGGTGGTAGCCATTCAGTTGGGCAAATACCCTACCACCTGGCTGTGGGTTGTTTTGTCGCCTCTTATGACAGGCCGCTCGGATGCAGGAAATTATTATCTCTCTCCGTTCCTACATACATACATACATAACTTCACGCCAGGTCCCTTGCGGGGTAGGCACGAACAACA
The DNA here is from genome assembly GCA_949752895.1 of Dendrolimus pini. Taxonomy (NCBI): domain Eukaryota; kingdom Metazoa; phylum Arthropoda; class Insecta; order Lepidoptera; family Lasiocampidae; genus Dendrolimus; species Dendrolimus pini. The sequence goes on along the minus strand of OX457137.1, from coordinate 20,687,183 downwards.
GAGCGCCATACAGGCTTATTCTTACACACCTCACTTGCTTCTTTTACATTCATAGCTCTTGTCATGCACGCTCGTCTCTTCTCTCTCTCTCTCTCTCTCCTCTCTCTCCGTTCCTGCACGGATAAAATCTGCCTGACCCTGCTGCTGACGCAGTGGTGGCCGTGACGTCTGTTCACGCCCTATTTGACACAGGTACCTCCCGAAGCATCCGTGCTCCGAGAGGACCTGCGTCAGGCAGAACGTTAGGGTGCTATGACGCCTCTGCAGCCATTCTGGCACCATCGGCCTCATCTCTTGGATAACAGTCGAGGCCGACGGTGGCGTTTAGAAGACGGTCCACCTAGTCTGCCACCTGGAACTCGTATCACCACCACCACTGGCTTCCTTCTCCATCGCCACGCGTACAAGGAGGCCCCTTCGAAGGACGGTAACATAAAGTAAGCAAATCAATTTTATATTTCAGACAGATATCAAATTTTTCTTCACAATCCTCGCACTGTGCCATTGTGTCCAAATCTCTAATGAGGACATGAAGAAGTTGAGTGCAAAATTTTCTTCGAGTGGGAACTTGGACATCCTGCCAAGCTTGTTCAGGAGAAAAAAGCTTAAACCAACCGAGGCGATCCAGCCCGTCAACAATAGTCAGAACGTGGACTGGAATACCATCATGAGTGGGATCAACAAGCAGATGGACTACCAAGGTATGGGAGACAGTTGACTGGTATTCTTTTTTAATGCGAAACATGGGTCATCAAAGGGGTCATCCATATATTATATCACACATTAAGGAGGTCGACGAAGTGTGACAAGGGTCCCACCCCGTGTCAAACTTCGGGGTTCTTTTTCTCTATGGGAACAAGTTGGCGTTAGGATAAATAAAAACTTCAACAGTACTCATCGTCACTTGCCATCTTTATATTTAATAACATTACTTTATAACGGTTTTAAGAGCGGTAGTTTACTTGATTTTTATTATTCCGTTGTTTCGGCCACTTTCAGTAGCCTTGATCACATGATAAAGATTTCAAGTGTCAATGACTATTGTAAAAGTTTTATTTCGCCTACCGCCAACTTCTTCATTTTTAACCGACTTCGAAAAAAGGAGGAGGTTCTCAATTCGTCGGGATCTTTTTTTTTGTTGCTTTTTTATGTATGTTCGCCGATTACTCCGTGATTTATGATTCGATTTACGGGATTCTTTTTTGTTCGACGAGGAATAGCTTCTAATTGGTCCCCTAAAAATGACATAGTTTGGCCCAGTAGTTTTCATTTTACGAACATTTTTTTGTTCCCGGCTCTTGGGACCTATATTTTTTAAGAAGCGCGGCACCATTCGTAGGTCCACCCATACATAGCTAGACACTAAAAAGTAACAAATAAAAAATAAAAACTTCGTTTAAAAAAACCGACTTCTAAAACTAAAAAACTAAAATGTATAAAATAACTTATTTCTAAAGCTATTATTATTAATATATATTATCTAAAACATCTTGAAGTCGGTGCAAAGTAAAACATAAAAATTACTATATTTTGAAAATTACTAAGCACCGACTTTAAGATGTTTTAGATAATACCTATATATTAATAATAATAGCTTTAGAAATAAGTTATTTTATACATTTTAGTTTTTTAGAATAGAGAGCACGAAAGTAGAGTAAACGCGGTCGAGATGCGAGCACTGCGCAAAATCTGCGGAGTGACGCTCGCAGACCGCGTTCGTAATACCGAAGTAAGAAAGAGAGTTGGTCTGAAAGAGAGTGTCGGGGTGAAGGTAAGGAAAGGAATGCTCCGGTGGTTCGGGCATGTGGAAAGAATGTATGATGCAAGAATGACTAAACAGATATTCAATGCAAAAGTGGATGGATGCAGAAGTCGCGGAAGGCCACGACACACCTTCCATGATCAAATTGATCGCGTATTAGCAGAAGGTGATGTCAGGAGCCTTAAGAACAGACGAGCGTGCATGACAAGAGCTATGAATGTCAAAGAAGCAAGTGAGGTGTGTAAGAACAAACCTGTATGGCGCTCTGTTGTTCGTGCCTACCCCGCAAGGGACCTGGCCTGAAGTTATGTATGTATGTATGTTAGTTTTTGAAGTCGGTTTTTTTAAACGAAGTTTTTATTTTTTTTATACTTTTTAGTTTTTGAAGTCGGTTTTTTTTAAACGAAGTTTTTTTTATAATTATTAAGTTTTAATTTTGTTTACGGTTATTATTTATTCTATGGGAGCCTAATCCAATTTACTACCGCTTCGCAACATGTTGTGACTTGAAGAGAAGAAGCGGCGCAAGAAACTCTTCAGCAACATGCCTAGCTCTAATGGTTTTATATAATATTAAAGTTAATATGGGTGGGAGGTAAAATCAAAAGAAATTGTTACTCAAGTTTGTTTGTGGTTGGTTGGTTATGTGTATTAAAGGCCCTATTACATTTTTTGCTGTCGCAAGTCTAAAACACGTTTCTGATTCTACATATAGAATAACACGGGTATAATTTATAAAGATACTAGCTGTACCCGGCAGACGTTGTCCTGCCTTTAAAAAATAAAAATCTAGAACCCGATTCCAGCGTCATCTACCGGGACCAAATGCTAATATAAACTATTCTCAAATCAAACAAAACAAACAAAAACTTTCATCAAAAGCAGGCCCAGGGTTTAGGAGGAGTGTCGCGGCGCCACCTACTGGGTCCAATCGTTTATATAAACCATTCCGGGACAAACTTCAACACATACAACAACAAAAAGAACACCTAAATTCTGGTACCCGATTGCAGCGCCATCTACCTGGTTCAAATTAAGATCTAAATCATCCCAGTAGAAAGTTATAAAAATACTAATATCGCTATTAAAAAATAGGGTTTGATCGTAGAGGGTTGAAAATTTAGGGTTGTATGTATCTTTTAATTCTGTATCATATAAAAATAAAAATATCAAAAAAATTAAAAAAAATATTTAGGGGTGGACTACCGGTCAAGCCGTTTCGGAGAAGTTCGGTAACTAACACTGTGACACAAGAATTTTATATATAAGATAAGTATAAGACAAGATAATGTTAATTATCCAAAATATAACGATTTTCCAATTACCACGCGGGTGGAACCGCGGGGCGCAGCTAGTAACAGATTTATATCTTATTTTTGCATAGTATGAAGTATATTATTTTTTATTGATTTATTTATTCTTGGAATGTTTCATATTATTTATTGTTTTCACCGCCACTGTTGTCTTAATATTTTCTTTAGTTCAGGGGGTTGCCTGGAAGAGATCGATTTAAGCGATAAGGCCACCCTTTGTTCAACATTTACTATACTTAGTTTTAAGAACGTAGTTTTAACTTTTGGTGAACAATAAAGTGTTTTAATTCAATCATTCGTTTATTCAAACATACACGGTCTTGCTCATCTCAGTGAGCGAGCATGATATGGCAGAGAGCTAATAATAAAATATACAAAAGGATAAATAAAATATTCTTCAAGGTAGCAGTCCTGACGAGAAGGCGTTGGTGGAGGCGGCCGATAGGGCGGGGGTCACCTTCCTTGGGGAAGAGGGGAACAACCTGCTGCTGAAAATCGGCGAAGACACAGAAATGTATGAGAGGCTACAGCTGATTGAGTTCACGTCAGAGAGGAAAAGAATGTCGGTCATCGTTAGAGATAAGGATGGCAAGGTAACATTTATTTACAAGTATATGTGACTTGATTTTTGGATCGTACTAGAATATGCCCGTGATTGCGTCCGCACTTTACTTGAAATTCCCGCGAATTTTATATTATTAACATAAAATTTGCTATCGATCAGTGAAAAAAAAACACTTTGTGTTAATTTTTTTTTTAATCTGGGTATTTCATATAATTGCCAGAAAAATCCCTCGCAATTCCCGGGATAAGAAGTAATGCAGATTTTAAGTCTAAGAATTAACTGTCGATCAGTGAAAAGCGCATAGAAATCGGCCCGGTAGTTTTTACGTGAATCCCGAACAGACAGGCAAAAATCTAATAATAAAAGTATTCCAATTGTTTTGTTTTATTGCTTCAATGTACGGGCCCGGCATGCTTAGAATGTTATAATGTAATACTAGACTATCTGGTGATACAGGAATGGATAAGGTGATAAATGAATACATATGGGGATCTCTGAATGACTGAAAAATCGAGAGGAAAGAGATTCGCATTCGTGGCAAAAAGAATGTTAAACTACAGGATGGATGGGTACAAATGTAAAGACCGACAAACAGATGGATGGATTGTGTGAAGGATGATATGATGATTTGTGGTGTGACAGAAGATGTATGACAGAATAGAGGAATGTGGAAGGAAAAGACATATTGTGCCGACCCCAAATACATGGGATACGGTGAAAGAGAAGAAACTAAATTATTACCAGATTACTTTAAAATATTCTTTAAGTTAGACTAGATTCATTTAAGCGATAAGGCCGCCTGTGTTTCTTCCATGATCATATTGTGATCGTGCAGTTTCGTAATTGTATATTTGGTGAGCAATAGAGTGTTATCTATTCTACTCTATTCTATTCTAAATTTCTTGAGATTGGTTCCAGATATGGCTGTTCTGTAAGGGAGCTGAAAGTTCTGTGTTTCCGATATGCAACGAAACGGCCATGGTCGAGGAGATCGACAAGGATATCAATAGTTTCGCCAACAAGGGCCTGAGGACATTAGCCGTGGCGTACAGGGAGGTGCCTGACGATGAATACGAAAGGATCGCTGAATGTAAGTCTTATAATAATTTCAGGTGATGATGGTGAGCACGTCGTGGTGTACCTATGCCGACTCTATCAATTCATTATTGATTAATGAAGGAGGAAGAAGCAAAAAGTTTTGGCATGAATGTATGTAGATAGCGATGTGGTAGGTCCATGCTGGAATGTTGATTACAGCTCTTAGGGCAGACTTGATTGCTGCGATACCACGCTCTCATAGAATATCCACTTAAAACTATTAGCCTTAAACTAACCGTGTTTTGTATGATGAGTGACAGTTCCGACAACCTACTTTCCCCTCTTCCTATCCCATCTTCTCTCTCCCTCTGTCATGTTCCCTATCCCATTTTCCTCTATATATATATGTCGGAGGGAAGCTATGACTATGACGATATGACGTATTGTTGACTGGATGTATAACGCACAATATCATTTGTTTACATTATAATCACTTCTAAAATTCTTAATGTAATTTAATTAGATTTGTTAATGTTTCTATAACTTCAAGATCGTTCTAACCTAATAAAAGTTATGAATATTGTAATTTAATAAACGACCAATGAGAGCAGAGTATGTCTTGAGCGGGGTCAGCGCCCTCTATACTTTGAGTAATATCTACTTGGGTAGACTGAGGAGTTTTTGTGGCACATTTGGTTGATGGCAACAGGTCGAGTTGGACCATGGAGTATTTTAAAGAAAGTATTGAAGCTGGAAGTATGAGCGGGTGCCCTGAACCCGCTGCTCGGTCTAAACTATGTCATAATGTTGATCAAATCTAAATTAAAAGTGTATAAACCGTGGCTATTGTGTTGTTGTACTATTGTTTTATGCTTGCATTTTATCCTGATGATGCCCACTAAACCTGCAATAACTAAAGATGTCGTGAGAACGAGGCCGTTCTGCGACACACACACATATATATATATATATATATATATATCCTCATATTTTCTATCTCATCTTCACCATCTTCCCTATCACATCCCCCTATTCCATCCCATTCCTTCTGTCTGACCCTTCTATTCTATCCCCCTGTTCTGTTTCGCTATCCCATCTCCTCTATCCCCATCCTCCGGGTCTATTTTGCTATTCTATCACCTCTATCCCCATCCTCCAGGTCTATCATGTTATCCTATTCTTCCGGTTCTATTCCCCTATCCCATTCCTCCGGTTCTATTTTGTAACCATAGTTATAATGGTAAAATTACCGATAAAAATAGTATTAACGTTATATCTTTTTACCGGTAAAATGGCTAGAAATAACGGTAAGTTTTATAACGATATAAATTTTTTACCGTTACCTTAAATTAGCATAAATAATGATACTACATTTTTGCCGGTATTTTAGCCCTGCGAGAATATACTCACAGACAATTCGTATACATAATAAAACTACGTTTTAACGGTTTTAAGCGCGGTAATTTATTTGATTTAGGTTTATCCGACGTTTCGGCCGCTTTTCGGTGGCCGTGGTCACGGAAGACAAAGATAACATTTGTCAAACGTGTATTGTCAAAGTTTTTATTCAGCCTACCGCCAACTTGTTCATTTTAATTATTTAGTTTTAATTTTGTTTTATGGATATTATTTACTCTATGGGAACCTAATCTAATTTACCACCGCTTCACAACATGTTGTGGCTTGAAGAGAAGAAGCGGCGCAAGAAACTCTTCAGCAAACATGCGTAGTTCTAATTTTTTTTTATATAATATTATATATTATTATTATTATAATATTATATAAAAAATAAAAGAAATTATCAGTCAAGTTGGTTTGTTTCGTTGCACGCAGAAAGAGCTCACAGTGTCTTGAGGTCTGGCAGTTGGTTTTTGCTGGGTTTGGGTCTTAATAGTTTTGATGATTGGATCCCAAACAGGTGGTACCTGCCAACCATCTTCTCTATTGAAATTTGGGTGTTTTTTGATTTCAATAGCCTCACAATTCGTATAATTAGTTTAATCTACGTCCGTCAACATATTATAATTCAAAATAAACTTCTCAAGTATCACTTTCAATTTTTCACTCTTTTAAAGAAAGAAAAACTTTATTTGCAAAAAAATAGTTTTAGTCTAGAAAATATTATTATCAGTTTTATTTCGGTCCAAATTGGACCTATGTTTAATCATCGGTCTCATCGACTCCAATCTGTGATGCACAATGTAAAACTCGAAACTCATTCTCTCGCAGGTTTACTTCTATAGATTTATGTGTTATCTATTTTAGTGTCGCTTTCTCGTTTCATCGGGTTTCAAATCACAACGATTCCAAAAAAGTTTCACTTGAATATAATGCTAACATTACACTATTTGGTCGTTAGCTTGAAAGAGCGATTAAGGGTTTTTTTTTTACTCGCGCATTTTTAAAGTTTTGGATCGTACGTGCATTTAGACAAGCTCCTTGTGAATGAAACACGAATATGTATATTATATAAATAATTAACAAATTGTAAAGTAAAAGACAATTTTAAGAATTTTTGAAGAAAGAAGTTCCGCTTCGAATAATTACTATTACAAATAACCAAAAATTCAATTAAACTTTTTCTCCTGTGCAGCAATAAAACGCTTGGATGGCAAGAACGCTGCAGCCTTGCAACAGGTGGCTCAACAGTACAGGGTGTTGGAACAGAAGCTGACTTTGATCGGGGCCACCGCGGTGGAGGACTGCCTTCAGGACGATGTGGCTGACACGTTGGCGTCTCTTCGACGGGCTGGTATCAAGACCTGGGTCCTTACTGGGGATAAGGTAAGAAGAAAATGAAAAAATATAATATTATTACATTCTAAACATGCCGCGTTACATATGATGACATACATCTTTTGTGATACCACAAATCATCATATCATCCTTCACACAATCCATCCATTTCTTTTTTGGTCTACCTTTGCGTTTTTTTTTTCCCGTTTGCGACTATCTTTCGAATCGAATATTAACATTCGATTAGAAATTGGAATTATAATTTTAAATTGTCGAGTTATTCGAAATATGACGATAATTCGAAAAAAAACGAATAATTCGTAAAATTCGCGAATTATCGAAATATTATTGGATTTTCTATTGTTTCCAATTTGAATTTCATTACACTGTGTATTAAAATATTCTATTTACGAATAATAAGTAACACTTTAGGATTAAAAATCAATTACCCGGCGAAAACAATTGCTCAAATTTAATACAATATGTTCATTTCTGTTAGTAACATAAACAATCTAGATAATATTGGCAAGAGATCTTTTCAAATTATTTTGGTTTTTATAAATATTTATATATTTTCCGTTTGAAAAAAGGTGACACATGCAATGTTTTAAAATACAAAAAAAAATTGGCGAATAATAATATAATAATTCGGAAAAAATCGAATTATTCAATTTTTTTTTAATTATTCGCGAATGTAGGTGGAACAAATGAAACTTATAGTTATAACTTATTTCTTAAGCTATTATTATTAATATATATTATCTAAAACATCTTAAAGTCGGTGCTTAGTAATTTTCAAAATATAGTAATTTTTATGTTTTACTTTGCACCGACTTCAAGATGTTTTAGATAATATATATGAATAATAATAGCTTAAGAAATAAGTTATTTTATACATTTTAGTTTTTTAGTTTTTGAAGTCGGTTTTTTTAAACGAAGTTTTTAAATTTTATTTGTTACTTTTTAGTGTCTAGCTATGTATGGGTGGGCCCACGAATGGTGCCGCGCTTCTTAAAAAATATAGGTCCCAAGAACCGGGAACAAAAAAATGTTCGTAAAATGAAAACTACTGGGCCAAACTATGTAAAATTTTTAGGGGACCAATTGGAAGCTATTCCGCGTCGAACAAAAAAAGAATCACGTAAATCGGATCATAAATCACGGAGTTATCGGCGAACATACATAAAAAAGGCAACAAAAAAAAAAGATCCCGACGAATTGAGAACCTCCTCCTTTTTTCGAAGTCGGTTAAAAAGTAGCGGCATACGGACGTACGTAGGCAACTAAAGAAACACAACACATATATCATCATATATAAGACTACTCTGGGACGCGCGGGCGACAGTCGGCGCCACCCACCCCCGCATCCTGCTCAACCCCCTCTGGCGTCGTACGCACGCCCTCTGCCGCCCGTCTTCGCCATTTATTTGCAACAAAAATTAAATATTAAATAAATGTTATAAATTCAAATTCAAAAGTTTTTATTCAAAATAAGTTCCACTATAATGCGTCGCTAACAGGGAATTTTCGAATAACTCGATTCGAGTTTCGAGTCGAATATTAATCTTTGATTAGGAACGAATAATTCGTAAGTTCGAATTATTCATAACACGTTTTCATGAAATTAATTTTACATAAAATGTCGTAATAATAAAATGATTTCCAATCATATTACATGTAATTATATAAATATTGTACTTATAATTATTATCAATATTTTCATTATTATTTTTGAAACACATTTTAGCGGTTTATCCTTTGAATACTCGTCAACTGAGTAAAACGCTTTACCTATTAACCATTCACGTAACAAATTAAAGATTACTTCTCCAATTATAGATAAACACTTTATTAGAAAGTATTGTAAATATGTTCTGTTATTGTAATTGTATTTAGGGAAAAGTAGTGTTTTCTAAGTGCGTTTTTATTTTTTTTCATTTAATTCAATTATGTTTCTTGGCAAGTTATTGTACATCCTCACTGTCATGCTTATAACGCTTTTATCGAACATGACCGTCTTGTTTCGATGTTAAAAAAAATTAACACTTCCTAACCAGGTAGAAACAGCGATAAATGTGGCCCAATCCTGTGCACACATATCCGAGAATGACAGGCGAATGTTCCTGATCGGCATCGAAGAGGACGTGGCGCTCCAAGCGCACCTGGATGAGTGCAAACGGATAACCTGCGAACCCAGTTATAGGGATCTCACACTGATAGTGGATGGGACCAGTATGTCGCAGGTTTTGGACACCAAATTCGCACCGTTGTTCGCGAACATAGCTCTTAAATGTCACGCAGTTTTGTGCTGTAGATTGTCGCCGATACAGAAGGCTAAGGTGAGTTGTAAATCTATCTCTATATTTCATAACAAACCAGTCTCCATTATCTATCTATTTAGTCCAAATTAAAAGATTTTATACAAACTATTCAGTTGCGCAGAGGAGCACTTGAAAGTCATACATAATATACTTCAAGGCTGTCCGTTGATTAATTATTTTTTTATATGTTTACAATTTGCCCCCAAACTAGGACAGGCCTGTATTTTGGGAGGCACATTCGACTATGTTCTCAATTTTTTTTTCTTTATCATACATTATGGTTGGGTGAGTTGAGATTATTAAATTAATTTATCAATTATCATTTATCTTGTATGTAGGTATCTGTATAACCAATGTAAACATGTGAATATTTGTGATTGTGTGTGTTGTATTGTTTATTATTTTATTTGCAGATAGTTAAATTAATAAAGGTGAGTGGCAATCGGCCAATAACGGCTGCTATCGGGGACGGCGCGAACGACATCTCGATGATCCAGGAGGCGCACGTCGGCATCGGCATATTCGGCAGGGAGGGCCACCAGGCAGCCAGGTGCATAAACACACATGCGCATACATTCATGCAAACATACACTTATGCACATATACACTCATGCAAACATACACTTATGCACATATACACTCATGCAAACATACACTTATGCACATATACACTCATGCAAACATACACTTATGCACATATACACTCATGCAAACATACACTTATGCGTCAGCATCGGCATATTCGGCAGGGAGGGCCACTAGGCAGCCAGGTGCATAAACACACATGCGCATACATTCATGTATGGGTATATACATAACACATTTTCATGCGCAATACTCACCCATATATCATATATATATTATTACATTTATTTTACGTCATACACATACACACAATTATATTATATATGTAATTCTATCAATATTAAATATAAGTATATATCGACACGACCCAACCTTATGATCAATATCGTTGGTCGTAAGGTGTCAGCGGTCGTGTCGTATAAAGGCGGCAACAATCTCTGCCCGCGCATGCGCAGAACAACTGCGCAGGCGCACTAGCGCCGCGAGTGGCTCGCACGCAAAACTTTTTATCCAATGAAGTTAGTAGTTCGCTGCGAGGTGACTTTTGTAAAAACAACATACCAACGACTACGCTAAAAACATTACCTTTTTCAAACGTTTAAAAGTACCAAATTGTTGTAAAACCTGAATATATACGATCATAATATACGAGTGATTGTGAACGGTTGTTTTCTTCTTGACTGTGCATCAACAAGCCGGCGCACGAATAAATGTGAGGTGGGTACAAAAACATAAGTATATCATATCCCCCACACATGCAAACATACACTTATGCACATATACACTCATGCAAACATACACTTATACACATATACACTCATGCAAACATACACTTATGCACATATACACGCATGTAAACATACACTTATGCCCATATACACTCATGTATGTTGGAAATCGAGTTTATTCGATATTTGTGTTACAATGCACTGATCTATTATACGTTGACATCACTACTCTCTTATGTAAAATGGCTTCCTGAAAAAGTGTATTCACGAAATTATATTAATTAAATCGCTCTTTAATTGAAGAAATTCTTGCGTTGATCGATAATAGACTTCAAACATGTCAATACAAACACACACTCATGTAAACATACATTCATGCACATAAGCACACATGATTTATTATTTACTTCTGATACGAGTATGTGTGAGAATTAATATTTTCTTAAGTTTTCGCGACTTGTACACATAATAAAAACTACGTTTTAACGGTTTTAAGCGCGGTAATTTATTTGATTTAGGTTTATCCGACGTTTCGGCCGCTTTTCAGTGGCCGTGGTCACGGAAGACAAAGATGACATTTGTCAAACGTGTATTGTCAAAGTTTTTATTCAGCCTACCGCCAACTTGTTCATTTTAATTATTTATTATTTATCATTTTAAAATTTCCGACATAGCACTACCTGCCTTCCTGTCCTCAGTTTATAGTACTGTGGCCCTCATAGGACAAATATTAAGCCCGTCACTTAGTGGCTTTGAGGTCCCATACTTGACTGAGGCCAGAAATGCTTGGTCCTTGGCTTGCCCAACGCAAAATTTACCCGCGGAACCGAAGTCGCAGAAGCTATGGGACGGACCGCTCAGCAAGCTAATACAAGAGAACCTTTTGTCTTCCTGTATTGGCGAAACTGACCGCGCCCGTCTTTTAGCTGTCTCTAAATGGGAGTCAGGTTTGTGGCTCCAACCCCTGCCCTCGGCGAATCTAGGCACTCTCTTGGATGACACTACATTCAGGATTGCTGCCTGCATTCGTCTGGGGGCAGGTGTTGTGGTGCCACATCGCTGTCGGTGCGGAGATAGAGTTGATGAGTTAGGCCACCATGGCTTGTCATGCGCAAGGAGCGCTGGTAGGATGTCACGGCATGCTACACTTAATGACATTATCCGTCGGTCTCTTGCCACCGCCGGGGCACCGGCTGTCCTTGAACCAAATGGACTGTGCCGCGACGATGGTAGGAGACCAGACGGGATGTCGTTGGTGCCATGGAAGATGGGACGCCCTCTAGTATGGGACGCAACTTGTGTCGATACTTTGGCGGCGTCCCACCTTTCAGACACAGCCGTGACAGCCGGGGCTGCTGCTGCACACCAGGAGGCCCTGAAATGTCGCAAATATGTATCCATTGGTAGTGGGTACGTATTTGTGGCTTTCGGGGTCGAGACCCTGGGGCCGTGGGGGCCTGGAGCTCATCACCTCTATCGAGACCTCTCAAGGCGTCTTATTGAGGTCTCGCGTGACCAAAAGGCTGGCTTGTACCTAGGGCAACGAATAAGCGTTGCCATCCAACGTGGAAATGCGGCCAGCATTTTGGGCACGCTCCCCGCCGACAGCGATATGGAGTCAATTTTTTATTTATAGATCTATTTTAGTTAATATTTATTTATAATTAGTTTTGTTTATAGTTATAGTGCAAAAATATGTTTTTTTCTATAAAAATTAGATTATTTAGTTTTAAATTTTGTTTATGGATATTATTTACTCTATGGGAGCCTAATCTAATTTACCACCGCTTCACAACATGTTGTGGCTTGAAGAGAAGAAGCGGCGCAAGAAACTCTTCAGCAAACATGCCTAGTTCTAAATTTTTTTTTTTTATATAATATTAAAATGAGTGAAAGGAAAAAATAAAAGAAATTATCAGTCAAGTTGGTTTGTTTCGTTGCACGCAGAAAGAGCTCACAGTGTTTTAGTCTGCGATCAGTGAACACACACTGGATAAACCCAACCATTACATCAGATTCGATAACCCACAAATCCTCGCGAAAGAGAATCGTTTCATACCAAGAATGATGCGTGAGGCTATTGAAATCAAAAAACACCCAAATTTCAATAGAGAAGATGGTTGGCAGGTACCACCTGTTTGGGATCCAATCATCAAAACTATTAAGACCCAAACCCAGCAAAAACCAACTGCCAGACCTCAAGACACTGTGAGCTCTTTCTGCGTGCAACGAAACAAACCAACTTGACTGATAATTTCTTTTATTTTTTCCTTCCACTCATTTTAATATTATATTAAAAAAAAAAAAATTTAGAACTAGGCATGTTTGCTGAAGAGTTTCTTGCGCCGCTTCTTCTCTTCAAGCCACAACATGTTGTGAAGCGGTGGTAAATTAGATTAGGCTCCCATAGAGTAAATAATATCCATAAACAAAATTTAAAACTAAATAATTAAAATGAACAAGTTGGCGGTAGGCTGAATAAAAACTTTGACAATACACGTTTGACAAATGTCATCTTTGTCTTCCGTGACCACGGCCACTGAAAAGCGGCCGAAACGTCGGATAAACCTAAATCAAATAAATTACCGCGCTTAAAACCGTTAAAACGTAGTTTTTATTATGTGTGAGAATTGTTACGAAATATATAATATATAGTTAGAAATGTATAAAATTGGCCAAAAAGCGTAGTACTTAACGCACAATGAAAGGTCTCCTTTAGAGGTATGTTATATCGAAAATACCATTTATCCTAAACGCAACGGATCATGTATAAAAAACTGCGTTGACAGTTTTTGTTTGCGTTGAAAGAATTTTTTAAATTATGCCCTTGAAATTTATCTGGATTTTCCATTTTAGAGTTTATTATTTATCAAAATTGGGTGGTTTTGGTCTCGCGCCAAAAGGAAGGTTTGCACTGAAAATCAGTGTTGTGTCGGATATGATTTCGACACAGCAATATGCTGAGTGAAAACCTTATTTGCTGAAAATTTTCTAAATATGCTCATAATAATGTATAAGGAATGTATTTACGTCGCTATTTCTTCAAATGTATTTTTTCTTTCTTTCTTTAAATGTTTTAAGATTTTTAAAGTGTCATCATCGCTCCCCCTTACTCCCCTTGCCCCTCCTCCATTCCCATTAATCTATGGAGCGGAGAGATCAAGTCAAACTTAAACTTTGTTACTCGATTTTTATGTCTCTACTTTAGTAGAATTTTCAGAATAAACTACAAATTAACGTAGGGATTTGTTAATCTTTCAGGTCTGCTGATTTCGCAATAACAAAGTTCTCTATGATCAAGAAAATCTTGTTGGTTATGGGCCACTGGTACTACCAAAGACTGGCAACCCTCATTCACTATTTCTTCTATAAAAACTTGATGCTTGGGAATATAATGGTAATTTTTCTTTTATCATGTATTTTTTTCTTTTATTACTAACACAAAAATATACTATACTGAACTCGCGTTTATCCGTCATATTCTAGCAAATTTGGACTTGCATTATTTCTTGTAATATTTTTTTTTTAATCTTAGAATAACGACAATTAAGTTATATATTATATTCAATTATAGTAGTACCTACAGAGTGGCAAAATAAAGCAGAAAACAATAGGAGCGCCACTTTCGCAAATTTGTCTAAATTCTTGCAACTCCAATATCAAGTCATGAGTAACTTCGATACTTACAAGTATCAAGATGCTTTAGTTGATGTAGATGTTTACTTTAATAATAATGACTGTAATTTTGTAAGCAAGTGCTTTAACACCTTGTGACAGTTAACAGAACAATTATTTGATTAAAAGATGAAACTAACCATTGCAAACCTATCATATCGGCTGTTCTTGTCGTAGAATTGTTAAACTTGAATCACTGCTCACAAGAGACCAGGTATTGTTAGATGCTTGTTTAGTTATTTTTTAGCGGATTTTAGACTCAGATCAACGTTAATATTAAAATAACATAGATGAATTCGATTTGTTGATGGTGCTCTGACCTTGCCTACAAAATAAAATAGAATATTGCCAGAAGGCAAAAAAATAGTTCTAGACGTTATAGTCGGGCTATACAAACCACTCGTGGCGCAAACACCAATATTGCCCACAACTATAATAAGTGCGTCTGTCTGTCCGTCGATGCACCCATTATCTATAATTCCACAGTATACCCAGTTTCCACATTGCGAAATCTTTTATAATATAATATATATTTCTTGCGTATGGTGTGTCACTGAACACCTAAACCGCTGGCCCAAAAAAATTCATTATCAACGGATAATGAAATATTTTGGGTGCGTTTGTTTTGTTCACGGGATAGTTTAGATTCACAAGTGGACTCGGTAGGTGGCGCTAGAATCGGATTCGAAAATATTGTTTTTTCAGGACCAAGCAACGTCTGTCCAGCCCGTTACTTGTAACATTCTAATAACCTTATACTAATTTATTTAAAAAATATATTTTTAAACGTATTTCCAGTTTATATTTCAAATCCGCACAGCGTTCTCAACCCAGTCGGTGTTCGACTCAATGTACTTGACTTTCTTCAACTTGGTGTTTACATCCCTACCAGTCCTGGTATTATCTGTGACGGAGCAGCGATGGCCGGCTGATTTATTGCTGAAGTAAGTTTCAAAACTTATTCTTATAATATAACGTAATTATGTTCAATTTGTGCCCGGGGAGCATGGACCTCTTAAGGATATGCCTTCGCCCTTATCAAATACGACTTGGCTTGAAGAGCTTTGCTGCAAAGCTAGAAAACCCTTAAAACGATCTCGGGTAATGTGAAGATATGCCTTCTTATATTACTATTAGTTAGATACTCCCATGAGACGCGTAGGTTCAACATGTGACACTGCTATGTCTTACAGGCAACTTGTGATATATGAGTATATTAGGGGTAAATCAGACTCTAGGTGTAGGGTGATAGGGACCCTTAGCTCTACCGTCCTCGCATTTTTTTTTACCCCTGCTGCCATGCTTCCTTGGGAGTATCACTTACGCGTATCATGGGAATGTGACTGACGCTTGTCATAGGAGTGTGTCTTATGCGTGTCATTGGAGTGTGACTTACGCTTATCATAAGAGTGTGTCCTATGCGTGTCGTGGGAGTGTGACTTACGCGTATCATGGGAGTATGACTTACGCGTATCATGGGAGTATGATATACGCGTATCATGGGAATGTGACTGACGCTTGTCATAGGAGTGTGTCTTATGCGTGTCATTGGAGTGTGACTTACGCTTGTCATAGGAGTGTGTCTTATGCGTGTCATTGGAATGTGACTGACGCTTGTCATAAGAGTGTGTCTTATGCGTGTCATTGGAGTGTGACTTACGCTTGTCATAGGAGTGTGTCTTATGCGTGTCATAGGAGTGTGTCTTATGCGTGTCATATGAGTGTGACTTACGCTTGTCATAGGAGTGTGTCCTATGCGTGTCGTGGGAGTGTGACTTACGCGTATCATGGGAGTATGACTTACGCGTATCATGGGAGTATGATATACGAGTATCATGGGAATGTGACTGACGCTTGTCATAGGAGTGTGTCTTATGCGTGTCATTGGAGTGTGACTTACGCTTGTCATAGGAGTGTGTCTTATGCGTGTCATTGGAATGTGACTGACGCTTGTCATAAGAGTGTGTCTTATGCGTGTCATTGGAGTGTGACTTACGCTTGTCATAGGAGTGTGTCTTATGCGTGTCATAGGAGTGTGTCTTATGCGTGTCATTGGAGTGTGACTTACGCTTGTCATAGGAGTGTGTCCTATGCGTGTCGTGGGAGTGTGACTTACGCGTATCATGGGAGTATGATATACGCGTATGATATACGCGTATCATGGGAATGTGACTGACGCTTGTCATAGGAGTGTGTCTTATGCGTGTCATTGGAGTGTGACTTACGCTTGTCATAGGAGTGTTTCTTATGCGTGTCATAGGAGTGTGTCTTATGCGTGTCATTGGAGTGTGACTTACGCTTATCATAGGAGTGTGTCCTATGCGTGTCGTGGGAGTGTGACTTACGCGTATCATGGGAGTATGACTTACGCGTATCATGGGAGTATGATATACGCGTATCATGGGAATGTGACTGACGCTTGTCATAGGAGTGTGTCTTATGCGTGTCATTGGAGTGTGACTTACGCTTGTCATAGGAGTGTGTCTTATGCGTGTCATAGGAGTGTGTCTTATGCGTGTCATAGGAGTGTGTCTTATGCGTGTCATAGGAGTGTGTCTTATGCGTGTCATTGGAGTGTGACTTACGCTTGTCATAGGAGTGTGTCCTATGCGTGTCGTGGGAGTGTGACTTACGCGTATCATGGGAGTATGATATACGCGTGTCATTGGAGTGTGACTTACGCTTGTCATAGGAGTGTGTCCTATGCGTGTCGTGGGAGTGTGACTTACGCGTATCATGGGAGTATGATATACGCGTATCATGGGAATGTGATTGACGCTTGTCATAGGAGTGTGTCTTATGCGTGTCATTGGAGTGTGACTTACGCTTGTCATAGGAGTGTGTCTTATGCGTGTCATAGGAGTGTGTCTTATGCGTGTCATAGGAGTGTGTCTTATGCGTGTCATAGGAGTGTGTCTTATGCGTGTCATAGGAGTGTGTTTTATGCGTGTCATAGGAGTGTGTCTTATGCGTGTCATAGGAGTGTGTCTTATGCGTGTCATAGAAGTGTGTCTTATGCGTGTCATAGGAGTGTGTCTTATGCGTGTCATAGAAGTGTGTCTTATGCGTGTCATAGGAATGTGTCTTATGCGTGTCATAGGAATGTGTCTTATGCGTGTTATAGAAGTGTGTCTTATGCGTGTCGTGGGAGTAACATATACGAACTTGCAGGCCTATAGTTATGTTTCGTACTAGTTGTAATAAAATTTCAAATATTACAGAAACCCCACTCTGTATATGGAAATAAGTAGAAACAAATTGATGTCTTGGTCACATTTTTCGGTGTGGTGTTTCGCGGCCACTTACCATTCTGTGATCATTTACCTCTTCACCGATCTCACCATCATCAGTTCCGTTATTAACATGGATGGAAAGAATTTGGATCTGTGGTAAGTCCATCAAATATAATTATACTAGAGTTTAGTAGTAGTACAGTAGAGAGTGGTCAACCTCTGAGCAGGCGTTAATACGGGTTACATTGTGCTAAATTTTTATATTAGTGCCATTTGCACCCAGAAGAATTTATCATTTTATATCGCAAACTATTCCATCTCCCAGCATGAAAGGTCCACTTTATGTCCACTTTTGGTATTAAAACTACATCTATACAAAATTTCAACAAAACCGATACAGTATTTATAGTAGTTTTCTGTGAAAGCTTAACAGAAAGACATATGGTGTTACTATCGCATTTTTATAGACGATATTTTTTTTATATCTACGTGTATAAACTTGTGAAATAATTGGGCTCATCCAAACTTTCATCCTCAATTTCAAACCGTCCCAGTTTTATTTATCTATCCCCTGTTATGAAAACTATATAAATAACAAAAATTACAAAAAGTATGAAAAGGACAAAGTCGAAATTCGACCATAATAAAGTCCCCCGTGATCGAAATTCGACCATAATAATTAATGTCAAAGACTACTTCTATAATTAATCTTCTCTATATAAACTATAAGTATTCGAAATTTTATACTTCTCCGTCAGCTCAATTTTCGTAAAAAGTATGTGTGTGGGGTATGGGTTGCCTGTGTCTCTCTCTCTCTCTCTCTCTCTCTCTCTCTGTGTGTGTGTGTGGTGTGTGGCTATGGCTCAAAGGGCCTGTTGTGGAAGCATAATTTTTGTGTTAACGTTGAAGTTTATACCTAGGGCGCTCTCTCTGCTCGGTGCTAGAAGTTGGAAGTTTAGTCGAGAACCGTGAAAATAGAAATAAAACAGTTTATTCAGAAGAAACAATATTTTACTAAGAGAATTACCGAACCATTAACAAAATGTGCTAAATATAGATATACCTTGATAATAACTGTATTACAGGATGTACGGAGCAGCTCTGTTCCACCTTTTGGTGTTGGTGGTGAACCTGAAGATCTGGCTGCAAGCGCGCTACCACACCCTAGTGTTCGTGCTGTCCGTCGTTCTCTCCATAGCAACCTATATAATATTCAACACCGTCTATTCATTGTTCTATGTGTGAGTATTTTTTTTTCGAATTTAAAAGCTTTTAACCGATTTCAAAAAAAGAGAAAGTTCGTTGTTTTTTTTCCTATATAAATGTTCAGTCATAACTCCTTTGTTTGTGAACTAAAATTTTGAAATGTTTTTCTTTTTGATATTAAATGTGATTTATTACGAGAGAGGGGGAAGTATGAAGTCGATAGGTGGCGCCGCTGTTGCGACGCTCCAGTGTGGCAATAGTAAACACAGACAGAGTTGGAAATGTTTTGGTAAATTATTCAAATTTCGTGATTTAAAGCTTAAATATAGTCAAGGTGGCGATGTCGGTCGGTCAGTGGGGGAACTCCATACACCTCTCATTATTTCCTTATTTGAATAGTTACGACAACGAAACGAAAGTAAGACATTGAATTGAATTGTGTCTTCGAATTGTATTTGGCGTGAAATTCCAAATCAAATCAAATCAAAATAATTTATCGCATAAAAACATGGTTATATAATAGGTCTTGTTGTCATATACTGAGCACATGTTTTTTGCCGGTGGGGCGTACAATGTTTTTTTTAAATCTTATAATATAAACGTACATACTTATTTGGTTAATTGTTGTAATTATTATCACTAATATTTTAATCTGAAAGTTATGTCTTAAATTTACAAATACTAAATGACGCACAATTGAAATTTAGATCTGTTTCTAATGATATTTATATGGTACAAATATTATAAATATATTTAATCACTTAATATTGTAACTTATCAGTTATATTTAAAACTTATCATTAAGGAACTCTGTTACACTGTAATAGCTTTTTCTTTACAACTTTTTTAAATTGTGAATTTAGTTTTCAGAGCTTTCAACTCTTTTGGGATTTTATTATATATTTTTGGGGCCATGCATACTATACTCTTGTATGTACAGTATAGTTGTTTTTGCGCGGTGCACACAAAGTTTTTCCTTATGTTTAAAAAAGTTAAAAAACGAGCGACGGACTTCCCCACCATGACCGTATTGTTACGACTCGAATTAAAATACCATTGGAATTACTATAGAGTTTATTAGAACTATACAAACACGTATAACGCAGGTACAAATATAACTGGACGCAACCAGTACAAACTGTACGATTCAATAACACGCGCAAAATCCGTCACTATATCTCTTATCGAATGTACGTCTTGCTCGTATCGTAATCCTCGCTTGACTGCCGATCTTTCCATTGGGCCATTGCTGCACCGATACAATATGGCTGCCAGCCCGCATAGATCGGATTTCTTAGAATCAGTTCGACACACCTGCCTAATGACTGCCATAAAAGATGACAATACACAATGGACTGTTTTTCTAATTACGAATTTTACAAATACAAAGTAAACAAAAGAAGTCCAAATGCGGGAAGGTAATAAACTGCGATTTATGGCAGGCAGGTGTGCATTCACTTTTTGTCCGCATGTAACAATATATTAGATTTTGAAAGGTGTCACACAACGTCACATTTCTTCGACAAATGTAATGTCCATTTGATGACGTACCCTGAAGTACCCAATATAATAAATAACTCTTCTTCACAGACAAATAGACGGAGACGTCCTCTGGACGTACATCCGTCTCCTTGCTTCACCAGCGTTCTGGTTCCTCACTTGTGCGGTCATCATTGCAACCCTCGGACCAGACTTCATGATCAGAATCATATCTGACAAATGGGGGAACAGAAGGAAACAAACCGCTGTGACTGCCAATCGTAACGTTTTCGTTACTAGTCTGTGACACGATGTGAAGCATTTGTGTCACGTCGAAAAGTAATAAATAATAAAGGTGGAAATATATTATAATGCGTCCATAAGTCGGGACGTTTCGACACGCGACGCGTAATGTGGGATTAGAAGTTAAGGATGTGTGGTGCGTCAATGTCGGTTACGCAATGGCCAGAACCCATGGCATTATCGCCGTAAAAGGGAGTACAAAATAAGACGACGAGTAGTTGTGCTCTTATTGTATATAAATTTCTTAATTGTTCTTAACCTAGAAACTAGACTATTTATACAAAAATGTTATCGATTACGTGTTGTGCATATCTATATTTTAGTAATGATTAAATATTATCTTGACACGTTTGTGAGATTGGACCTATTTAATGGTATAGACCAATGCTTTTCAATCTTTTTGAATATGTGACCCCTTAACAGGTTGAAATATTTTGGTGACCCCCGTGGGTCATAGACAGACAAAAAGTTAGTAATTTAAAAGAGTATGTTTATGTTTTTTCTGTATTTTGTAACTCATGTTCATTATTAGGGCCTTATACTCTCCAAAAAGCTGCTGAGCTTAGAAAGTACCTAAGTACGAGGTACAAATTTAAATTGCCTTTTCTTCTAGGGGTCACGAACTCACGACCCACAGATTGAAAAGCACTGGTATAGACAAATCTAAAAATCTAATCTTATCGAAAGATCTAACGGCTGTTTCTGTTATCTGAATTTAAATAGGAACACATTTATGCATTGAATATATTCTTTAACCGTGTTAAATTAGACATTAATAAATTGGTCTATGATACGTAACGTAACACGAACCATCCACAACAACCGACTCCACGTGCCCATGACCATTTTTGAAAGCTACATAGTGAGACAGCTTTCACTTGACAATTCGTCTATCAGTTTATGTGAAAAATGTAGCAAGTACACTTTGCATGACAGTTTTCATGTGTGATGAGTCGTTTGGCATATTAAACTGTTTACCCTCACAATCATCAACAGGAGGGAATTGAATCGCGTGTGAGATCGAGGTGTTGCATAGGATGCTTATAAAGTATTCTAGTCATACAAAATAATACAGTCCGGTTTGACTTCACACGCGTCACGTGTTAATAATGTGTTTCCGCCTTTACATTAACGTTTTTAAAGACATGAATAAAATAGAATGTAACAAGGCTTAGTGATATTTAATTAGTTGAAATAGGATGTTAAACGTCCTTAATGAATTATAGATTAATTATACAAGTTGTAATATATAAATATTAAGAATTGATTATATTTGTATGTTTTTTTGTGTTGAGACCGCATTTGAAGCTTTTATGAACAAGTGAAATATAGAAACTAAAATAACAATTATATGGAGGACAAAACAAAACCACTAGTAATTGTTTATGTATATTAATAGTGGCAAGTATTCATGAATATACGAGTTAAAACTTCAAATACATAAAAAGACGATATCTATGAAGCATTGCACAAAAAGGAGAACGAGTGCTATGAAACGCTGTATTCTATCTCATTCTCTCGCACTAAGTGTGACTGCACACATACATTTTTTTATAGATGATTAATTTTGATATCTATAAATTTGAGGAATAAGTGGTATCCCAAAGTTGCATCCTCTATTGCAACCCGTTCTAGTTTTATTTATCTATATACCTCATCTATATCTGTAAACTACAAAAATAACCAAAATAACTTAAGTTAAAACTATTTAATACAAACAATACATAATTACCAAAATAATTAGCTAATGGTTAGTGTCGATTTTTCGTTTTATCGAGTTTAAAATCACGATTCTAAAAAAGTTTCACTTCAAAAAACTGTTCACGGGAGCACTACGTACAGGGCGTTCCACTAGTAGCTTACAACGCCCAAAATGCTACATTAGCCGTCCCACGAGGCGACCGCGGTCATTGTGGTCGTGGCGAGAACGTCACTAACGACGTCAACATTTTAGATTACACAACGCTCACAACGACCCACGTCAAGAGATGGGTCCAATAGCCGTTACACTGGCTTTACGATCAACCAAGTGGAACGGGAAAAATCGTGGTCGTGAACGTGGTCGTTTAAAGTCCCTAAAGGAACGTAGGCATAATGCTCCCAACTTAGACTATTAGGTATATAGTCTAAGGCCCCAACTTATCTGAGAAATCAAAAGCGGGCGCTGTTCGTTCCGGTGTTGCCAATTTATGAATAATCATCAGACATGGAATTGAATGTAGCACATTAAGATAATCTATACTATAATAATAAAGAGGTAGTTTGTGAGGTTGTTTGTAGGAAGTAATCTCTTGAACTACTGAACCGATTTTAAATATTCTTTTATCAGTGGAAAGCTACATTATTCCTGAGTGACATAGGCTATCTTTGATTGTGATTAATAATATTTTTGATGACGCCCAGCGAAATGGGCACGGATCAGCTAGTTATATATTATAATGCTTGGACTCCATCTGGTATAATGTTATAGTTATTGGCTGTGGCCAAATGGGTCTTAATTATAGCGCTAAGTATATGGCGTAAAATATATTTTTTTAGAACTGGTAGCCCTGATTCATATGAAATTTCAACATGGCGGCTGTAGTTCAATTTTTTGCTATTTCACAGATAATTTTGGCTGGCTGTATTGCATTTTTTTAACATAAATCTTGACTTATTTTTCTTTCCCTCCTCCCTCCCACCAAAAAAGTAGGTGATACAAAAGTGTATGTATGATAATAATATGAACATGCCTGAGAATGGAACTATAAGTGTCTTTTTAGCACATATCGTATCGGAATCCTACAATAAATGTGACGAGACGTGATTAAAAACTGAGAAAAATGTATTTTTCAAGTACTTTAGCTTACTTATGTAAATAGTACCTTTAAATACTATTATAAATAATAACTACCTACTGTGTTAAAAATTAATAATAAATTAAATTTTGTAATAGTATGGTTTTTTTATTTGTTTAACATGATTTTAGTTTTCTTGAAAACACAGCACTGCGATAGACTAAGTCAAGAGTATAAGCAGGTAAACGTGTACCACAATCCCCATACTCGAAGTGTGAGCAGAGGAGCAGTAGTAATCGATTTCCATATAGCTTATTTGGTCGACATTCTGCGGCACTTATAGTTTTAAAAATTAATAGTATCTATGGCAGGTAAGGGAATCTTAGTCTATACAGCTTATTCTGATGTATTGGTACTGTAGGTCTTCAACTAAAACCATTTAACGGAGTTCTTGTGAAAATTCGAAAGGCCACATTTTTGAGTTCACATTTCTCGCAAACACACAACTTCTACTCAAAAACTATCAACAGCCTACAGGTATTGAACATTTTAAAGTAAATTTGCATATTTTTATAAAATAAAACTGCACAGTACGACGTCTGGTTTCAGTTCCGCCAAAAAATCTCAAAAAATTATTATTTATTTATTTCGGTCTATGGCTTGGAGGCTGTCTTTAAGCCAGATCATAGATAACAATACAGTTTCTTATTTTTTGCCTATGTATAGCTCAGGTGAACTGTAGGTTATCAAATAAAGCCATTCAACGGAGTTCTTGTGACAACTCAAAAGGCTACATTTGACTATACAGTTCACATTTCTCACAAAAACATATAAAACTACTCAAAAACTATCAATATCCTATAAATATTTTTCAATTTAGAGTAATTTTACACATTTTTAGAAAATAAAACTGCAGAGCATAACATCTCCTTCAGCGTTGCCAGATGACCATGTCAATTAACCCCCAAATATTTTTCAAAAACCCAAAAATAAGCTTTTTTCGAAAATATCCCCAAAATAGTTTTTACTTATTTTAAAGGAGAAAGAAAAAAGCAAAACCACCGTCGTAGCGAAAACATCACTAATGACGTCATCATTTTCCCTCACGGGGCGCTCACAACAATCCGTGTCAATAGGTGCGTTAAATAACCATTCCACTTGAGTTTACGATTGTGACGCCAGCAAATAAGTGAAACGGTAAAAACCGCAGTTGTAAACGTATTCATTGTCAGTCTCTAACGGAAAGTAGCCTATGGGATACGACGCATACGAGTAGAGACGGCACAATAAATAAATAACGTAAATGAACGAACGAATGAATTGGATTATCAAAATGAACTATTGAATTGAAGCATGATTCACTAGTAGAGTATTTATAATTCTAAGATAAAGGAATAATACCGTATTGTGACTTAGATATAATGCTTGAAGTGATGAGAATTGTGTTTGTAGATGAATTATTGATACTTAAAATATTTCTCCAAAATTTGTCACAACAAAATATTTTCCCCGAAATTCCCCCCAAAGAACCTTTACCCCGAATCTCCCCCCAGACGTCAAAAAAAACCCCGAATTTGCAGGGATTCACCCCAATCTGGCAACACTGATCTCCTTTCAGTTCCCGCCAAAAACTCCTCGAAAAATAAAGTTTTTTTTACCATAAATAAAGTATGACCTTATAGCGATGGTCGATTGTTACTACAAACAATCGAACTATTCGATTTTTCCGGTTATTCGATTGCAATCGAGAAAAATTTAGTGTTTATCGATTGTTTTTGATGTTACTATTTTATGGTCTACTTGTCTACGCGGTCTTGACTCACACACACAGTTGACTGAGAGCTATTAAAACAATCGAATAATCGACCGACGCCAACCGCGACTACCCCCGCCCCGTTCAGCCCGCGCTTGCGGTGCGCCTGCGCTATAACTTTACTATATCGCGCCGTGCGCGCACAAATGTATTCGATTTTTTATTTATATTCGATTGTTATTTAACTATAACGAATGAATCGACAATCGAATACGCACTTGCACAATTGTCGATTCGTTGGATTTTTTTAAAGTAACAATCGCACATCGCTAGTATGAACACCTCAGTCAGATTAAACAATCTGCAATGAACACGCTTGAAATGTCTTTGACAGTCATCTGTCAGATGTCATTGGTAATGGGGAGTGGACGGTAGGTATGTCAGTGAATATTTTTACTGTCAGTCAAAATCATATGTTTTTGTTATTGAATGTATTATGATTATGAAACACCAAAAAACTGGTTAAAACTAATATTCTAAAAGAAAACAGTTATTAATATTATTTATAAATACAAATCGAACATTTCGACAGTGAAATAACTACCTACTAGCGTCTTGACAATGGCTTTAATGAAATCAAAGTCAGTGCCGAAAGATGCCGTAGTTTTAAGTGAAGTGGAAGCAATAAAATATATTTGGGATATAATACTAGACTGGGATTCACTGGCTGATACGTAAGGATGTCATTTATGCAATAAGAAAACATATTCTTAGCCACCAACGTTAGTTGAAGACAATACTTGAAGTTAGGTTATGTTTCATAAAATGTCTTAAGTACGATAGATTTCACGCGATATTATCTAGGTTTTTCGACTTTTTAGTAGGAACTTTAAAACTGATTTTGAGTGTGCACCGATACACAAAGAGGGGCGGTATAGATATGGGACACCTTTATTTTAAATAATGATAGGTGTGAAGTGGGAGGGTATGGAGATATACCTACCCCTTCTGCAACCTCTATGTCAAGAAAATGTATAGCAGTCTGTTCTGGCAATTGCTGGCTGTTACCGTAGCATGCTTCACTCGCTCGGCTCTTGCGCTTTGGTCTAAAGTCTAACCTAACTTAACCGAACTCACCATTCTAGTCACTTGTCGTGACCGGTGTCAGAACAGACTGGTTACTATTTATTCATGAATAACTATTTAAATGATTGTTACAATTAGGTTGTAATACTCACTGACTTACTGGCTACATTTAATATCTTTAGAACTATACATTTCATTGACATAAGGGTGTTGCAGAAGGAGTGAGTATTTCTCTCTATTCTCCCCCTCCACCCCCTTCCAACCACACCATTACTTTAAATAAAGGTGCCCTATATCTATACCGCACCCTATCCTGTCATCCTATAATTAAAAACTCATTCTTTGAACTCAAAAATAGTTTTAGTGGTAATAAATAAGTCGCAAGTACATTCCTACACTCAAATCACACTTTGTTATTATCAAAATTAACAGATAGTTGTCATGAATTGTAATTTACCATAATTAATTAAAAACATTTTTTCTACACTCAAAAATAGTTTTCGTTGTTGTAAATATGTCATAAGTATATCCTTATACCCTAAAGTTTCCTATCCAAACATATGTTTTGTTTGAGAATCAGTGTTGTGCTATTGATTTCCCATTTCCCAATGTAGCACAAGTTTTTACTAGAACCTATAGTGAAACTAACTGTCCTGGCAGACATCATCATGCCTGGAAAAGCTTCAATCGATATGCCGACAGCAGTGCCACCTACCGGGTCCAATTGTCAACCAACTCAGAAACCTACTCTGGCACAACAACTTTGCTAAACATCATCACATGATCAAATGTATATTTTATGATTCTATAAAGGACATACAGACAAACATTCATTTTTATATATAACATGAGTATTCTTGTTTTTTCACTCAGTTTAATTAGGATTTGTATGAAAGATTTTTTTTTTCTTTATTTTGATATGTGATAAACATTACGACGCAGTCATTTCAGGTTTACACCTGAACCTGCTACCAGCTCTCATTATGAGACAGGAGCATATGAGCTTTCATGTTAAACACATCACCATTGTATTCACCTGCCACATGTCTATACCCATTTCTTAATGCCTGCCCTGCAGGATAGTGAATGGGCCAGTTTAGAATATAAAATAATCTAATCTACCTACATCTTAATATATATAAATTATGTGTCACGTTGTTTGTCCGCGATGGACTCCTAAATTACTTAACCGATTTTAATCAAATTTGCACACCATATGCAGTTTGAGATCCAACTTGAAAGAAAGGATACTTTTTATACCGTTGGAACCGGTAGGTGGCGCTGAGATCGGGTTCTAGAATCCTCCTAACCACCAAGAGCCATTTTGGTGATTTTGTTTTTCTGTGTTTGAGTGGGTTCCCGTATGATTAAAATCCTTAATTGAAACCGGTAGGTGGCACTAGAATCGGGTCCTAGATTTTATTTTATCAGAGCAGGACAACGTCTGCCTGGGCCACTAGTATATAACAGAAAAAAGTTAATATACCTACATTGATTTATTTCACACAAAATATGTAAATATTTGATAAAATGTGGGAAAATAATTAATGTTTCAGTTGGGCTCTTCGGTATTCATCAGGTGTGCTAGGTGGTATAAATGCAGTATCAGGTGTATTGATAAATCGTCACTACAGGCATAAACTCCGTTTAGGCTCGTTTGGTTATCTTGCATCGGTTATACCTCTGTCACTTATGCCAGGAATGTTAACAACATTATTTCACAGACAAGTAAGTTTTTAAGGGCAGGATTTTCAATTACTAGATAAAAGTTTTAGTTTTATTGTAGGAGTTCTGCAGGCAGAAAGTCAGCCCACTTGATGGAAAGTGGTCACCGCCTATGGACATTTGTAACACCAAGAGTGCTACAAATGCGCTGCTGCTTTCTTAAGGGAGATTGGAACCTGGTCACTAATGCCAGAATACATCTCAAGGTTGTTATGGCGACATGCTTTAGACCAAAGGTGGTAGCCATCCAGTTGGGCGAATACCCTAGCACCTGGCTGTGGGTTGGTTTGTCGTCTCTTATGAGAGGCCACCTGGCCGCAGGAAATTGCATTCTTTCTCTATTCCTGCATGCAGACAGTCAAATCAACTGAGATGGTTTTTATAAACCGACAATTTCGCAACATCAGTTTGTAAGAGCATACTACTTATGACGTCATAAAAATGTACAAGTTAGACGAGTTACGGGAGCTGTATATGTCTAGTCATCGCAGTGGACAACGAACTACTAGCTAGCACAAGTCAGTCAGTAATCTTCGACTACGTCACGTGTGTGTGACGTGTCGGTGAGGGGGCTTCGAGCGGGGGCTCTTTACCCCGGCTGCGGCTCGGAGGGCCACTACCCTCCGGTATCGATGTTTGAGAGCCGCCGTGGTGTCGGCGGCTCGCGCGGGCCAACCCGCGACTGCGATGGCCTTCACGGCTTTACGTTGGCTACATCTGCGGCGTTTGTTGGCCTCTCGTGACTTTCGATGGCCTTCCCGGGCTTTAGTTGGCCATCATTGGCATCTGGTGGCCTATCTGTGGCATTAGGGGCATAGATCGCGACCTCTTACATCACCCTAATCCCGGCGGATGAGGTCACGTGGGGTCGATAGCCAGATTTGGTCGTGACGTATGTCTGGGGGTCGCGCATGTAGCGGGGCGATCCCGTTCAAGTGGGTATGGCGGCAGTTGTCGGCGCGGTCGAACATCCGACGCGCCGACATCGCCACGAATTCCTCCACCGACGGGACGCCCAAGTCGCGAGCGATGACGTCATTTCTGACGTATCGACCCGCGTCCGTGCACATCCGCAAGGTGATGTTTTGCTGCGCTTGTAGCAGCTTCTTATTTGTAGCCGAACACAGCGCATACCATGCCGGAGCTGCATATGTGAGCCTCGAGCGGAGATAGGTCTTGTAGACCCCGATCTTCGTCCTCAGGGGCAGTCTGGATGATAGGACAGGTCGGAGCAGGGCTCGTGCGGCTCTTGTGGCATTTATAGCCTTAACCACATGGAGCCGCATGCTCAACGACCTGTCGATGTGTGCCCCGAGGTATTTGACCGAGGTCTGCCACTCGATCTCCTGACCTCGAAGCTGGAGCTGCTTCGGCATGCTGCGTCGGCGGGCGACTAGCAGCGCGGCAGTCTTCCCCACGTTGACTGCCATGCGCCACCTGTCCAGCCACGCCGGAATCTTGTCGAGCATGCGCTGCATTCGGCGAGCTGCGTAATCGGCATTCATAGAGGTCGCGATATAGGCGCTGTCGTCTGCGTACAACGCCAGCATTATATCCGATTCCCCGGGTCGTAACGAGCCCTCTAGGGTCGGGATGTCGTCTGTGTACAGACCATATAATGCTGGCGACAGACAGCTGCCTTGGGGAACACCGGCAGAAATCGTACGTTTTTGCGATATAGTTGTTTGCTCTACCGAAACACAAAAGTCCCGGCCGTGTAAAAATGATGAAATTAATTTTACAGTTGCATGCGGTGTATCTGTTTGTAACAGTTTATAAATAAGTCCTTTATGCCACACCCTGTCGAAGGCCTTCTCGACGTCTAGAAATACGCAGACGGAGTCTCGGCCCTCGTTCAGGGATGTGGCAAGGTGGTGTAATACTCGCACAAGCTGGAGCGTGGTCGAGTGGCTGCTGCGGAATCCGAACTGCTCCGCGCGTGGCTCGATGTATGGAGCCAGGCGCCGCAGCAGCAAGCGCTCAAACAGCTTGGCGAGATGTGGTAACAGCGTAACCGGCCGGTAACTCGCAGGTAGGCGCCGATCCTTACCTGGTTTCGGGAGCATAACAACCTTGCCTGTCTTCCAGGCGTCGGGGAAATGGCTGGTCCTGAGAATTCCGTTGAAAAGGCGCGCGAGCGCCGCGAAGCCTCTTCTAGGCAGGAATCTCAGGGCCTCCGTGGGTATCCCGTCGCAACCCGGCGCTTTCCGCCTGGGGAGACGTAGCGCCGCCTTTCGGACTTCGGCCGGGGAGATAAACGCCTCCCCGCCGAGCGGCTCGTGTGGGCGCGACAGGAATTCGGTAACTTCCCTCTCGACGCGCTGGTGGTGTTCCCGTATTTCTTCTGATACCCCTGCTGGGACTGGGTGTGGCTGGAATTGCGTCTCCAAATGGTCGGCGAGTATCTCAGCACGATCCATTGGCGCAAACCGCCTCTGACCCTGGGCATCCAGCAGTGGGTACGTAGGTATTGGCGTCCTTTGTAGAGCTCGGTTTAGTGAGTGCAAGTCCGTGGCGTGTTCGGACACCCGGTCTATAACACTATCCCAGGTCTCGCCTCGCCATGCCTTCATGGCCTCTGAGACCCGGGCTGTTAAGGCGTTCAGCCTAGCCTTGAGCACCGGACATCTGGTTCTGGCCCACAAGCGCCGGAGTGCGCGCTTGTGGCTGATGTCCTGGCTAAGCCGGGCTGGGAGCTCTGGACGTCTGCTCCGCGGTGTGAACATCGTAGTTGCGGCGTCCCTAGCGGCCTCGATCCGCTCCATAATGAGCCTAGTGGCTCGCTCGACCTCCGCTGGAGCGGAGAGGCCTTCTAGGGGAATATTTACTTCCATTTTGCTAGTGTATGCTGCCCAATCTGTTCTTGCACGCTGCCCTCTCGGCGGCACTGCCACCGCCGCCAATGCAAGCGTGACAAGTACTGGGAGGTGCTGCGTATCTAGGTCATACAGCACCTCTGCGTGGATTGGGCAGCTTATATTTTGGTGTACTACGATGTCCAACACATCCGCACTGTGGCGTGTGTTATTTGGGATATGGGTAGGCGCACCCGGTCCGAGCACCGTGAGGCCGATACGTTCGGCGTCCTGTATCAGCCTCCCGCCCGTCGGGTTAATGACCCTTGACCCCCACGCGTGATGTTTAGCGTTCAAATCCGCCATCAACAGTGTGGGGGTCGTTCCACAAAATATATTTTGCAAATCAGTGCGGTGCCATCTGGGGCTCGGCGGTCTGTAGCCGGCGAAAATTTTCGCCTCCCTACCCGCGGCCTTTATAAGTACCCCGATGGCGCGGAGCTCCTGGTAGTCGGGATGCGGCAACTCATCGTGTACAATGTCTCGCCTCACTAGGACCGCCGTGCCCCTATACGGTCGGCCCTGGGGCGAAACTTCATCACGCCTGTACACGATGTAGTTTGGCATCTTAAGTGTAGCAGTAGGCCGGAGTTTTGTCTCGCCCAGGAGTATAATATGTATATCCTGCGACTGGGCGAGACTGCGCAGCTGGTCCACTTTACCCGCCACTCCTCCGGGATTCCAATATAGCAACCTAAGTCCCGAGTTTGTGTTAACCATCTTGGTTGGCGGTCACTCGGGGCAAGATACGGATCGCCGCCGCCTGGAGATCTCCCCCGGCGGCGATCGTGGAGATCAACTCCGTCAGGGCCCCGCAGAACATCTCCATACGGTCCAGACGATGGAGAATAATCTGGAGCGGGTCCCTGGCGTCGATCCCTCCTGCTGATGTTGCGATTTGAGTTGTGGTTGCGGCAGGAGTGGCGGTGCGCCTCGTCCTGCTGCGTGGCTGCCTTTGTGGCAGTGGTTCTGGTTGTGGTGGCCGTGGCACCGTCTGTGGTGGCTCTACCGGCCTGGCAGCCAACTCCGACCTCTGCTGTCTCTTCCTCTTCCTTCCGGTTTGGTTTCCGCTCGACTCCGGCGCATCCTGGGCGGGGGGTCGGCGAACAAACACCTGTGAGGTTGGTATAATTTTCTGCCCGCAGTTGTCGCAACATGCGCGAGCAACAGGTGGCTTTGATTGATAAGGGCGCGGCCCCGCCTCCTGTGCGGCGATTGGCGCGCGCCGGCGGTGCTTACGCCCCGCCCTATGTCTCCTACGCTGAGACAGGGGGGCGCGTCGATCTGTCGGGTCATTGGCTGGTACTGCCAATGTTGCCCCGCCCCCCTGATTTGCAATATTATTTATGTTAATGTTAGCCGGAGTCGAAGCGGTTTGGGGGTGCGCTGATTCCGGCGGGAGTGGAGCCTGTGCCCGTCTTCGTTCTGCCCTTGTGGGCCTCGGCGGGCGCTTTTCGGCCGCCTGGCGACCTTTAGGCGGGGGTGGGGGGACTGAGGCCCTCCTCTTCCTCCTTTCCTTGAGGTACACCGGGCACCTTTTGTAGCAAGCTGCGTGTGCCCGCCCGCAGTTAGCACACGTTGGCTTATCTTGCCGCGAGCGGGGGCATTCTGAAGCGAGGTGCTCCTCCGCACACCTCACGCATTTAGGCGCCCTGTGACAGTTATTGGAGGAGTGGCCGAAGCGTTGGCAGCGATGGCATTGTGCCACCCCACTCACTCCCCGCCATCCCTCTACAATGACCCCCGGCATGTATAGCATCTCTGTACGTGCGTACAGCCGGGAGAGCGCCTCTTGGTCCTGGTGCTTAAGTGTGGCGTGGAAAAGGCAGCCAGGTCTGCCTCCCACGCCAGGTATATGCTTTATGTACAACACTTCGTGGCCCCACTCTTCCAGGGCCGTTTTAATTTCCTCCGGATCCGTGTCCGGAGGCAGGCCTTTAATGGCCACTTTAGTTGGCTTGTCAGAGGCCACACTGTAGCAGAACCACTGTATCTGTGGGTCCGCCTGTGTGGCCTCTACCAGTTATTTTTGAACCGCCCTATATTCCTCCGGGCTGGCAGGCATAAAACGCACCCCCTTTCCGAACGGGCGTGCGCTAGGAGCATGACCTAAAATATTAAATAATTTTTTAAAATGCATGGTCCACCTGGGCATAACGTCCACAGTTATAGGTGGGTACCCTTTTGGTTTAGGTGGACCCGTGCTTGTAGTCGGCGGCGCAGCGCCGGCCCGCTCCGGCGTGGAGGTCGCCGTCGGTCCGGTCTGAGTACCACTCGTGCGCGGCTGCGGAGTCGGGCTCGCGCGCGGCGACGCCGCGATTTCGGCAAATGATAAATTAGTATTATTAGGGCTACGCCTACCTTCGCCCGCGGTGCTCCCAGCGGCGGCAGTGGCGTTCCTGTTGTTTTCCGGTGGGTTTGAAGTTGAAGGGGCGGCGGCGGCTCCGGCGACGGCGAGGCTCTCCAGCTCCACGTACGACGTGGAGCGCGAAGGCGTCGTATCAGCCGATGAGCTTTCACTGCTGCTTTCTTCTTCTTCTTCTATCGCCTCTGAGGTGGCGGATGAGGAAGCCATCTCCTCTCCGCCGCCCTCTTCGGGGTCCGTTAATGACGGCGTACTCGCCGTATCCATTTTCTTTGCAAGGTTCCCTTCATCTTCTTCAGACGAGGACCTTCTGCTTTTTCCGCCAACCTGGCGTTGGCCTCTTTCGCCCTTGTCCGGATGGACACATCCGGCAGGTGCGAGCGGGGCCCCGCCTGCGGTGGGGGGAGTTGTTATCTCGGTGGCTGCACGTTCGGGTTCAGTGACCTCGATCGGCCTGAATACAAGCCGCGGGTCGCGACCACTAGCCGCTGGTTTCCCCGGCGACTTGTCCGCCATGGGGAACAATAACACAAATAAACAGTATAATCACTGCATGAGTCACTATCTCGATAATCACAACACAGTTGCCACCGGTACCCTTCTCCACGAAGGGCTGGTGGACAACGCACAGACACTCGCGGACGACACAAGCGTGGCCCCGGGAGCTCAACGCGAACGGAGTCTCACCGGGAACAGTTTGGACGACGCGAAATGTATAGCCTCTCAATACAAGCGCACGCGCGGACGCGACAGTGTACGAATGCAGCTAACCTCTAGCACAACGCGGGAGCGCACATATTAATAGTTGCTCTATCTCGCTCACACATCATCCATCCCGCTCACACATTGTGGTATATATTGTACTAGCAGTACGAATTGTTAATATTTGTACTTAAGGTTACCATTTCCAAAATAAATGTGCACGGCGGTCCTAGTGAGGCGAGACATTGTACACGATGAGTTGCCGCATCCCGACTACCAGGAGCTCCGCGCCATCGGGGTACTAATAAAGGCCGCGGGTAGGGAGGCGAGAGTATTCGCCGGCTACAAACCGCCGAGCACCCGATGGCACCGCACTGATTTAGAGAATATATTTTGTGGAACGACCCCCACAGTGTTGATGGCGGATTTGAACGCAAAACATCACGCGTGGGGGTCAAGGGTCATTAACCCGACGGGCGGGAGGCTGATACAGGACGCCGAACGTATCGGCCTCACGGTGCTCGGACCGGGTGCGCCTACCCATATCCCAACTAACACACGCTACAGTGCGGATGTGTTGGACATCGTAGTACACCAGAATATAAGCTGCCCAATCCACGCAGAGGTGCTGTATGACTTAGATACACAGCACCTCCCAGTACTTGTCACGCTGGCAATGGCGGCGGTGGCAGTGCCGCCGAGAGGGCAGCGTGCAAGAATTGATTGGGCAGCGTACACTAGAAGTATGGAGGATGGAATTCCCCTAGATGGCCTCTCCGCCCCAGCGGAGGTCGACCGAGCCACTAAGCTCATTATGGAGCGGATCGAGGCCGCTAGGGACGCCGCAACTACGATGTTCACACCGCGGAGCAGACGTCCAGAGCTCCCAGCCCGGCTTAGCCAGGACATCAGCCACAAGCGCGCACTCCGGCGCTTGTGGGCCAGAACCAGATGTCCGGTGCTCAAGGCTAGGCTGAACGCCTTAACAGCCCGGGTCTCAGAGGCCGTGAAAGCATGGCGAGGCGAGACCTGGGATAGTGTAATAGACCGGGTGTCCGAACACGCCACGGACTTGCACGCATTAAACCGAGCTCTACAAAGGACGCCAATACCCACGTACCCACTGCTGGATGCCCAGGGTCAGAGGCGGTTTGCGCCAATGGATCGTGCTGAGATTTTCGCCGACCATTTGGAGACGCAATTCCAGCCACACCCAGTCCCAGCAGGGGTATCGGATGAAATACGGGAACACCACCAGCGCGTCGAGAGGGAAGCTACCGAGTTCCTGTCGCGCCCACACGAGCCGCTCGGCGGGGAGTTGTTTATCTCCCCGGCCGAAGTCCGAAAGGCGGCGCTACGTCTCCCCAGACGGGAAGCGCCGGGTTGCGACGGGACACCTACGGAGGCCCTGAGATTCCTGCCTAGAAGAGGCTTCGCGACGCTCGCGCGTCTTTTCAACGGAATTCTCAGGACCAGCCATTTCCCCGACGCCTGGAAGACAGGCAAGGTCGTTATGCTCCCGAAACCAGGCAAGGATCGGCGCCTACCTGCGAGTTACCGGCCGGTTACACTGCAGCCACACATAGCCAAGCTGTTTGAGCGCTTGATGCTGCGGCGCCTGGCTCCACACATCGAGCCACGCGCGGAGCAATTCGGATTCCGCAGCAGCCACTCGACCACGCTCCAGCTTGTGCGGGTGTTACACCATCTTGCCACATCCCTGAACGAGGGCCGGGACTCCGTCTGTGTGTTCCTAGACGTCGAGAAGGCCTTCGACAGGGTGTGGCACAAAGGACTTATTTACAAATTAATTAACACCACAACACCGCACGCTATTATAAAATTAATAGCTACATTCTTACACGGCCGGGACTTTTATGTTTCGGTAGAGCAAACGACCATTTCGCAAAAGCGTACTATAACTGCCGGTGTTCCCCAAGGCAGCTGTCTGTCGCCAGCATTATATGGTCTGTATACAGACGACATCCCGACCCTAGAGGGCTCGCTACGACCCGGGGAATCGGATATAATGCTGGCGTTGTACGCAGACGACAGCGCCTATATCGCGACCTCTATGAATGCCGATTACGCAGCTCGCCGAATGCAGCGCATGCTCGACGAGATTCCGGCGTGGCTGGACAGGTGGCGCATGGCAGTCAACGTGGGGAAGACTGCCGCGCTACTAGTCGCCCGCCGACGCATCATGCCGAAGCAGCTCCAGCTTCGAGGACAGGAGATCGAGTGGCAGACCTCGGTCAAATACCTCGGGGCACACATCGACAGGTCGTTGAGCATGCGGCTCCATGTGGTTAAGGCTATAAATGCCACAAGAGCCGCACGAGCCCTGCTCCGACCTGTCCTATCATCCAGACTGCCCCTGAGGACGAAGATCGGGGTCTACAAGACCTATCTCCGCTCGAGGCTCACATATGCAGCTCCGGCATGGTATGCGCTGTGTTCGGCTACTAATAAGAAGCTGCTACAAGCGCAGCAAAACATCACCTTGCGGATGTGCACGGACGCGGGTCGATACGTCAGAAATGACGTCATCGCTCGCGACTTGGGCGTCCCGTCGGTGGAGGAGTTCGTGGCGATGTCGGCGCGTCGGATGTTCGACCGCGCCGACAACTGCCGCCACACCCACCTGAACGGGATCGCCCCGCTACATGCGCGACCCCCAGACTTACGTCATAACAAGATCTGGCTATCGACCCCACGTGACCTCATCCGCCGGGACTAGGGTGATGTAAGAGGTCGCGATTTATGCCCCTAATGTCACAGAAAGGCCACCAGATGCCAACGATGGCCAACTAAAGCCCGGGAAGGCCATCGAAAGTCATGAGAGGCCAACAAACGCCGCAGATGTAGCCAACGCAAAGCCGTGAAGGCCATCGCAGCCGCGGGTTGGCCCGCGCGAGCCGCCGACACCACGGCGGCTCCCACACACAGATACCGGAGGGTAGTGGCCCTCCGAGCTGCAGCCGGGGTAAAGAGCCCC
Organism: Dendrolimus pini; assembly: GCA_949752895.1. Lineage (NCBI taxonomy): Eukaryota > Metazoa > Arthropoda > Insecta > Lepidoptera > Lasiocampidae > Dendrolimus > Dendrolimus pini. The sequence continues at coordinate 20,649,978 of OX457137.1, read as the reverse complement.
CGCTCGAAGCCCCCTCACCGACACGTCGCCAACGACGTTGTCGAAGATTACTGATTGATTGAATAAATGTGTTCACTTCATTGCTTGAAAAGTGGTTAAAATTATTCCCATCATAATGTAAAATTTAGATGATAAGATGCTATTTTAAGGCCTGCCCATATCTCTTTTACAGTTTGTGACTACAGAGATGCTGTTAATGAAACAGGGATCCTGTCCTATATGCCTTGAGGTCAGATCAGCTGCCATCCAAGGAGTCATGGGTGTTGTTTATCCCACTATTTTGGCATCATCAGCTGGATTGATGGTATGTTATGATAATAACATACCATGTAGTAACAGCCTGTAAGTGTCCCAGTACTGGGCTCCGGCCACCACGCTTGTCCAAGGTGGCTTGGCAGGTATAACACATTGGTTATGTCAATGTGCAGGTTTCATTAAAATGTTTTCCTTCACTGTTAATACGTGATAATTGTAACAATATGCACATTAGGTCAGAAGACTACCTAAGTAATGCATGCTTTCCAGCCAGGTTTCGAACCCACGCCCTTTTGAGTTTGGTGTGAGTTCTCCAACCACTAAACTACCTCTGCTTAATGGTTGGAGTATGAGTCCCATGGCATGTTAATTAGCTAACATAGATTACTTTGTTTTAGGGTTCCGCGAAAAAACGTTCCACGCGAATGAAGTCGCGGACAAAGCTAGTCTATTATTATATAGGTATATGTAAAAATAAAAACTTCGTTTAAAAAAACCGACTTCAAAAACTAAAATGTATAAAATAACTTATTTCTAAAGCTATTATTATTAATATATATTATCTAAAACATCTTAAAGTCGGTGCTTAGTAATTTGCAAAATGTGAGACTTGAGTCCCACACAGAGTTGCAGTTTATTAAGCTGTAACTATTTTAGGCGAAAATAATACATTAGTTTGAGCCAGATGCAATTTTATGTATTTTATAATACAGTGACAGAAGGAATAAAAAGTAATTTTAGACTTAATTTTTATTCCTTCTGTCACTGTTGACTTAGGTCAATATTTGAATACTTTTCCAAAAGTCGCCAGTGCTCTGATTATAAGAAAACATAGGTTTTAACACAAAATATAGTAATTTTTATTATGTTTTACTTTGCACCGACTTCAAGATGTTTTAGATAATATATATTAATAATAATAGCTTTAGAAATAAGTTATTTTATACATTTTAGTTTTTTAAGTCGGTTTTTTGAAACGAAGTTTTTATTTTTATTTGTTACTTTTTAGTGTCTAGCTATGTATAGGTGGACTTACGAATGGTGCCGCGCTACTTAAAAAATATCCCAAGAAACGAGAACAAAAAAATGTTCGTAAAATGAAAACTACTGGGCCAAACTATGTCAAATTTTTAGGGGACCACATGGCAGCTATTGCGCGTCGAACAAAAAAGAATCACGTAAATCGAATCATAAATCTCAGAGTAATCGGTGGACATATGGAACGAAAAGGAAGTTTTCTTCATAAAAAATGTTCATAAAATGAAAACTACTGGGGCAAACTATGTAAAATTTTTAGGGCACCAATTGGAAGCTATTCCGTGTCGAACAAAAAAAGAATCACGTAAATCGGATCATAAATCATGGAGTAATCGGCGAACATACATAAAAAAGGTCCCGACGAATTGAGAAGCTCCTCCTTTTTTCGAAGGCGGTTAAAAATTGCCTGATAATAATGAGCTTCGGCTCCATTATATAATAGATATGTATTTTTTTTCAGCTTGCCCACAGATACTCTACTTACCGGATACCAGACCTGATGGAAGGTCCAAAAGTAATGTTTAATTTTGTAAGAAAAATAACCCGACCGTATTCAGGAACTGTGGCCATGTTAGGTGCTTTTCAACTAGTCGCATCATCGGTATTAACATATTACGAAATAAGAAACAATTTGACTATAAGAAAGAAATTGATGGAGATAGAAGAGAAGGTAACAAATGAAGAGAAAATAAAAAGTTAGTTGTATTTTTCTATTTTGTAAATAGTTTTTGCAATTAGATTGTTTTGTTGTTAACTGATTTTTTTTATTGAAATTCTCTTTTATATAGCAAATATTCATCCAAGGACTGGCGAATGCTCCCAGCTTTCGGCGATGATATTTTAGTTTACTTTTATTTTCAAAATAGTTTGATCTTTGTTTAAATTGATCATAATTATAGGTCATTTGATTATTTTTTATGTAAAAAGTTAGTGGTTGGTTGTTGTATAAAAATCTTTAATAAAACGTAACTATGAGTTTCCACAAAAAAAGACAGTTTTTGGCGTCAAGGTTACAACTTAACGGAGGTCTGTATGAATTATACTGGTATACGACTCTCCTGGCAGCTTATTCGTTGTTTGTAAATTATTAAATTATATATTCTACGTATGTAAATATTAAAAACAAATACTTAGCTAGATACAAAAATCGTGCAAATCCATATTTAAAAAAAATGTGCTTGTCCAGATACGCAGTATCCATAGCAGTCTGTGGTGTGCAGTTCATACGCAGTAGAAGTAAAACAAAGCGTGACAAGGGGTGGGAGGGATTCTAAATTTCGTGGTCACATTTTTATATATTATTATTATATCGTTATAATATATATAAGCTCTTAAATACGAAATTTGAAGTATTATCGAAAAACTTCAAAACATTTCCAACTCTATCCGTATCAGCAGTGTTTAAATTATTAAATATAATGTATTCTATCTCATTCACTCGCAAGCTTAATTCTATAGATTTATGTTAAGTTTTTTTTATAATATTTATGGCTTGGCAACTAGGCCTTTAAGCCACTATAGATTTATGTGTTTATCTCTTTTAGTGTTGCTTATTCGATTCATCGAATTTCAGAAACATCGATTCTGAACAGGTTTCACTTCAAAAAGTAAATTTTAACCCTATAAAATAAAACACATTGATTCTTTAACTCTATATTATTAGTTACCTTTAATTATTTATGATTTACAAAAAGACAACAAACAATTTGCACATATTTGTTATTATTAAGAAAAAATACAATTAAGTTCTTTGAACACATTAAAAATATGTTCTCACTCTATCAACAAGTATTTAAAAACTTCTCCACTTATTGCTAGATCTTTAACATATTATTCCAGCTAACGGTGAGCGCACACGTAAACGCATCACACGAACTGAATTTAACTAAAACTCGTCAAGTATGCTTTCACCTTAAGTGAGTTTCACTCGTGCCAACATCGTGTTCTAGAACTCAGTCGCGTTATAAAATGCTCAAACCGACGCTCCAATTCTGCTAAATGTAAAAAAAATTGGGGCCTATGAAACTTCGTGGATTAAACCTACTTTTTCATTTAGACGGATTATCAGATCAAGCGTCAGTTTATACGAGTCTAAAACTTGATTCAAACAACGTTATAGCTATACACATTCTTAATTCAAAATATCAACCAAATGGAGCTGCGTTCTAGAATACGACTCTATTATATGTCCAAAATTATTAATACAAACTTTTCTCTTCATAAATGAAAAATTCGTTCATTTTTTAAAACATCTGCAAACCAAGCGATATGCATATAATTACTTATGTTGACGTCAACGGTAAACGGTATGTATGCCCATGGAATTTAGCGAACAGTAATTTTAAAGAAAAAAGTATGTGTGCACACGTAAGAAGTGAAACTTCTTTATGACCTTATTTTTCGAAAAATGATCTACTATATGCAACTTTACAGAAATTGGTTAAATAAATGATGGAAGAGAAATAAAAACAAGATGGCGCGTAACCGAAAAAAGTGACGGTTTTTTTTTTTCCAATGTCGATAAAGAAGTTTCACTTCAAAAAATCTATCACACATCTATATAATAACATGTCCTCGACTCTGTTTTCTAAAAATAAACAAGTTCATTTAGAATCGTTCTGTCTGCTCTACCTGTAACGAATATCTTTAGGTCAATAAGATATACTTATTCAAAAAAAGCAAAAAAAAATAATACACGTGGTCTAGTCATGACAAATTTACCAACTTAGAGTTATACTTTTTACTAAGGCGTACATATCATTGATAGTACTATGTTTGCATACGCAAAATTAATTAGTTGACTTAACAGGAGTTAACTTCTGTATTCGGCCGTACAGTACTTGCACCAGCGGACGCCACATCGCGCATTCACCACCATCAAGCATACCTTATCGGGAATTAAATAAGCCAAAAATAATCGCGTTTTTATTCCCACCAAGTACCGAACATTGGTCCTTCGAGCCAGATTAGAACCAGCGACCCATGGATATAATAATATGTAGTGTTGTGTGTGAGTGTTGCGCTCTCGCTCCTTCGCTATCCAGACTAGTATTGCATCTCTTTTGGACTTCTCATTGTCAGTTGTAATCAAACCCACGGAGCTAACCTCTGTCGAGACGCATTAAAAGCTCGTGGTTAAACAACAGATGGCTGCAAATTAAAGATTTTTGAAACCAGTTACTGCGCGGCGTGCCACAGCTAATCATGAAAATCTATTATTTAATCATTAAAAGAAAACCAAAAGTACGTACACACATTTTGTCGATGTTGCCACAATATTAGATATTAATAATTATTATTGTCAAGTTCTTCATTCAATCGACAGTCTCAGTGGAAATAATTGAAAACGAACTAAAATAGTAGTAAGTATTCTTCCAACTTTTGTTTTATTGCACGAGTTCAGTAGAAAAGCAGATGGCCCATCTGATTGAAATTGGTTACCGTCGCCTATGGACATAACTAAACGGAGGCTGGAACCTGACCACTAATACCGGGACACAAATCAAGGTTGTTCTATCGGCTTACAGTAGACCACGTGAGTTATTATGAAAAATATCATAGCGACGTAACACGCGCGCTCGACGTATTTTCGGTACTTCAGTACTTCGGGCTCAAAAATTTATTTTTATTTTGATACAACTTTTTAATTATAGCGAAAAATTTTTTTTTATTAAACTTACATACACATGAAGTTTCATTTATTAAAATTATTAAAAAAGATTCAAATATCCAATTGCGCTAATACATTTACACTGCGCCAGAACTCTATTCACACCTGAAACGGTCTATATAGTAGCCTTATAAGTAGGTACTTACCGCATCTAACCGTAATTATCAATTGGGTACATATTTGCGGAAAGATACCAAGTCAATAAAAGTATAACAAGATGAACACGTCATTGTAGGGCAAATTTTAGGATGTTTTAGACGCTTACGAAATCATTAATTCTCGCTTCAACGAGACAAAATTAACGATTCAATTTTAAAAAAAAACTACATTAGTTGACACTTATCATTTTTAAATTCGAAACGGCTTTTAGATGTAGAATTTTACACTATTAGGATGGATCCTCATTATACCCGTTAAGCCAAAATTACACAGAATCACTTGTCTCTCTATTGTGATAGACATGTGGCAAAATAATCGAAAAAAAAAATAAAGATTTTAATCTTTACAACATTTTTCTTAAGTGACAGTTATAACTGCTTATTTAAGCTGTTAAACAAACCATAATGGTATCATATTTTTTAAGTTTTCGCGACGTGTATACACAATGAAACCACGTTTCAACGGTTTTAGGCGCGATAATTTATTTGATTTTTGTTATTCCGACGTTTCGGCCTCTTTTCAGTGGCGGTGATCACGGAAGAAAAAGATGACATGTGTCACCGAGTATTACGAAGCGGTGGTAAATAACATTAGGCTCCCATAGAGTAAATAATAACCATAAACAAAAAAAAACTTGAGAGGTGTCAAGGGACACCGGGATGGAACGAAGTTCTTACAATAGCTTACTATAGCAAAAAGTGTCGTGACAACTTTTCGTAAGAATTTTTCCCGTCTAGCCCCCTTTCACAACGCGCGAAACGTATTAGCAAGTTTATATTTAATACATATATCATCATGAGGTTTTCTTTGAAGTTTAACATGCAGTTTGGCATGCTATAGTAATCCATTATCTTGCCAAATTCTAAACACACTTATAAACAATACATTCAACCTTAACACATGGTTCTTAAGATCTAACACAATAGCAAAACTAATTTGCAATCTGCAAGTTTAAGTGTAATAGTAAATGAGTAAGTTTGAATCCTATTTACTTCAATATAAGAAACAATTTAAAAATCGAATCACATCCTGCAATTCGACTCTTGAAACAAATTTAACTTTAAACCAGATTCGCGATATTGCTCCTTATATTAAAGACATTAAGACTCTATATGTCCGCAAATGCTATCTGTACGTCAGCAACCCATGACATTTAAATAATGTACTCCAAATTAAACTCTAACTGCGTGGGCATAAAGGGTTATGCAACTGCATTTTATCTTGGCAAGTTCAAAAAGTGTCGTGACAACTTTTTCGTAAGAATTTTTTCCGTCTAGCCCCCATTCGTACCGCGCGATAAGGAACTACGTTCCAATTAAAACTGAATAATTAAAATGAACAAGTTGGCGGTAGGCTAAATAAAACTTTAACAATACTCGTTGACACTTGACATCTTTGTATTACCGCACTTAAAACCGTTAAAACGCAGTTTTATTGAACCATAATGGTATTTATAAGCAGTTAAAATTCACTTGAGCAAGTAGTTGTAATCCAAATTGAAATATAGAAATGTACTGTTTATTTTTGGCCTTATCTACCTTTTCTTTTTTTATACAAACACGGCAGTCACCGTCTTACGTATATAAGTATTTTTATGATTCAAATATTATTATAATTCATGTGGTTATAATAACAACTAAAATAATATATTATTTTAACCATAAGAAATGTTAATACCAAATGTATTTCGGTTTGTAATCAATCATAAAATCACAATGATCATGTTGCAGAGATGTTGCCGGACGAACATTTTGTCCTGTCTGCAAGTAATTGAGAAATCATGAAACCCCAAACCCCTTATTTATAAGTCTCAGTATAAGTATTACATTCACAATGCGATTATGACTAATACCTTTTTAATGACCCTATAAACCACGTATAAGTATTATGAATAACAGAGTAATTATTTAAATTATAATTAAAACACCAAAATGGGAAGAAAGAATATGTTAATTGACTATCCGTAAAAGTAACGAACTACTTGGATATAACGTTCGAGGTAATGAGAACATACGATGGTATTACATATTGTATCTTCCATAAACGGTTAAGCTCTTTAACAAGTAAAACGGATAAATTGAATATATTAAAAACCAGATTTTCATTTTACGACTGTTGTGTATTCTCCAAGTAATTTATTTTGTATACACATAAGTAATACCGCGTTGACACTATCAGTCTGCTCGCACCGATCTTATATTAATATATAAGGCTGAAGAGTTTATTTGCTTGAACGCGCTAATCTCTAGAATATTGGTCTGATTTAAAACATTCTTTCAGTGTTAGATAGCCCATATATCGAGGAAGGCTATAGGCTATATATCATCACGCTAAGACCAAGAGGCGCGGAGCACCAGTGAAGAATATTTCAAAATCGGAGGGTTTTTTTAAACTATTCTACGCGGACCTAATTGCGGGCAGAAGCTAGTATTGAATAATTTCATAAGAGTGTATATATCTTCTAAATCTAAACTTCGAATAAACTTTTTTTAGGACTGGCAGCCCTGACTTCAACATGGCGACCGTAGTTGCACTTTTTGCCATTTCACACATAAATTGGGCGGGATATGCATGAATAGCATTGAATTGGTATGCTCGGGATGGGCGGCCACCGAATGCTCATAGAATGAGCGCTCAGGCAAGATTCCGGTACCGCGACTACCGAACATACCGATTCCGCACCGCTAGTGTGCCGAAAAATCAGAAAACGGCCCAAGTATGAATAGGTGTAAACCGCTATCCGCTGTGCACTCTCATGACATTATTCCCCACGAATGCATTTGATACCAGCTATTTTGCAATTTATCCATTTTTCTTGACAAAATTAGGAGTTTAACCGTCTATTGAAGACATCTTTTCAAGAAAGCGGCTTTACTCGTATCAGTCTGTTTGTATGCAAGTATTTTTTAAGGTTAAAAATATCAGGCCACTTGTCGGCATTTTTCTATGAAATCATTTGAGTAGATGCGCAAAAGTTGAGCACAGTAGGAGTTTACTTCTGATAAAAAGCTGTTGTAAGAGTTAACTCGGACTATCAGATGTCACTATATGGGTAGCATCTGAATCTATTCCGATCGTGCCAACGCAGCCTTACTTTAGCAACTTTGCAAAATTAATTAATTTCATACTTGGTAAAGTATCCAACTTTCTCACCTTCCACACCTCTAGCAGAGACTACTTCACTATAATGAGAGTTCAGCTCTAAACTATATTCACGAGGTTCAATAATTTGCTTAAATTACGTCGCATTTGCTAATTACTATCGCTTACAGGTACCCGAGACTTCCTGCTTGTTTACTTCTCTGACAAAAACGCCATCTATAAAGCAGATAGTCTGCCTAATGAAAGTAGAATCATCACAAGTAGTAAATTTAAATGTCAGTATGGCAACTCTAAATTACCATAGAGCATTTTTTATTTAAATTCAAACTTTTCTATTGCATTTTCCTGAATTTGGAATTTAAAATAATGATTTCGCAATTTGTAATTTTTTGATTTCTTCGTGTTATAAGCTCGTAAATGCTAAAACACAATTACAACAAAATAACTGAAATGTAAGTGTTTTGCCTAAATGACATTGACAGTTTTACTAGTGTTGCCACATAAAAAGTTTGTGAACAACTCAAATATCTACTTTCGTTAGCCAAACTTTAGTCCTAGGACCCCTATAACTTGCTTTAATTAATTTTATAGTGAAAAATGTTTATAATTTTTTAATCACTAGCCTAGTAAAATGTCACTTTATATTTCTTTTCCAGATAATGGAAATAATAAACAATTTTACTGCCTTGATAATCAACTATCAATTATTTACTACTACATAGACTAAAGGATTATTATCAGTACACGCAATGAACCTTTTTACCTTTTTCGAATGAAACAATCACTGAATTATTCTTTTAATAAATTCATAAGCTCTTCGCGATGGCATCTCTTTCACAGACTAAAACATACGGCACGATGGCTGCTCTGAAGACGGTTTTTATAGAAAATCAGTTACTGGATGGAACCCTTTGGCGACTAATCTAGAGATACCATTAAGTTTGGCGTGAACTATAATGTTACAAATCTACTTAATAGTTCACAGTACCGTGCCATTTCTATTTTTGAAACAAATTTATAGTTTGAGTGCTTAAGTAGGTCCACGCCTTATGTTACATTTCGGCGACAATCTCTGAATTATTAGTCCAGTTTGATTAAATCTTTTCATTATTAATTAAATAACCTCAATTATTGTCATAAAGGACAATCCATTTATTTCAGAATAGCAAAAAACCTGTAGATGAACATTGTAACTCTAAAAATGTCTTTAGATTCTACATTTCCAGAGGGTGCCATATTTTTTTTTAATATATCAAAACATCACTAGATTTCTAGACACTCCGCCAACATTATATAACTCAAAACTAATTGTTAAGCTAAATCTATCAAAAAATTCAATTAATTTGAAAATTAGCAAAACTTAAAAGTGTCTTTGAAGTTCGTACGCGTCATTGCGTAGTACACAGTTATAAGATTCACAGACGGAGCTGACAGAGGAGTGTTGCGCTCTCGCTCAGCCGCTATCCAGACTCACATGCCATCTCTTTCGCACAATAAAGCGTAAGGTGTAATAAAGGTCGCGCATTTCAGTTTAGCGCGGACTGTAAATCTAGTGTTTTACAAAAATGTTTATATCTAAAAGCAAAACAAGACTTATGTCACAAACTAGAAATGTATTATTAAGACTGTTTATAAATTACATTTTTTAGATCCATAACCCATAGGAATATTATTATATTAAAAATATTGGCATATAAGCCCTTAGGAGAGATTAACGGGAGTAGAGGCGCATGGCACACCTTAAGCGGTCATACTATAAATATTACACATTTCTTACAGACTGTCCAGAAGGTACTGTTATGCAAATTGGCTATTTGAATTCTCCTCGAGTGCAAGGGGATGTAAATATTTAAAAAATCTAATTTAGCAAAGCATTCCTATTTTGCTTGTTATTATTTAACCGAAATTATTAATTTTGTGCAATTTTCCGTTGTTCGAGTACATTTCAGGACAGTCGACACACGACAATAATATTGTCAATTCTCATGGCACTCGTGTCATAAGTATTGATCATTCATATTGTACTGCAACGATATAGTAGCAACAAGGTCTTTTCGATGTCACACCTTACCGCGAACACGTCCCCCCGCATCCCAATCACAAAGGAATGTAGTCGGCAGTGTTAACATTAAACGATCCAAACGTAACACGAACTGTTCGTATGAGAATCACTTTGAGCTGAGTCGTGATCTATTGTGACACCACTACGATAGGATATGCAATGTCCGCGTGTCCTTGAACAAAAACACTTAACACCTAGCCTAAGTCGGCAGTCGAGTGCGGGACGCGCGCTCGGCAGGTGCCGCTAGCAGCGCTGGCTGACGTACTCGCCGTAGGTGGCGGACACCTCCTCGGACTGGTAGCGCGTCAGCTTGATGCTGCGGCGCATGTCGGCCGTGATGGCCGCCTTGTAGCCGCCCTTGCGGAGCAGCGAGTCTATCGTTTGGATTTGGTCCCAACCTGGAAGCATTGTCATACGTTGGTGAGCCATGCTGGAATCATCCCATCGCATTCTTCATGTCTGATCCCTTTGTCATCCCTTGTACTCGCTCCCTCCTATCCCATCGTGAAGGCTAGTAACGCGCCGGCTTCGTCCTCAATTGTGCTATTACTATCTTAGCAAAATGTCCGGACACTATCGTCTGAATTGTTGATTAGCCCGGTTTTGGTATTCTGTTAATTCCTCTATATAAGTATTTATAAATGAAACAGCAAAATAAATGTTCACAATTTTTTATAGCTTTTCAATGTTAATTTCAGCTAACGAGGTTTTTGTTTCTGATAATGTTAACACCAATTTTGGTCTACTATTATTCCAGCGTGACGATATCGAGAAGACATAATGGATTTAGTAGAATATGAATTTATGACACTATAGCAATGGAATCGTACTTTGAATGTTTCGCAACGTTAAGATACTGAAATGACAGAGTTAGGCCCCTAGTGTTACAATTCTGTAACAACAATAACCACTTTCCATTAGACGGGCCGCATTTATTTTGTTTTTGATTTGAGCAACAGAATTCGAAAATGTAACTTTTGGAACTTTTGTCTGTCTGATTGTTTGAATATTATGTATAATTAAAATAGTAGCTCAGTAGTCAGACTACCCACTAAGCCTATCCTACGCGCTCTTATCGGATGCCACAGGAACTAGACCATAGGTACTACATCCGTGACACCCCGCCGCCTGGCTATCTCACTCAGGGCAACCCCAGGGAAGGGTACCCTCTGCACCAACAAGAGGGGATGTCTGCGGGATAAGATTGAACACCACTGGTTTAACCTATAATTAATACCCCATCTGACTTATTATGCAAATGTCAATCTAATTTGCAATGCGTGTTTAAAATATAGGAGGCTTTCGTGTTTTGTAAGTATTTATAATTATTATTTACTGCTACGATAAGTTGGGGACCAGCTTCATAATAACTTGAACAGGTTATTGATTTATTTGACTGTCAACTACCCCATTAAGACAATTGACTGTATATTGTTGCGAATCGAATCTTTTTTATTTTTTATTGCATGAGTTCAGTAGACAGGCAGACGGCCCACTTGATGGAAAACGATTTTATTTGTGGTACCAAAGGCGCTATAAAAAGAGAGGTTGCAATCTGGCCACTAATGCTGGAACCAAGCCCAAGGTTGTCATGACGGCATACTCTAGACCAGGAGTGGTAGCTATCCAGACGGGCAAATACGCTATACCTCCTGACTGTGGGTTTTTTGTCGCTTCTTACGACAGGCCGCCCAAAGGCAGGATATTGTATACTTTCTTCATTCCTGTACGGATAATAAAGCACGTACTAATCCTTCACAGGTGTTTCATTACCCGTTCGAATTGAGTGATCTATTGTTCGCGTTAATCCCTTTGTACGCCTCTCGGTAAGACATCGTAAATCCTTCCTTCCATTGCTTGCATTTCAAGCACATTTTTAGGAGCCATAAGGCTTAATTAAGAATTCAAAGATACAGTCGGCATGCTGCTAGGAGGCGCAATTTGCAAATTGCAAATATTATAAGGTCGGTCCGTCAGAACCGTTGAATTTCAACTGCGATCGAGGCATTGCAAAGTGTACAAACGGAACGGTATCTTATATTGACGGACTTTGCGCGATTTATATTATTTGCTTTATGGTTTGGACTTGTTGTTTTCGGTTGTGTTTGCAAGAATTGTGAATTATGTGTGTACTTCTAATAAACATCCCACAAATTCGTAAAAATATGTATTCTCTACCGCACTTGCCCAACGTGAATTTTTTCCACTATATGATTTATTTGTAGCAGTTTCCAATTTACCTTAATCTGGTATAAATTAATTCTTTATCAGATACTTTGTTCTCACCCTGTTCAGTCGCAACTTGTGGAAGATATGTAGCGGTTCTCTTGGATCCGCGTTCACTAAGGAACTCTATACGGATGCCGTGTTTCCCCAATTTCCAGTCTAGGTAGTGCTCGGCCTCCTCGAAATGTTGCAGGATGGACACGGAGACCGTCAACCGCGGCACCTCCTCCCGTGTTATCGGGGTGAACCGGGAGTCTTTCAACGCACTCGTTATCGCGTATTCACGGAGTCCTGTAACCAGATATGTTCTGCAGTTAAGTTGGCAAAGGCAGATGGTTCAGCTCGTGAAGAGTGGTTTAATCTCCAAATACCTTTTTAAAATATACAATTTAGTCATTAGAAATCATATTAGACTGCTTCTTTTTAATAGAACAAATCTATAGACTTTAAGTTCCATACCATTTTTTATAGGATTCTCTGTCTACGATTTTTTACTTGAATTTAATTTATAAAGTATAGATTAATACACACTTTTTACTAAAATAATTTGTTGGTGTGCGTGTGACATTGACACAAATATCATAATAGGAACTTCGAAAAGCATGTTTAATAAATATCTGATATTGTAAACAGTCCAGGACGATATAGAGTAAGTATTATGTATAACCAATACAAACCATACCTGAATGTAGATGCATTGCATTGAATGTGCCAATACAGCCTCTAAGTCGGTGCTCCTTGCCAATCTTCCATGTCACAAACAGTGGACTGTGAAAGTAGAACTTATATAAACAATAAGCAGTTATAGTATATTACTTTTACTTATAATGGGTAAACATATTCATAGAAAATACTTTATTGATTACCAAATAAACAATTACAGAATAAATAATTACAATAATTTAACGACAAAACAAAAGGTGGGCTTATCGCTTAAAACGATCTCTTACAGGCAACCAGACTCGGACTGCCTCCATATATATATGACTATATTTATACTATACTATGCGTCAAAGAAGTCCTGTCAAAAAAGGAGGTCAACACTGACGTTCATGTAGCCACACAGTATTATCTATACTATAGTATCTTGGATCGAGAATAATCTTGATACTTTTACCTATTTTAATGACTTCGTCTGGTCGTTCTAATTTGGCCAGAATATTGATGTTATATAAATTGTTACTTTACATGAAGAGGTATCCGGGTATATATATGTTTTATCATAATGTTTAGTTTCAGGTTATTACATTTTTTAGTGATTCTTGGGAAATTTCGACCGCAACGGCTTTAAAAACTTTTTATTTTATTCTTATAGGTATAATTATTTCAAAGATTTTTATGTAACTAAGTCCTTATGAATTGTACTTTTACACTCGCGAAAACTAATAATGTTGGTAAAACAGCCATGGGCGTATTTCGGATACCCCCTAATTATCATCTAAACTAAATTTTTCTTTTGAACGTCTCTGGTCCGGCCAGCCTGTATAAACAGACAAATCCAAGTCAAATGCGACTAGTGAATAAAAAGGAACAATGTGGTTTGCAGTAAGCAAATAAAGAATTCCTTGATATAATAAGAACTTTATTGTGAAACAATATGAATTAATCTGAGACGAAAGCTTGATTTTTTTAATCGGTTTCCATAAACATAATTCTCAATATAACAGAACCTTCAACATTAAAACAGATAATGCACCATATCATTCTGTTAATAAAATTCCAATATAAAGTTATGTTGATGAAATTAAATTGTTGTCTATTATCCTGTTTCTTTACCTGCTCAATTAAAGGGTCTTTTAAATGTGGCGGGTGGATAGTTGCCTTATTTTGTACTCGCTATGATTATTTTCATCAACTTTAATTTCTGTTATTAGAACTTTATTTATCATGAAATGATATGATGAATTATCCATAACAATAACTGAAAATGCTATGATATTGAGTAATAAATTTTTGCAAATCCATATTTTAATATTATATATTCATCTCACAATGATAATCTTCAGCTTTATTTTTACCAGTAAATACGAAAAGTACATTAAACACAATATCCACCTTTTTATTTATATACATCTAGCTAGACTTAGGCAATGTTATTAGATTGCCAAAATTTTATTACTTTGTAGGACACATGTATGTAGCTCTCATCCTAAGCAATATGTCTGTGGCACTGCCAGAAATTTTCTGTTATCAAAACATTATTCTTCCATCACAACCGCCAATCGTTTTCAAAGTGTGTACATGTAAAATTTAACTTTCTGACAAATGACACAGTGGTTGGAATCTTCTATTTGGATTTTGGCCAACCTTTCCTTAGTTTTAAGGTGGTATAAATTTAATAATTTTATTACTATTTTTCTTCATACCTTCATCCACAATGTGTCAAACATTGCTTTGAGAATACCTGAAACCGATAAAATAATGTTACCACATATCATATTTCGACCTAAATAAATACAACATATAAAAGTATCAAACACATTAAAAAAGTAACGTAAATATAAACAATGCTAAAATGCAATAATTCATGAGTTATTGTCAATACATTACGTTGATTTACAGTGTATTACACAAAATTACTTGTACATACCTGTTAACTTTGCTCTTCCACATTAAAAATCATAATAAAGCTACTTTGCCACTTTCAAGTCAGTCATATAACACTTTAACATATTATGCATAAGTTTTCTCGCACCACTTTTACATACATTGTTGTTAGCTTTTACTATATGTATTTTGAATGTGCACAATATACAAATATCAAGATATATCACAAAAATCCAAATATTTTATTCTATTTTTGATTGGAATGGCACCAACACATAGACATATTGAGTAGTAGTAGTAGAATATACCACAAATAATGGCAGGCAAGGGAATCTTAGTCCATACAGTCAATTCTCATGTATAATAAGTATTCATATTGCTTAGCAGAATTGTAGGTCTTCAACTGAAGCCATTCAATAGAGTTCTTGTGAAAACTTGAAAGGCCACATTTGACTATACAGTTTACATTTCTCACAAAAACACATAGTTACTACTCAAAAACTATCAATATCCTACAGCTATTGTTCATTTTAGAGTAAGTTTACACATTTTTAGAAAATAAAACTGCACAGCACAACGTCCCATTTCAGTTCCCTCCAGAAACTCTGCATAGACATTAATTTTGCCAATGGCACAGTACGGAGTGACAGGTGATGAAATGTAAAAAATCATGAACTTTGATTGGTATTCAATCGCAAATACATTCTGTAATCCTGTGGACAAAACAAACATACATTAGGTTAAACTACCTATACTATAAATAAATGTTATTAATCATAAAAACTGTATATAATATATGAGGGTGGTCTGAAAAGTTACCGACCTCAACATGAAGATGGCAGTACTCGTAAATAAAAGATAGTGAATTTTGTTGTTCATCTGTTGACAGTTATTCACCAAAGTTTCAGCCAATTTGGACGCATAGTTGTTATGTAATAGTGGTTTGAGTGAGTTGATGTGAGTGTCTTTATGAAAATTGACAAAATCGAGTATTGAGCCATCATAAAATATTTGTTTTTGAAAGGCAATACACCTACACAAATCAAAGATGTGTTGGATTCTGTGTTTAGGGACTCTGCACCATCATTTACCACAGTAAAATTTTGGGCAGCTGAATTTGAATGTGGCTCTAAGAGGTTGGGAGACGAGAAGTTTGTAGACTTACAAGGAGGCCATGTTGAATAATAAAAATCTGAAAAAAATTCTTGTATGTTTGTTATGTCAGAAACTTTTCAGACCACCCTCATATATACAGGTACATCATTGAAACAAAGCATAGAGCAGTAGTTATAGTATGTTTGTTCTTCAATACCTGAAGAACAGGTATAATAAAAGGGATAAATACATGAGAGTAATTTTATTGAGGTAAGACATTCATTTAAAGTGTAAGTAAGCATTAGAATGGAACATACCCTTTAAATTTAAAGTATTGATTCCCTTATTATATACATAAATAAATAAATAAATTAAATTAAAACACACTATTAAAAAAAAGAATAAAGTTAGTGTGTTACATAAATTATTTGTAAGAAATATATAAAAAAAAATATTTATGGAATAAAACACAATTACACAAGTCATGCAACAAAGCTTTCACTGACACCATTTCAGATTTCACTTAATGTCCATTCAAAATTAAAACAAATCATAGTTATGTTTAGTTTTATTTTAACAAAATTTATTTGTATAATATAAATCAAATAACATTATTTATTTAAAAAAACTGTATAAGGTTATAATGACAAAGGAATGATATTGAAGGTTAGAGTGAAATAAGCAAACAATTGCATATAATTAGATGTATTTATTTTCTTAAATGGCTATAGTATTAAGTCTCAGAAAATAGCATAATAAATAATATAAGCTCCTTTAATTCATAAAAGAACAATGATAATTGTGTGTAGGTGTATGAAGAAGAGATCAAGTCTTTGTGTTTGCCACTTGTGAGAAAGCATAATAACAATATATTCAAGGCAACGCCATAATTGTATTCATAATTATGAAAGTTTGAAAGCACCTAACTTGGACTGAATTCTTTAAGCCATGCCAGACAAAGAAAAACTTTGAAGCTTAGTAACTGTTCTTTTGAATTATACTTACTAGGCGTCGTTGGTAAAATGGGGGGTCTGCGGTGGATCCATACTGTGCAGCTGACAATACAAAACATCGAAACAGAAGTAACACATATCAGGAATAGCCACAGAGACTTGGTAACCATTTAAAGGTCGCTCTACATTATTACTATATGAGTTATTCAGTTTCTGTTTTTTACTTCCGCAACATACTGAAGACATCTTGGCTATAGTATGAAATAATTCACTCCTCGAAACAAAGAGATCTCACAAATCATAAAAGTAAACGACACGGATACGAAACTAAACACTTATTCAATGGCGTTTGCTTCAGTGTTGCTACTGTTGCAAGGAAAACGCGAACAAAAATTCTGATAAAGTAATTCAAATATAGCATCGGAATGCAAAAATTTCACATTTCTGTATGAATTTTGAAAACCGGTCCACTACTGGCGGAGAAATTGCGTAACATACAATAAAAACATGCAGGCGGATTAGGCTTACTCTCAGAAGTATGTTTTCGTTGTAGAACTTTTTTTATATTTAAGTGTAAATTCCATTGGAAAAGTTACATTTCTGTGTTGTATAGTTCCTATACTAATACATTTTAAAAGAGTTTTTCTCCTTTTTTCTTACATCTAAAATTACATTGACTCTTTCGAGGTGATGGGTAGAAAACGAACGACGAAAGATGTTAAAGAATAAGTCCTCTGTTCCATTTTGAAGTCGGTTAAAAATTTCGATAAAGGAATTCAAATACACGGAGGCAAAGCAAAAGCTACATAGATATTCCTGTGTGAAGTGCCCAGAAATTATTTTTTTAAATACAGGAATAAATCATAAATACACTATGTTTAAAAGCTTTTAATTAATAATAAGCGACAAGGCTTCACGCACGTATTACTTAGGATTGGTATTTTATAAAGAATATTTCTATAGTATTTTATATTATTAATTCATTGCCAAGTAAACGTATTACAAAATATAATACACGTACACATTACACATTTCTTTTTTTCCTACCCTTTCTCGCATTCCAAGTTTTATGATAATTGGTTCATATTCAGAGTCAGAACAATAAATAAAATCAATTTCATATTCAAATACGATTAGTATATATTATTAGAAAAAATACCGATTTTTTAAATTAAACTAAACATTTCTTTAGGACTATCAATAGAAAAATACTCAACAAAAGAATTTTTGGTTTTAATGTGGTATCATTTAATGCGCTAACAATAAAAAGTTAGTTTGACAAGTAGTTGGAAAAATCATAGCCAACAGTGTATATTTTTCTTTTATGTTAAAAATACAAAATATAATTTTATTACGCTTGTACTAGTAATTTATAAATACTTGAATGTTTTCTGTTTGAGTTGAGATAATTATTATTGGACGTTATTGAAAGTGATCTGAATATTATAAAAGTGAACCAAATCTGTAATGTCGCACTTCATGTATCTTCGCCTGTTCTTTATAATGAGTCAAAATAAGAAAAAGTTAGTTTATGGTGTGGAGATGGCTGTCATGTCATTGAGTTTTATTTTAGAAAATGAAAATATTGTTTCGTGCACATAAAATGATGATATTTTCGTGAATAATGTACATGTTTTATAAATACCTGTTAGTTTTAAGTGAAATAATCTTTTATCACTGTAATGTAATGTTAGTGATGTTTGGTGTAAAGTCTTTATAAAATACTGCGATGGCGTCCGACGGCGAAGTTTCTTGTGCGAATGATCCTAATTTTGCTGTTATATACTCGTTCTTGAAGGCATTCGGGGAATTATACGGTTTAGATGTGCCGTCATTACTTAAATTACAGGAATCCATCGATAACACGCAGGAAGGTGAGATATCCGTGTCGATAATCTACGTGGTATGATAAACAAACATCTTATAAGCCCTTTTTTGTTTAGTATCGGAGTATTTGAAGGAATTGCACTTGAGACTGTTGCGTAGAGCTCTCAAATCTGCACAGAGCAACAGATGGGAACGGTGTTTGATCAAATTCTGCCACCAGCAGGGCTACCATCAGGAAGCCTGGGAAATAGAAAGGTTCACTTACAAGAAAGCTAGCACACAAGTGAAACTGAAGGTGTTGAAGGTATACTATTAAGCAATTAGTATTTCATTCTGTTTTTCTAGTACTTTTGGCAAGCCTATTTAGATAATATACAATAACAAATCTATTAGAGTTATTTCTTAGAAAAAGAGATTACAAATAAATAAATTGCATTGAATTAAGAAATTTATAAAAAGTTTTACATTTATGTTTTATAATTAGGATTGTTTTTGTTATCAAGATGAAGTCTTTTTTTTAAATTTTAACCTAGATTTTTTTTATAAATGTGTCCTATAACTAATTTTATTTATTGATTTGAAACTGATTGATTGATTAATTATTTCATCAAACAATTACCAACATATTTGATATTCGGCATGCACTTGTATGCTATTCAACTTATCAAAGAGCAAGTCCACTTTAGTGTAACATCTGGAATAACTTTTTAAGCCTTAAGGATGCGGTTTTTTGAGATATAAAGTGAATTTTGGGTGATTAAAAAAAAAAACTAAAGTTGAAGTTCCACTTCACTTTGCCTTAGCCTTCTAACTTATACTAAAAAAGTTCTGATTGGATCTGTTAATAATAAATAAATGTGCCTTATAACTATACCCCAACTTTAATCTTCCACTGTTTATACCTATTTCATCTTTATAGTATGAATACATATTTTTTTAGTTTTAATTCTCCTCCGCCAGATGAAGAAGACTTGTCCCGCCTCTTGTATAAATATGTTAGAGGTTACTTGATTCTTGTGACATTTTGAGAACCAAGGTGTTTTTGTTTCAATAGGTTTCTTCTTTCAAATTCATCAAGATATACTGAAATTTACAAACATTTTTCTTTTTTAACTTTAAACACATTTTTTTAATGACATATTTCAGAAAGTTGTAAAAGTATTAAAAGTCACTTAAACCAAATAATCTCTCATCCCTGTATGTTTTGTATGTTTGCAGTGGTCATATATAAATCTTAATTTAATTTTATTCTCGTGTATCTACAGTTGCTATTTTATGTTTTAGTTACTGTTGGAATACCAGTTTACCTGCCATCCTAAATTCAAAACTGCGGTGAATGCAATACCTTGCAAGGACCTCAGGTTGGAACCAATTGGCAGGGACAAAAATGGTTGTGTTTATTGGCTTCAAGTAGACCATGAGGCAAACTTACGCTTATATCAAGAAGATCAAGATGAGGAAACTTGGCAGCTGGTGGCAAGGTTAGTTTTATTTATGTTAAACATGTATGTAAAAATATTTTGATAACAAGCCTTTACATATTGGTAACAACACACATTATGATAATACTTTCTGATTATGATAAGTTTTCACTACTTGTATTCATAATAAAACTATGCTTAAGGGTTTTAAATTAGATTAGGCTCCCATAGAGTAAATAATAACCATAAACAAAATTAAAACCAAATAATTAAAATGAACAAGTTGGCTATAGGCTAAATAAAACTTTAACAATACTCATTGGCAATTGTCATAGTTGTCGTCCATGAATACGGCCACTGAAGAAACATCGGAATAACCAAAATCAAATAAATTACCGTGCTTAAAACCCGTTAAAACATAGTTTTATTATAAATACATTATGATATTGTAGTTATTAACTTTCTGTTTTTTACAAAAAAATGTTGAGCCAAAATTTACTGGGCTGAATTTACATCAGTTCAGTATAAGTCTAGGTCAAATATTACTACCATTTTGGTAAAATAATTTGAGCTTTGTAAGATAAAGGCATTTTGTTTATAGTTGGTGTTTACTAAAGGCATGTGAAGCAATTCTCTATGTCTAAGATCAAGATGATTAGTCCGTAATTATAATTTTGCATTATATTGTATATTTACAAGTAATTTAGGTATGTGTATTTAACTTATGTCCTATGTAATATTCTTGCTCATCGCCAGATTAGTTTAGATTATTCTTTAAGTTAGGTGGCTTGGAAGTGGAAGTTGGAAGATTTAAGTGATACCTCCTTGAACCTCTATTGTTTTTACAAGGCAATATTGTAGTTTTGCATTGTTTTTATTGTTTATTTAGTGAGCCATACAGTGTTATCTATCTATTTATTTTAATATGCTTACAGAAATCGAGAAGGACTAGTTAAGGTTATCTCACAACTGAAAAATGGGGAAGACATTGTCCCATTGAATCCTCCAAATAACCTTGAAGATATTGGCAGTGGAGAATTTAAATCAGACCCAGATCTTGATATACAGAATGAGGTTTTCAAAATTTTTATGTTATTTATTTTATAATTAGGTATACACTTTTGTCTTGTGACAGCATCAAGAGCCATATAGCTTAGAGGTTACTATACTTGAGTTACAAACTCAGGTCTTAATTAATGTGTGATTGAATCTTAGCCATAATTATCATTGATTGTCACAGTTACATACTGATGTTGAGATCTTCACATTTGTCAAACCTGCCAAGCTGCCTTGGACAAGCGTTGTTGGTATGCTGTTCATTGCTCTAAAAATTGGGTGATCCTAGCCCAGTAATGGGATGTTAATAGAGTGCTATTATTTCTGCCCTCTATCTCACAAGAATTTTGACTTCTCAAAATATATAGGTAAATTTCATTAAAATTGGTTTGTTCCCAAATCCAGAGAAAGAGAATTAACATACTGACATAACATATGTAACAACATTAAATTTACTATCATATATTATGTAGTGTCATTTTGGATTTATGGTTTAAAGGTTTATGAAGCTTTCTGGATTATTCCAATTAAGACTAATTCGTTTTACAGCCATTGAAAGAAGAGAAAAACAATGGGGAAGTAAATGATGACAATGAAGAAGAGTTCCTAAGTCCAGAATCTGAATCAGACAATGATAATGAAGATAAAACTCTTAGTGATAATATAATAGTGAAATCAAAAAAACAGTTAAACACTGAAAAAGAAGAAACTGAAAAGAAATCAGAGGATATTGATATTCATAATGAAGATGACAATAAGGACACGGAAATAGAAAAAGATGAAAGTGACGGACTAGTTCATATAGAAGTTGAAAAAGATAATGAGGAGAAGACAGAAACATTTATAGATACAAAACAAAATACTGATAGCAAAGAAGAAACATCAAAAGAGGAAAAAACGGGTAATAATGATGCTGACAATGATCATGAAGGGGACTTAGAAGTACAAGCAAATAAGTTACAGACACATGAAATCATTGAAAATAAAAGTCCTGGTAGTATAGAAAATACAGGAAGAGAGTCAAATAAAGTAATAGAAGAGACATTAAACATAAATAAAGCATCACCAGAAACATGTGAAGAATCAATAGAAAAGTCAGATGAAATGACTGATGCAACTGATAACCAATCAGATGAAGAATTTAGTGAAACAATAGAAGAACCAGTTATGGTTGTGACAGGAGAAGGAAATGGTGCTGATTGTGAAAGTTCCTACATAATTGGTGAAGAAATAACAGAAGAAGTAATGTATTTTTTTGGAGAAGGTTGTGGTTATGATAATGATACTGGTAATCCAGAAACTGTAGAACATGAAAGTGCTCCAGAACAAACAGACGAAGATAATGTATCAGAAGATCGTTTGAATGGAGAACATCCTATTGAATTGAGCAATATTAAAAAAGTGAAAGTAGTTAAATTAAAAACTTGTTCATCGGTAACTAAGAGGTCTTTAAAAAAGCAATCTAATGATACTACTGAAGTGTTGAATGTAGATTCAAAGAAACACTGTATTAGAGATGCAGATAAATCTGAGAGTTCAAACTCAAATGGTAAGAACTTAGAAAATGATACTAAGCTGGAATCTAATAATGATAAAAGTGATAGTGAGACCACTAGGAATATTTTAAAGAAAAACAGAGGCAAAGTAAAAAAGAGAAGTTCTATAAAGAAAATCAAATTTAGAGATAGTAAAGAAATTATTAATTCAGTATCTGAGACTGACAACTGTCATGATAATAAATCCAGTATTATTGAAAAGAGAAAAAGTAGTGTATCATCTGAACATGACAAAGAAAGTGAAAATGACAAGGAAGATAGTCCAGAAAAAGATTTAAAAGTAGAAGACCCATTACCTCCTAAAAAGTTAAGGTTAGAACCAACACCTGATAAAGATACAACACATTCCAAAGAAAATGTGGAGGACAGCTTAGGTAATGGAAATGAGGACATTTTAGACCAGCCTATTTATAAGAGAAAGAAAATTAAAGCTAATAAATCAAAATTAAAAGTTAAAAAGATAATCAAAGATAATATTGTAAATAAAGAAACAGATAAGAAAAATAGTAATGAAAAGAAAGTAAGTAAATCATTGAAACGGTCTCTTTTGAATACAACAGTGAGTGATAAACATAAAGCAGAATCTCAGAGTGAGAGTGAGGAAGAAGAGCAGATGACCAGTAGAAAGAGATTGAAGGTTAAGCCTAAGAGAATTTTAATGTCATCTAGGTTAGTATGTGTACATTTTAATACAATTCATAAGTGATGATTAAATATAGACAGAGATTTGAAAAACAAACATATTAAACATATTGAATTCCTTCGCCTTTCTACTTCCCACAATTTGCGCACTCATATGTATCGTAAACTCACTACACCTGCACACACTTCATCCTTTTATGATAACTCTTTTACAGTGCAGGCTGTCGGAGAGGCCAAAACATCGCCTACATTTAAGAACGCACTCAGAAAACACTACTTTTCCTTAAATAATTATGCCTAATTCTTATGTTACAGACTATTTAATATATATGTATGTATGTATTTAATTTATGAAGTAGTTTAAGTATGTTTATTTATGATATTTGATATTTAATGATCTGCACCACCTACATCGCCAGATTAGATTAAATTATTCCTTAAGTTAGGTTGCCTGGAAGAGATTGCTTTCAGCGATAAGGCCGCCTTTTGTTTCTACCATGACAATATTGTAATTGTGTATTTTGAAATTGGATATTTGGTGAGCAATAAAGTGTTATCTATGTATCTATCTAAATATGTAATTTATATTTCAGAAAAAAAGTGGAGGCAAAGCTTCAAGATAGACATTCCAGCGATGAATCTGAAGAGGAGACTCTTTACAGCTTAGGTATGTCTTATTTGAAATACTCAACCCAAGGGATGTCTTTGTGTACGTGTACTACTTATGACGCTGCAACTAAATGATGAGTGTTTCACTGTTTTAGCAGCCAGCAAAAGACCAACAAAAAAATTGAAAAAGAAACCAAAAGAGAAGGATAAGAAGACAAAACCATTGCAAGATAAGAAACAAATAAAAAAAGAAGCCAGTGCCCAATGCGAGGATGATGATTCGGCGCCAGTGAGGCAATCGCGGCGCATCGCCCAGATGAAAATCAAGGAGGAGGCTGAGCGCAGGCACATTGAGGAGGTGACCCTGAGGGAGCTCAAGATGATACACAAGAAAAAGGTATGTTTTTGTCAGTACACAAGCACATAGACGCTGTTGGTGAGTAAAATTTAATGGGGATTGTTCACAAAAAATTACCCTCTGATTTTATATTTTTATTACGTAAAATAGGGTATTTTAAGATACTAATTTGAATATTTTTGTATTTTAAGCGTTAGTTTTTTTGTAATTCGATTTTAAAGTTATTTCTCCGATGACGTCATAAGGCACAAGTTTACATTGATTTCTTTGCCTAGAAAACAAAAATAAAAAAAGTAAGTTTTATCTATATATAATCATAGTAATTTGTGTTACTATTTAAATGTCACTGTCATTACTCATTACGTATCGTGATCATTGTAGTGTATTTTGTCGCTAGGCTTATAATTTTTCGAGTTCAACCATTATTATTTTCTATAGTTATCGTTAAATTTTTTAAAGTGGTCTTTAGGGAAAATCCATGTTACATAACTTAAATCAAATAATGTACAGCTAGATTTTTTTTTACACCTGAAGCAGACAAACAGGCAGACGGCCCACCTGATTGGATTTAGTAAGGTCAAATAAAGGTCAAACACATTTCTTACAAAATACAAGAAGATCGTACGTTTTTTAGAATTTTAACTAGACAGAAATGATTAGGGACACTATTCCTCGAAATGGTTTTTGAAATAGCTAAATTGAAAAAAAGTGAACAATCCCTATTCCTAAAGTATAAAAGACAGTAATCAGTTAATTTAACCAGTTCTTTAGCCAGTTTTTGAATCAGTGTATATATATAAAAATCAATTGCTGTTCCTTAGTCTCTCTAAAAATCGAGCATGCCTGGACTGATTTGGCTAATTTCGGTTTCGAATTATTTGTGGAAGTCCAGGGAAGGTTTAAAGGGTAAATGAGTAAATAAAAAAAATGCTTGGAATATAGTGAAAATAACAATTTCGTATTCCCTTAGAAGACTCCATTCAGAAATCAAATTAAATTTAAAGGTGATGTTTTTTTAATTATTGATTCTGAATTAAAAAAAAACATTTAAAGTCGCGCTAAAACATTTTTATTTATGTAATTGTCATAATTGCAAATAAATGTTTAAAATTTAAGGTAGTTTGTCAACTATTCATTTCTGCTTAAGGTACTACCAATATTATTGAACAATAGTTCCGCCACGACGATATCGAGAGGATATTGTTAACCTTTAAAGGGGCCAAATTTAATATTATTTTTGTCCATAATCAGACAGCTGCCATCAAAATTGCCGCGCCAAAACCAGGAGAATTATATCGTCTCTTTTATTCTAATACAAATTCTATTTAGTTAGAGGGAGAAAGCATCAGTTCAATGTTCGTTTCAATTATCTGTATGTGACCATGAGTTTGTAGTGCTTTCCAATTAGCCGTGTATGACAGTTTGGCAACAAATTTGCAGTGGTTCCGTCTTAAAAGGTTAATTTAGTAGCATAGGAAGTTTTGAACCTATCGTAACGGAATCAAATTTCGAATATACTTTGCAAGACTAAGATTGTGTAATAGCAGAATTGGGCACCGGAAAGTAGACATTTGATAAAATCGGTAATGGTAAAAATGATGCGGTTT
This sequence comes from Dendrolimus pini, assembly GCA_949752895.1. NCBI lineage: Eukaryota > Metazoa > Arthropoda > Insecta > Lepidoptera > Lasiocampidae > Dendrolimus > Dendrolimus pini. Next base: position 20,623,795 of record OX457137.1, on the reverse strand, counting down.
TGGTTTTTATAGGGCAAGGAAGACGAAGAGGAATGGAGAGCTAGTGGATGCAGCTCAGGGTCGGAGGGGGGCAAGCGGGCCAAGGCCAGGGGGAGAGACTGGCGCTCGGAGTCTACGGGGCCCGAACCGGATTCCGATTCTGATGAGCCTCTATTCGAAGAACCCCATCACCATGAGGAGCCTGATCGTAAGTCACTGCATATATTAAAACTAGCTGTGCCCGCTACTTCGGCCGCGTGATTTTTTTTCGCGGAACCCTAAAAATACGAAGTCGTAAGTTACTCCTTTTAACATCAGCTATCTGCCAGTGAAAGTCACGTCAAAATCGGTCCAGACGTTTAAGAGATTAGCCGGAACATCCAGACAGACTGACAAAAATTCTGAAAATTGCATTTTCGGAATCTCCTTGTTTGAATTATTCCCCCTGATTTTATTTACTTTTGTATTTTTGACCGACTTCGAAAAAAGGAGGAGGTTCTCAATTCGTCGGGTTGTTTTTTTTTGTTGCTTTTTTTATGTATGTTCGCCGATTACTCCGTGATTTATGATCCGATTTACGTGTTTTTTGTTCGACGCGGAGTAGCTTCCAATTGGTCCCCTAAAAATTTTACATAGTTTGGCCCAGTAGTTTTCATTTTACGAACATTTTTTTGTTCCCGGTTCTTGGGACCTATATTTTTTAAGAAGCGCGGCACCATTCGTAGTTCCACCCATACATAGCTAGAAACTAAAAAGTAACAAATAAAAAATAAAAACTTCGTTTAAAAAAACCGACTTCAAAAACTAAAATGTATGTAAATAACTTATTTCTAAAGCTATTATTATTAATATATATTATCTAAAACATCTTGAAGTCGGTGCAAAGTAAAACATAAAAATTATTATATTTTGAAAATTACTAAGCACCGAATTTAAGATGTTTTAGATAATATATATTAATAATAATAGCTTTAGAAATAAGTTATTTTATACATTGTAGTTTTTTAATTTTTGAAGTCGATTTTTTTAAACGAAGTTTTAATTTTTGACATTGCAAACAGACATTTCAATTTTATTTATCTGTTAAATATTTTCTTAATTTTAAATATATAAAAACTTTAAATGAAGTGGCAGACAAACACATATATTTCAAAACTAGGAAAATCACACTTTTTTTTATGTAATAGACAAAAGTCTGATCTAAACTGATCCTAAAGGCCCAGACCAGTGTAATTATCGGAAAGTTAATTTACCAAGCTTTTCTGGGAGTTGAACCCTAAAACATATTGTTTTTATGTGTATAAACTCTGGACAGTTATGTGTTTTGTAAAATATAATTGTATTCTATTAAACAATTTTAATTTTTATTACGTACATACATAACTTCACGCCAGGTCCCTTGCGGGGTAGGCACGAACAACAGAGCGCCATACAGGTTTATTCTTACACACCTCACTTGCTTCTTTGACATTCATAGTTCTTGTCATGCACGCTCGTCTGTTCTTAAGGCTCCTGACATCACCTTCTGCTAATACATGATCAATTTGATCATGGAAGGTGTGTCGTGGCCTTCCGCGACTTCTGCATCCATCCACTTTTGCATTGTATATCTGTTTAGTCATTCTTTCATCATACATTCTTTCCACATGCCCGAACCACCGGAGCATTCCTTTCCTTACCTTCACCCCGACACTCTCTTTCAGACCAACTCTCTTTCTTACTTCGGTATTACGAACGCGGTCCGCGAGCGTCACTCCGCAGATTTTGCGCAGTGCTCGCATCTCGACCGCGTTTACTCTACTTTCATACTCTCTGTTCCATACCCAACTCTCGCTTCCATACGTGAGCGTAGGTACCAGCACCGCGTTGTGTATGGCAAGCTGGGCTTTCTGGCTGAGGTTCTTAGCGCCAAGAAGTTTACCTAACGCTCCATTCATTCATTAATTTTTATTCATTGACAAAAATACTTTTCTGTAATAAAACTAAGTTTTTGCAAATTTTAAGCGCTGTAATTTATTTGATGTTTATTATTCCCACGTTTGGGCCACTTTTCAGTTACCGTGATTACGGAAGACAAAGATGTCAAGTGTCAATGAGTATTGTTAAAGTTTCATTTAGCCTATTCCAACTTGTTCATTAAAATGAAATCATAAATTATGGCGCTACCGCTGCCTACATGACTGCTCTCTGTGGTATATTTTTAGGTTTATAAAAAAAAAACGAAAGGTATAGTACTGTTGAAAGGTATTATCCCCGCAAATTGCTAATGCGCTGGAACCTTGTCAAATTAACTAAACTAAACGTGACGTCATCCGCAACTCGATATGTACGCGTATTCGCCGGCCAGTGATGCTAACAGTACTGAGCGTTCGGCTACGGTTACGTCACCAAAATGGCGGCCAGGCGCAATAGCAATTTGCGGGGATAATAGAGGTTAAATGATACTTCAGATGGCATAGAGTAGTATTCACTCACTGTAGAGTGCTGATGTCAACTGAAGTGAACTAATTTATTTTAGAAATAGTTTCCGTAGTACAAATATTAACAAGTCATGTAGCTAGTACAATATATGTGTGAGCGGGACGGATGATGTGCGAGCGAGACAGAGCAACTACTAACATGTGCGCTCCCGCGTTGCGCTTAGAGTTAGGTAGGTCATGATTTTAAAGTGAGTTTGTTCGAAGTGATATGACATTTCCTACTGAACCAGTACAATGTAGAGGCGAGAAGTTTTATATGGTTTGTACCGCAGCAGTACATTTCAAGCGATGAGGCCGGCGACGCGGTGAGTGTCATTCCCTCATTTGTCCCGTACAAAACTTCTAGTTCGGAAATATTCGTTAAAAATGGGATGTAATCGGTATCTTTCACCTCATTCTACTAGCACTTGTACGACACAAGTCATGTTGTCCCCCTTTGTCATGTGAATATCCATAGAGGCGTTATTGTACTGTTGTCCTCGTCCCGTCCTTTCTCTTACATTTGAGGCGCGAGTACTGGCGAGTAGTACTGCAACAAAATATTTCAAGCATTACATTTTTAAATTCTATACCGTATTACAAATGGGTATTGTACCGGCTCGTACGTGATCGACGCAACTCTAGTTTCGCTAGCCAGTAGTTTGTTGTCCGCTGCGATGACTAGACGTATGCAGCTCCCATAGTACAGTAGTCCTAACAAAGATATTCATTTACAGTTGACTACGACAAGTCTGACCACGAGTTTTCGCCAGAATCCGACTTGGAATGCGATGGACCGGCGGAGCCTTTGAAACGAGCGCGCACCCTCCAAGAAGGTAATGTATATCTTTCTATTACGGGAAATTAGTCAAACTCGAACTCTTCAAAACTCGTCGACATTATGGTCAGGTGATTTTTTTCTTACAAGATAAATTTTCAATCCAAAAATTTTAGTTGAATTGTGTTTCTATATGAATAATTTAAAACATTTTCTACTGTTAGATCTAACTTTAGTTGTGGCTTGAGTTGTCTAAGACGTATAAACATAATTAAATAGTGTAATTCATTGCAAAAATCCTGCTTGTAATGTATGAAAAATATCTTCTAAGGTATAAACAGTGCATACGTAGGTTTGTCTCTGAAAGCAGGGATTCCCAAAGTGGTCGATATCGACCTCCCGGTGGTCGGATTAATTAATGCATGTTCTTATTTGAAACTTTCAAGATGCTGTATAAGTTGTGTACAAGATACATTTGAGTGTGGTTTTTTTTTTCAAAAAATAATTACTAACTTAAGTATTTTTTACGTAATTTGTATTGATAATCATTAATTACACGTGATATTTACTACATTTTATGTCAATTCATTTAGTTAAATTTTGATGGATTTTTAAATTGGCAAGTATCTTGTATCAATTCGAAGAAAGCTATAGTAGGATTTTTAAAGTAATTTAGCTAAGGGGGGGGGGGGTCTGGGATCTCTGTTCAATTTGGAGAAGGGGTCTTTTGCCCAAAATAGTTTGAGAATCCATGCCTTAAAGTGAATTTTTCCAAGCACCCTGATTTAAAAGACATTCTTGGCTAATCTGGTGCGGAAAAACAAACGGTCTTATTCATATAGAGTTAGAGTAAGTTTGAACACTTCTTTATAGTTCTTAAAGAAGCGTTCAAACTTATTAAAAAATACTGTAACTAAGATTTCAATTTTAAAACTGAGGTGTTCAGAAAACTATTATGTTTTAATATATTATTGTCGGTTGCGAGTGGTCTTTCCTTTCTGAATTTACTCTCTAAAATTTAGGGGGCTTTTAAAGGTAAATTTTCTTGCTGACTGATCCTTAGTGTACTATGCGATCCAAATAAGAATAGGAATGTCAAAGACCTCTATCTGTCAAATCTCACTTGAAAAGTATGATTTGCAAAAACATATTTGCATATCGATAATAAATAATGTTACATCATATTTAAATAAAAAGGTTAAATTAGTAGTAAAGTGTCTTAATATAATATTTAATTGTTTAAAGGTATTTAAAGAAACAATATCGCGCCAAATCGGTCCTATTCTCATTTGAATCGCATAGTATGATCATTAGTAAATTAAATAGTGGTAATTTCCTTTGGTATAGGTGATTCATGGATTTCAGGCCAAGACGACGGTTTCTGCAAAAGCTGCGGGAGTGGCGAGCAACCGGAGTGGATATTGCTCTGTGACAAGTGCGACGTGGGCTACCACGCGAGCTGCCTCAAGCCCATGCTGTTCCTGGTGCCGGAGGGCAACTGGTATTGCCCGCCCTGTAGTCATGTAAGATACTTGTATATTCCTAAATGTTTTAAGTGTTTACAATAAAAATTGACTTCACGGAAAAGCTACTAGGAGTACTGGATCGATTTTGCTGTAATTTTGTTTAAATGTTTTAATACCCAAAATGGACATAAATAATTTTCATCCCGGGAGATGGGATACATTGCGATGTTTAAAATGAAGTGAATCTTCCGGGGGCAAATAGCTCTAACATAAAAATTTAATATAATGTAACCTGTATTAACATACTATTATATAAAGCTGAAGAGTTTGTTTCTTTGCTTGAACGCGTTAATCTCAGGAACTATTGGTCTGTTTTGAAAAATTCTTTCAGTGTTATATTTATCGAGGCTTATAGGCTATATATCATCAGGAAGACCAAACCTTTTTTTTTTTGCTATTCCACGCGGACTAAGTCGCGGGCAGAAGCTAGTTCTGTATAACATTAAAATGAGTGGGAGATAAAATGGTTGGAAGAAATAATAAAAAACAAATATATTACCATGCTTAAAACATAGTTTGATGATATATGAAAAGTTGTTTAATTTTTACGTGTTTCTATAATTAAAAAGTTTATTTTTTGTTATTGGATTATTTCTCAATGTTTACCAAACTGAGGTATTCAGTATCCGAATAATCTACAGTACGAGACATTTTGGTTTAAACGAGAGCAACAAAAAGTAATTTATTTGTTAAAATACAAGACTAAAAAAATATATGAACAAATAATATACTTTGTCTCTTTTATTCTAACACAAGTTCTATGTAGTTAGAGGGAGAAAGCATCAGTTCAACGTTCGTTTCAATTATCTGTATTTGACCACAAATTTGTGGTGCTTCTCAATTAGCCGTGTGTTACTTTCGAAAACACATTTGTGTTAACATTGACAGACCGGTATATACCCCACGCTTCTGCTACGCTAATCTAACAGTTAGAATGACCTAAATTATTTTGTCATTTTTTCCAGGAATTATTAATAGCAGCGTTAGAGAAGGAGCTTGTGAAGTACGACGAACTAGTGGAACGTGTGGAGGCGGAAATAGCGAAACGGAAACAGCAGGAGCCGGAAGCGGAGAGTTCAGAGAAGGACGACAAGAAAGCGAAGTCTACTTCTTCTGGCTCCGGTGATTATTTCTAAGACTGTCCACCTTTCAGGGCACTCAGGACACCACCACACAAGTGAACTTGGATTGAGTTTTTTTATGTTGCGAACTTGGTAAACAGGCAGGGGACTTAGGATTCGGGGATAATGACGTCACAAGATTTTTTGATCCTCCCCCAGCCTTGTCACATTCGTGACGCCTCCCTCACCTAGTGTGACATCACATATTTCGCAATTTTATATTGAGGAATTATAAAATTAAAACAGCAGTTCCGTAATTAGTTTTATGTCCATTGAAATTATTACTTAATAATTTAAATGCTGCTCATACGGATAGAGTTGAAAATATTTTGAAGGTTTACGTTAATTGTTCAAATTTCGTGTTTTAAAGCTTAAATATATTAAATTTTGAATTGTCGACATCAAGAAATTTAGGAAGAAGTTTCCACCCCCTGTCAAACGATTTTATACTTCGTCGACTCCTTTCTCCTCCTTCACGTCGTCCAGGGTATTTTTCCTCTTCATCATCATGAGGAGGTTGGGGCTTCGAAGTTTTACCTCTTTGCCACGGCTGCAACTCAGTGGGCAACTACACACCGGTAACTGGGTTTGGTGCTGCTGGAGTCTTCTATTGTTGGCCAATCATCGGCGCCTTGTGACGCAATTTATGGAGGGTCCCTTATAGAAATTGGAACGCGGTTATGTTCACCTATAGACGTTTGCAACACCAATGGTGAAGCCAACGCGTTGCCAGACCATAAAGGCCACGTTCCACAAGAGACTCGCAACGATCACGTTCACAACCGCGATTTTTCCCGATCCACTTGTTTGTGGGCGTTTTTTTTTTATTATATTTATGGCTTGGCAACTAGGCCTTTAAGCCAGATCTTAGTTTATAATATACATTTAGTTTCTTCATTTTCTTAAGCCTATGTGTAGCACAGCTGAACTGTAGGTAATCAGCTAGTGCCATTCAACGGAGTTCTTGTGACAACTCAAAAGGCCACATTTGACTATACAGTTCACATTTCTCACAAAACACATAATCACTACTCAAAAACTATCAATATCCTACAACTATTGTTCATTTTAGAGTAATTTTACACATTTTTAGAAAATAAAACTGCACAGCACAACATCACCTTTCAGTTCCCGCCAAAAACTGTTTGTGGGCGTTACAATCATATAAACTCTAGTGCAGTGTTTTTCAACCTTTTTCATGACACGGACCCTTTAGTATTAAGAAATATTTCGCGAAGCCCCTAGTTACCCGTTACTTTTTTTTCATGTATTTTATTTCGTGTCCAATATTCAATCCAATATATTTAATAATTTTCATCATTACGGTTCAGATAAATACATAATTAAATACGTAAAAAATTTTTTTTTTTTAAATATGAATGCGTCACCTATAGGTGATTCAATTTACGCGCATACGTACGACCACGGCTGATGCCGGCCGCCCCGTAATTGAGAAAGCGTTGCTGGCTAGTTATCGAGTAGCTCTTTCCATGGCTAAAGCAGGAAAACCTCATACTATTGCCGAAATTTTGATTTTACCAGCGGCTTTAGATATGACGGAGATTATGTTTGGCAAACAAGAGGTCGAAAAACCCAAAAGCCAAAATGCCTCTGTCTGATAATACCATTCAACGCAGGATAAGCGATATGGCGGCTGATGTTCGTGATCAAGTCAAGGAAAAATAAAAAGAAAGTCATTTTGTGTCCTTGCAATTGATGAATTCACGGATATTGCAGATTTTACTGCATAAGCTTGCCCAATCTTTTGCAACTCCGTTATAGAAGCTTCGCGACTCCTTAAAGACTTCACGACCCCCCAGGGGGTCGCGACCCACACGTTGAAAAACACTGCTCTAGTGGAATGGATTATAGCGTTGGATGTCATTAGTGACGAAAAAGAACAAACGTCATTGGTTGATTGAAAAGCGCGCCTTTTTCAATATCAATCGATAGGTATTAATGCTCCGTGGTCAACGTCCACTTCTACCCATCTCTTGTTATGGATCGTTATCGATGAGCGCTGTGTGATCGAAAATAATCATCTAACTATGGGACCGTGGACACTATCTATTTAATTTTAATTGAAATTTTGACATAATTATGATAATATTATAAATAATGTAAATTGAACGAGCTAAATCTGCACGTCAATCTGGCAAAAACATGTGTAACTAAATATAATTATTGTAACACCTTTTAAACCATGTTTTTTGCTGTAAATAAATTTGATGTTATTGGTGACGTTTTCGGAACGGCAGATGGAGCATTTTGGGCGTTTCAGCCGGCTAAGACTTAAAAATACATTTTGCATCGAAAATATAATTAGGTCCAAGTGACGTATTTTAAATGTAAATGTGTGTGTGGGCAGAGAGCGGCTCGAGCAGCGAGACGTCGTCGTCGTCGTCGTCGGGCGGCGTATACCGGCTGCGCGCGCGCCGCCACGCGCCCGTCAGCTACCGCGCGCAGGAGTACGACCGCCTCATCAGCTCCGCGATCAAGGTCGGTGCCACCGCCACCACCTTCCTTACCACCACCACCACCACCTTCCCTACCACCACCACCACCTTCCCTACCACCACCAACACAACCACCAACACCAACACCACCATCACCACCACCACCACCAACACCACCACCATCACCATTACCACCCTACCCTACCACCACCACCTTTCCCACCACCACCACCACCACCACCTTCCCCACCACCACCACCACCACCACCTTCCCTACCATCACCAACACCACCATCACCTTCCCTAAAACCATCACCACAACCAACACCACCATTACCACCCTACCCTACCACCACCACCTTCCCCGCCACCACCACCATCCCCACTACCACCACCCCCACTACCACCACCATCCCCACTACCACCACCTTATCCATATTAAAAAAAATAAAAATAGCCTTTATTGCTGAAAAAACAAATAAGAAAACCTAATCCGCTAATTGGTATCTAGTTTTGTCTCCCTCTCAGCTTGTCCTTCGACAAAGGCCTTCCTCAAGCCGCTTGCTGCCCACTTATCCTTGTCTTTGCATGTTCTGGACCACACAGTTCCTGCTGTTCGTTTAAGATCGTCCTCTTGTATTATCTTCCTGTTCGCCTTTCACCGTCTCTGGGGTACCACTCAGTTATTTTTCGTGTCCATTTGTTTTTATTATCTCTCATTATCCTTATCCATATTAGCACGTGGTAATTGTAACAATATGCACATCGGGTCAGAAAATGCCTAAGCCAGGCTAGGATTCAAACCCGAGCCCTTTGAGTTTAATACAATCTATGACTATGCTATGATACATACTTTTCTTTCTCTCTCTTTATCTCTTTGATAATTGTAATGTGACTAAGGTGAAATATAAACGAACTCCAGGAGGAGTATGTGGAGCCGACGACGAGTGCCGGCAACCAGGGTCGCGGGAAAGACATTTCCACCATCATCGAGGCCGCCGAGGAGGAGAAGCTCAAGGCCGAAAGGGAGGCCTTGGAACAGGTGAGCGGTTACTTCGCCGTATTATAGTAAATTAATAAAAACTGTCATATCAATACTCAATTTTCAATCTATGTGTAAAAATGAGAAAAAACTTAGGTACCACGAGATTCCGATAATGCAATTTTTATAATTTTGCTTATGGTTATTATTTACTCTATGGGAGCCTAATCTAAATTTATTTTAGATTGAACAGAGTGGCCCAAACGTCGGAATAAAAAAAAACAAATGAATGAAACGTAGGATTATTATTATACTAGAGTTTATACTGCGGCTGTGCCGAGGGTCATCCTCTGGTACTTATCTCTTGTTTAAAAAGCAGGTGTATACATTGTATTCAATTTTTATAAATTCCTCGGAAGATTTACTTAATTTTATATCGCAATCTATACCATGCCCCGTCTATCTGTAAACTACATAAATGAGAAATTAGATGACATGGACCAAGTCGACCAACTTGATCAAGTGGACAAAGTGGACGAAATAGACAAAATCACAAAACCTATCCTAGTTTCCGGGATAACCCTTAGATAAATTTATCCCATTATCCGGGATAAAAAGCATCCCTTGGCCACCCTCGGCATTAAAATTACATATTTACCGAGTTTCAGCCAAATCGGTCCAACAGTCTTTCCATAAAAGGAGAACAAACGAAGAGACAAATATATTTTTATCCTGGAAGCTATCCCATTTCGTCGGGATAAAAAGTGTCCTATGTTCATCCTTGAGATCGAAAATATATACACTGAGTTTCAGCCAAATCCTGTAGTTTTTCTGTGAAAACGGAACAGACAGCGTTACTTTCTCATTTATAATGATCTCAGTTGATGTGAGTGCTCGCTCGCCTATTTCAGGGTAAACCGATAGAAATCAAGAAGCTGAGGAAGAAGCAGCGACGGAAACCGAGGAAGCTGAACTCGCTGGACGTGCCCTCCGAGGACGACGACGAGACCGACGAGGACTTCAAGGACACCGGGTGAGTTGTGGACCTGGCACTACTTTCCTCCACGCCCGACACCTATGTTTCTTTAATGCTTCAAGGCTGGTGAACAGGCTGAGGGGCCACCTCAGGGGATATAGTTAAGTACCATTATCTATAGACCAGATGTGATAGTGGTGGTGGGGTTGATAAGATAGGAGAGGTGGGATAGGGGTGATGAGAGAGGAGAGGAGAATTATGGATGATGAGTTAGGAGGGGTAGTTTAGGGGTCATGAGAGAGGAGAGGTGAATTATGGGTAATGAGACAGGAGATATGGGATAGGGGTGATGCAATGGAAGACTTAGGATATGAGTGATGAGATAGGAGAGAGGATAGGGACGATGAGATAAGAGAGGTGGGATAGGGGTGATGAGATAGGTGGGATATGATAGGAAGATAAGATAGGGGGATATGACAAAGGAGCTGGGATAGGAGTTGAGATGAGATAGAGTGTTGTTGTTATTGTTTGACACCGATATGCTGTGAGAGGTTAGTATCACTATCAGTCGATTCGGAATTAAGAGATTAAATTAAGATAATGATCATGTAAATCAATCATCCTACAACTTTGACGTTCAACTCGCTGCAAGTAGAGGTAAGGTAAAGTCGAGTCGCCGAGCAGGAAGAATTTCGTACAATGACCTCTTTACCTACTGCCAGTGATCACAAACATGTTTGTATTAAGTGCGGTTTACATAAAATGTTTGAAGAAGACAAAATTTACTAACTTATTAAATAAATTATTGTTATTATAATAAATTATTTATTTAGATGTTATATTATAACAGTTATAAAAATCGAGTTACAATTACAAACTCGGATAGAAATAAAATATAAAAATTCATAAATCAGAATCCGATTCCTCTGTATCGGAGTTTCTGCTTTCCGACGACGTCTCGCCTGTCACATTTATTATAAAAGAATCAACAGTTTTGTTTACATTATCATCAAGTCTATCTAATTTCGATTCCTCTTTTTTTACGTGACTGACAGGTAAAAGGTTTACAATCCCTGAGGACGGCGGCAAAGCATCTGTGCGAGCGAGACTCGTTATATTTACCAGGGAGTGACAGAGATACGTAATAACAGGTCAACATACGAAATTCTTCCTACTTTGCGCCCGGACTTTAGTAATAGTAGCATTTCGGCCCAAATTTTGTTTGTTTGTATCTTATTTTAAGATATATATATGTCGGAGGGAAGCTATGACTATGACGATATGACGATGTATTGTTGACTGGATGTATAACGCACAATATCATTTGTTTACATTATAATCACTTCTAAAATTCTTAATGTAATTTAATTAGATTTGTTAATGTTTCTATAACTTCAAGATCGTTCTAACCTAATAAAAGTTATGAATATTGTAATTTAATAAACGACCAATCAGAGCAGAGCATATGGCTGAGCGGGGTCGGCGCCCTCTATACTTTGAGTAATATCTACTTGGGTAGACTGAGGAGTTTTTGTGGCACATTGAGTTGATGGCAGCAGGTCGAGTTGGACCTTAGAGTATTTTAAAGAAAGTGTTTTAAGTTGGAAGTATGAGCGGGTGCCCTGAACCCGCTGCTCGGTCTAAACTATGTCATAATGTTGATCAAATCTAAATTAAAAGTGTATAAACCGTGGCTATTGTGTTTTATGCTCGCGTTTCATCCTGATGACGCCCACTAAACCTGAAATAACTAAAGATGTCGTGAGAACGAGGCCGTTCTGCGACCTATATTTAAATTTATTTTGTCCTTTTACTAGAATGGAATCGTCGTCTGAAGAGATATCGACGTCAGCCGAAAGGGACAGCTCCAGCGATTCGAGGTCTTCAGATTCCCTCCCCATCCGGAGAACTTGCCGATCGGAGAATAAAAAAGGTTCGTTGGGTTTCCACTTGTTTAAAAATATAATAAATTTTAAGCCCTCTTATTCATAATAGCTATACGAAGGTTATCGACCCGTTAAAGATGCGTTAAGACTTAACAGTGATTAGATAACAATTAATATTTGAATCTGATGAAAGTATATTATTTAATTTAACTCTCCGCCTCTTTTCTTTCACCTTCTCCCAATTATTTGGGGTCGGCATAATATGCCTTTTCCTTCTTCACTCCTCTATTTTGACATACGTCCTCCGTCACGTAAGAAATCATCATGTCATCCAGGAGTTTTTGGCGGGAACTGAAAGGTGATGTTGTGCTGTGCAGTTTTATTTTCTAAAAATGTGTAAAATTACTCTAAAATGAACAATAGCTGTAGGATATTGATAGTTTTTGAGTAGTGATTATGTGTTTTGTGAGAAATGTGAACTGTATAGTCAAATGTGGCCTTTTGAGTTGTCACAAGAACTCCGTTGAATGGCACTAGCTGATTACCTACAGTTCAGCTGTGCTACACATAGGCTTAAGAAAATGAAGAAACTAAATGTATATTATAAACTAAGATCTGGCTTAAAGGCCTAGTTGCCAAGCCATATAAATATAATAAAAATATCATGTCATCCATACATCAACTGGACTTCAGAGTCTAGAGTATAGAATGAATGAATGAATGAATCTTTATTTGTTTAAATACAGGTAAAATAGTTGTACAAAAGATGGTAAGTAAACAAAGTCAATTGATGTGATATCAATTAAAAAATTATAACAGTTCTAAATTAATATACACTGATTGATTAATTGTATATTAAATACAGAAATAAAATAATGTCAACAAAAGAGAATAATCAGATGTTACAGGCAAAAATATAAATATAATCATTTACCTAATAAAATTCCCTAATGTCATAAAAACACTTTTCCATCAGCCATGAATGTAATTTCAATTAGACGCAGTGTCGCGGGGCTAACTTTCTTCTATCGGACATATTTCGGGGAGTGTTCCTTAGAATTCGGTAGCTGACAATTTTTGAGTAACAAGTTTATTTTGAGCCTTATGGTCTATTTTAGCAAAAATATTAATATTTCAGCAAAAAAACAACATTAACATATTTAATTTAGCAATTTTATAAATATTTTGACATTTCGTCACAAAAACGCGTCAAGCTGTCATGGCGTCTCGCATGACGTCACAGTGTGCAAAACAAATATCTGTTTCGTGGAAGTGTTATCTGAGAAGTCATTGATAACTTGTTGTGTTTTGCACGCTATGACGTCACGCGCTCTCATCGGCGTTCGCTGTCACGTGGCTAATGGCTGCAATATAACAATTTTATTTCTCAAAAATATCATTTAATATTTAGTATTTTAGTTAAAACAATTTATTTTTGTCATATTTAGATTGTAACCTACGATATATATGAAAATCAGCCTATATTTTTCATACTGTCAACTACCGAATTGCACGAGCTGATTCCTCCATCCCCATTTTACCATTGGAAAACCAGACGCATCGATTCGCGCCACCGTTACATGATGGAAACACCACCAGTCAGAACCAAGTTTCTGATGCGCACTGCTGAAGAGTGGAATAATTTGCCGGAGTCTGGTTTTCCCTGAAAAATACAATCTTGAAGTCTATTCACGAGTGAATAGTTAACTTCTAGGCAAGCTTCCATCCTAGACTGTCTCATCACTCAACAGTTGAGACATTGGTCAAATGCAAACCTATACATCCATTAAAAAAAATCCTGCTCACAATACATCTTTTCTCCTTTGGTCTACTAAATTAACTCTAAATAAAATTTGATATTGGTCTTGTGTTTTTATATATGAGTTGTATAATTCCAATACCCGCCAACTCCCTTAAAAAACGAAATTAAGCTATGTATGTTTCTGGATAGTGTATGAAATTTCTCGTATGTCATTTTGTTCGTTTAATACCTAAAACCTACAATTTCCAACTAAATTTGACATCAAACTTTCGAATTTGTTCCAATATCCGAGATATTAGAACACTTTTTTGCTTTTACTGAAAATATGTTGCGTGTGAAGTTAGCTGATATTGGTATTGTATTTTATATATGGACTCACAAATCTGCAGTCCATATTGCATATTCTTGTCTTTGTATTCAAATTTGAAATGTGTGTGGTTAGAATATGATGAGAGTTTTCGACACAGAACGGACGAAGATCGTGGAGTCATCGCCCGAAGTTAAGAAGAAGAAAGGCGCTTACGAAGACAGCTCGAGCGAGTCGGTCGGCACCAAGGACTGGGCGACCACTAACAAGAAGTAAGTAAATTCGTACAACACATAAAAATGTGTACAATAACAAATATTTGTGCAACAACGAAAAAACGTACAGCAACAAATATTTGTGAAACAAGAAGAATGTGTACAATAACAATAATTTGTGCAATAATAATAAAAAAATCCGCAACATTTCGGGGCAATGATCCAATTTAATATAATAAAAATGTATATTTATAATTTGATTTGATTTAAATAATTCTGCCCTACTAATTGTACTTGTAGTGCGTCATCGACGTTTTTGGATTTATCATTTTTTGCACAAATTGTATCCCAAAACGCCAACCTATACATAAACCTTGTTTTTTCTGACTTTTTAGGATACTAAAACGTTATGTAATACGTATATGTGGTTTACTTAAGTTAAAATATGTTCACGAAACCGCCATTTTTGTAAGTACTGCGTTTGCTGTAGGGTGGAGGGCAGAATTACAATTATACAAAAATTAGACATACGATATACATACATACATATTCACATAGTTATGCTTGTCAGAAAGCCTGATATATAATTGTATTAGTTAAACAAGTTAAAGTAGAAAGGGCTGGCACCTGGCCCCTTATGTCGCAACACAAATAAAGTTAGCGGTGTTACTCTAGAGTCTAGGCCATTGTTTCCCAACGATTTTATGTCGCGACCCACAAAAAAAACAAAAATTAAGTAAGAAATCTTGTGACTCCTTCACTACAAAATTATAATAATATTTAAATGAATAGCTTATATATATAAGCTTATACGATTATATAATTATAATCGTATAATTATATATATAAGCTTGTCGCAGAACGGCCTCGTTCTCACGACATCATCTTTAGTTATTGCAGGTTAAGTGGGCGTCATCAGGATAAAATGCGAGCATAAAACACAATAGCCACGGTTTATACACTTTTAATTTAGATTTGATCAACATGACATAGTTTAGACCGAGCAGCGGGTTCAGGGCACCCGCTCATACTTCTAACTTAAAACACTTTCTTTAAAATACTCTAAGGTCCAACTCGACCTGCTGCCATCAACCCAATGTGTCACAAAAACTCCTCAGTCTACCCAAGTAGATATTACTCAAAGTATAGAGGGCGCTGACCCCGCTCTAGACATGCTCTGCTCTCATTGGTCGTTTATTAAATAACAATATTCATAACTTTTATTAGGTTAGAACGATCTTTAAGTTATAGAAACATTTAACAAATTTAATTAAATTACATTAAGAATTTTAGAAGTAATTAAAATGTAAACAAATGATATTGTGCGTTATACATCCAGTCAACAATACGTTCAATTAAAGCTTCCCTCCGACAAGCTTGTATAATTATACGATTGATTGAATTGAATTTTTTGTATATAGTCTTATTTTTTTATCAGAATGTGTCATAATAACGCGACATAAGGTTAAGAAACGATGCTCAAGTCTAAACTATCTGGGTGAAAGTTTCGCCTTACCATCTGGCATATATACTATGCAGTCACTGACCTCCATATATACAAGTACGCTGGACCTATGATACCCTATGAAATGACAGCTCTATATTGTACCTATTTGAATGGGTGGGAAGAGAACTAAATCTGACGTAACTTGCAAATGGCCAAAAATTTTATAGTGCTCTCAAAGTTAACTGTCGATAAAACTTATCGATAGTTTTCCTATCAATATCTATTTACTTTCAAGAACGGAAATCGCCGATGACCGATTCTTATTATCAAATACATATAATTTTAAAATAATACACAGGTTTCCGACTGACAAAAGAATACTGGAATTATGGCTGAAAAACATTGAAAAGTCTAGTTTGCGTCCGAAGAAATATGATTACATCTATTCAAAGCACTTCGCTGATGACTGGGGTTGCGTTTATATATGTGTCCGGATGATTTTAATGGTGAATGTGTTTAGGAATATATTTAAGACTTATTTATAACAAGTCAAATTGGTTTTGAGTGGAAAATGAACATATTCAATTAATTATGGAAATTTAAAATTCACGACAATGATCTGTTAATTTTGACAATAATAAAGTGTGATTTAACTTTAGAAATATACTCACTTTTGGCCAGAACCGACTGGTAACCATTTACTATTTACTTTTTATGTTAAATATTCGATTTTCATTGGATTTTGCAACTCTGGATCTATGATAAAGTGCAATATTAGTGAAAATCAGAAGTGAGGTTAGATTTACAAAAACATTAATATCTCAGGAACTATACATATTCGCCACATAGGAGTTGCATAAGGGGTAAGTTTTCCTCCGCCCCTCCCCCCTTCATTACTTATTATAACCCGGACATATATGTAAATCACACCCGAACCATTTCAAGGATACTTTAGTGTCAGATTATTTTAACAGTCACTTTCATATTTTATTGAAACAAATAAGCAACAAATATATAGACATCCGTCTTTAAGCAGCCGTAAAAACCATTCCCTATATTATATAGGTGTAATTGTACAAAAAAAATTGTCGCGACAGATTATTTGGGCTCGCCAATGAATAGTTTGTTGCTGTTGGAAATGTCTTTTATCGATGTATTTTATATTATTGTCCCATCACTATTATTAGTTCCGTTCCCACCCACTTCTGCGATCAGCGCCAAAATGGCGAAAATCAATACGTCTCACTATGGTTCGGCTAATCATAGGTCCAGCGTACTTGTATATATGGAGGTCAGTGTATGCAGTATTCTGGAGGAGGACTACGTCAAGGAGGCAACCTGAATTGACAGCTGTCTATGCTTTATAAACAGCGATTAAAAGTAAAAATGTCAGCGGAAATAAATATAGCTATCGTTATTTACTTCATCTGTGCAGGAACTGAGAAAGAAAACAATTTCCTGCGTCCATAAGAGGTGACAAAACAACCCACAGCCAGTTGGTAGGGTATTTACTCGCCTGAATTACTACAACTCCTGGTCTAGAGCAGCGCTTTTCAATCTGTGGATCTCGACCCCTGGGAGGTCACAGAGCCTTGCTCAGGGGTCACCGGCAAAAACGAAAAGGCAATAAAATATAATAATAAATTTCTGCCATGTACTTAGGTACTTTCTAAGCTCAACAGTTTTTTGCAGAATATAATTCCCTAATAATGGATATTAAATCTTTTAAATTACTAACTTTTTGACTGTCTATGGACCCGGGGGGGGGGGGTCGCCAAAATTTTTCAATCCGTAAAGTGGTCGCGTATTCAAAAAATTTAAAAACTGGTCTAGAGCATGTGGCTATAAAACCTTGAGTAGTTAAGATTATATATAGGTATAGACATAAGGCACACACTGCACATGCACTCTCACAACACCAGCTTGTAACAGATACACTCTACATTCGTATAAGTTTAGTATTAAAATTAGAAAAAAAAAAAGTTATTCTTAAGGTACACAACACAACATAAAAACCACAAAATCAATGTAACACACAATAACAAAAGATAACAATAAGCGTGTATAAACTCAAAAAAACTGTAACAGTACTCAAGTTGTAAAAAGGGTAAGGACCTCGAGTCCGTAGTATTGTTATTAAAAAAAAAAAACAACATTGAGTTGTGTTCCGGCATCGGTGACGGGCAGCAAAATTTGTCGGTTCACTGGTAACGGATAGTGATGTTTCCAGGTCGAAGCACTCGAAGCACTCGAAGCACCCGAAGCACTCGCGGCGGGACAAGTCGGGCGGCAGCAAGCGGCACAAGAGGCGGCGGCGCAAGCGCAGCGCGCTGGCGCAGTACGACGCGGAGGGGAACGTGGTGCGCGCGCGCGTCACCTACGGCGGCCTCAGCGACGACGCGCGCAACGACTGGTCGCCCAAGCACCGCACGCGCCAGAAGAAGATCAACTACACCGAGATGCCCAACACCGAGTCCGAGGACGTGAGTACCACCACTGCGTCGAGTCCCACTTTGGCCAGGTACAAGTTGCCCATAGGCGATGATAACCGCTTTCCATCAGGTGCGCCGTGCGCCTGTCTGCTGTGTTACAGCAATAACAAAAAAACATATACAAAACTTGTAACTTATTATTATATAATTAACTAGCTGTGCCCACGACTTAGTCCGGCGTGCATTTTTCACGAAGCCTAAGGAAGCGTAAAGTGCCTCAAAAGACAATTTGTGAAAAAGGTGGAACACCAAAACTGATCCACGCGGATATTCTGTGAGAGCGTGGTATCATTCAAAACGAACAGATCCTAAGAGCTGTCATCAAGACAATGAGTCCAACTTGGCTTTACCACGTCGAATTCCAACAATTCTTAGTAATTCAAGTGGTGTCCTATCTGATACTCTGTACCACCTACATTGCACGATTAATTAAAAGTATTCTTTAACTCAAGTTAGACAACCTTTTGGAAGAGATTACTTTAAGCCACAGGTTCTCAAAGTAGGCGGTATCGCCCCCCCCCCCCCCTCCCCTGTGGGCGCTGAGGCTATCTGAAGGGGCGACAGAAACTTCCAAGTAATGTTGAGGGCTGCTAAATAAAATTCTGTGGTGGTAGAAAGTATAACGGAATAAATAAATGTAAATTAATTAATTAACATGTTACGTTAAATATCATCATGTGTTTGGTGTTAATTTCTTGAACAAACAAATTGAATGTACTTAAGCCGCTATCGTTTATTTGTGGGTATACACGTACAAGTTTGAGAAACGTTGCTTTAAGCGATTAGGTCGACTATTGTTTTTGCCAAGACACTATTGTAATCTATCGAATTCGATTAGCAAACAAAACGTGCTGTATACAGGAGATGCACAAATCGAGCGGCAAACACATGCCGGACAGCTCTGACGAGTTCAAGATATCCGAGTCGGAGTTGAGCTCGGACTCGGAGTGGGAGAAGGCGAAGCGGGCGAAGGCCGAGGCCGAGGGGGAGGGCGGGGGCGAGGGGCAGGGGGCGGGGGGCGACGAGGAGAGGCGCCGCGCCATCAGCGAGGCGCTCGCCAAGGCCAGCAGCGCCGTGGTGCCCCTCGAGAAGCTGCCCGAGGAGGTCGCCAAGGCGAAGGCCGAGGAGCTGCAGGCGCACCTCGGTGAGATTATTACTAATTCCATCTACATTCTGGGGTTTAACCTCCTTCAAGGGCCAAATTTAATTATAATTTTTCTATCAAAATTGCCGCGCCAAAACCAAGAGCATTATATCCTCTCTTTTATTCTCATATAAATTCTATGTAGTTAGAGGGAGAAAGCATCATTTTAATTGTACATTTCAATTATCCGTATTTGACTACAAATTTGTGGGACATCCCAATGAGCCGTGTGTGATAGTTTGGTCTTACAGGTTAATTGGCACAAATTTGTGGTTGAATTTAAAACGAAAAGATTTATTATAGTTGTCGCCTATTCTTTATATAGGATTTGTATGAAATGGGTATATACTTTTGGGTACAATTACTACATGCAATACGAATTAAAAGTTATGACTCAGTCATTTGAGGTTTGAACCTGAAGCTGATACCAGGTATTTATATGAGACAGGAACATTAGGTGCACAAGGTTAAGATTAAGGATGTGGCCGAATGCTTAAAGCCGCGTTTCCACAATAAGAGTTGGCTCGGACCGAGTGCACTCGGATGTCTACTCGTACGATACTCGTATTATGATAATACTACCTAATCCGAGCGTACTCGGACGCCGGCATCTACTCCGAGTAGACTCGGACTGTGCTCACAGCTCACTCGGATCATTTTTATGGAAACAAAATGGCGACAACTAAAAATTGTGCGTTACTTAATCTCAAATTATTTTTAAACGTGTTTTTATCTTCCTCTTCGACTTCACGAAGAAAATTATTTGATGCACCCATTTGGTCACGTCTTAAAATCCATTTCCGTGTCAAAAAAAAATTATCTTCGTTTTTTTCCCCTTTCGTGATTTTGAACCTCCGAAATTAACATATAGATGCTACAACTTCTATACCTCGCAGCAGCAGATCAGTCGACGACATCTTGATTGTGCAAGGAGACAAATGACCACAATACGAGTGCACTACTATCGTGTGTAAACTACTACCCGTGTACACTCGTATGAAGCCGACTCGTACACACTTACGCATAGACACATTGCGGTAAATACATAGATACCTACGGTATCTGTCATTGTTTAACACTAGGAAAAAAAACAACAAAAATATAATTGTCTAATTATATTATTAAAATAGTAAGACAAATGTTGTTACTTATTATGGAAGTTGAAATAAATGCAGTATTGAATGAGCACTTATTCACGGTGCTTCGGAACAACCAGAGATACAGTAAAATCAGTAAAAATCAGAGAACTAAAGTCAAGAGAAACTAAAGTCAGTAGAGTAGTTGACGTCAAAAAAGTAAAAGATTCTAAAAGGTTCAAAAAGTCCTAATATACGGGCAAGCAACAGCCGTTCATTGCACTTGTAAGAGTTCCTCTATAGTAAAACCAGTGAACGAATAGTAAGATATAGGGACGACAATTAATTGAAAAGAATCTCACTAATTTTTTACTTTAATGGCACCAAAAATATACAATAACATTCCACAAAATATAAAATCGTGAAACACAAATTCTTTAAAATTGTATCTAAAAAAGTTGCTTGCTAATAAATTTTATTATACTATAAATGGGTTGTCTATTGTTTGCCCGAATTGTTTGTTTACCATAAAAGTTATGTGACATTCTCTTGTTTGCCCGAACATTAGATTCCATAATGACACGAGTGCCATACATATTGTCATCCATATTATTAATTGCAATAATATTATATAACAGAATATTTCAACGCCATACTAAATTAATTTCACCGTAGAAAATTAACCTAACGCCTTTGTCCTAAAAAGCGATTGGCTTTCTGTGTTCTAACCTAACCTAACAAAACCTAAACCTATCTGATCGTTTAGTTTAAACCGATTTAATGATTTTTTTCTAGAAGCAATTTCGATGGCAATGATGTTATGTTGTAACCAATGATGTTATTGAAATTGACTCTATGGGAAACAGTTTCTAGCACGTGACTAATATAGTAAACAATGACATAAAAATGATGAGAAACAATATTATGTCTGTTGACCAGTATAGCAGATGAAATTATGGTAAATGAAATTCTGGCAAGTGGGTGTATCCGCTATAAATAAATACATAAATAATAAAGTATAATTCAACCTAACAATGATAATCATATTTTATTACCAATTACAAAATTATTTATATTGACTGTTATAATTATTTGACTATGGGACTATGGACGCTATTTATTTAATTTTAATTGAAATTTTGACATAATTATGATAATATTATAAATAATGTAAATTGTATGAGTTAAATCTGCACGCCAATCTGGCAAAAACATGTGTAATTAAATATAATTATTGTAACACCTTTTAAGTCATGTTTTTTGCAGTAAATAAATTTGAATTTGAATTTAGATCCGAGGGTCTCTTCTTGTAAGTCAGCACTTCGAATGGAAATAACATGTTTTTGGGTGTATTGTTTGCAGATGCGAAAATCGCAACGAACGCTCGCCCCCACCGCGGCAGGGGCAGCCGGGGCGGGAGGGGAAGCAGGTATGAGTTTATTCACTATTAGATTTATTTAATTAATTTATTTGGGAAACAAAAAAGTAGAATAGAATATATAAACGACGAAGAACACATTGCAATATTTTTTAGGTTTCTTGTCTGTTTGTTCGGGATTCACATAATAACTAAAGGGCTAATTTCGATGCGGTTTTTGCTGATCCACAGCTAATTATTAAACTTTAATGCTGCCCTACTTTTTTATCCCGGGGATTCCCGCGGGACATTTATGAATTTTTCAAATTACAATGCGATTCTTCACTGATCAATAGGAAATTTCAGCCAACAAAACGTGTGATATTTTTATTCCGAGAATGTCACGGGAATGATTCCGTTATTGTTCGGATGCGTAAAAATTAGCTTATTCCGACACAGTTTTCACTAAAACTGTGTTGTTTGTGTTCCGGGAGTCTCGCGGGAACTTTTCCGGGAATGCTAAAATTGGTAAGAATTCATAAAGATTAGTTGATTTCGATGCGATCTCACTAGAGCGAGCTGGGATTCCCGCGGGAATTTTCCGGGAGCGTTTTACAGTGGGTATTATACATATCATTTAGCTGATTCGGATTCGATGGATACTAAAATATGATCCGGGACTTTTCATATTCCCCGGCTATTTCTAATTTCGAAACCACGTGATATAGGGACTTTTTTAGATATCTATGGTTTTTACGGGAATATCAGCATTTGCTGAGTTAGAGCCTGTTTAGAGTTAGTTAACTTTTGGCTTTTATTAAACTGCTTATGTATACTTTTATAATTTGAAATAACTTTAAATAAACATTATTTTCTTTCATTCTCTCTACATTTTCAAACCACCTTAACATTCCTTGTTCAACTCTTGTTATTACATCGTGGAAATAAACATAATACCGACGATTGAGGCGGCCACTAAGTGTGCGTTGGGCCTACCATTTGTCCGTCTGGCAGCTTCATATGACAACTGCTACGTTCAATTAGGGACTCACAACGACCGCGTTCACGATCGCGATTTATACCGTAACCACTTGCTTGCCGTCGTTACAATCGTACACCCAAGTGGAATGGCTATTCGACCCACCCATTGACATGGGTCGTTGTGAGCGTCACGTGATCGAAAATAATGACGTCATTGGTGACGTATTCGCCAAGACCACAACGACCGCGGTCGCCTTGTGGAACGGCTGACGGAGCATTTTGGGCGTTGCGAGCTACAAATGCAACGCCCTGAACGGAGAGGCTGAGTTGTTTGTCTGTGTGCAGGGGCAGCCGGAGTGGCCGCGGGGGCGTCGGGGGTGGCGGCGCGGGGGCGGCGGGCGGCCCCCGCGCGCCCCCCTGCGACGAGGCGCTCGCCCGCCTCGTGGGCGTCAAGATCAAAGGTAAACAACACGACATTTATTGCCCGTATCTGCCGACCGTTCAATTACCTTGTCGGTTAAAATTTGACTATTAGTAATGTCAACATTCGACCGATGCAAGACAATCGAATGAATTATAAGAGATGCAGGAGTTGGCCATCAATCACTCTCTGTGTAATATTTTTGTTGGACAAAGTAAGTATTTTATTAGTGACAGATATATTATTAATCTATACCTATCAATAAAATTGAAGTCAAAAAGTTTGTAATGTCAAAAGAAAAATGTTAGTGCAATTTTTAGAATAAGCTCTGAAACGGCTGGACCGATTTTGACAAGACTTGACACTGACAGATAGCTGATGTTTAATGAGTAAGTTAGGCTACTTTATTTGGGTTCCAAGAAAAAAAATACCTGCGAACGAAGTAGCGGCTACAGCTAGTCAATCTATAAATCATTAAGAGCATTAAACGGTGAAAGTTCGTTGCTACTACGAAATTCTGTTTACCTTCTATAAGGGCCAAATTTAAATTTATTTTTGCCCACAAGATGCCATCGAAATTGCCGCGCCAAAAAAAAAAAATAATATTGTCTCTTTTACTCTAATACAAATTCTGTATAATTAGAGGGAGAAAGCATTAGTTCAACGTTCATTTCAATTATCTGTATTTGACCACAAAGCGGGACTTCCCAATGAGCCGTGTGACAGTTTCGGCAACTTTGTGGTGGTTCCGTCTTACAAGTTAAGGAACGTCGTGTTCATTTTGAAGGGCAATTAATTATTGTTCACTGGCTTTAATTAAACTTTGTAATCTTTAATGAATTCATAAACGCAGAAAGCATTCGCAGGTCCTCGTGCGAGGATCTGCGCTATTCTTGCGTGGAACGTTATTGCTGTAACATATTTGACAGGAGTTATCGTGCCAATTTTGCAAGGTGTAAAACATTTTACACTCGGGAATAACGTAGCTTTCTAATGTTTAAAGAATTTTCAAAATCGGATACGTGGTACCGGAGATCACCGCGAACATTGAAACTCACAAACCTTACCTCTTTATAATATAGGTGTAGATGGATGACATGTACTACATTTTCTACAGGATCTATATAGTGACGCACCATTTTTGTATCTAGCGACAAAGATTCACTAATCCTGTGAGCTCATTAAAGGAAGAACGGTTATTTAATGAATTTAAAAAAAAATGTCGTCACGCTTGATCACGTGTCATGGTTTGCTCGGTATTTTTTAACCCTGTCTCTTATTATTTCCAGATCTCAGCGAGGATGGTGCACCATTGAAACCAAATCAAGTAAGCATGTCATACTAATATCCATTTTTATATAAGAAAAATTATTGCTGAAGCACAGCAGATAGGCTTACGGCCTAGCTGTGATGGAAAGCTGTTACCATCGCCTATGGACATTTGCAACACCAAAGATGCCACAAATGCGCTGCTGCTCTCTTAAGGGAGACTGGAGCCTGGTCACTAATGCCGGGACACAACTCAAGGTTGTTATGGCGACACACTTTAGACCAGGGGTGGTAGCCATCCAGTCGGGCAAATGCCCTACCACCTGGTTGTGGGTTGTTTTGTCGCCTCTTAAGACAGGCCGCCCCAACGCAGGAATTCTTTCTCCGTTCGGGTTCTATCTTTTCATTATTCACTTGCCCTACCGTGGGTTGAATTTTGACATTACTTGTATGGAGATTACGTCAAATTTTAACCGATAGTAAGGCAAATGAACGGTCGGTAAGATATAGGAACCAAACGTTTCATTGATTAAAAAAAAATGTAGAACTCAAGAAATACTTTCAACAACATTAATTCCAACAATCAGTTGTTGATGCTGGCATTAGACGTATGTATATATCAAGTTGATTTAAATTAGTTGGAAGATGCAAAATGAAAAGGAAACGAAGACATTCAATGCCATTGAATGGCTTAATTTTATGTTTACATGAATCACTTTGGTTACTGCATCCAAATTGAATAATAGAAATGTAGTCTAATATTGGGTTTAGTTTGAGATATTTTCGTAGGCTAATGACGAAAGCAGTGAACACAGTTGTCACAACTAAGGAAATCTTAATTTTACATGGTACGACACGCACTTGCCCGATTCTTAGAACTCACAACTGAGCCTGTAACCTTGTACAGAGATATCACAAACAACATAAACAAATTAGAGATAGCTGTTTTAAAAACTAGCTGACTAGCAGCAGTTATTGCTGGCTATTAACCCATGGCAAGGTTTTCTAACAACTCGCCAGCTGGTTAATGTCTTTGGAATAATATCGAAAACTAAAAAATATAACCGTTTAGCCATCAGCAGTCAGTAAGCGAGCTATTCAACTATTAGCCAAATAGCCATTAGTTAGTTTTTTTTAGCCGGTTATCGAACAGGAAATTCCAGTTCACTATAATTTCGACACTAAATACCAATTATTTAAACTTTTTAGGTCGAACGCGAGAAGAAGAGGCAAGAGCGCGAAGCGAAACAAGCGGAAAAGGAGGCGAGGAAGCTCGAACGTCTCCAGAAGAAGGAGGAAAAGGAGAAGATGAAAGAGCAGAAGGCGAAGGAGAGAGAGGAGAAGAGACTCGCCCGCCTCGCGTTGCAGGAGAGCAAGAGGATGAAGAAGGAAAAGCCGGAGTTTGGGGGGAATATGGGTGGGTTCGGACCCTCGGGCGACATGAGGATGAATATGTACGGGAACGCGCCTATTCCCATACGGCATCCAGGTGACTTCCAGGAGCAGAGGTTTCCGGCCACCCCCAGGTTACAGGTATGCGCACCCATGTTGTCTAACTTTTTTTATGGACTTCTATCAGTCTTCCCAATATTCTTTGGAGCCATTTTGAACTGTACAGTAGTTTGTTTAAAATGACATCGAACGTAAGTCACAAACACATCATATTACATCATACAATCATCATAAAGCTCATACATACTTAGAACCTGTTTATTATATTGTTTACATACCGACAAGACCGCACATCTGGCATGTTGTAAAAATGAATTCTTTTATTTACTTCGTGTTTAAAGTTTAAAAACATGTATTGTTATCGTACTTATTTTATGGATGTAATTAGTGTCGAACGACTTAATCCTTGTTTTTATTACATTGCGTCGAAGCGTTGCCAGATGTGCGGGCTAACGCGGCCCCTTTGATACAGTTTTGTATAAAATAATGCCCGAATGGAGGGGTGGGGGTAGTCAATCGACGACTACGATACGATAAGACGTGTGAAGTACCTTCGATTAGCGACATAGTGACGGACTTTGCGCGTGTTTGCCTTAGAAGCTATACTATGATTTGCAATACATGTCTGTTTATGTTTTCAAAATCGGCCGGTTCGATTCCTGACAAGGGTAGATGATTTAAAAAAAAAACAAATGATACCATTTTAGTTTTCATCAAAATCGGCCTCGAGATTTCTTTGAGTGATTTTCGCTATTGCGTAAAGTTATCATTTGGGCCCTGAAGGCCAAAGGCACTACTCTTTTAGTTATTGCGATACAGTCACAAAGTGTCTATTTGCTCATGAATGCAGCCATATTGGTTGTTTGCGTGCAGGTGCGTGCGGAGCTGCGGGGCGTGATCTCGGCCGAGGACAGGATGGCGCAGGCGCACCACGAGTTCCCGCCCAACGTCATCCGGGAAGGTAAGAGCCCTTAATTGAGCAACTCTGTGACTCCAACTCTCTTGGCGTCGATTATGTTAATGCCACCGTGACGAAAGAATTGCTAGGTGTATTATGGGTGCCTTCCACTGAGCAATCGGAACAACCACGCTCGTGATCTTGTATTTTCCCGATCCATTCACTTGCTTGTGAGCGTTAAAATCATAAATTCAAATGGAATGGATTATTGAGAATAATGATTTGGTGTAAACATTGCAAATGGCGACATTGAAAATAAATCAAAAACTTAAATGGATTACGTTACAATTTACAAGTGTTAATAGTATTCGTTCTTTTTTTTTTATTAATCGTGTCTTTACAAAGAATTGTGAACATAAAAAATTCATGACATCCTGTTAATCGATAATCAGAATACGTTTCTAGGATCTCCGAACGTCCAAATTTGTGCTAACCTGATTACTTTCTGGATGGATCTTCCTGAATTCCTAATTGCTCAACGTCGACGCATTCCTTGAGATAGGTGGGTCAGCGTGACCGAAAATTATGACGTCATCAGTGACGTTTTCGCTGCGACCATAACTACCATGGTCGTCGTGTGGAAGGAGTGGAGGACTATTTTGAGCTATGTGGCTTAGTGGAACGCACTTTACATAGACAATATAAATCAACAGGGAATTTTTGGCGGGAACTGATGTTGTGCTGTGCAGTTTTATTTTCAAAAAATGTGTAAAATTACTCTAAAATGAACAATAGTTGTAGGATATTGATAGTTTTTTAGTAGTAATTATGTGTTTTGTGAGAAATGCGAACTGTATAGTCAAATGTGGCCTTTTGAATTGTCACAAGAATTCCGTCGAATGGCACTAGCTATTTATTTTTATTACCTACAGTCAGCTGTGCCACACATAGGCTTAAGAAAATTAAAAAACTATATTGAAAACTGTAAGATCTGGCTTAAAGGCCTAGCTGCCAAGCCATAAACCTAAATAAATAATATAAATCTGCAGGAAAAAATCTAAAAGTTCTTTTCATTTTCTTCCTGAAAGTCCTGTGGATATGTTGGACTTTTTTATTATTCAATATATAATATAAAATCGAATGAATAATGCAAACATCCGTCCGCAGGCACTTTATCAGTGGCCGGTTCACCGCAGCCCTTTAAGCCGGTCTCCGAGGAGCCCAGCATCATCACCAGGATGCCGCACATGCTAAACCAACAGTACAGGTGATTGTTACTGCCTTTGAATTGTCCAAAACTAATTTTTATTCTTACATTTTAAAAAGCCAAACTGCACATCTCCTTTTGGTTTTGTTAAGCGTGGTGGTGAAGTTAAAAATGCGAGGATTGGTTTCCCCGGTAAATAAGTGGAAACAGTTACAGCCAAGGGGCCATTCATTAATTACGTTAGTCCCGAGGGGGGGGGGAGAGAGGGGGATTGTGGGTAAAACCCACTCTTACGTAATATTTTACAAGTCGAAATTTAATCTTTATTAATAAAATTATTAAGTACATTGGAACTTTTTTTGGTTTCGTCCTCACTTTAAGCTCAATCAACTGGATTTTGGTAACAAGAGTTCGTTAAGTAGATTTTGTTGCATATACCGGTTTCGAACGGGTTTTGCCACATACCTGTATAGCGCAGGCATATGGTGCAGCAAGTTTTCAGTCCCACACAAATAGACACGACCTTTTCGCGGAATAAACCGGTTGGTTCAAGTTTATATAATACCGACTAAGTTTTACACTCCTAACGAAATAGTAGACTAAAAACAGTAATAACTGATTAAGTTCCAAGCCTTGGTTAAATGTATTAATTTTGTTTAATAATGATAATTGCGCAGGGGCCCCATGATGTATCCGGGCGGGGCGGGCTACGGCCCCCGGCCGCCGCAGGGTGTGGGCATGTATCCCCTGCACACGCCGAGACACCAGTACGCCCCGAGGGGCTACTACCAACCGCACGCGTCCTCGTTGCCCCCCGGGTATCCGCCCCGGGGGCCCCACGCCACGCCGCCGCCCGCCAACGGGGGACCTCACCCCTCGACGCCTCACATGGGGCCCCGTCCGCCCGGCCTGCCCCCGAACGCGATGCCCTACCGGCCCCCCGGAGTGGGACCCCCCGGATACGGTCCCCGCCCGGGGCACTCGTTCTCCAACTCGCCCTCGCCGATGCCCCCGACTTCGAGTCCCCTGCCCCTCCGCCCGGGAGGTGTACCTCCGGGGGGCCCGATCCGCAGCATGACTCCGCCGGCGCCGATGTCCACGCCGCCCGGCGAGCCACCGGTCAAGATCAAGGCCGAAGTGAAGACGGAGCCCGAGTACAGGTCCCCGGTGGGCTCCCCGTCTGCATCACCGGCGCCGCCCTCGTCACCGGGCGCGCCGCCCCGCGAGGAGCCGCCCAGGCATCCCAAGATCAAGGTCACCGAGAATAAGGATCGACGGCCGCGGTATCCGTTGGGCCCTTACGCGCCCCAGTACGGGCCGTACGGACCATATGCACCGGGCCCCGGTCCTCCAGAGCGGAGTGTCTCGTCGGAACCCTTCCCCCGCGGGCCTCCGCCCTCGGAGGCGTTCCCCCGCGGGCCGCCACCCCACGAGCCGTTCCCTCGGGCGACCCCTCCACTCCGCTACTTGCTCCAGGAGCTGCGCCCGCCTAGCCCCGCGCGACGGCACCCCACCCCGCCGGAGGGCGCGTCCCCGCTGGCCATGACGCCGCCCCTGAGCCGGCCGTCGCCGTCGCCGCTGGAGAGCGCGCCGCCCTCGTACCTGTCGGCGCAGCTGCGCGCGTCGCCGCGGCCGCCGCCGTTCGGCGCGATGATGGCGCCGCGGCCGCACCCGCCCCCGCCCCCGCCCCTCGGCGCGTACAGGCCGCCGCCGCCGCCGCCGCGGAGCTCGGCGCCGCCCCGACTGGAGCGCGTGCCGTCGCCGGCGCGGCTCGAGTCGCTGGGCGTGGGCGCCGCCGGCGGGGAGGCGCCCGTGGCGGTGGCGGTGCGCCGCGCGCCCACGCCCGCCGCCCCGGAGCCGCCGCTCGTCAAGACGGAGGCGCCCGAGCCGCCCGACGCCGACGAGGGCGGCGTGTTCGGGGGCCTCGTGAGCTACTTCTCGTCGCAGCGCGAGGACGACCTCGACGCGGCGATGTAAATACGTATACATAGGCATAGAGGAGCTATTTATGACCCTGTACTATATTTCATGTAAAATTGACGATAGCGTGTAGCGAATAGAATTGCAAGTGTTGCAATCTCGAATATGATAAGCGATGTATTATTTTTGATTATGTTTAAGTGAGATTTATTTATACACGAACGAAGGTACTTATTGTATACTCTGAATACGAATTTTATTAAAAGAATGATATCAAACTTTTTTTTTCAAAATAAATGTTTTCTCCTACAATATGTCGTTTTATTTCAGGGAATATTTTTATTGTAGTCCACATATTTAAAATACTTAGTGGTTAATTCACCATTGTGTCTCGTTTTGATCATTTTTTTCATGAATTATCTAATATGCATATGCTACTGGTAAAAAAAAGCAATGATGAAATCGACATTAAAGATTACTGATGTGTGAAATTCGACTATCACAAACACGACTGTTGTGGACAGAATCACGCCCCTGACCTCTTCCCCGGAACTCCCATACCACACCCCACGCCCCACTTGCCGCGAATATGTAGCTCGCTCGATTAGCTGCTAAGCGTCTGCTTAAAAGTAGTAGTACCTTAGAGAGTGCGGTGCGAGCCACCCGTGACCTCATCCGCCGGGATTAGGGCGATGTGAGAGGACGCGGAAAATCTCCAATGCCGCAGACAGGCCACCAGACGCCGCAGATGGCCACCCAAAGCCCGAGATGGCCATCGAAAGCCGAAGACTGGCCAACCATGCCGCAGACGGAGCCAACGCGAAGCCCGTGATGGCCACCGAAAGCCGCTGATTGGCCAACGCGAGCCAGCCGACACACCCCTATGTGTCTGGCGGCTCCCGAACCCCGTTACCAGGGGGTAGTTGCCCCCTGCGAAATTAGACCGGGGCAAAGAGCATCAGCTCGAGGCCCCTACCAGCTCTGCCCCCACAAAGGTAGAGTTGATGACCTTCTCAAGCGAGCCACCGGCAAGTCAATGTCAAGTCAAACGATACAATTAGGCTAACTTGTGCTGATTGACTTGAACGTACCGTTTAGTCCAGTAGTGCCAACCATACGTATTCCTGTTGTAAGCGTCTATAATAAACATAATCCATATTTAAGGGGTGTTTCATTGAGTACATCACCTTCATCGTACAATGACACATGGTTACAGTCAGTTTTTCCTAAAATAATAAGAAAACCCACCCAACAGTGGACCGTTTATGGGTTGGCCTTATACAGATTAACACCGTAACAAATTACATATTCATTGATAATTTGCCGCGCAGGGTTACCAAATTCCAAAAATTGACATCACTGAATATCATGTTATAAATAGAGATTATTTCAAAAAGTGAATTATTCTTAACTTTTGTTGGAATTTTCTAATAATTAACACGATTTTAGGTGTTTTTGACTTTAGCTTTAGGTGTTAATATTTTGATTACTGGTAACCCAGCGCGTGAAGTCATCGTAAGTACCCATATACAGTGTATTATGTAGGGATGTCTCGAATGTGGTTTGCACCGAACACGAACTTCGGCCGAACATTTGGTCATAATAAAAAGTTTGGGCGCGCTTTCTCGAAAGCAACACGTCGTGACTTGATAATGCCGAATCTTTGGCGTTTTTCAAAGTCTATTAATAAGACCGTTACTGTTTAGTTTGAAAAAAGTGATCGAAAAAAATCAAAATAAATTTGTAATTGCTGATGTCCGTTAGATTTTTTTAAATTCAAGTATTACGCATTATAATTAAGTTACACTAGTTATTGATGAGATTTTCAAACGGATTAGAAGATATTATGTTTATTACATTTTTGTTTTAATTTTATGTATATTTAATTAATTCGGTAAACTAACTATTTTGAAAGGTTTTACATGTTCCTAACTAAAATAAATAATGGCGTAATTTTATTTTACGTTTATGATAGATAGGATTTGTATTAATTTCAGTCAAAATAGCGCAAATAGCTATTTAACATTTTCATGCACCGAATGTTCGGCATTTAAACCGATTTTCGGCCGAATTCCGAAGTAATGTAAAACGAATTTCGGCCCATCCCTGGTATTATGTATATAAAGACCCATAATAAGAGGATTATTCTTACCTTAGGATCCAGGAATCAAAAACGGGATAAAATAATAAAGCCTGTGTGTGTTGTACAAAATATACTTTACTTCCGTAATCTACCTGTAACTTTTTTACTTCCCGCTGATGATTTGTTTTTGCCACCCAAAGACGCGGGTTGTTCTGTGAAAATAAATTTGGCAATTATAGTTTTTCCATTATATAAATTAATAAGCTTTCTTAAAAAGGTTTTTAAACACAAGCTTTTGAGATCCTGGATATCATGTAGCAGCAGAGTGCTAGCCCAAATACGGCGGGTGTATCTTGTTTAGTACTGGAGTTCCTATGGCCACCTTCCGACTCCTCCATGGTACCATATCATTGCATTGTCACGCGATATACATCTTCGTGCAAGATTTCAGCTCAATCGGAAACCGGGAAGTTGGTCAAATTTAACTTCCTTCCTTCCTTCCACCCGAACTCACATACATACATAGGTACATCCATTGCAAGTTAAATAAAAGTTTGTAAAAAGTAAACTCTTTTATGAAAAGCCAA
The DNA here is from genome assembly GCA_949752895.1 of Dendrolimus pini. NCBI lineage: Eukaryota > Metazoa > Arthropoda > Insecta > Lepidoptera > Lasiocampidae > Dendrolimus > Dendrolimus pini. The sequence goes on along the minus strand of OX457137.1, from coordinate 20,591,014 downwards.
AAAGTGACTGCAAAGGCACGCTTGGCTGTCCATCAAGGGGTGTTGGTGCCAAGAGTAATGTTCGCCAGTGAAAGTTGGTTATGGCAGAAGAAGCATGAAACTAGAAAGTATATTTACTACAATCACAGAAAGAGGACCTTAGATACGTTTAAAATATTTAGATATCGTGTTTTGACTTCTTTTGGTAATTAATTATGAGTATACTTTTCTGTAAAACTCATTTGTAAGAAGGGCAACTCAAATTTCCTAAGGATTTTAAGGATTTGATTTGATTTCCATTGAATTGATTTGTTTCTGTTTTTATTTAATTATTTGTTTCAATTAATAGTAATAAGATTGTTATTGTTTACCGTACTAGTTGGTATTTAATTATTGTAGCTCTGTTTACGTATACATTTTCTATTCTTTTTATTTTAATTTCTTTTCTGATGATTCTTTTATTCTGTGTGCACGTGTTTAACTTATGTTTTTTTTTAATGTTTCATATACTGTAGTGTTGAGTCAAATATTTTTAAAATAAATGATGCGAGGTCGGCACTGAAAATCAGCGCTATGGTGGAGGAAACTCCAACACAGCATGTAGCTGAGTTGCCGACCTCATTTGTAGGAAATGCGGTGTAAAATATATATGTCATAAAAAAATGTACGTATAAATATTTTTGTATCATTGTATCGCTTTCCTTGCAAATAAATTATTTCTTTCTTCTTTCTTTCTAGAATAAATGCAGTTGAAATGAGAGCTTCGAGAAGTATATGTGAGGTAAGCATGATTGATATGATACGGAATTGTGTAATAAGGGAACGTTGTGGATTCAAAGAAGATGTTATAACAAGAGTTGAAAAAGTACTGTTAAAGTGGTTTTGGGCATGTAGAGAAGAGGGATGAAAATATAATCACAAAACAAGTGTATGACAGTATTGTGAATGATCAAATAACAGAAGTGTTAAAACGAGGTCATGTAAAAGGCATCTCAAATAAATGTGCATGTATGAAGAGGTTAATGAAAGGAGATGAAGCGAAAGTTGTTTGTCAGGATCGTCGCACGCGGAGATCTATAGTCTCTGCCTACTCCCATGGGAAACAGGCGTGATTACCCACAACACCAAGTGACTAATAGGGTAGTTGACAATCAAGTCAACTGACTTTTTATTGTTATGAATAGCAAGTCATGACGTCACAACTTAAACGAATTAAATAGCGTGTTATATGTTAAAAGTGACTAGTCTTTCATTTACTTTTTTTTTGTAGTATAGGTTCTCGTTTGACCACAGTCTTGCCATATGTGGAGCGAAGATGTGGTCTAGGATAGAGCAAGCTTACCTAGAAGGTACCTATTCACACGGGACTTGAAGACACCCAGGTTATAAGTATCAGGTAAGACGGACTCCGGCAATGAGTTCCTCGTTCTTATAGTTGGAATATCCACCGTATATCTGGTCTGGTTGTCCGATGATGGAAGGGAGATGGCGGGATCAGATCGAAGAGCTCGGCTGCACACTCTCGCAAAGTGAATCCGATAGAAAACCGATAAGCCGGCAACCCTGCGTCGATGATCGAGAGTTTGCGTTTTGTCATCGAAAAGCTGGTCGTTGCCATTTATTTTTGTAACCAATAGTAGGTATTTAAGGATATCCAAAAGGGACACTAGAAAAGGTGCAATATAGAGCCCTCTCGATGGGAAAGTTTGGCAGCACAAATGGTGAACAGCCAAGTACGCGAGTTCGAGGTTCAGCGTAAAGCTGACCTTGATACTAAACGCGACCAGTTAAAGGCTCGCCCACCTTTTTTTTAAAGCCTGAAGCAGGCAAACAGGCAGACGGCCCACCTGATGGAAAGTAGTTACCGTTGCCTATGGACGTTTGCAACACCAGGGGTGTCGCCAACGCGTTGCCGACCTCTGAGAAAAACCACCTGCTGACATTATATACGATTTAGCGATATGCGATTGTTGCTTTAAAAAAAGTCGAATGATTCGACAATTGTGCAAGTGCGTATTCGATTGTCGATTCATTCGTCGTAGCTAAATAACAATCGAATGTAAATAAAAAATCGAATACATTTTACAATAGTAAAGTGCGCAGGCGCACCGCTATAGTAGTAAAACATTTTACCAATCGTCCTGTGCAATCTTCGATTGTTTAGCGGATTAGTAATCATCAACAATCGAGCGCAGGCCAATTGACAAGTGAGCCATGGACACAAAATAGTAACACATCATTAACAATCGACAAACACCAAATGTTTCTCGAGTGTAATCGAATAACCGGAACAATCGAATAGTTCGATTGTTTTTAGTAACAATCGACCATCGCTAATACGATTATGACAACGGCGTACTCACGTGCCCTCAGTGTGCCATAAGCCATCTTCGCACCAACTCCGATTATCCGACTAGGGGTCAAAGTGGTCGCCATGGCCATGGCATCATCATCATCAGGAGGCATTTACCTTGTGGTGCGATTTTGAGCGATATCTCGTAGGTCTTGCTCTTGGGCCTCTTGGCGGCCGGCTCCAGCTTCTCGGGCGTCTCCACGGGGGTCACCGTCTCCTGGGTGGCCGCCCATCCGTCCTGCGCAACATTCAACATTTCAAATATTCATCTATAAGCAAAAACTTTGTACCCATTTTTGACGAGTACGCGCGTACGGAGTAGTATGAAATTTCGCACACCTAACAATAAATCCACGTATAGTGACTCATCACGATATCTCAGGAACTATAATACCTATGGACTTGAAAGGCATGAACCTTCCTCTCGTGAAGTAGAGGTCAGCTAAGAAAGGATTGTACGGCACGCTAAGCGGGCGGGTATCAGTTAGTAGTTTATATAGAGGACTGCAGAATGAGTATATTTTTTTAAAAATTATGCATAAAAATACATTAAATTTCACACACTATCATGTATTTGAAACACACACGCATATATACTCTTTTGTTTATTGTTTAAGTCAAATTAATAGTGTAGTCTTGGAGATATCTGTGATTATAGGCTTTGACAACAGAACCTTAATAATGTTCAAACTTATAATTTAAATTAATTTTTCATTTTACTGCTTTCGCATCTATACAAATAAATAAAATTAAAGTGTCTGTTTGTTGTACACGCCATTCATTTCATTCGTTCTTTTCTTTCTGTTCCGTACTCAAACTCCTACCCGCTTCCGTTCCAAAAAGAGACGTTGATAAACTCGCCCGCTACGCACGGACACGAACCAAAAAGGTTCTACTCAAATTCTTTAAATAACAACTCAAAATTACCACATAAGGCACACACTGCACATGCACTTCTTCCTCATGTAAGACAATCTTTTTATAGGTTAATTTTTCTATACATTTTTACATTTTATTGACATTGTCATTCCTTTGATAGCTACTAGAAATTATTCTCTTTATTTTATTGTTAAAACCAGAGAATAAATAATTCAACTTTAAACAAAGCTTCTACACTCACAATAGCAGCATGTAACAGATACACTCTACATTAGTATAAGTTTAGTATTAAAATTAGAATAAATTAATACAATAAGTTATTCGTAAGATAACACAAACAACAAAACAAATATCATTGAATAATTGTCACACACAATAACAAAAATAGCAAATAAGCGTGTATAAATTCTAAAAACTTTTTTCTAAATTAAGTTGTAAAAAAGGTACGGGACTCAAGTCCGTAGTTGTTATAAAAAAGTCTAGAATGAGAACTAAGTTTTTGCCTTCTGGCAATATACTATTTTATCTGTCATGGTCAGTGAATCCCTATTAATATTATAAATGCGAAAGTAACTCTGTCTGTCTGTTCCGTTTTCACGTAAAAACTACTGGACCGATTTGGCTGAAACTCAGTATATATATATATATATATATATATATTTTCGATGCCGAGAATGAACATAGAATACTTTTTATCCCAAAAAATGGGATAGTTTCCGGGATAAAAATATATTTGTCTTTCTGTTTGTTATGCTTTTACGGAAGAACTAATGGGCCAATTTGGCTAAAATTCGGTACGTACGTAAATTAAATACTGAGGGTGGACAAGGGATACTTTTCTTTTTGGCCTTTTTGGTAAATTTTGCCTTTTTGGTCATTTTGGCTATTTTAGCCTTTTTACTCATTTTGGCCATGTCGGTCACTTTGGCCTTTGTGGTCGTTTTTGCCTATTCCGTCATTTTGGCCGTTTTGGTAATTTTCACTATTTTTGCTTTTTTGGTCATTTTGGCCATGTCGGTCATTTTGGCCTTTTTGGTCATTTTGACCATTTTGATTATTTTGGCCTTTTTGGTCATTTTTGCCTATTCCGTCATTTTGGCCATGTCGGTCACTGTGGCCTTTTGGTCATTTTGGCCTTTTTGGTCAAGTTTTGTAATTTATGTTGTTTACAGATAGACGGGGGATGGTATAATTAGCGATATAAAATGAAGTGAATCTTCCGTGGGCAAATACATAAAAAAATTAATATAATATAACCTGTAGCGCTTGCTCTATCAACAAGAGACACGCACTAGAGGTTAACCCGCGGCCCAGCCGCGGGGTAAACTCTAGTCATAAATAAAGTGAATTTATTCATGTTATTTTAATTGTAACATTGAACCGAGTCTAAAATCCGCTAAAAAATAACTAAATATGCATATAACAATGGCATGTTACATTTTAGCAGTGATTTTTAAAGTTTACCAAGGATGTCTGGTGGAATTTGAAGTAAAAATCTTTTCCTTATAATTGGACGATATTTGCCACAGAAGAACTGACATGGTAGGTTTGGAATGGTTAGTTTAGCTTCTTTTATTAACCGACTTCGAAAAAAGGAGGAGGTTCTCAATTCGTCGAGTTTTTTTTTTTTTTTTTTTTTTTGCTTTTTTTATGTATGTTCGCCGATTACTCCGTGATTTATGATCCGATTTACGTGATTCTTTTTTTGTTCGACGCGGAATAGCTGCCATGTGGTCCCCTAAAAATTTGACATAGTTTGGCCCAGTAGTTTTTATCTTACGAACATTTTTTTGTTCCCATTTCTTGGGACCTATATTTTTTAAGAAGCGCGGCACCATTCGTAGGTCCACCCACATACATAGCTAGACACTAAAAAGTAACAAATAAAAATTAAAACTTCGTTTAAAAGAACCGACTTCAAAAACTAAAATGTATCACCAACAAAAAAAGAATCGCGTAAATCGGATCATAAATCACGGAGTTATCGGCGAACATACATAAAAAAAAGCAAAAAAAAAAAAAGATCTCGACGAATTGAGAACCTCCTCCTTTTTTCGAAGTCGGTTAAAAATAACTTATTCCTAAAGCTATTATTATTAATATATATTATCTAAAACATCTTGAAGTCGGTGCAGAGTAAAACATAAAAATTACTATATTTTGAAAATTACTAAGCACCGACTTTAAGATGTTTTAGATAATATATATTAATAATAATAGCTTTAGAAATAAGTTATTTTATACATTTTAGTTTTTGAAGTCGGTTTTTTTAAACCAAGTTTTAGTTTTTATTCAAATAATTGTTCTGTTAACTATCACAAGGTGTTAAAGGACTTGCTAACAAAATTATAGTCATTATTATTAAAGTATACATCATAGGATATGTTGACAAAATGCGTATGTGTTCTACATACCTCTGGATCCTCAATCTCCGGAGCAATGGGCAGGAAGGAGAGCATGTTCTCGTCCTCGCCCTCCTCGTCCGAGCTGCAGAACGCGGCCACTGGCTCGCACGTCGTCACGTCCACCTGCATCACACTATCGCCCTTTACATCTTACAAAACAATTTTGTAATTCTTTACCATTTTCGCATTTAACCTTTTAAGACAGAACCACCACTTTGTTCTTGAACTGTCATAACGGCTAATTGGGAAGCACCACCAATTTGTGGTCAAATACAGATAATTGAAACGAACGTTGAACTGATGCTTTCTCCCTCTAACTACATAGAATTTGTATTAGAATAAAAGAGACGACATAATACCCTTGGTTTTGGCGAGGCAATTTTGACGGCAGCTTGTGGATAAAAACAATATTAAATTTGGCCCCTGGAAGGAGTTAATAATGAAAAAGGCTCCATATATCATACAGTTTGAGTGTTTGAATACGTGAGTGAGCGCGAGTGTTTATGAGTGTGTAAACACTGAGTGCGAGAGTGCGCGTATGAGTGAGTGAATACGCGAGTGCGTGAGTGAATTTTTATGATTTGCAAGTGAGTGAGTGTTTTTGAGTGCGTGAGTGAGGAAGTAAGTGCATCTTTGTGCGTGTGTGAGTGACTGAATACGCGAGTGCGTGAGTGAGTTTTTATGATTGTGTAAGTTAGTGAGTGTTTTTGAGTGCGTGAGTGAGGAAGTAAGTGCATCTTTGTGCGTGTGTGAGTGACTGAATACGCGAGTGCGTGAGTGAGTTTTTATGATTGTGTAAGTTAGTGAGTGTTTTTGAGTGCGTGAGTGAGGAAGTAAGTGCATCTTTGTGCGTGTGTGAGTGACTGAATACGCGAGTGCGTGAGTGAGTTTTTATGATTGTGTAAGTTAGTGAGTGTTTTTGAGTGCGTGAGTGAGGAAGTAAGTGCATCTTTGTGCGTGTGTGAGTGACTGAATACGCGAGTGCGTGAGTGAGTTTTTATGATTTGCAAGTGAGTGTTTTTGAGTGCGTGAGTGAGGAAGTAAGTGCATCTTTGTGCGTGTGTGAGTGACTGAATACGCGAGTGCGTGAGTGAGTGAATACGCGAGTGCGTGAGTGAGTTTTTATGATTGTGTAAGTTAGTGAGTGTTTTTGAGTGCGTGAGTGAGGAAGTAAGTGCATCTTTGTGCGTGTGTGAGTGACTGAATACGCGAGTGCGTGAGTGAGTTTTTATGATTGTGTAAGTTAGTGAGTGTTTTTGAGTGCGTGAGTGAGGAAGTAAGTGCATCTTTGTGCGTGTGTGAGTGACTGAATACGCGAGTGCGTGAGTGAGTTTTTATGATTGTGTAAGTTAGTGAGTGTTTTTGAGTGCGTGAGTGAGGAAGTAAGTGCATCTTTGTGCGTGTGTGAGTGACTGAATACGCGAGTGCGTGAGTGAGTTTTTATGATTGTGTAAGTTAGTGTTTTTGAGTGCGTGAGTGAGGAAGTAAGTGCATCTTTGTGTGTTTGTGTCAGTGAGTGGATACTTTTTGTGTGCATTTGTAACTTTTAAATGAGCATCGCAGTAGATTATTTCTGTGCCTCTTCTTAGAGCACCTCCATGAGGTAATTGAAGAGGAACCCGACGAGGGCGCCCACCTCGACCTCGTCGTCGTCGCGGCGCTCGGCGGCGTCGTCCACGGAGCGGTCCTCGTCCTCGACGTCGAACTCGCTCTCGCGCTCCTCGTACTCCACGTTCTCGTCCAGCTCCTTGAAGTCGGGCGCGAACGCCGACCAGTTCTCCACCTGGTTCTGGGCCCAGATCGACACCACGCCTGAAACACGCATCGACACTATTGTTACGTCGAGTACACGTGCACTTTGCGCAGAGACCATGCATAAAGTACATCATGCACATTTTTTCTTTCTGGAACCATTCCCAGTGTGACTGTTTCACACTTTCTAGGACCTCGTCTATAACTGCACGTCACAAAAACTACAGCTTCCATTTTTTTATAAGTAGTTAGCACAGATGGAAACTCAAGAGATTTCGCACAAAGCAATTTTTGTTAAAAGCATATTTTCAAATCAGGTTTGGATAAGAGTCGTAAGGCTATCTTGAATCAACTGTTTAATGTTTTGTATTTGATTATTTAGTACCTATAAGTTTTCCGGAGTTCCAGGTATAGAGCCTAGTTTTTGTATAACAGTTGACATTAGTTGTACGATCAGAACTTTCATGCGTCTTTGAAGTTCGTACGCATCGATGGGCAGTACATAGCTATAAGATTTACAGACATGGCTGAGAGAGGAATGTTGCGCTCTCGCTCGGCCGCTATCCGCAGTCGTATACCATCTCTTTCGCACAACACAACGTAAGGTATAATGAACGTGACCATTTGATTGGATCTGCGCAAACTCATGGAACTAACTTCACTCGAAGCGCATTTAAGTGTTGCGCTTACAGTACTTAAAAGCCGAACCCATCATGCGTTACTTGGACAACTGCACTTTGTCGTTTAACATTATGACGTTTTTATAGCAAATACTCAGATGAACAAGACAAATAAAGATTAAAGGAAGCCGATCTCGCCGCACGAGAACCCAGTATTCAATATTCATATTCAAATGTTTGTAGTTAAAGTTCGACTGGAGAGAGAACACTTTTGGAAAGTCACACATTTAAGTTAAAATTTAAATTGAGTTCCTATACTATGCACACCGCTTCGCAACTTGTTGTGTTGTTGTTGTGAAACTCACCAACAACACGTCTATCTAAAAATTGTTTTTCTCATTTCTCTAGCTCAAACTATTTTTTTTATAAATTTTATACCAAAGTACACTTTCGTACACAGAATTGCTTTTCGAAGAATGGAGTCATATTTAACAATTAAACCACATAATTACATGGTACTCCATAAGTTTACATAGTTTCAAGTAGGCTAAGTCTATACTTTTATTAGTTGGTTTGAGCCAAGATATCGGAACTTGCCTGCGCTGATGCTGGCGATGATGGGCCTGATGGGATGCCAGACGACGTCCAGCAGCAGCTCCCCCTTGGTGCCGTGCAGGATCTTCACCAGGTTCCCGATGGACTTCTCCCAGACGTAGAGCGCGTGTTGGCGCGCCGAACCGGCGCATATGTACTCCCCGTCGCCGGAGAAGCAACACTTCTTCCAAGTCGTCCTAGGAGAAATTAACATTTTTTATTTATTTATTGCATGATGCATGCAGAAAGCCACTGCTGGACTCATGCAATAGAGACAGGGACAAAACCAAAACATTTTTGACTAGTCGTGCCCGCGACTTTGCCGTGGATTTTTCACTGAACCCTAAACAATGTAGCGTCAGTTACTCCTTACAAAAGGGGTCCCCAAATAGCGGACCTCGGGTCGCATCCGGACCGCCGACCCGTTTTGTGCGGACCGCGAAAAAATTTCATTTTTCTCATTGATATGTAAAAAAATACATTTGTTATTTCAGTAATTACATGGTCATTTCATTACTTAAAACGGACCCCGAGCGATACTAATTGGTGACCCCTGCCTTATAACATTGGCTATCTGCCTGTGAATGTCCCGCCAATCGGTCCAGCCGTTTCAGAGATTCTAAAAATTGTATATTCGGAATCTCCTGGTCCGAATCCCTCCTGATTAGTTTCACATTTTTTCTTTTGACATTACAAACAGACAATTCAATGTTTATATGTAAAGATATATCGATACATTGCATCACATTGGCTACGCTCAATGCGTAGAGTGATTTCTACCGCCGACCGCTCAAGATAAGTGCCGGAAACTATATACAAAGACATTCAATGATTCAAGTTCATATTTATTGTGTCCTTTGGGATGCAAGTTCTCACTACAGCTAGTAAAGTTCTTAGACAAAACCAACAATACGTTGCTGCACGTTTCCTCCTCCAATTTATTGATGTATAATTTCGCACAGTCAAAGACTCTGGTTGATACATGAACGTGATGTTATGTAAAGACAGATAGACGATATCGTTGTTAGTTGCCGATAACATTGGGACTTTGTCTAAATCAGTGCTTTTCAATCTTTTTGAATACGCGACCCCTTTACAGTCAGCCCTTGGGTCATGACAGACAAAAAGTTAGAATGACTATGTTTAAGTTTTTCTCTAGTTTGTTTCCTGTATTATTTATATTAGGACCTGTACTCTTCAAAAAGCTACTGAGATTAGGAAGTACCTAAATACTAGGCATAAATTTGAATTGCCTCTACCCTTTTGCCGGCGACCCCCCTAACCCCCTAGGGGTCGCGGCCCACAGATTGGAAAACACTGGTCTAACTCATTAAAACTCCAATATCATAAACTAAATGTAAATATAATATTTAATATTATTAGAATTAGATTAGAATACTGGTGTGTACATCACATAAACGATACAGTTTCCGTATATATAGTCTAAGTTAAATTAGGAACAATGAAGAAATTAATATACTGCAAGAGTACAACAATTCGGCGTCTTATTTTGTACCCCCCTCTCGGGCGATGGAGCCATAGACTCTCGTCAGTGGTGTGTCACTATCCAACGGGGTTACCATCATCGACACACCACACACCAAAACCCCAACAGGAATAAAACTTACTACCATGTAACCATACCATGAACATGAAGAAAACTTACTTGTTGACTAAATCTTGGAGTTTCTGTATGGGTTCTGGTTCTCCATTGACACCAGACTTGAGCACTGTACTTGTGTCATACACCCTGATCACGCGGTCTGTAGTATTCACTAAGAAACAACTGCAATATACAATACAATATCATATATCTAATTATATATGTACATCTTTATATACAGCGTAAACTCCATGTGACGTCACTCGATTTAACGACAAACTCCCTTAAGTGTCGATTTCACTTTGGTTTACTTTGTCTTCTATATATATATATATAATGATTTTATTGTATTTTATCTTTTGCAAAATGGGAATTTCGAAATAATGACTAAACTGTTTCTCTGTAAAAACAAGAGATTTAATTAATGTGATGTTCTTTCAACAATAAACTTATCGCTATTACAATTTAAGTAAATAAATATTACCTGTAAAAACAAGAGAAACAACATTTAATGCCCTTATTTCAGGTTTCAGGTAATATAAATAAATCTAGCAGGATGTTCACAATAAATTCACTTCATTTGTCTTTTACGCGCTTCCTTCAGTCATGTTTCAACTGTCATTTGTCAGTGTACATTGTGCTGTCAGTTTTAGTTTGTCCATAGATAAGAGCGGTAATTTAAATGTGAAATAAAGACAATCATAGGGATTTTCTTTACATCTCCCCCGCTTGAGAGAACAATTCCGAGTGTGAAAGCACGAAATTGTTTATTTACATCAACACTGGAGACAGTTTTGTAATGTGGTAAAGGTTTGATTCTGCTTTCTTATGTCCGGTATCAACTTCATAGATTGAATTAGAAATCTTATTCAGAATTTTGTATGGTCCAATTCTCAATTCATCCATTTTCTTTCTATTTAGTCGGTTTCCATTTTCCACATAGACTATATCTCCTACTTTCAATGTATATTCTTTCCTATGTACATCAGATATTTTTTTATTATAATTGTGAGATTTTATAGTGTTCATATATGCTAGTTTTCTATCTCTTTTCAGATCTTCTGTTGTACATTTTGATTTCAATTCAGGTGGTAGAATGTTCAAATTTTCACCTTCCAAAAGGTATTTTGGTGCAAATTTTGTGACTGTGTGTTCTGTTTCATTATATTTTTCTACACATTTCTGTGCAATAGTTGTCCATGCTGTTTTTTTTTTGCTTTCATTTATTTTACATCTTATTTTATTAACTAAAGTTTGATTTAGCCTTTCATTTAGCCCATTTGAAAATGGTGCATCAACGGCAGTGAAAACCATTTCTATATTTTTTTTCCTTAAAAATTCTTTAACTTCCTTGGAATTTATACCAGGGTATTGATCAGTTAATATCATATCAATATTGTAGCTTTGTGTCACAATTTCTATTAGTTTGATAAAATCATTTGCACTTTGAGTCCTTGATGTGCCAATATAAGCATATCGTGTGAAATGATCAACAAGAAGATGTAAGTATTTTTTTGTTGAACGTGCTCCTCCAAAGCCTCCAATGGTGTCAATAGATACAATTTCAAACGGGCGAGTTGCTGGGCCCAGATGTGACATTAAACCATATTTTGGCTTCCTCCTTGACTTGTTTTTTATACAAATTTCACATTCTTCACAGATTTTTTTAATGTTTACAATGATATTCTTTGCTGTGTAAAATGGTGTTATTTTATTTATCATCTGGGTTCTTCCAATATGGCAGTAAGTTTCATGGATATCTTTTATTAGAGTTTTGCTAAGTTGTTCTGATAGTATGATTTTTTCCCTTTTTTTACTATTTTTGTAATAAATTTCATTCTTCAATGTAAGTTTTGTTTTACCATTTTGTAAGTCTAGATTTACATGTTGGTCATTTTTTATCTCTTCTAGGTTTATTAAATTTACTATTTTTAAAAAGTCATCGGTATTCTCATGAGGTTCTAAAACTGGATTTCTGCTTAAACAGTCTGCTTCTTGGTTTAATTTTCCTGGGTTATATTTAACCTTAAAATTATATTGGGATAAATAATATGTCAAATCACCAAGTTCCTCATCAGTTCTACTTTTTATGTTCATATTCTCTAATGGTCTGTGATCTGAAAACACAATAAATTCTTTTCCCATAAGCCAGTGCTGCCAATATTTCACAGCTTCCTTTATGGCCAGACATTCTAGATATATTGCCTTCTTTTTTTTCTGAGCTTCAGACAATTTCTTTGAAAAATAAGCAACTGGCTTACTGTCTCCGTTTTCATCTTCTTGTTTCAACACTGCTCCCACCCCTTTGATACTAGCATCCGTGTAAATGGTTATTGGTTGTTCAGGGTCGAAAATTTTCAGTATTGGTTTTGAGCATAATAAGGCTTTTATTTTATCAAATGATTCTTGACACTCTGCAGACCAAATGAATTTCACATCTTTCCTTAATAGATTGTGTAGTGGATCCAGGATAATTGCACTGTGAGGTATGAAGCGATGATGAAAATTTTTTTTGCCAAGGAATTGACGTATATTATTTCTTGTTTCTGGCACTGGAAAGTTTTTGACAGCTGTTAGGTAATCTTTTAGAGGTCTGACTGAATTATTTTCTATTATGTGCCCCAGATATTTGGCATACTTATTTGCAAATGCACACTTTGAAAATTTTAGTCTAAAACCTTCTGTTTGGATTGCTTTTAGTAGTCTTGAAATATGTACTATATGCTCTTCAAAAGTTTTTGAAAAAATTAGAATGTCATCTATGAAATTTACTGTAAAACTAGATAGTTTGTACTTTCTTGTGATATTGCTCAATATTCTTTGGAAAATTGCTGGAGCTGACTTTAATCCAAACGGGAGGCAGGTCCATTGAAAATGGCCTTCTTGTGTTACAAAAGCCGTTTTGTGTCTATCTTGAATTTTCAAAGGAATTGACCAAAATGCTGAATTTATATCAAGAGTAGAGAAGTATTTACAGTTTACAGTCTTCACCATTAAATCCTCAATCAATGGAAAAGGTTGTGATTGAGGGACAACAATTTTATTTAATTCTCTAAAATCTATACATAACCTTGATTTCTTTTCATCTTCTTTTTTATATGCTAGTGTCACTGGTGCAGCGAATGGGCTGTAAGATTCTTCAATTAAATTTTTCTGTAATAGTATTGATATTTGATTTTCTATTTCTTTTCGATCTTCAGCTGTACATCTGTATGGACGTTTGTAACAGTATTTATCCACCATCAAGTCAATATGTGCTTCATACTTCTGTACTGTGCCGACATCATATTTATCTTTTGCAAAAACTGATTTGTAATTTTCTATTAATTTATCAATTTCTGATTGTTGGAATAAATTTAAATGATTTACTGATATTTTAAATTCATCTGAATCTATATGTTCATTGAAATTTATTTCACCTTTGGTCATGTGTTTAATTTCTTGTTTTAAAACTTTAGAGTTTAATGAAAATCCTTCTTCATTTTGTTTTTCTACTACATCAGGAATGCTGACATTTGTTGAATTTGAGATATCATTTATTGAGTAGTTTTTCTTTTTTGTATGCTCTTCATTGACATTGTTACATTGTATGATTTTCAAATCTTCATTTTGTATTAGTTTGAAAGTTTTGATACAATCCAAACCAATTAGAAAATCATGATTAAAATTTTCACTATCCACTACAAAAACACTCATGGTTTTTTTTATATTGTAGATTTTTATTTTTAGAGTTACCATTCCTTTTGTTTTCTTCTCACCATTAATAGTCCTTAAATTTACCATTTGTATATCATTTGTATGTTTTGGTTTAATCTTTAATAATTTAGCATTTATTAATGACACATTTGAACCAGAGTCATAAATTCCTGAAACATTTAAAGTGTCATTTAATAGAAGCTTTATTTTTATTAATGGTGGCACATCAAGTTTTTTGGATTCTCTTCATTCAGTTCAATTTCCAATTCAGAGTTATTTACAGTTTTCACAACTGATTTTTGATTATTACTTTTAAACCAACAACTTTCCTCAGGATGGTAACGTTTCCCTTTTTTCTCATTTACACAAATCTGGCACGGTTTACTTTCTTCGATTATTTTTTTTGGTTTCATTTCTGTATATCTATTATTTTTTTTATCATATCTATTTTTCTGTACCAAATGTTCCAGTTTTCCTATTTCATTGTACAGTTGTTGTGTTTCATGTAAGGTTTCCCTGTCAATTTTATCTGTAATATAATTTGGTAAGCCAGATGCTATGAGATCAATAAGCGTTCCTGTATCAATTGATTTTCTCACTTCCAATAATAGTTTTTCTTTTTTCAATGCATATTCTAGCAGCGAGCCCGCTTGATATTTAAAAGCCAGAGCATATCTAATGGGAGACCATCCTTTATTGCCAAATGTCTCACAGAAAATTTTCTCCCATTTATTCCACTCTGATTCCACTGTAAATTTCATTAGCATGCAGCTGTACCAATCTACACTGGAGTATTCCAAAAAGTTTTTTAAAATTTCAATTTTCATTTTGTCCTCATTAATTTGAAAGCGTTCACATTCTTTATTAAAGTCCTTAATCCACTGGTAAGCATTTGCATTTCTGCCTGTGAATTTCTCAATCATGAAGTCTTTTGCAATTTTCCCTAAATTTTGACTTTCCGACTTATGGTGTTTTTCTTCAAGTAACTTTTCTATCAATTTCTCTAACACTTGACTTGAGCCACTTTGTGTAGATTCTGTATCACATGTTTTCTCCGAAATTTCTTCTAAGTAAAAATCATTAAACTGTAAATTTTGTTCTTCATCTAAATATATTTTAGATATATTGTCTGTCACAGTTATCCATATTTTCCTTGTTTGATGTCTTTTATTTAATGATTTTTTTATTTTGGCATAGTTGGGAGTATTTGTGATTACTTGATGAAAACTCGCTGGTTGGTACTCAGCTGGTATTTCATAAGTATGTCCATTTGGTGTTGAAATGGATGTTATGCATATTATATTTGATTTTCCGTCCGCAGATGGTTTTACAGCGAAATCGAATCTTAACTTCTCCATTTTCGTTTAAGTATTTGCAAAAAATGTTGTTTTATAATGATTTTATTGTATTTTATCTTTTGCAAAATGGGAATTTCGAAATAATGACTAAACTGTTTCTCTGTAAAAACAAGAGATTTAATTAATGTGATGTTCTTTCAACAATAAACTTATCGCTATTACAATTTAAGTAAATAAATATTACCTGTAAAAACAAGAGAAACAACATTTAATGCCCTTATTTCAGGTTTCAGGTAATATAAATAAATCTAGCAGGATGTTCACAATAAATTCACTTCATTTGTCTTTTACGCGCTTCCTTCAGTCATGTTTCAACTGTCATTTGTCAGTGTACATTGTGCTGTCAGTTTTAGTTTGTCCATAGATAAGAGCGGTAATTTAAATGTGAAATAAAGACAATCATAGGGATTTTCTTTACATATATATATATATATATATATATATATATATATATATAGCATTACACTACAATATATACACTCTATATAGCATTACACCCGCTCTCAATAACGATAACAATTAAGTAATATAAGTATATAAGTACCTTTTACGTTGCCAAAATTAGTAAAAGCTGTGTACATTCTTTTATAGCTTTATTATCCTAGCCCGTAAACTCGACTGTCGGCATCATGCATACTGAAATTTCTAAGAAATTCCGAAATATCTAAGTACTCTATCACCAAGATGTCTCAATATCGCAAGATATGAATAAAATAAGTAAAAAAATACAACAAAATTACTGGTGTAGCAAAAGATGTCAGACAAAAATAACCGACTTCTCTCTATTTAAAAACTCCCTATAACGAGATAAAATGCACAGCCGCTTCAGTGCCGTTATATAGAGTTTACACTGTATAAGTATATAGTAGTTTATTTATATTTTATTAGTATTCGATTGTGATTATATTACTTTTATTTTAATTTAGTACACCACAAAACAATCGTATGTTTACATTTTCTTTAAAATCTCCTTAGACACTGGTTTGCCAGGAAGAGCGATAAAGCCGCCGTATTATATATTATTTAAACGATTTGCAATGTAACATAATAATGTGTGTGCTGTCGGTGTGCCTGAAATAAATAAATGTGACTTACTCTCCCCGCCTCGCGAATTCGATGCTCTTGATTCCAGTGGTGCTGGACGTGCCCACTGTTATCTTAAAACTAGCCTTCACAGACAAGGTCTGGGGGTCTAGGATTAGAATTTTGCCTTTCGCGTTGCCAGTGTACACATAATCACCTCTTCTGTCAAATGATGCTATGACATTGATATCACCCTGGAGAAGATATCATATTTTATATTTTTATATAAACATATTCTTCGCTACAGCTACAGCAATATTATATTTTCTTAAGTTTTCGACTTGTATACATAATATAACTACGTTTTAATGGTTTTAAGCGCGGTAAAGCTTACCTCGCTTAATACCGTTAAAACGTAGTTGCATTATGTACAGGAATATTGCTGACGGGATATATATTCATTTTTTTTAGTGGACAGTTTGCCTCATAACTAGGACAGGCCTGCATTTTACCTATATACATGCACATTGTTTAGATTGCACAGTTCTATGTTATTTTCTGCTCCACCCACATGGCCAGAATAGTTAAGAATTTAATAAAACTACATTTTAACGTTTAAAGCGAGATAATTTATTTGATTTTTATTATTCCGAAGTTTCGGCCACTTTTCACTAGCCCTGATCACAGAAGATAAAGATCTCAAGAGTCAATGAGTATGTTAGTGCTATTTGCCCCTGGAAGATTCACTTCATTTTATATCGCAAAGTATCACCTATCACAGGATGAAAAGTATCTATGGCCATTTCCAATATTAGAACTACATATGTACAAAATTACACCAAATCGACCAAAATAATCAAAATGACGAAAATGACAAATCACAAAAACAACGAAAACCTATTCTACTTTCTAGTATAACCTTTACATAAATCTATCCTAAGATCTATGCCATTATCCGGGATGAAAAGTACTCCTTGTCCACCCTCGGTATTAAAATTACATATATACTGAGTTTCAGCCAAATCAGTCCCATAGTTTTCCGTTAAAACGAAACAGACGGACAGACAGACAGAAAGACAGACAGAGAGATTTACTTTCGCATTTATAATATTTATTATATAAGGTATAATTGATTTCATAGGTAATAACATATTTCGACACCTAATGGGTTTTAAAAGACATTGTAGTGGCTCGAGTAAATTTTTTGGGGTAAGATTGAACACATTTTGTGCTATCAGGAGAAATCGCATTGCAAGTTTCTTGGCCGGGGTTGAGAGGTGCCGAAACGGTTTAATTGCAGCCATTGCTAGCAGGCTACAGCAAACAAAAATGTATTGGGACTGGTTGCAGATTGCTGCATAGAATAATTAATTTAATGTAAAGTATATGATAATGAAATGCTTCAATAAAGGACTGACTGATAGACATTTGTTAATTTTAAGTTTTAAGGTTTAATTTAATAGTAACATTGTTATTATCATTTCAATGGTACTACAGTTGTTTAGTAAGTTCAGTAATACAATATTAACTTAAAATATTCTAATCCAAAATACAGTAAAATTTACTCACATCCTCATCAATGGGCAGTATCTTATAATCACCATCAGTGTCAACCAGCAAAGCGGCATGGCGCATTGGGCACACGAGAAACCGCCTGTCGTTCCTAGGGTCAAACTGAACCCTCAGTATTGGTGTGGGGAACCTATAACGCTGTTCACATTCACCTGACAATACATCCCATATGCACACATTGTGGTCTGTTGATGCAGATAGCAACTGCAAATAATGAAGTACATTTATGACTAAACATTGCTGAATCACTTAAGGAGCGTAAACATACGACCGTCAGTGAGAGTCACTTATTTGTGCCCTTTGTTGTTGAGAGGTTGGACTAGAGAGCTATCAGAATGACTCATCTACTCTTCAGGTAATCAGAGGGCTAGTGCCTACCTTGAATAACAGATCAGAATGGTAATGGCAATAGCTAGCCTTCTGGGCACTATGGGTGAAGTGCCCAGAAGGCTAGCTACAACAAGGAAGACCAGGCTCAGTATTCTACATATTATAGTCTTCAGTACTTATAGTAGTCAGTATAGGTAGAATACAATATACTAAATTAAGTTTTCTAATGTCTAATTTGAATAAAATATGTAATGACTAAACATGAAAATACCAATTAAAATATTAATATAAAAAAAGAGTGCGTGTAACGTTCACACGCGATTGAAGTAAAACTTTTTTACTAATATTTTTTTTTCAAAATTTTTTGATTGATTAGTTTATAAACTATCTATTGACAAAAAAATATTTTAAAACCGGATGCTACAGAAACATGACGCCATATTGCCGTAACGGACTTCCGTTGCATTGTCGTCCAGTTACCTTCTAGTCATGCCTAAAGAAGTTTTACTTCAATAAGCAATGTGTTTGCAAGATAAAATATGCATTATATTATAACCAAGTCAGTACCAAACAGGAACTAGGATATAGAATACTAATTTCTGTAGTCAGGCAAGAGGTGATTATACAACCCACATCCAGGTGAAAGGGCATTTGAACGTCTGGATGGCCAGTCATCTACGATCTAGTGTATGCTGCCATAATAAATTTGAGTGGTGTCCTGGCATTAGTGGCCAGATTCCAGTACACCCTTTGAGGCAGATGACATGTTGGCAATGTCTCTGTTGTCAGAAACAACCATAAGCAACAGATATCACTTACTATCAGGGCGCACCTGTCTGTTTACCAGTTTAGGCAATAAAACCTTGGCACTGGCTTTAGAATTTTATAAAACACCAAGTAAATATACAATGTTTGTATAAATTATATATTTTTCTTAAAATTTATTTTGTGTTTCTAAAAACTAACTTATCACGAAATTATGATAAATCTATATATTAATATGTGAAGCAAAAACGTTGTACTCCTTTTGATATAAATTGTGCGGACGCAGGAGTATGAAACTTCGCACATCGAATTTTGAGCACGGGCGGCCACTAGTTAAGTTTTTATTACAGGTGAATTTGAGTTTGTAGATAATATCCAACTACCTCACCTTTTTACAATTCCTGGACCAGCTCAAACTACAAACTGGGTAAACATGTGCTGATATTGATTTAGCAATCCCTCTAGTTAGGAAATCCCATATAAATATTCTACCATCATTGCAGCCAACTGCGAGCAGTGTACCTCGTCTGTTGAAAGCACATGTTGCTGCCAAGGATATTGAGTCTAAGGTTCCATCAAATTCCTGAAATAAACCATCACATAAAATATAACTAACTCTGTTGACTCAGTGACCCAAAAGTGTCTTGGCCTCCAAAACAAGAACATGGCCACCTGTTTACCACTACCTTAAATATGTATGCTTTATTTTTAGATATAAATATTCAAATTAGTACTATGTATTATAAATCTGAAAAATTATATTAGAAAGCTTATATTTTTATTAATACAAATGAAGCTAGTTTGATGATGATGAATATTATACAAGTTATTATCTTATTTACCCAATACTGATACAGTGGTCTGGTTTTGTGACATGACAAATCTTTCATCATTTGCAGGTAATTATAATAATAATGAAAGTATATATTAGTCTGTATTTAATATTGGTAGTCTCAAATTCTAATATTTTTTAAGCTACAAATGTAGCAGAATACAGTAATACTATTTATTTATTATGGACCATCAACAGGAGATATATCAAAAACATCCAACTTAAATCTAAACAATGCTCATGCTAAATATACTCCCTATTGTAGGTGGTCACATCATGCATTATGTCATATTTTACAAAATGTCAAATAAAAAGTTAAATTTGGATAATTAACATATTATAAGATATTAATTAAAGGATAAAATAATAACATTAAAAAATCATAAGCAAAAAATAGTAATAATAAAACATACTTAATCTGTTTGGGATATTATTTTAAAGAATGTATGAGGACTGTCATTAAATATATCGATGTTTTTAGATTTTTCAACATATTTATTGTGCAGACGTGATATTCTTGCTATTGGTGAATATTTTCCAAGATTAGTTTTAACACATTTTGTCTTAAATGTTGGACAGGGGTGACGAGGAGGCCTGCGAGGAACATTAAAATCAAATCGTTCTAATAGTCGAGGACTGTCTATGTCATTGTGTAATAGTTTATAAAGAAATTTAATATCAAGGACAGATCTTCTAAACTTGAGGGATCCCTTTACTATCTGTAAAGGGATAGCTAGTGTGGGACAAGTAGGGCACTAGCTCTGGACGTGGGGCATCTGTCCAAGAGGGTGTGCAAAATCACCAATTATTAAATTTACAAATCAAATGGTATTAACGTATTTTCTGGAGTATAGCAATGAATAATAACATAGGGACAAGTATCTTGTGTAGTTTTCATCCTAGAAAACAAGTTCTCATGTAACACAAAACCAACATTACTGCAAGAGATAGCTATATAATGCATCAGTCATCATTCAAACATCAGCATGGCAGAAACTGCCAGACGTTATACTAATTTTCATAATTTGTTTAATTTACTAAAAAAGTTTTGACTAGGTTAGAATTATAGAAAAGTGAAGACTGTGGTTTTAATCATTTGACAAAAAATAGATTCCACTTACCTCAGGATAGTTTTGGCCGAAGGATTCTGAA
This sequence comes from Dendrolimus pini, assembly GCA_949752895.1. NCBI lineage: Eukaryota > Metazoa > Arthropoda > Insecta > Lepidoptera > Lasiocampidae > Dendrolimus > Dendrolimus pini. The sequence goes on along the minus strand of OX457137.1, from coordinate 20,570,101 downwards.
ATTATATAAAAATAAATACTTTAATATTTGTACTTAAACATAAAATATCGCGAATTGTCACGAAATAAACAAAACTTACCAAGTAACTCCAAATTCATTTTCAACTTTTAATATTAACTCTATTTTAGCAAAATGTATATTTTGTTGTGTAACTTTCAATAACACATTTTAAAACTTTTAATAGTAATATACTAATTGTATAAAACACGAAAACTAAAAGTAAACAATGCCAATAAACTACAACAACAACTACAAATCTACAATGCCTGGCATTGCCTGGAAACAAATTCGGATAACCTATCAAGTACTGTTAAGTGTCAATGTCAACGTTAACTATTTGTCAGTAGGTACTATAGTTTTTATATTGTTCATTTCGCCACAATGGCAGGCAAGGAAAATAAGCTTAAAAAGATTTTTAAGTTGTTATTAATTGGGCACAATGGCTGATAAAAAAACTAATAACGTATAGCTTTGCAAATTGGTTCAGGGGCTGGATGAGGTCTGAGATTAGTGGTTCAAACTTTGGGAGGCCTACATCCTGAATTGGACAATGGTTGACCCCCGACTAAGTATCAATATACAGTATTATAGTGCACAATAGGTTTTTGATTAGGGCCGTCTTTACCCGGGGCTGTAAGGGATCCCATACACCCGGGCAAAGGAACTTACAGGGCGTAAGTCGCTCGGCATTTACTTACATACACTCCACAGGGTATTGGTGCGGGATCAGCACACGACAACTGAATCAGGAAATGGTCATCGAAATGTAAGCGCTTGGTAAGTTTCAGCACCACTGGTACTGCAGTCTGCACCGACAAATTCGTAAGCAGCCTTACGTTTTTTACTCGTCGATTTTTGTACTTTTGATCCAAGTGATGTTGAAATCCGTTACAATAAAATATTGTCGAAGCTTGTCGGCGTAGTATCGTACAATACTTCAGTCTAATTTACGTTTTACATCTATCTCATTAATATAATCGCTCATTATTCTTATTTTTGGTAAAGGATGAATGAAAAATACATTTTTTATTATTCTTAAATTAAATATTTTATTAAAATTATAAATTATTATAGTATATAAACTTAAGCACTTAATTATATAATTCCATTTACACATTAAAATAAATAATTAGATGGAGATTTCGTCTTGATAAACCTAGTGTAGGACTCCTCATCCGACCAGTATACCTGATCGTGAGACCATTGATCCCTTACAACATTAAGCCAGCATTTCTTGATCGTATCCTTTCTACCGATAACTGGTGGAGGCAGCATAGCTATACATTATGTCCGCTATGTCTCCGACATGAAGGCTGCCTACATACAAAGAACAGCGACCCAATTCTGCTATTGCTATCTCGTGAAAATTATCGGACACTATCAATCGGGGGTTTGTCTGATTTTGGTATACTGTCAATACCAATTTATCTTTATAAACGAAAACGATTACAATATTTTTTACAAAATTTTGCTAGGTTTTCAATATTGATTTCGGCTGACGCCTCTTCTGCTAATGGTAATATCAATTTTATTATATTATTATACACAGTTTATAATCGCTTGTACTATTTATAACTTAGTTTATTTTTAGTTTTAATTATTTTTTTTAAGTTAGTAAATAATCCGGCTGTATTATATATTCTAGTGTAAATAAGGATTAGTTATTGATTCTTGGTAAAAAAAAAATCATTACATGAATTTGGAAAAGCAACAAAAAATGGTTTGTCGTAGTGGTTTGGAAAACCAAGCCCCTAATCTGAAATATTGAGGAAACTACTAATGTACTTAACATTAGTGGTGCCCTTTACTGTTCTACTATTATTTATTATATTATACGAATATTTGACACTATCGCAATGGAATCGTTCTTTGAATTCCTTTGCAATCTCAAGGTATTGAAATAGCAAAATTGGGCCCCAAGTCTAATGATGTATTATAACACGCGTATATAAATTGATTTTTTTGCTCTAGTTACATGTACTTGTTTATGGTCAATCAGGTTATAGGGTCAACTCAATTTATTTTTCACATAATTGTTACATAACTTTATACTACCCATAACCCAGGCATATCTTCCTGAGCTTCGAAATAGACAACATAGGTTGTCTCGCTTTTTACAAGAAAAAGTATTATTCGACGTTTTCAATAAAAATTCGTTCAAGCGGAAAGCAAAGCCCCGTCTGCATAATAACTCAAAGGGTTTGTAAGCACTTTTGAGTTTTTTTTTGTCGTTCTTTATTCAGGCATTCCAATCACTTCATATTGCAGGTAGTTGTGGTAATTCTGTACATTTCAGTATCGCGCCGTAATATCTTCTTCCATAAGGCCTGTAAAATTAATTTTATCTTTAATATTTTGCTTCTCAGGTGGCTATCTCTTTTGAAAACATAAATTGACAGAATTTACGAGAAATCTGTGTTCTATGAATCTCAACAATAATATAAAGAAATGATTCGCATTTTTTTTTTATTCAGACATGGTTTCATACTATATATACTTATTTATTTATACATCAGACTTGGCTGTATGGACTAAGATTCCTTTGCCTGCCTTTGTGGCGAACTCTATTAAATAAATAAAAAAAACATCAATGAATAAGTGGTGACCAATCGGTATTTAATAATATTAATATAATTTTATGTTGCAGGTCTTACTTGGCACGTATCGTCTACATTTAGGGACTTTTATCACATTAACCATTACGAGTTGGGAATTATGCAAACAAACCGGTTAATTTGATAATTTTTCATTTATTTATTATATTTACGATGGTGATTATCAGTTTTTACATATAATCACCGGATTAATCACGGTTACCGTAACAGTTACATTTTACAGGTATTAATAAGTGCGTACCTTTAGTGATTTTCTAAACTTGGAAGACATAAGACTGAAGAGTAGAGGATTGAGTACTGCGCTGAACCAGCCGTTGATTGCAGTGACGTAATAAGCGATGCACCACAACTAAAAATATTGCGTCAATCAACATGAATCAAACGATAAATATGACTTCTTTGAAAATAATGACACCAATTATGAGTTGAAACTTGTGAAGTCGCCATTTCCAGTGTATTTCTTTTATATATCGTTTCTTAATACTGTTACGAGTGCGGGACTCGAATTAAAATGCCGTTGGAAATACTATAGAATTTATTAGAACCATACAAACACGTAACAAAATAACACAGGTACAAATATAACTGGACACAACCAGTACAAACTGCACGTTTCAATAACACGCGCAAAGTCCGTCACTATATAGCTTATCGAATGTACACGTCTTGCTCGTATCGTAATCCTCGCTTGACTGCCTCACCCCTCCGTTCGGGCATTCTTTTATACTAAACTGTACAATACAACAATTGACCGCGTGGACTGAAATTTCTAAGAAATCGTAATCTGCACACCGGCGGCCATAACCGAGTACAGTAACAATATAATGTTTTTCAGCTATAGCATAGCTTTTATCGCGGACTTTGAGCGCGGCGACCGAATCAAGAAATTTCGTAACGAAAATAAAACCTAACACCCCCCACTCCACCTACCATGTAGCTCGGCCGAGCGTTGGCTTAACGTGTATGTAGATGGTACGACTGTACGAAGCTCGTACGGATCGAGACGAGCTGCTCCGAAATCGGACGAATACGTAAGCAGCTGTTTGTGAGAAAGTATATACGTGTATAGGCATCTATCATATCATTATAATGCCACACTCACCGCATGTGCGCCCCGTAAGTATACATGTAGGTATATATGTATACATAGGTGTACCTATGTACAACAGTGAATAGCAGTTGCTGGTGAATAGCTGTACGCGTAAAATTTGTGTTTTAAATATGAATAAACAAAGTGCATTTATTAATGAGTACAATTTAAATGCTCAACAAAAATATTTGTTGTCCCTTAGACTAAGCTAAGCACCAAATAAAATATATTACTTCATATAAATTTAATCCACTCTATACCGAGGTGCCTAAAAAACAACGTTTTACGTTCCAAAATAAATATACACTCATCAGAATAATTGTACGTTTTGTATTTAAATTCTTTTTGCTTATCAAAATGGATAAATGCCCACCAAATATTGTTTTACTAAAACACTAACATTCAAACCGAAAATTACAGTTCTAAATAGTTTAAGTGTAATCAAATTATCCAACCTGAATCCAAAATATATTATTGTTAAACTAAGATTACAGTCGTTTCCCTTTACTTATTTACCCTGCAACCAGCACAGCGGCCACCGGCATGTGACGCACAGTCCGCAGGACGCAATCCCGTCACGCAAGCGTCACACATTTTCACGCTGAAGTACGTGGAATCACCTCTTGAAGCTAGGAATACCTATCCCTATTGGTGAGAAGAGAAAGAGAGTGCGCCCAGCTAAATCTAAAAAACCTCTGTTGATTCAATAATTATTTTCTTTTAATTTATTTTTGTTAGTTTTTTAAAAAGTTTATGTGATTCATCATCATCCGAGCGTTAAATCCCGGTTGCGTTCGGAGCATTCACTCCGACGCCCAGGGAGATTGACTGCTTTTAACTATTGTGTTCCTTAAAGTGCCATTGATAAATCTTAAGTACAAATTAATCTTAGAAGTACCTATAAATATAATAAAACATAACTTCGTTTAACTTTTGTTTCTTTTTTTATTTTCCTACTAGTGATTCATTTTTTACTTGCCTTAATCATTTGTGTTGCAGTAATATTGAGACTGAAGTATTTATTTGGCTATATTATCATATTTTAATCAAATTCATAAAACAATAAACAAGCAACATGTGTTTGGAATACGCAATATTATTATATTTGGTATTAAAAATAATTGTACGTTCGACTATTTGCTTTTTTGCCTCAGCAAAAATGACTAAATTGAAAGTGGTGAAAGAAAATATTGGTAATATCTATTTAGCGATAATATAAAATATTAGGTCTGAAATTAGCTTTAAAGACGTTTATATATTTTTATGGCATAGCATAAAAAGGAAAATAGCTTCATTTCTACAACACTTCTTGAAACACAATTTGGTGGGCATTTATCCATTCTGGCAGGCTTTTCGAATTTATTGGATTTATTTATTCGAATTTATTTATAACACAAGCCTTTATTAATGAAGAAAGTGATGAAAAAATAGTGAAAGAAAATGACGTCTGCTCGTCGCCATGACGTCATGACGTCGACTCCAGTGATAGCTTAGCTTTATTTATGCGGTATTTTTATACTGCATAAATAAAAAATAAATAAATAATTATAATTGCATAAGTTGATAAAAAATGCTATGCAATAGCTTTACCGCGGCAGTCCCCGAGTGCCACAAGGAGTTTTTTCTTAATTACACAAAGTAAACAAAAGAAGTCCAAATGCGGGAAAGGTGATAAACCAGGTGTGCATTCACTTTGTCGGCGTGAAACAATACAATTCACTTACTTTTTGCATATATGTTTTTATATTTTATATTCATGATTTGATAAGTTGTGAAATCACCAAAATCAAATATCGACCTGTATGATTAATGTGATATTATTTATTCTATTGCAAAAAAATACAGGGCGCCAAAAAATTACTTTGATCAAAAGCTTTGAGAATCGTTTACATACATAATTATTTTATAACGCGCGCGAAGCGGGGTTCGAGTCTGTACAATGAATTTAAAAATGAAAATATTAAGAGGAGCTTCAGACCTGTAGATTCGCGAGATACAACCTACAGAACTTTTGTCTGTCTGTTAGAACATCATGTGAATTCACGTGAAAACTACAGAACTGATTTCAATGAAACTTGACACAGAACTAGCTTATATCCCGGTTCATCATTCAGGATACTGTTTTATCCCGATATACTAATCAAACTGGAAGAAAAATCAAATAAAAAAACACATTTATAAAGGAAAAACTTGAGGATTATTACCTTTTTGTATTGAAAAATGCATGGCAAATCAGCGACAAATAAGGTCATCCTAAAAACAAAGTATGGCAGCCAGCAAATCACAAATGCGAGAGTCAGAGCCACTGAAAATAAAAAATGTTGAAGTGATAACGTGTTATGGGAGCGTAAACCGCTTCGTTACGTAACGCGTTACGGCACCAGTCTGCCTGGCTTCCCTTTCTCTCACACATACGGCAGCGGTAGGCAGGCTCCTGCTCTCTCACTCTAACCCACAGCGCTAGCCGTATTTCGGTAATTAGATTAAAAAATGATACTAATGATGTACATACACAAAATTCCATTTTACGACATATTCAAGAATTGTAACTAAGAATAAAATATATTTTATAATCAATAGAAGATTTTAATAATAAATAACCTTTCCTTACAGTATCATATTATATACATAAAATTTAATAAATAAATAGTTCAACTTCTTTCGGGCGTCCTGAGACGCACACGTTTTTTAATTTTTGTATTTTTTTTACTGCGATATTGGCAAACAGGCAGATGGCTTACCTCAAGGGGTGAAGCCAACGCACTCCCAGCCTTTAGGGTGCGATAAAGGATGTCGTCGTAAGTCATGGTAGCGTAATGGTTAGTACACGCGTACCAAACTTAAAGGGCGCGGATTCGAATCCCGGCCGGAACGCATGCACCACTTAGGCAGTTTTCTGACCTAATGTGTATATTGTTACAATTACAGTGAACAACTGACAACGGTGCTAACAACGTTGAAGGAAAACATCGTGATGAAACCTTCACATCGAGATAACCGAGAGCCCTGCAGTGGGACGTTTATGAGATGTTATTATAAAGAGGATGGGGGTTGGGGCGTACGACAGAGGTTTTAGACTCGAGAAATGGGATTGGAATAGGTTGATGGAATAGACGATAATAATTTATTCTATAAAGTCAGATACAGTGGCATAGATAATTAAAAAATAATCTAAATCATTTTTATAAAATTGTAAAAGTGTAGTCTTTTGTTTCTTCCATTGGACACACAACGACCACGTTCACGACTGCGATCACAACCCAAGTGGAACGGCTATTCGACTCACCTCTTGACATGGGTCTTTTTGAACGTTGTGTGATCGAAAATGATGACGTCATTAGTGACGTTTTCACCACGACTACAACGACCGCGGTCGCCTTGTGAAACGGCTTGCGGAGCATTTTGGGTGTTGTGAGCTACTAATGGAACGGCCTGTTTGTGTCTGTCTGTTTCAATCAATCAATAAATCAATCAATATATTTATTTGCAAGAATGTAGTTTATACAGGTGTTATACAATTGTAGATGTACAGTACATTCTGCGTTGTTTGTAGTTTGTTCGGGATATACGAGTATGACAGCTTTCCATGGAAGAACGGAAAAAGCATACTAATTCTTGCGGCCGGGCGGCGTATATATAAAAGCTCATTCTGTACGTCCCCTCCTGAGACGAACTGAAGCAGCATTTTCAAGCTCTTTTAATGAAAAACACGCGTAAATGCTACTCCAATACGTCCCAGAAGGTGACGTACTGCAGTAGGGTTTCCAGTGGTAAGATAGACAAGTTCTTTGCTATCTTGTTCAGACAGAAGTAGAGAACATTTAAAACGTAAACCCGTATTGTTTCTCTACCAACAGTAAATGTTTGAAAAAACGACCACCACTGCCGCTGGGACAAGTGCAGACTCCAATTTCTATATCAATTATATTGATACAGCTGTGATGTTTTTTCGCTCTGCACGTGGAATGTTTTTTCATCAACTTGTTTAATTTCAAGATTTTTACAACTTTCGAATAATAATTGTTTTTCGTAAGCTAGGGTCAGTTTTCGAGATCTGCCATTAGCAAAATGTAGCAACCGTTTCTTATTGTACGTTTAGAATGTTTTAAGTACAAATTTCGCCAGTGCGCACATATTAAATGCTTTGCACCTTTGAAGGACAGAGGACAGAGATATATGCACAGAGAGACTTATAGCATTAGCTTTTCTAAGACAACTTTGTGATTTTAGCACTAGAAATCCTACTCCAATACGTCCCGCGAGGGTGACGAATAGGATGAGGGTTTCTAATATATTTTATTGCGTTTAAACTTAGAAATCCTACTGCAGTACGTCACCCTCTGGGACGTATTGGAGCAGCATTTACATGTGTTTTTTCGTTAAAAGAGCTTGGAATTGCTACTTCAGTTCGTCTCAGGCGACAAAACAACCCACAGCCAGGCGGCAGGGTATTTGCCCACCTGGATGTTTGCCACCCTTGCTCTTCTAAAGTGTCACTAGAGAGTTTAACCGATTGATCAGAGCAACAAATTTCTCTGGCATATATACTAATTATTATTTTTTAACTGTACGGTATACTATTATTTATTTAACGCTATATCTGTATTTTGAATTTTCTGTATTCCCATGTCTAGGAATACGACTTAGATTCCAAAATTGTGTTAATTTAGATGTATTTATCTATGTGTGAAATAAATAAATAAATAAAAGTTTGCCATAAGAAATTTGAGTTGTGTTCCGGTATCAATCGCCATGTTCCAGTTTCTCTTTCAAGGCCGGCAGCACATTGCCAGCACCTCTGGTATTGCTAATGTTCATAGGCGACAGTAACTAGTTTCCATCACAGTTGGGCCGTCAGCCTGTCTGCTGACGTTGAGCGATAGAAATACAAAACGTGAAAACTACTAGACCGATTTTGTTGCGGTTTTCGTTGATCGATACTAAATTCCCGGACTTAAAATTTTCGATACTTTATATACCGATAATTTTCTAGGGAGTGGTGGTGGAGGGCATGGAGTGGCCAAGTCGAAAAATTTTTGATTCCGATGCTAAATTTTCATTGATCGATAAAATCTTTAGTAAAACAATTATTATAGCATGCCTTTGGGAATATTTTTATCCCTGCAAGAACGGAGAAAGAATACAACTTCTTGGGGCCGAGCGGCCTGTCGTAAGAGGCGACGAAACAACCCACAGCTAGTCGGCTGTTTGCCCGACTGAGTGGCTACCAACCCTGGTCTAGAGTATGCCGCCATAACAACCTTGAGTTGTGTTCCAGCATTAGTGACCAGGTTCTAGTCTCCCTTTAAAGAGAGCACCTTTGATGTTGCAAATGTCCATAGACGAAGGGAATCACTTTCCATTAAGTGGGACGCCTGCCTGTCTGCTGAACTCATGCAATAAAAAATAATAATTTTGTAACTGTATAAATTAAGTATATGTAATGTCTAGATCAGCCGGTTCGGCGGCGGAAACAGATGATTCACTCAAGCGGCGCAAATATGCAACCCTCAGTGAGAGCTATATGTTTGTACCGTTTGCTGTCGAGACGTTTAGACCATGGGCTCCTGAGGCCACGAGCCTCTACCAAAATTTATCGAAACGACTCATTGACTCTTCAGGTGATAAAAAGACTGGTGCTTACTTCGGCCAACGGATCAGTGCGATCCAGCGAGGAAACATACCCATTGAAGACGGTGATTTGAGCTCAATATTCTACTTTATAGTCTTGAGGGACTATGAGTAGAATACAATACAAATAAGTTAAGTTTCTTGCATTGTCTTCGAAAACATGTAATTTTGTAATTATTCTATCCTGTATTATATTAATATAATAAAATTTTATTTAATACTGAAAAAAGTACCTATATATAGTTAAATATTGTACACTTTAGAAACTGTGTTCATATGTTTACCACCCGTACAGATTACGTTGAAAATTAAATTTAATATTCTCTGTACACAGCTTGGCAACATGTATGTCGTGTAGACAATGAACATTGTCATTGAAGTAAATGCTTTTACGACTGTCGTCCGGCAGTTTTGACTGAGTGTAGTGTTTATTAAGAACTTAAAATTGACTCTAGAACTAATGCTATCGTCAGAAATATATTTTTTTCTTATTCACGGGGTTCTAAGTAATCTAAGCTAACGTTTTTTTTTGCTGGAGTACAGCAGAGAGGCTGACGGCCGCATTGTGATAGAAAGTGGTTACCCTCGCCTATGAACATTTGCAACACTAAGTGTTACCAGTGCTGTCGGACTCGTAGACTGGCCTGGAACCTGGCCACTAGTGCCAGAACACTCAAGGTTGTTACGGCGGCATGCTCTAGACCAGGGGTAATAGCCATCCAAACAGCCAAATACCTTCCACCTGACCGACTTCTTTCTACACACTTGAAGTCGGTGCCAAGTAAAATATAACAGACGAATAACAATTTTACAAAATCGGATGCCTAAAAATTAGCTTATTCCAAAACTATTTCCACTACTACAACGATAGCTTGCATTCTTTTTAAATGCTGGAATACTTCGTTTCCCGGGTATTTCAAGTCAGTAACTAACAAATAAACCAATAAAAAACTTACCAATTAACTTATTAATTTTGGAACGATTGTCTCGACGATTAAATGTTTTGTCCCAAGTTCTGTGCTTTTGCGTCATATTTATTTTGCACCCAATTAAAGTGTACACAAACATCATAACAGTCAGCGGCATGACAAATGTTAGCATGGCCATAATTCCATTCACCTTCCTCGCATTAGGGGTTGGTATCGTAAAGCAGAGTGAGAAACTCTTTCCCCTAGTTAAATTAGCCATGAATAGTTCCGGAAGAGATTCAAGAATCGCAACCGTCCATATGCCAGCAATTGTCCATTTTACCCTCCCTGGCTGGGATCTCAGTTTCATCGGATAACATATCGCCATGAAGCGTTCTACTGCCAGAACCGTCATCACAAGTATGCTGTTATGCCACAAACTTAACACCATAACATACTGTAACTTACACACGTATGCACCGAAATCCGGATGCATCCATTTATCTGGCTCCTCCAACTGACCACTTACATCCAACACAATTCCAAACGTGGCCAGCAAATCCGAAACTGCTAAATTGAAGAGGTAATAGTTGGTTGTAGTGTACAAATTTTTGTCCCAATATATCACGATGCAAGTTAACAAGTTACCAATAACAGCCGCCACAAATATCATCAGCAAGATCGCGATGTACAACTTGTGCTTCCAACTACTCCGATCTTGCATGATAGATTCCGCTAATTCTATCCAAATTTCATTGTTGAAATCACTTGAATTTGATAAATTCATCTTAAATTATTACAAAAGGCAGTCGCTTGCGTTTTATTTGTATAAAACATTTCCCGAGAGGCGTTTGCTGCTCGCGCGTCTTTGTGATAACGTTTCACCCGCTAGATCTGATATTACACTAATGAAAGAATTGGCGCTACGTACCTATGTACTTCCCATCGTTACGGCGTATACTTAGGCCGCTCCCTTGAGCCTTATATACAGACCATCAAAGCTAATTGATTAAATTCAAGTGTTATTACGGTCTTGTTGAGGTAATTTATCACCATTGTGGGCAATAATGTCAAATTCGGGACTTAGTGAATTTTTGTCATAACTTAATTTACTTTAGTGAACGCCATAAGGAAATCGGTATTATGATGGTGGCCTGCCAATATGTTTTTAATAATGTAATTCGTAGTAATTTGAGTGCCTACAAACAGTATAAGGAATTTCACAATTTTACCACGAGGCATAGTAATAGACTGCTATTGCCATCTTTTAGCTTCTAAAAAGTATTGTCCTATTTCTTGAGGCCAACCCTCAACACGCTTTTTAAATGAAATTCCTAATGAAATCTTAGATCTTTCACTATATTTAAAACCAAGTTAAAAAAGTATCTTGCTTAAAACGTGTTTTTTTGTTATTTGACTTGACTTTATGTTGTTAGTCCGAAGACCTCACAACTTTACCGGGGATTTACGGTACACAACTTGCTTGAGGGAGTTTTACCTCGGCTGGACTGTTGCCATGAGAGGGGGATGAATCTGATGATGCCCACCATAGGGCGACATAATGAAGTAATTGAGAACGGGTGACGGGTAATATAAAGCCCGAGGGGAAGGATCCCGGCGGACCGGGATCGGCGCGGCGGCCTACGCTACGTTACTGCCGTTTCCCAACATGTTACGGCTGGGAGAGAAGAAACCTAAAAAGGGATATTACACTATTGAAGAATATTTAAATGATAACACCTCATTTACATAGCAGCTCTCTCCAGCCTCTTATACTATCGTCTGGTATAACGTTTTAATCTTGTCAAACATGTAAGAAATTTTTGGAGATATGTTGCAGTACAAACTTTTAGTACATCATTATAACAGTAATAATATTCTTTGTTCCTCTTATTATGTCTTTGTCTAGTAAGACATATGCAGTAGTGTATGCACTGTTTGCTACGGCTCCATTAATTCTTCTAAAAGTAATGCTGTAACATACTTCTGTATAAAACTTATATAAATAGAATAAGAAATATAAAGATTAACAATTTTTATCTATACTAGGGCCAAAGAGACCAGATACAAAAGGTCATTCACCTAAAAACTACTGTGGAGCTGACAATCTATTATCTATCTCTTTCCATCTCGTGTATTTGTCGTAATTTGTCTGTCTTTGTCGTAAGATCAAGACGGGTTCGCCAACATTCGGGCGCCATTTTATAGTAAGAGTTACTGTTTTTAGTTCATTCCGTTTCGGAACGCGCTCGTGGTGATTCTTGTTATTTGTAGAAGTTTTGTTATTTTTCGTTGTTTATTTAATTATTGTTAGATTGTTGTTGTTGAATATTGTTTGTTGTTATTAAGAGTGGTTAATAATGGAGCCACAACCAAGTACTTCGAGAGATAAATCAACAGATTTTAGTTCTCCAGAAAAGAAACGCCCAAAGGTATGTACAGGAAATATTTTACCATTGCATTGATATTTGTTACCTCTTTAGAATAACATATTAATAAATAAATTGTCTACTAAAATATATAATACAACTTTCAAAAAGTTACGCACCCCTGTATTTTCTAATGACCTTGCATTGGTTTTGTTTACATTTGGTATCGCTTCTCGTTGGCCCTACTATACACGTGTTGCTGGGGAGTTTCTTGCCGCTACTTCTCCTTAACAGCAATAACACGTTGCGAAGCGGTTTACATAGAAAAGGAAGTAAAATAAACTTTTAATTTATATGTATGACCTTCAAAAAGTGTTCTGCAGTGGAACTTATTTTGAATAAAAACTTAATTTTAAATTTTGGAACGAATTTCCTTATCGCGCGTTGTGAAAGGGGGCTAGACGGAAATAATTAAGACCAAAAGTTGAAACGACACTTTTTTCTATAGTTGTAAGCCGTGCGGTTTGCGCGTGTTTCTCTGTCTGTCTCTCTCTCTCATAGAAAGCAAGCCAGTTATTTTCGTTTCGTCTTTCTATTTCGCATTGAAAAGTGTGGTGTCGCGACTATTATTTTTGTTGAGTGTATACAGGTTTTTTGTACATAAGAAACAATAATAACAAAAACTTGAGAGGAGGCAAGGGACACCCGGATGGAGCGAAGTTCCTTACATACCTAACTCCATCAGCAATATCCGGAACTTGTGCAGAAACACTGTCAGGATTCATTATTGTTATTATTTTTTATTATGTACAAAAAACCTGTATACACTCAACAAAAATAATCGTCGCAACACCACACTGTTCAATGCGAAATAGAAAGACGAAACGAAAATAACTGGATTGCTTTCTATGAGAGAGAGAGAGACAGACAGAGAAACACGCGCACGCCGCACGGCTTACAACTATAGAAAAAAGTGTCGTTTCAACTTTTGGTCTTAATTATTTCCGTCTAGCCCCCTTTCGCAACGCGCGATAAGGAACTTCGTTCCAATAATGAATCCTGACAGTGTTTCTGCACAAGTTCCGGATATTGCTGATGGAGTTAGGTAAGTAAGGAACTTCGTTCCATCCGGGTGTCCCTTGACACCTCTCAAGTTTTTTTTCGATAGAATTTAATTTATTTCTGAGCTTGATCCCATTTTTAGGAGAATTATATATCTTGCAAGTATTTTGTGTTCGTTTTTCTTTGTATTGTTCATTTCTATAAACGTATACTATAAACGTATTTGTTTCACTTATGTATGTTTGTCCTATAAATAAACCGGTTTTCATTTTATTCCCTTTCTACATGAATGTGTTGAATAGAGTTTCAAAATGATTTATTTTGCCAAGCAGATATATACGTAACCTTGATGCGTTTAAAATAACGAGTTATTTTTAGGGATCAAGAGAATGCGTATAAGAGTTCAACTGCGATCAACAATGTTGAAATTAATTGTTTGCATTATCATTTTATGATAAAATGTTTCTTACTTTTCGATCTTATTTTATCACTGTTTTGAAAACATGCGGACAGGATTTCAAGCATAATCTGTCCTTTGGTGTGGTGTTTACATACACACATGTATAAAAATCTATTAAGTTCACCAACACCTAGGTCTTTGTGCGTTATTTTATTACCCTGAATGAAATAAAGTATTACGCATTACTCTAGCTAGGTACCTATAATATTGTGGCGAACGATGGTGGAACCATCTAGTTAGTTTGCGAACTTTTGGAACAATCAAGAAAAATCTAGAACAAAAACACAAGGATAGATAGATGTTAGAAAGAGATAGAAGACAAAAGAGAGAAAGAGATAGATAGATATTAGAAAGGGATAGACGTATAAACGAAAGTTCCCGAACAGAAGGTTCGGGAAAGAAAAGACAGAGATAGATAGACGGGTTCTAGAAAATTCTTCCGGGTATATAAACAGCGTAAGGCGCGCCTACCGGGCAGTTTTAGAGTTGAAAGTTGCAGTTTAAAGTTGAGTTCAGTCCAAGACGGTGAAACGACAAGTGCGATATTAGAGAACGTTAATAGAGGACAGAGACGAACTAAGTGGTGAATTTAGTGAGAAGTTTGGTGGACAGATACGCAAAGGAGGTGTGTAGCGTAGTTCGAGAGGGAAACCAGAAGCGAGCTACGCGCGATAATATTGGAGGTGGTCCGCGCAATATCGGCGACGGTATTGAGGGTGTGGCAACTTATCGTCGGGACTGTGCATCGTTGGTCGTGCGTATAGGGGCAACCCTGCAGAGAGGTACTACGTGCGGCTGTGTAAGTTAATAAAAGCTTTTAAATTTAAGACTGGTGTTTTCTTCCAATCCATAAGTGCGTACCCCGCTCGTACGTAACAATATGTAGAAAAAACAAGGGCGCAGAAAAGGCTATTCACGGCACTGCAAGGAAACTAATTAAAAAATAAGCAAAGATTTGAACTGGTATATAAGCTCGCTGTGTGTCGAGATTCATTTAAATCCGTTCAGTAGTTTTCACATGATCCTCAGAGCAGGTAGATAAAACAATAAATATTTCTTCGGAATCTGTTTTAGCCTCTCTGATTTTTAAATCACTGTACAAACTTGACAGCTTTAACAGTTTGATTATATAACAGGAGATGCCCGCGACTTCGTCCACGCTTGATCTGAAATTCCCACGGGATTCCCGGGATTGTAAGCTATCGTTTCAGTGGAGACTGTGTGGGTATAAGTTAATTTTTAAGAATACGGACAACTTCGAATCTCTCCCGGGAAAATTTCCACTGGATTTCTTGAAAAAAAAGTAGTGCTAATTTTTAGTCTAAGCATTAACTGACGAATAGCGAAATCTGCATCGAAATGGGCCTAGTAGTTGTTACGTGAACCCCGAATAAATAAGAAATCTAAAATGCATCGTGTTCTCCGTCGTTTATATAGTCTATACCAGTTGTTTTTTTTTAAATAGCTAAATGTACAGACACAGCATGTTTAGATCTTTATAATATTATAGATAGACAGAAGAATATAATACTGCATAATCCGTGCAGAAACGGAGAAATAATACAATTTCCTGCGGCCGGATGGCGTGTCGAGGCGATAAAACAACCCACATCCAAGTGGGCAAATATCCATTTGAAGTAAATAGGTCTAGATCTAGAGCAGTGGTTCTTAACCGGTGATCCGCGGACCACTGGTGGTCCCTGGAGGCATTCCAAGTGGTCCGCGAAGCCATCGTAATAAGCCAGTGACGTGTCGTGTTGTCTCCAGTCATCACATCGCATACCGCGCCGGAGCACAAGTCCGAAGGCAAGACGCAGTGCACAAGAGTCGGGAAGAGTCCCGCGTGACGGGAGACCGAGCAGCGCAGCGGTATCTCTCATTCGATTTGCTTCGTTCGTTCTTTGTTTTAATACTTATTTATTGGAAGTTCAACCTACGTACGAGTGAATTATTGAATTTACTATTTTTACATATACATAACCGACTAGGTGGTCCCTGGCAAGACAGAAATTTGGTAAAATGGTCCGTCATGACTTAAAGGTTAAGAACCATTGATGTAGAGTATGCTGCCATAAAAATGTTGAATTGTGTTCCTGCATTAGTAGCCAAGGCAGCCTCCTCCCTTTAAAGAGCGGCTGCTCATTGTTAGCATCTTCAGGTGGGCCTGCCTGTCTACAGAACTCATGCAATAAAAAAATACAGGCCAAAATTAGGCACCAGACGCCAGCGGAAACGCCCTACTCTCACCATTAAAAGCATATATCGTTAAGTGGAATGAGATAAATAATAGTATTTTAGCATCGTTGATTTTATTATAGTCTCTCAATCATAATTCTCGTACATGTAATATTGTTTATGTTCGATATCCGATTTAAAAGCTGTGGCGAGTTGAATCATAAATCATAAATAGACTTATTCAACCGAATAATAAGCATTACACAAAATTTTACGTTTATTTAAGTAGTCGGCCTATTCGAACAAACAAGTGCGCAAATTCATTCCCCAGCGTAAAAAAAGAATATGCACGTATGTTATGAAAAATTTAATAATACCATATAGCATATAGCGAAGGCTGCATTAACTCTGGGAGCATTACATTAAAATTGCGTTGTCATAATCATAATATTTCATTGTATTTGTTAGAGAATTGGGACCATAGATAAATTTTGATTATTTATTTATTTAGACTTGGCAGCTAGCTAGCCTTTAAGCCAGATCTTAGTTTACAATATAGTTTCTTAATTTTCTTAAGCCTATGCGTAGCACAGCTGAACTGTAGGTACCTAATTAGCTAGTGCCATTCAACGGAGTTCTTGTGACAACTCAAAGGTCACATTTGACTATACAGTTCACATTTCTCACAAAACACATAATTACTACATACTCAAAAACTATCAATTCAAATGAACAATAGTTGTATGTTCATTTTAGAGTAATTTTACACATTTTTAGAAAATAAAACTGCACAGCACAACATCTCCTTTCAGTTCCCGCCAAAAACTCCAATATATTTGCTTGGGAAATGGGACCATAGATAAATTTTGATTGAGACGGTACCTAGCGCCAACACAACGCGATCAGACCCCCATCCGTTTCAGTTATATTCTTAAAATTCTATCCCTTGGGAACTGTATTTTTTCTGGATGAACCCTTTGTGTTTTCCTCTATCTCTCTTCTCTTTTCTTGACGATCTATTGCATAGCAGGCAAACTCAGTTTCGCATTTATAATCTTGCTAAGGAATATTATAAATGCGAAACTGAGAATATAATAATACAATAGATAACAATTTACTGCTCACCAAATCAGGGCTTGAAATACCGGTAAAAATGTGTTATCGTTATTTATGCTAATTTCTGATAGCGGTAAATTATAAATATTGTTTTAAAACTTATCGTTATTTCTAGACATTTTAACGGTAAAAAATATAACGTTAATACTTTTTTATCGGTAATTTTACCGTTATAAGTATGTTTTGTTACCATCGTCGCATTCTTCCACTCACAAAGATTGTCAAACAGCACTGTGCTAAGACAGCGCGTAGTTTGTCAATTAAACAATCGGTATATAGCCAACAGTCGTAATATAGCCAATTCTTAAAAATGGAACCGTCGCTTGAAATAACGTAAAAATTAACGAACATATACATACATACGATTTTTAACGTTATAAGGTAGGTATGGCAATTAACGCCCTCTGTTAAATAACGCCCAAACGCCATAAAACGTACTCTTATTCGAGTTATCCGCGACTAAGCATGGAAATGATTGCTACTTTTAATTCATATTCATTGGATGAAATTAAAAAAAAAACACAATTATTTCACATGTGAAATTTCACAGGCAATGATTTTTGAAGCTTAAAATTACCACAGCGTCACACGTTCCGTATGCTATTAAAAATGAAATATGAATTATAATTTATAATCACTACGCAATGCTACTTTCGAATCGAATGACTGTCCTGTGACAATGAAATTTCATTTCATTTCCTAAACAACTGATTTTGAGATTATTCCAAGGAAAATAATACTTTACAATCCTTAATTTAAATCTATTTTTTAATACTCTCATACTTCATACTACTTCATAGTCGTACACTTAGCGACTTAGCGGCGACGAATCAGCAAAATATAGTTTATTCATTCTATCACGCCCGCTCATTCGTCCCTACTCGCTCGCTCTCGCGATTTCATTACTTGTGACATTTCACAGACCAAATGAAGAGAGGTAGCAGATGCGATGTATGAAATTGAATTTCATATGAAATTTCGCATGCTACTTGTGAAATGTTCCATGACTATCCGCGACACGGCGCACGCGCATAAAAGAATACACTATTAGAGACCCGTCTAGCGTAAAACAAAACCTCGCGAGCCGCCGCCATGTCAGTGACGCGCTTTAGTTTAAGAAGCTCAGAAACGAACGTCGCTGTTATAAAATCTGTCCGAAGGAAATTGTAAATAATTCGTTATTTTGTTATATTTCTTGTATCATTTAACATTTATTTATAGTGTGCAACTACCTTTCATATTTTGCTAACATTTTCACTGTGCCCAAAATAATTTAGAGAAAAATCAGTAGGACAATAACGCCCAGTCAAACGTCTGTTGGGCGCTATTACCCTTCGTGGGCGCTATTGACCTACACGTGGGCGTCTAATGTTAAAAATTATAATAATATTATATTATTAAATTAAACTTAAATAATAAATGTGTGACAATAACTATCAAAGTAATCTTTTGTCTTAATTTATTTTTTAAATATGACCTTAAGGGACGTGTTGGTCCCACTACCTTTGGGCGTCATTACCCTTTACCGTTTAGTAGCGCCCAATGTTCGATTAGACAAATCTTACTGTTTTTGAAAAAAACGCCTTTTATACTGTTATTTTGTACTAATGAATATTTCTGATAGAAATGATTAAAGCCCAATGTTTCATACTACTTTAAGCGTGTTAAAAGTTTCATAGTTTTTATGTTAAATTTTAATTAATTTCATTCCTTTTGTTTGTAATTAAGAATTTTTTATGTGACTGTTATGTTTTATTTGACAATAAGCAAGAATCGTGTTTTTTTTTCTGTCCAGCGTTTTATTTACTAAACGGGCGGTAATTAACATAGTATTTTTAATAACGCCCAAGACAAAGCTCTTAAAAATATATTATTTGCATGGAAACTGTAAATAGTTACAATACTCAACTAGTATGTTTCAGTTCTAAAAACTATGCTTAAAATTTTTTACGCATTATTTATTCCATTTAATGAATACTTAAGGTAAAAATTAAGTTTTAAGTTAGGTGGGCGTTAAATGCCTCGTGTACCTTATTATAACTCATAACAGTTGCCAAGTAACGGTAAAATAATATTCCGGTATTGCAGTATCTTTTTCGAAAATACTGGAATTATCTATATTTTTAAAGTTAATTGATAACGTTTTCAATCCCTGCACCAAAAATGCACGATTACAATATTGCCATGGTAGAAACAAGAGTCAATCACAATCTTTTCCAGGCACCCTAACTTACGGAGAAATTTAACCTAATCTGGCGATGTAAAGCAGTGCAGATATTTAGAACTTAAACAGACATATCTAAATTACATATTTTAGGTTTAAATAATCATTTTAGACTACTGAATATAATTACTTATATGAAGAATACCAGTTCACTAGAAAGATATGACCAGTGTTAGAAGGCATTAAAATAAATAATTGTTTCAACAGCAAGAGTTGTTATCTATGATACTGTTCTATTTCTATACTTGTTTATGTACTTTTTTTAGTATTACGCGCTTTTGAAATATTAACAAATAAACTAAACTTATTAAATTAAAGTGTATTTATTAACAAAACAACTTGCACACAACTTACAAATTTTCCTACATGTGAAAGCTAGACACAATTATTGAGTGTGGGAAATCCAGAATGACGTCGGACGATTTCGGTCTCCAACATAACTGAGAAACATGTTTTAGTGGTGAAACTTTCAGCTGGAGAATTATGCTGGGATGTAATAGAAATTTATTGCTTAAATTCCACTTTTTTATCGTTAAAAAAACAACAAATTCCACTAAATACAATAAATAAAGGATACATACGAATAATAAAATAGAATATTCTTCCTAGCATACAATGTTATAACATAATTTGATAAATACAATCGTTGTAAAGTTACATCGGGCGGTCTTGTCGCTGGGAGAGATTTCTTCCAGACAACCTTTAGATGGATAAAAACTTGGTAGAGTTGTAGTAATTTTGATTATGTTGTTATACTTTTTTCTAATATGTACTTTATAAACTTGGATATGCCCCGCGACGTTGTCCACGCTTAACTAGAAATGGGTGCGGTATAGATATAGGGCACATTTATTTATTACTGGAGATTTAAAATTAACTTTGGGTGGTTATAAAAAAAATAACCAGCAAGAGCAAGTTTCCTTGCAATCAATTTTCTTGTCCAAAGACTTTTACTTTCTTCTTCTATTAAATTCCACAATTCTTCAACTATTAGCGTAGAATCAGGTTGAAAATCCGTTTATATTCTTTTTTTCTACGATCCGTCTTTTTGATACAGTAAATCAGAACTCTTGCTCGCCCGCCCAACTCTCTCGACCTAGTATTATTTTACTCGCCACTGTACTAGTTACGTGTGCGTGTGATTAAGGCATTACGCCGCAAGTAGTATATTAACTAACCATTTAATTTTACTCTCTCTTTTAGCGTTTTCGCTTGTACTATCACTAGCACACATCGGTAACAATTTTTCAATGTCTATTAAGTTGCCTGTAAAAAATGAAGTATCATTTACTGTCATAGACTACGTTCCAGAAGAGACTCACAACAACCACGTTCACGACCACGATTTTTCCCGTTCCACTTGCTTGCCGGCGTCACAATCGTATACTCCTCGATCGTCGTGTGTGGGTCGTCGTGGGCGAGGCGTGAGAAAAAATTATGACATCATTAGTGACGTTTTCGCCGCGACCTTAACGGCCGTGGTCGCCATGTGGAACGGCAGACGAAGAATTTTGGGCGTTGTGAGATACTAAAGGAACGTGTCCCTATTGGAAGTGTTGTATCCGTCATACTTTTGAAGAGGCGGCAGGTGGGCCGTAATGGTTTTTAATTTTGGTTTGCCAAATTTTCTGCAACAAGCAAAATATTTTCTTTTATCTTCACATAAAACATTGAAATCATATTTGTAACGTGGTATAGCACTGCTGAGATCATTATCTTAATTACAACTCTAAGGGCCGCTTGCATAACGATCGCCTTTAAATAAAAATTAATTACATACATACATACATACATACATAACTTCACGCCAGGCACGAACAACAGAGTGCCATACAGGCTTATTCTTACACACCTCACTTGTTTCTTTGACATTCATAGCTCTTGTCATGCACGCTCGTCTGTTCTTAAGGCTCCTGACATCACCTTCTGCTAATACATGATCAATTTGATCATGGAAGGTGTGTCGTGGCCTTCCGCGACTTCTGCATCCATCCACTTTTGCATTGTATATCTGTTTAGTCATTCTTTCATCATACATTCTTTCCACATGCCCAAACCACCGGAGCATTCCTTTCCTTACTTAAAAATTAATTAATCATATTAAACTGCCTAAATACCTTTTACATAAAACGTATTGACAGTTCTTTAAACATATTTAGCGGAAAATTTTGCGTTGTGCAAGACTCTAGTTGTATTGAAGGGTGTTAAATGCGCTTTGTGTTTGTTTAACAAATTTAAGCAACCTTATGCAAGCGGCCCTTAGTGTACGGCCTCAGTGGCAAAGCGTTCAGCGGAGTGTCCGGCGGCTGCGGGCAATAGAGCGTCCAACCGAGTGGCCTCAATGCACACTCGGCGTTCATCGTTCACAAACGGCTTAAGCCTGTACACGACGCCCCTGTAAATTTGTGTAGTCGTAAGGACAACAAACGGCTTGTAACCGAAACTACAAAAAGTTTGTATGCCTGTCAAGGCGAAACATGTAACTCAAAACTTAGCATAACATCTGCAAAATTGTCCATGTTTCAAACAAATAAATTACTTTGACTTTGACCCGCTCAGCACACATCTCGGCTGGCACTATAGTAGAATTATTTTGTCCGTGCAGTTTGGGCCATAAATCATAGCTGGCCTCAACCCGGCTACAGCGGTGAGCATGTTGCGCGGGCGCAACGCCATTATCGATACAAACTCATTCTTATCAAAGAAAGATTATCATTCTTATAAAAAACATTATTATCTTTTTTTGCTGATAATTTTAAACTAGAGATATAAGTATTTATATTTATTTTTAATATAACTTGTTACATTCTAAACTTTTGTACTTATAGTTTTTTAATGCATAGATATCTAATTAATAATTTATTTTAAATAATTATTAATCTTTTTTTAATAAATACGTTGTTTTATCTATTTTTTTCTTTAATTTTTATCACTAACCCACAAAATGACAAAATTAAATACATTATCGATAACGCTTATCGACAACAACAATGCGCATCACTATGCCCGCCCATAAAGCCCGTGAGTGGAAGAGAGAGCGAAATACTCGCTTCATCGCTCCGATTATTTATGACCCAAACTGCACGGAGAAAATAATTCTACTATAGGTACACTCCTTAGCGTTGTATCTAACATTTAAATTAGTTTATCTACGGTCTCAATGTAAGCGTGAACCGAGCTTGCAGCGGAGCGGGGCGTGCAGCGTCCTTATAAACGACGCGTCATTCAATGCAAACATGCCCCCTGGAGCCGTCGCACCGCCCCCGTTAGCGTTTCCATGTGTTTGACTCGAACGCTGCACGCTTCGCCCCGCTGCACGCTGAAATAGAGCGGGCACTCAGGCCATACCCTTAGGGCTGGCTCGATCGACATGATACCACACTCTCACAGAATATGGGCGAGAATCAGTTTACCGTTTGAGTGAGAGTCCCCATGCCCTACTTCCCCACTCCCCTATCCCGTCCCCCTTTATCCCATTCCTCCTGTCCGATCCCTCTGTATTTCCCACCTCCTCTTTATGTTATTCAAAAGCTGGCCACGCGTAAGCTTCGCCACTGGTGTTGCGAACGTCTATTGGCGACCACAACCATGAGTTGGACCGTCTACCCCAGGGATTCCCAAACTATTTTGATCAAGACGCCCGTTGTCCATAGGAACTGATACCTCAGACCCGCATAGCCATATTACTTTAAATATTTTTGCGGTTGCTTAATTGAGTAAACTTGACATCATTTTGTCATCAAAATTTAACAAAATTAATAGACATAAAATTCAGTAAATATTATAATTAATTAATAATATAATGATTAATAGAAATTACTTAAAAATACTTAAGTGAGTAATTATTAAACCAACATAATTGTACATGTAACATAACTGATACAGTACCTTGAAAATTTGAAATTTGAAATTGTATTAATGAATATATTGTCGGTCTACTCACTAGAATACAGAGGTAACTTTTTGATTCAGCAAAA
Organism: Dendrolimus pini; assembly: GCA_949752895.1. NCBI lineage: Eukaryota > Metazoa > Arthropoda > Insecta > Lepidoptera > Lasiocampidae > Dendrolimus > Dendrolimus pini. Next base: position 20,546,474 of record OX457137.1, on the reverse strand, counting down.
AATTTATAAAAGATGACCTTTGATTTTATATTTAGCAAAATAATTGTAATCTTTGTCATCCGTCCAACGTGGACAAAGTCGCGGGAATATTCCAGTTTATTGTAAGGATTTAATTACCTTAAGAGTCTTTCTAAATTTACTAGACATGAGGCTGAAGAGCAGCGGATTCAGGACGCTACTGAACCAGCAGTTGAATGAAGACAAATTATAACAAATCCTCCACCACTGAAACAAAAGAAATAAATCAACGTTGATAAGATTAAGCTTTATACACAAGTGACATTGATCTCATAAATCTCGTAATTGGGAGGACGGATAAGCAGTGAGCACGTCGAGACTATAATATGGACAAGCCGTTCTTTAGCCGTGTCCCCTGCGGTTATTTTGCCCTACACCCAACACGAATTTTGTTGTCAGAGACTGAAATGTCTCTTGCAACAAAATGGCGGCAGTCTCGATGTACCTATCAAACGTCAAATGACCTAAGTAGATTTTTTGTTCCAAAATTCAATTAAATTAAACTATTATTTTGGTTTAAGACTTAGGGCCGCTTGCATAACGATCGCCTTTAAATAAAATTAGTTAATCATATTAAACTGCATAAATACGTTTTACATAAAACGTATTGACAGTTCTTTAAACATATTTAGCGGCAAAATTTGCGTTGTGCAAGACGCTAATCGTATTTAAGAGTGTTAAATGCGTTTAGTGTTTCTTAAATTAATTTAAGGAACTGTTATAGATATATAGATAGAACGTTATGCAAGTGGCCCGAATCTTTGATTCAGTAGAGTCTAATCTCAAATCTCAAACAAAATAGTAGTTTAATACCTTTTGCAACAAAAATATACTTAGGTCCACTAATGTTTCACTTGTATGTTATAACAAATACAAAATATTGTAAAATATATAACACATTACATATATATATAACACATGATTAAAATATCTAATATAATTGACATCGTTGAAATAATAAATTAAAACCTAATTAAAAATAAACTAAATTATAAATAAATTAAACTAAAAATAAACTAAATATACAAACTAAAATTAGATCCACATGTCGCTTACAATAAAATGGCGGAAAATGCTCGATATACAGTGTGCAAGCGAAACACCCGCAGATCCTGTTTTATAGGTAGTCAAATAAATAAACACAAATATAATCACACATTTATTTAATGCAACTCGACTAGTTCTTTCATCATAAGTACGCCATTTTTGTTTTTAGCTTAGAAAGATGTTGTTTTAAGTAACGGTATACAAGTAGATGCTTACCTCTTTGAAGGCGATGATTTCAGGTACATCAGCTACGACCATCACGAGGCGCACCAGAAAGAATGGCAGCCAGCATACCAAGAAGGACACTGTCAGCGCTACTAAACGAGGGAAACAATACTTTCATTACTTCGACTAAATATAGTGTAGTGGAACACTTACAAGACAATAATGAATTATTTAAAGTGGTCAAATTAAAAATGAATTCCAATGTCTCTTTTTTACTGATTATTGCAAATTTAATTGAATACAATGTGCGATTTTTTTTCCGGGTATCCCACGGGAATTTTTTCGAGAGAGGTTTGTAGTTGTTCGGGTATAAAATTAGCTTATTCCAACGTAGTTTTCGCCTATAACGATAGCTTACATTCTTAATACTGCGGTATTCGGTGTCCAGGGAATCCCGCGAGAAGTAGAGCGTTGACGGAGTCGCGGGCATAGACTATAGTAGAATTATTTTTTCCGTGCAGTTTGGGTCATAAATCATAGCTCGGCATCAGCCCGGCTAAGGCGGTGAGCATGTTGCGCGGGCGCAACGCCATTATCGATAAAAAACTCATTCTTATCAAAGAAAGATTATCATTCTTATAAAAATCATTATTATCTTTATTGCTGATAATTTTAAACTTGAGATATAAGTATTTATATTTATTTTTAATATAACTTGTTACATTCTAAACTTTTGTACATATAGTTTTTTAATTTATAGATACCTAATTAATCATTTATTTTAAATAATTATTAATCTTATTTTGATCATCATCAAACAATAATCATCTATGATCAAATTGATCGTGTATTAACAGAAGGTGATGTCAGGAGCCTTAAGAACAGACGAGCGTGCATGACAAGAACTATGAATGTCAAAGAAGCAAGTGAGGTGTGTAAGAATAAACCTGTATGGCGCTCTGTTGTTCGTGCCTACCACGCAAGGGACCTGGCGTGAAGTTATGTATGTATGCTTATTTTAATAAATACGTTGTCTTATCTATTTTTTCTTTCATTTTTATCACTAACCCACAAAATGACAAAACTAAATACATTATCGATAACGCTTATCGACAACAATAATGCACATCACTATGCCCGCCCATAAGGCCCGTGAGTGGAAGAGAGAGCGAAATACTCACTTCACCGTTCCGATTATTTATGACCCAAACTGCACAGACAAAATAATTCTACTATAGTTCTTTATAAAGTTAAGATAAGAATGTTGAAACTACTAGCTGATCGTCGTTTCTAAATAATTCTTTACTGTATGTCGACTACTTTGTCTGTTTACTTACATAGAAAAAAATTATCTTATAAAACTTACCGATTAACTTGTTTACTTTGCCTCGATTATCGCTGTGGTTAAATCTGTTCATTTCCATATCTTTGTTCTGTGCATTGTTAACTGCAAACGCGATCATCGTGTAAACAAACGTCATTATCCCAAGAGGTATCACAAATGTGAATAGAGCTACAACTCCATTCACTATCTTGGCAAACCTCGTTGGGGTTGTGAAGCATAGCGACGCTTTCGAGCTTCGCAACACGTCCACCGTCCACACTTCGGGCAAGCTCTCGAGGATTGCTACAACCCAAACTAACCCGATCACCTTCATGACTCGACTTCCCGTCTTCCCCGACTGGCACAACGGATGACAGATAGCCAAATATCTTTCTATAGCCAGCACTGTCAGTATCAAAATATTGTTGTTCCATAGAGTCATGATTAAGAAGTAATGTATCTTACATGCAAACGAACCAAAATAGTAATGCAAGTACTGATCTAGATGATCAAATTTTTCTTTGATTTCTAGCAACATTCCAAAGCTCACGAAGAAATCTGAGACTGCTAAGTTCAGCAGGTAGTAGTTGGTGGTCGTTCGCATACTTCGGTCCCAGTAGATGACGATGCAAGTTAGTAAATTTCCAATCAAACTAAATATGAAGATTATGTACATGGAGACGATGTAAGCGATAAGAAACGTGCTGGACTGCTGACTCAGGAGATTCTCCACCATCTCAGACCATAGTTTAATGTTAGCTGCGTTATCATTTTCAGTAACGTTGCACATGATGTTTTGCAAGTTTTAATGTATAATTTTTGATTTAGATAGAAAAGATGGCTGACTAAAATAAATAGAAAAATACACGATTATAATGCTATTTTGGTAAGTCTTGATAAAAACAATATAATTGTTAAGAGAAATTACTTCCAAGCAACATAACTTAAGGGACTAATCGTTATTTTGTAAAAGTGTCTTAAAATATCCGTACAGGAACGAAAAAAGAATACAATTGCCTGCGGCCGGGCGGCCTGTCGTAAGAGGCGACAAAACAACCCACAGCCAGGTGGTAGGGCATTTGCCTGACTGGATGGCTACTACCCCTGGTCTAAAGTATGTCGCCATAACAACTTTGAGTTGTGTTCCGGCATTAGTGGCCAGGTTCCAGTCTCCCTTAAGAGAGCAGCAGCGCATTTGTAGCACCTTTGGTGTTGCAATGGAATGGCCTGGACTTTTGGAGGGCTGCGTGGAGCAATGGAAAGGATTACACGTAGAGGTCCCTTGACAAATTTAATATAAAGTAAATACATATGGTATTTTATTAGGACCAGTTCACATAATACACGTGCACCGGAAGACAACTCAACTTGATTTTGAATTGTCTCTTTTTACTTTAACCTCCCATTTTGACATTACATAAAACTAGAGGTCGCGGAGATGTTATCCTGCCCTAAAAAATAAATATCTAGGACCCGATCCCAGTGCCATCTACCGGTTCCAATTCTGAATCTAAACCATCTGGGGATTGACTAAAATACACACAAAAAATCATCAAAATCGGTAGTTGTTCTCAAGTTATGCGCGTACATATATTTCGAAACGAAACGAAACGACGAATAATCATAAATAACAATTAAAAAGTACATGTAGGCGGTAAGCTAAATAAAAATTTAACATTATTCATTGCCATTTAACACCTTAGTCTTCTGTGATCATGGCTACTAAATAGTGGTCGAAACGGCAGAACAAAAATCAAATAAAATATTTCGCTTAATATCGTTAAAAAGTCGTTTTATTATAAACATATATTTATAATTTTTACAACGCTGTGACCACTATTTCATTGGCACGGCACAAGTACCACTATATTATGATACCGTCACAACCTAGTTTTGTAAAATATCGAAACGGGACACATATAAACTTTCAAACTTGCTAAAATTTTCATAGAAATTGATTGAGCAGTTTCGGATTGTATTCATAATTTTAATGCTTGAATAATACTGCCACCGACAAAACACTAAAAATGAAGATTTATTTCCTTCGTATGAAAAGCAATTTTCAATTCATAAATCACATATAGTGAAAAATACTTTTATTTATTTGTGTTGTTGTTGCACGGACGGAGGAGTATGAAATTTCGCACACTTATAGTTTATATAGAGAAGGAGTGCAGAATGCAAATATTTTTTTAAATTATGCAAAAAAAAATACATTAAGGGCCGCTTGCATAAGGTTGCTTAAATTGATTTAACAAACACAAAACCTATTTAACACCCTTAAATACAATTAGCGTCTTGCACAACGCAAAATTTGCGGCTAAATATGTTTAAAGAACTGTCAATACGTTTTATGCAAAACGTATTTAGGCAGTTTAATATGATTAACTAATTTTATTTAAAGGCGATCGTTATGCAAGTGGCCCCAAATCAATAAAAAAACATTACACACTACCATGTATTTGACACACACACGCATATATACTGTTTTGTTTATTGTTAAAGTCAAATAAATAGTGTAGCCTTGGCGAAATCTTTGACAACAGAATCTTAATAATGTTCAAACTTATAATTCAAATTAATTATTATGGTCGAACTTCGACCACGGACGACCACTAGTTTTATATAATTCAGTAACCTTTGTTTTTGATACTTGAGTTGTGAATTCATGAATTTGCTTCCAATATGTAGAGGTTAAATATTTCTTTACAGATAATATTGTTTTCTGTGCCAAGTCCTCACTACTAATAAAAGACGTTAAACACGGTGTCTTTGCGATAGCCATTGTTTGCTATGGTGTAACACTATACGTTACATTAATTTGTGTGCTCTTAAAATTTAATCAGATTAAGTGGTCACTTTACACAATAACTAATGTAGATATTTTCCAATTTTAAAGACTTCTATTCACCTAGCAATTAAGTTTACTCATTTGTTAGTTAGTTCTAAACAATGTATCTGCCTGAAAGACGTTGTATTTATGGTCATGAATAAATTTAAAAAAAAATGTTAGTTCATTTGCTTAGATCAAATCTTGCATCCTGAAGTGACTGCATCATGGCTGCCACTGGTAATAAAAACGTCTCCTACTGCGATCTCTCATCATCTCATCCTTAACACTGAATCAAAATTGGATGTCCTTGTTAACAATGCGGGAGGCTATGGCAAAGATGACTACACCTCCGACGGAATAATTGAAGGAATGCAAGTCAACTATTTTGGACATTTTCTTGTCTAAGAAGTCCCAGTAAGACGGGATAGTGAATCTTAGTTCTATATTGCATTTTTTGAGCGATATAAGCCTCTAAAATATCAACAAAAAATGTCACCTTACGGTATTGCACGTGACGATGGTAGGCATCCTGACGGAATGAGTCTAATTCCCTGGCAAAGTGGCAAAGTTACTGCCTTTGGTGCAGGATGCGACTTGCGTAAACACGTTGGCAGTTGGCCGCATCCCATTTACTAAACAAGTCTAGATCAGCCGGTTCGGCGGCGGAAACGGCTAAATCACTCAAGCGGCGCAAATATGCAACCCTCAGCGAGAGTTATATGTTTGTGCCGTTTGCTGCCGAGACGCTTGCACGGTCTGTGGGGCCCTTAGGCCATGAGCCTCTACCAAAATTTATCAAAACGACTCATTGACTCCTCAGGTGATCAGAAGGCTGGTGCTTACTTCGGCCAACGGATCAGTATGGCGATCCAGCGAGGAAACGTAGCCAGACTTCTAGGCACCTTAACCGGTAGAAGACGGTGATCTGGGGTCAGTATGCTACTTATAGTCTTGAGGGACTATGGATAGAATACAATACAATAAGTTACCTTTTCTTTTATTGTATTCGACTATTTAAAAATATATTTTTTTCTTGCAGGAGTTCAGGCAGGCAGACGGCCTACTTGATGGAAAGCGGTTTCCATCGCCTATGGACATTTGCAACACCAAAGGTGCTACAAATGCGCTGCTGCTCTCTCAAGGGAGACTGGAACCTGGTTACTAATGCCGGAACTTAACTCAAGGATGTTATGGCGACCTACTTTAGACCAAGGGTGGTAGCCATCCAGTCGGGCAAATGCCCTACCATGGCTGAGGGTTGTTTTGTCGCCTCTTACGACAGGCCACCCGGCCGCAGGAAATTGTATTCTTTTTCCGTTCCTGCACTGATAAAATTTTAACGGATTTCTCACTGAACCCTAAAAAATGTAGCGTAAGTTACTCCTGATGAAAAGGGTCGCCAAATTGCGGACCGCGGTTCGCATACGGACCGCCGACCCATTTCGTAAAAAATGTAATTTTTCTCATTGATATGTAAAAAAATTATTTGTTATTTCAGTCATTACTACTATAAAATTTGGTACGGACCGCGATGGTCATTTCATTTCTTAAAACGGACCCCGAGCGAAACTAATTGGTGACCCCTGCTTTATGACATTGGCTATCTGACTAACTTAAGAAAATATAATATATAGTCAAAACTTAGAAAATCCTACTATTATAAACGGGAAAGTTTGTAAGAATGTATCTATGGATGTACATTTGTTACTCTTTCACACTAAAACTACTTAATGGATTTTGATGAAACTTTACAATAATCTTATACATCAGAATAACACATAGACTATAATTTATATAGTGTGAATTATCCAAAATATAACGATTTCCATCGCCAGGCGGGTGAGACCGCGGGGCGCAGCTAGTATTATATATAGTCTAAGGTAAGTTACGAACAATGAAGAAATTCATATACTGCAAGATTACAAGAACTCGTCGTCTTATTTTGTGTTCTTTGTCCGTTCTTGGACGTAATTGTAACAATATGTGTTACTTCAGAAAACTGCTTGTGTTTCTTAACCAGGATTCGAACCCACGTCTCATTACAAATGCGAATTCAGACCCGAGAGCGTTACCTTGTATTTGAAATCGATAAAGATATACATAGATAGATAGATAACACTTTATTTTGCACCAATACAAAAATGTACTTAAAGAGTAAAATTATATGTACAGAGGGCGGTCTTATCGCTAAAAAGCGATCTCTTCCAGACAACCCCAGGAATGAATTGAGATGTTAATTGCGATGGTGGTATATGTAACATATAATACGAACTGCTTATTTCTTAATAATAAATACATAAATGATATATATATGTCAACGATACGTCCAATTAAAGCTTCCCTCCGACATATATATATATATATATATATATATATATATATATATATATATATATATATATATATATATATATACATTATTATTTCTTAATAATAAATACATAAATGATATATATGTCGGAGGGAAGCTTTAATTGGACGTATCGTTATCGTTGACTGGATGTATTACGCACAATATCATTTGTTTACATTTTAATTACTTCTAAAATTCTTAATGTAATTTAATTTGATTTGTTGAATGTTTCTATAACTTAAAGATCGTTCTAACCTAATAAAAGTTATGAATATTGTAATTTAATAAACGACCAATCAGAGCAGAGCATATAGGAGCGGGGTCAGCGCCCTCTATACTTTGAGTAATATCTACTTGGGTAGACTGAGGAGTTTTTGTGGCACATTTCGTTGGTGGCAACAGGTCGAGTTGGACCATGGAGTATTTTAAAGAAAGTATTGAAGCTGGAAGTATGAGCGGGTGCCCTGAACCCGCTGCTCGGTCTAAACTATGTCATAATGTTGATCAAATCTAAATTAAAAGTGTATAAACCGTGGCTATTGTGTTTTATGCTCGCATTTTATCCTGATGACGCCCACTTAACCTGCAATAACTAAAGTATATATATATATATTTTAGTTATTGCAGGTTATATAGTATATATATATGTATATATATATATATATATATATATATATATATATATACATATATATATATACTAGCTGTCCCGGCGAACTTCGTATCGCCATATTTTCTGAATTCCTAAATTAGGAGGATTCTAGAACCCGATCTCAGCGCCACCTACCAGGTCCAACGGTAAAATATACAATTACAAAAACTGACCATGTTTACAATATTTTATAGGCAATACAACAGGCGGCCTTATCGCGTGTGTTTAGTGGTTAGGCGATCTTAAAGAAAAAAATGATAAAATCCACAAAGAGAACAAAAAATATCCCTGACAAGCGTGTGGGTCAGGAGAAGGAGAATGTAAAAAATGTTTATGTAATTACACAAATACAAAATATAGATCTTTCCTTAAGTTATATCGTTAACTAACACCTAAACTAGGCCGAGCCTGTTTTTTAGGTGTTAGTCTAGATATAGTATAGTCATAGATATATACTTAATATACATGTCGTATCTACAAATATATAAACGTTTATAGATGAATTTAAATATCATATTCCAACGACAAGTAGTATTTTTTGATTATAAGTAGTTTTAAATACCGCTAGCGATTTTGCTTGTCTAATAGCAATTTGCATTGCTCTGATAGCAACTGTTATATAATATTTATGATTTATTGAGAAGTTTGTTGCGCCACTCTTTCTCCTTTAACAGTAACTAAAATTGCTTTGGAAGCGGTGGTAGACTACCTAATCTGTGAGATTCCATTTTGAAATAAATACACTCATATTCATTTTCACTAACTTAGCTAACACTACTTCTAATTAACAATAAAATAAAATAAAAACTAATTTAGTTAAAATTATAATTATTATGAACATTATAAAATCCTTGAATTAATGGCCTCTTCTCTAACATTTGAGCTGAGCTGTAAAATTCATAGATAACTCGCGAATGAGAGACAAAAATGAACTAGTTCCCTTTATAAAAATTGTCTTTCGTTCGCTCAGAGCCCCAAGTCTGTCTCTTTCACCGAGCCATGTGAGTTGAGATCCATTTGACTGACAATGATCAAATATCCATCATCTCTAAAATTCGTATTAAATCAGTCTCTGTCAATCAAATTGATTCAGTATTGGGCCGAGATGGTTTATGGACTACCAACATCGTCAAAAGTTAGCATTCAAATTGGATTCTATTGCCGTTATGGGTTACAGACTCGGTGCCCAGGAAGTAACTAAATAGCTCAATGGTTCAACAGCTCAGATGCGGACACAAAGCACAAAGTCAATATGTACAGCTAGAATGTTGCCGTTCGCGTCACCACAAGGCTCAGAAGTGTCGTTCCAATTTCTGTTCTGTGACTCTACTGACTTAAATGCGAGTTAAAGGAGTGATACAATTCTTCTGAACGAAAGCCTATAATTATACCCATCTCTTTTTTCTTAGTGAACCGGTTCGATCCAGTCTAAACTAGGAAATAAAAAATATATATTAAATAATAAATTATTAAATACAAACAATAACTGGTTTGAACAAAGGTCAGCCGAGTAATATTAGTAATATTCATACAAGTTATTTTCGGCGGAATACATTATTAAACTTCTGGAGTCAATTGTTGAAAATAGTAGGCAATTGTCACCTTTACCGTATGCGGACTATGCTGATCGAAAATAGATGGTATGGGTATGCGGAGACGGTCGCCAAAGCTTTCGTTACAAACTGGATAGCTCGATTTGGATGCCCAACGACAGTGGTTACAGACCGCGGAAAACAGTTTGAGTCTGCCTTGATGCAACAGCTTGCCAAACTTGCCGGATTCCGTAGAAACAGAACTACTGCATACCATCCTGCAAGCAACGGCATGGTCGAACGAATGCACAGGCAGCTGAAAGCAGCAATCAAGTGCCATGAAAACCCGAACTGGACAGAGAGCTTACCTATTGTGCTGCTTGGAATGAGGACGGCTTACAAACAAGACATCCAAGCGTCACCCTCTGAGCTGCTGTATGGCGAAACCTTGAGGTTGCCCGGAGACTTCTTCGAGACTCCTAAAGGCACGCACACGACTGATATAATAGATTTCACAGCACGATTACGGTCGCTGATGCATAATCTCCGTCCTCAGGCAGCATCCAGACACTGCAATAGAAACATCTTTGTTTTCAAAGACTTGCCTTCTGCCAGCCACGTTTATATAAGAGACGACAGCGTACGTCGACCACTACAACCTGCTTACTCAGGACCATGAATCAATGAGTAGTTTTGTTTGTCTTAGAAAACCACGGTCCACCAGGTACTTACCAACGTGTCGCAAATCTCTAGGATGGGCTGGGGAATGGGACGGGTGGATGAGATACACCCCAGTGCGGGCCCCGCCACTATCAAGGCAGTGAAGCTTGTCCTGCGTGACGGGCTCATTAGACGTCACCGCACCCTGACGTTCCGGTTGAAACAGGCCCTCTTGGGGCACGGCTGCTTCGTGAGGTATCTGTATCACCTTGGCCGTGAGCCCACGTTACGGTAGAATTCACCCTTAGGCCATCGTGGGTCCCTCTGGGGATAGGAGTTCTCACTCGTCCTTATGCCGTCGAGATGGAAGCGCGACGTGTTCCCCGCGCGCTGACGTCTCCCTCCGTGGGCCAAGCACAAACCGCCCCACGCAGGACCAAGCAATGAAGATACCGGAGGATAAAAGTAGTTCCCCGGCAGTTCAAGTGGCCTACGAGGCTCCCACCTGTCAGGGCGCGCGGAGTTGGCATAGTTTCCGCTTCCCCGCAGCCCTGCCATAAGGTGCAAGACGGAACATCTTGGGGTTTTAGTGGGTATCCCGTATCCCTAACTGGGGAGTGGTAATGGCATCTAGTTCTGCCTAGAGGTGCTTGTGCCACCCCCGATCTGGTGATGCCCACACACGGGCCGCGAATTATCCCCCTAAGGTTCTACCCTTGTCGCGGTCTATGGTTCTCACTCGGATTTTCCCTGACTAAAAGGTGGGGGGGGGGGGATAGTAGGGATACGTTAGGGGGATAAGATAATGGATAGAGGAAAGAGAATCGTAGGCTATATGCCGTATTTTACGCCGATATTCTGTGAGAATATGGTAGATATCACACCGATCGAGAGGGCCCTCATAATTATGTGTAATCAAAATAATGATACCAGCACGGTTATACCAGGATATGAATATTTTAAAGTATGTGAATTGTAAATATATTCTTGTTCTTGAGTCATGCTGAACTCATTGGCTTGATTACAGGTCTTGGGGTTGGTTCGGTCGGTGTGATATCGACCTCTAACGAATGTCGGCGTGAAACGATTGGCCCTGAGCTAATCGTTTTACACAGGGTGAGTGGGAGTTCAACTGGCCCTCTTTCTTCTCCCCCTGTTCCATTCCCCTAATCTAGGATAGATTAGGGGAATTTACTTTATCCCACTCCTCCTATCCATTCCTACCCCTTGGTGTTGCAAACGTCCACAGGTGACGGTCACCAATTTCTATTAGGTGGGCAATCTGCCTTTTTGCCAGCATCGTAACATATATAAGCCACGGATGGAGGGGCATGAAGATTGTATGTTACAAGTTTTCCGGGTATCTACATGTCTATAGAGTCGTAAAAATGTTAATAATAAAAGAGATCTAGGTAAATTCACACGCTTCTTTGTCCAGTGTTAACTTAATTCATGAACTATTTAATCACCTCATTTCGTATTCAACATATAATCTTATATTGTTTATTGTAGTATTATAATTAAAAATAATTGGATTGTAAAACTAAATTATATTGTGTAATCAAGAATGTTGATGTCATGTGCAATATGTGTTCTCGTTGTGTTCATTATCATTATCATAACAAGATTATTGTTAGTATGGAGCATCAGAATGTGCAAGTGTAGCGTTACCATGACAGGAAAATTGGTCATCGTGACCGGTGGAAATGCAGGCATCGGTTACTGCACATCCTTGGAGTTAGCGAGAAGAGGCGCCCGTGTCATTCTCGCATGTAGGAGCAATAAACGGGGGAAAGCTGCTTGTGACTCTATCATCGCTGCCACAGGTAATAAAGACGTTTCCTACTCCAACCTCGACCTCTCCTCCTTGACATCAGTCAGGAATTTTGCCAAGAACATCCTTAACACGGAATCTAAATTGGATGTTCTTGTTAACAATGCGGGGGTTTATGGCAATGATGACTACACCTCCGACGGAATAATTGAAGGAATGCAAGTCAACTATTTCGGTCATTTTTTACTTACTCTACTTCTATTACCGCTTCTTAAGGAATCTCAATCAGGCCGGATAGTGAACCTTAGTTCTGTATCGCACTTTTTCGGCGATATCAACCCCAAAAATATAAATAAAATAGGGCGATGTAATATCAAGATGATTACCTATGCAAATAGCAAATTGTGTAGCTTAATTTTCTCTGTGGAGTTATCTCGCCGCTTAGAAGGCACGAGGGTGACAGCGAATGCGGTTCATCCAGGGGTCATATGGACGGGCATCTTGTGCTCCGAGACTTTTAAACTGGACAGTGCCTTGTTCGCCATGTGTTGCTGGCTCTGCAACAGGACAGCGGAGCAAGGCGCCCAGACAGTGGTCCATGTCTGTGTATCGGAGGAGTGCAGTCGTGTCTCTGGGAAGTACTTCGTCGACTGCGCAGAAAGGTTCACCTTGCCCAAGGCTAGAAACCCAATCGTCGGAAAACAATTGTGGGACTATTCAGAAAAACTCGTAAAATTCGAGTATGATAATTCGACTGTTCGTGATCATTAAAGTATAATAGTTATATACCTATAAGACAATTCGTCATAAAATTTTGGAATCTTTCGAAATAATAAACTAGTTGTGTTGCTCTGAAAAACAAAGTTTTTTATTTAGCACAAGTTTACACTATAACAACAAAAACAATGCGATCCAGATACACAATCCTACCTGAAAAACAAAGAAACGACATTTAAAGTTTATTAATTAGCTTGTCGATTCCTCTTCCACTCAATTCTTTTTAGTTATTGGTTTTATTTAGCACACTATCGCCATATTGAATTGTCCCCTGTTTTATCTACTTTACGGCTTGTAATGTCAGTGGTGACATCTATTAATAATTAAGAGTAAACCTGAACTGTTTTATCCATGAACAAATAACTTAAAGAAATCTAATTTCTTTACATACCTTTAGGGTAAAATTGTATTTTTGCTTTACTTTTAAGATTACACTGCACAGTTTTATGGAACCAAGAATAGGCGGGTAATGTATCAAACATTGATAGTTAATGTAGTGGTGAAAAAGAGAAAAATCTTACACCACTTTTATTTTGTATTTACATTATTATCTGAATATTACCGTATTTCAGGGTCTTGTTTTTGTTAATTTAATTTTTAATATTTTGGGCCAGTGATGTATCATGCAACGTATGTGTATATTGTTTTACGTAAGGTAATTAAGTAATATGTATATATAGTACTAGCGGCCTTGGCAGATGCTGTCCTCCCCTGAAAAAATATTATAATAAACATGAAACCGACTTCAGGGCCATCTACCGGGTCTAATTGTGAATCTAAGTCGCTCCAGGACCCACACAAACACATAAAATTTTATCAAAAGTAGAACCCTAATCCAGCGCCAAGTATTTTGTTTAGATGGGTTACATTATTGAAGTTTTAGTAGGAACCACTAATTTTTATATACTTTATATTAATCAGGGATAGTCAGATAGTTTTTGAGTTTATTTGTTACAAAATACAAAAATAGAAATCTTTTCTTTTTATAGTATTAGTATAGATTACTATAAGATTTCGCATGACAGAAAAGGGGTTTTCTTCCAACAAATACGCTTTGCAAAACAACGCAGCAACGCTGACAGAGTTTTATGGACGTTCCCGCGGAACTGGAGTGACAGTGGGTTGGATCTAATTTTCTATCTACACTATCCCCGTTTTCTCTTTATTTACTCTTTATTTGTTTATTTATGGTCTTGACTTAGGGCCGCTTGCATAACGATCGCTTTTGAATAAAATTAGTTAATCATATTTAACTGCCTAAATACATTTTACACAAAACATATTGTCAGTTCTTTAAACATATTTGGGGCATTGATATATAAAAAATCATTTAGGCGCAAATTTTGCGTTGCGCAAGACGCTAATTGTATTAAGGGTGTTAAATACGTTTTGTGTTTCTTAAATAAATTTAAGCAACCTTATGCAAGCGGCCATTAATTTAGAAAACCAGTTTATTATAATATAATGTCAATAGGTGAAAATTATATAATGGGTGATTTAATTTTGGTTTTCTTTAATAAATATATCGAAATTCGATATAACCATCATCCCTACCACACCTACCTTGGGTACCGGATCAGTATGGCGATCCTTGATTCCAGATTGACTTCGATGACCTAATATGATGACCATTGAAGCCAATGGGTTTATTCCTTAAGATATAGGCTTCTTTAAGGTTCTTACAGAAGCCTATATCTGAAACTTAGTTTTACTCTATATGAATAAGATCGTTAATCTCTTCAAAGTACTTAGCTTGATGGTCTTACATATAAATGCATCTTAAATATGAACAACTGTTTCGAAACTGATTACCGAGAATCGTTCTTATAAACATTTCACGGATGAGGTGGCTAAGAATACTTAAATATTTGTCAAAATTAAACAACTTCGACGCCTAGTTTAAGCAATCGCTAAGAATTAAGATGGCGGATTTATTTGAATCAGCTGACAGTTGCCAACTTACTTTCAAAAATCAATGATATTGAACGCCAGATTTCAAAATAACAAGATATTTAAAAAAATGTAGTTTTATTTTATTTGACAGCAATACTTGTTCTTTTTTATGGTAAAGGCGTTAGTTACAATCATATTTACATCATTTCTTCGGCTCTTAGGTAAGCGACAGATTTATAAAAGAAACATATTTATATGACACATCGAAAACCTTCGTTTATTTTTGAATTCTGATAAAAAACAACATTGAATTGAACTTGAATTTTTTAGTTAAGAGGTGTTTAAACATTCCTTAGCTAGATTTTTATAAGATGAGTAAAAAACATTTATATATATTTTTTAAATAGTTTATTAAATTATTTAAATTCCTCCCGTCATTATCATCTGTTATACTCTGGTATAAAAAGTAGGAATTTATAACGGGAAAGAACTACTTAGACTTAGAGGTACATCACATATAATAATTATGTGGACACCATAGACAACAAAAGTTATTTACTAGTTTTTTACCCGAGTCATAGATAATAACGACGATTTGATTACCCCCTCGTATGAGAATGATGCAATCGGGACCAAGGTCCTCCAGTAAGTACATAGCAATAATTGTGTTATAACTTGCATTCGTTTAAAATAGATCTAAAAATACCACAAATGCATACATAATAATTATAAAAATAAAGTAAGGAAAATATGTAGCTTTGGAAGTAGTACTAGACTGAAGACTTTCAATAAGCAATCTGTATGTAAGTTTGAGTTTTGGATTCGGTATCCGGCCAAAGCACTATTCTTGGCATCTCTTTTAAGCACTAAATATTACGTTGTACGTACTTTATACCTTTCCGTAAATTAATTATATTAATATGTCACTGTTCCATCTGGGAATAGTGTTAGCGAATGTGGCCAAATGCCTTGGTTATAGCGTTAAAAACAACAGCGTTAATGATTATCTGTACTAGTGTATATGTCGAGGGCTTCATGACAAATGGGCGTACAGAAAAAAGTGCAGTTTTACACAAGGGACAAAATTGTGATTAAACAAAACTAGTTGATTGTATAAATCTGAAACATGCTTAGTTTTTAGTAAACAACAAAAAATGCATTTTTTCGTATACGCCTATATGTTATGAAGCCCTAGATATATACATTATCTGTAAATGTTTAACGTCGTGGTAGCGTAATGGCTGACGCACGCGTCCCCAACTCAAAGGGCGCGGGTTCGATCATGGCTGGAACACGTGCACCACTTGGGCAGTTTTCTAACCTAAAGTGCATATTATTACAATTACCACGTGCTAACAACAGTGAAGGAAAACATCGTGATGAAACTTGCACATCGAGATAACCGACGAGTCCAACCTGTCAAGCCGCCTTCTAAAAGCGTGGCGGGTATACTGTCCGTTCCCCTATAGTAAGAGGCCCGAGCCCAGCACTGGGATTTTTATGGGATGTTTATGGGCTGTTATTATATTAACAATTAATAACGACATCGCATCACAATAAACACACTAAAACCGTCGCTACACCTGCGAGAAACGGTTACTGACATTATCCTATATTCATAAATGGAGCAGTAGCATTAAACTTACTTATTCTAATTAGAGTTCGCGCCACAAAAGAAGTCCCACAGACGCGGCGCTGCAATCGCCATACTTAATTCTCCCAGAGTCATTATTTGCTAATCCGTAAATCGATGTAGGTAATTACTGAATAATTAATACAAAATATTCCATAATTAAAGCCGTAAATTTATTTCGTATTCTATTGTATTCTAACTTGTTGTTGCTGGCTCCAACGCCTTTGGCATTGATTTTTCCAATGTCATAGTAAAAGAGGCAGGTGTTAATAGACGCTAATATAATATAGCTGGCAAAATGAAGAAATTTTGATAGTCGGTTATCTTTTTTCAGAAACCTGAGGACAAGACAACACGAACAGTTATGTTAGAATAACTACTTTATAGGTATATATTGTTTGTTAAGTGATAAAAAAATACATATAATCAGTATATTATGCTTACTATAAACATTTATTTCGTAGCTACTTTACGAACAAAATTCTCTCAAATAGCGGAGCTGCCATATTTGTTTACTTGTTTTATTTTTCGTGGGACTTCTTTCATGGCGCGGACTATACCTGCCGCTCTTAATGCATTCCCTTTTCATGAACAATTGTAGGTGGACAACATTGTAATGACGATTGAACAAACTAAGAGAAAATGTTTTATTTAGGTTTCTGTATTACTGATTTAACATTTAGTTAAAATTCATACCACCACGATAATTTACTTTAAACTAAATTAGTTTACCGCAAAACGCAAACACATTCTTAGAGCGGTCGAACTATAATTGAAATTTATGTAAAGAATCCTAAATTATATTATTAATCTGAATAATGTCACATCTTGTATAAGTAATATCAAAGTGCAAGAGATCTTCCATAGTTCAGAACGCGACAATAAAAACGAGAACCCGTTCTACAGTCTCGTTTGTATTGCTCTTCTCGCGAGAATATGGAAGTCCCTTAAGCAGTGTTGCCAACACATGCTAGAGAAAAGGCGCTTCCAATTTCTTAAAAAGCGCTACACTGAGATGTATTTCCTAAACAAACGCTAAAAAATTAGTAAGAAATAAAATATAAATTACATTATTGAAGGCAAATTATAGCCTCCACGAATATATAATAAGTTACTGTGTAATATGGAACAGAGAGCATGAAAGTAGAGTAAACGCGGTCGAGATGCGAGCACTGCGCAAAATCTGCGGAGTGACGCTCGCAGACTGCGTTTGTAATACCGAAGTAAGAAAGAGAGTTGGTCTGAAAGAGAGTGTCGGGGTGAAGGTAAGGAAAGGAATGCTCCGGTGGTTCGGGCATGTGGAACGAATGTATGATGAAATAATGACTAAACAGATATTCAATGCAAAAGTGGATGGATGCAGAAGTCGCGGCAGGCCACGACTCACCTTCCATGATCAAATTGATCGCGTATTAGCAGAAGGTAATGTCAGGAGCCTTAAGAACAGACGAGCGTACATGACAAGAGCTATGAATGTCAAAGAAGCAAGTGAGGTGTGTAAGAATAAGCCTGAATGGCGCTCTGTTGTTCGTTCCTACCCCGCAAGGGACCTGGCGTGAAGTTATGTATGTATGTATGTGGGTTTTATTTGAAGAAAAACAAAACAAACTTCATTAGATCAATCTTACGTCGTATATTTCCCAACTACCTCTTCTAACTCACTATATTTTTGACATTGACTTTAATAAATAAGAAAACATAATGTGTGGCCTGGCTACCAAGTCGTAAAGCGTCTTCGAATCCCACACGGCTATCCTGCATTATTCATCTGACCCAGATGAATGTGATACTTCATCTTCATCGCCATGGGACCAGGGTTTCATCAAATCTGCTGAACTAGTGGTATTCATAGGTCCTTCGCCATTGCCAATTTTCCTTACAACGTATCTGTCATTTCTCTTCTTCTCTATAATCTTGTATGGTCCTAAATATTTCGGGTGTAATTTATATCCTTGTACAAATTGTGTTCTCTTAATCGCAACTAAATCTCCAATTTCGTACTGTATAGCTTGTGTTCTCTTTTTATTGTAAACTTTCCTGTTTTCTTCCTGAATTTTCTGAATATTTTGCTTCGCCTTTTCTCTAAGTTCTAATCGTTGATTTTGAAATAGTTCTAGACTTTCTTCTTGTATTAGCTTTAAGATATCATCATTTTTATCTCTCATCTTCGTCCCAATCAGTAGTTCAAAAGGTGTCATTCCGATGCTACGTTGATATGTTCCATTTAAACAGCGTTGTAAATTTCCAATTAATCTATACCATTTTGTAGGATCATCAATTGTAAGTTTACTCAAAACATTTAATATTATCTGGTGTACTCTTTCTACTTGTCCATTTCCTCGTGGTTGGCCAGTAGTTATCATATAATGTGTTATATTCTCATCATTACAATATGGCTTAAAATCATTAGAGGTAAAATCAGCGTTACGGTCAGTTATGATTCGTTCTGGGGAACCAAAAGTATCTTGTTGCAATCTGAGCTTTTGTAGAACTTCTTCAGTCGATAAAGTCTTGGTGGATCCATGTAAATTTTGTGAAACCATCAACTACTGTGAAAATATACTTGTAGTTCTTGTTAGTAGACGTCAGCGGACCAAGGTGATCAATGTGGTAAGTAGACAGTGGTGTATCTCCTTTATCAAGCGGATGTAAGTATCCTTCCTTTTTACCTTTCTTGTGTGAAATTAATATGCATTCTACGCAATTATCTATCACTGATTTTATCTTTTCTTTACAGTTATCTATGTAGTAGTCTCTGTTAATTAATTCTTCTGTTTTCAAAATTCCAAAATGACCCTTTTCATGACATTTTCTTATTATTTCATTCTGCATCTTTTTAGGTACAACAATCAGTTTAGTTCCATCTTTAACTTTACATAAAACTCCATTCTCCAGAATGAAATTTTCATATGACTCCTTTTGTAAAATTTTCTTTAATAGTTTTATCTTTAGGTCATCATCTTGAGCTCTCTTCAGACGTGCTGTAGTTTCGGTAAGTATTAGACTAACAGGGTTTCTGCTCAAAGCGTCTACGTGTCTCATTTGGGTTCCAGATCGGTGTTCTATCTTGTAGTCAAATTCTTCAAGTAGGAGTGCCCAACGAGCAACTCTAGGACGTAAGTATTTTTTCTGTAACGTCATAGTTAGGGCTCAGCAGTCAGTCACAATTTTAAAGCGGATTCCAAGTAAGTAAACTCTGAATTTCTTGATAGCTTCTACAATAGCTAAAATTTCTAAGTAGTAACTATGGTATTTCTTCTCATCAGGAGTAGTCTTTTTGCTCATATAGTAAACGGGGTGTAGCTGATTGCCTTGTGGATTTCTTTGCAATAAAACAGCTCCATATCCGTCTATACTTGCGTCTGTATGTAATTCTGTCTCAAAATTAGGGTTGTAAATTCGTAAAACTGGTGAGGAACATAAAATGTGTTTCAATTCTTCAAAAGCTCTCTTACAATTTAGATCAAAGTTAAAAATAACATCAGTCTTCAATAATTCTGTTAATGGTTTTGCTATTATTGAGTAGTTTTTCACAAACTTTCTAAAATGGCCAGTTAGTCCTAAAAATGATCGTAATGGTTTGATATTCTGAGGCTTCTTAAATTTTGCAACAGCATGTATCTTTTCCTTGGAAGGTCTTATCTCATTATCACGAACTATATAACCTAAATAATTTATCTCGCTCTGTAAGAATTGACATTTCTCCCAATTAAATCGTAAGCCAAACTCTTCAGCTTTTCGTAGTACTTTCTCTATTTTAACAATGCCTTCTTCTTCTGTCTTAGATGGTATAATCAAATCATCTAAATAGGCAAAAACAGTGCCTTCTGTTATTAAATCCTGAAAGATATCATTGATAAAGCGTTGGAATACAGATGGCGCAGTGCATAAACCAAACGGCATCTTCTTAAATTCGTATTGCCCTTGTGGAGTAACAAATGAAGTGTATTTTTGACTATCCTCGCAGACATCAACATGTAAAAAACCATTTTTCAAGTCAAGTGATGTAAATAGTCTGGCTTCCTTCAATCTATCTACTCGATAAGTGGCAGTGGATATCTTTCTTTTATAATCTTCTTATTTAGCTTTCTAAAATCTATACATAGTCTGTAACTTCCATTTTTCTTTTTCGCTAACACGGTAGGGCTTGCATATTCCGATTTACTAGGTTTTATTACTTCTTGATCTAACCACTCTTGTATCTGTTTATTAACTATGTCCTTTTCTAGAGGTGAAAGTCTTCGTGGAGTCTGGTGTATGGGATCTTCATCGGTAAGTATGATTTTCAATTTAACATTTGATTCCCTCTTTCTAGTCTTTAAGTTGTAATTATCCAGTAAATGTTTAATCTTGTCTTTATATTTTAGCTTCTTGATATCATATTTCTCATCAAATTCTTCTTCAGTCATTAATTTGTGTAAGGCGTAATATTCTTTTTACAGAGATCCCATCGGCAGAGAAAATAATTTCAATATCTCTTAATATCGGGTTTCCAAGTATGACATTAACAGGTATTACATCATCGTCGATAACGTGCATCAAGGTTTCGAAATGAACGTCGTCGATTTCAACTTTTGCCATAAAAGATCCCTTCGTGCAAACTTCGTACTCGGCTATTCCTGATAACTTGAGGGTATCTTTAACATTATAATCATTATTCTCAGGAAAGATTTGTTTATAATAACTCTCACAAATCAAATTCGCATAGCTTCCAGTATCAATAAAGGTTTGAACTATAACTCCGTTAATTTTAGCATCTTTATATGGCTTAAGAATATCTGTACTAACTTTCTCATCTTGAATTTTCAGCGTCTTATTCGTAGAACTTTGACATTCCTTTGACTTATGTCCATATCCATTACATTTGAAGCATTTAATACCTTTAGTACAAGCTGGTGATTGGTGGTCGGTTTCACCACAATGGAAGCATCTTTTGATAGTATGATTTTTGCGTCCGGTTGTCATCTGAATAGGTCTTTGTTGCATCTTGTGTTCTTTAATCTGTGCATATACTTCAAGTTTCTTTCTAAATTGCTTGATATCAGTGGCTCCGTAAAGAATGGCTTTATTTATTTCAGAATCACGAATCCCATCAATAACATATTCAATAAGTGCCTCATCCTCTAAATTTCCATGCAACGCCAGTTCTTTCATATGCAAGAAATACTGTTGATATGTCTCATCTGGTTTCATCTTGCGTGACGCTAATTTCTTTTAAATGCTAGCACTATTTAACTTCGGACCAAATTCTTCTATTAAAGATTCTTTGAGTGTATCCCATGACGTAACAGAGCCTAGCGATCGCAAAAATAATTTAGCAGTACCTGAAAGCAGTCTCTTCGCGTAAACAAGTTTCTCAAGATTATTCCATTCCATTAAATTTGCAGTGTCATTAAAATTGGTTAGCCAATTCGTAATAGGGTAGGTATCATCGCCTGTGAACGGTGTCATCGACTTTTCCAAGTCACTAAATGAAATTCGTACTCTGTAACCAGCTTCTGAACAATTACTATCTGAGTCTTCGATATCTTTATTTTTCTTCGGTGGCATCTTGTATGATTGGTTGTAAGTCTTTCAGTCGTAAAAAAATAACCAACTCATAAATCGTCTTCATAAAAGAAAAATAATAGTCTTTATTCCAAATTGCGGGAAATTTTATGCGCTGGTATCATTATGCAGATTAGTGTCGGTAAAACAGCACACAATCACTCGTCTTTAATTTTAATTTCGTTCTTCGGTTTCTTCGGTAAAACAGCACACAATGACTCGTCTTCAATTTTGATTTCGATTTTGTTTCGTAGTCTTCAAGTAAAAACTCACGTTAAAACAATGCTTCACAGAATCCTTGCATGATCCTAGTATAATCCTGGCACGAGCCCCCATAAAGTTGTGGGTTTTATTTGAAGAAAAACAAAACAAACTTCATTAGATCAATCTTACGTCGTATATTTCCCAACTACCTCTTCTAACTCACTATATTTTTGACATTGACTTTAATAAACAAGAAAACATAATGTGTGGCCTGGCTACCGAGTCGTAAAGCGTCTTCGAATCCCACATGTATGTACTGTATAATATAATGCAAGAAAATAATTTTAACTTATTTAAACAATCTATTATAGTGTCCAAGAATTTCTAAATGATACGTAAGAACTTGAAGGTATTCTGACTTTTTGTATAAATTATATATAAGGAATCAAAATAAATGTTACATATTTTATATTAGACATAGATTACATTAAACGAAAACTAAGCATTAAGTGCTACTCACAGTTATATTGTAATAAAACCAATGTAACACTGAGTTCGCAATAAAAATGATTTGAGTATTATTATATTATATAGGAGCAACTATACAATTGTTGCCATCCAAATACAATGATTGATAACCTGTCAAAACAAACAAAACTTAGGGCCGCTTGCATAAGGTTGCTTAAATTTATTTAAGAAACACAAAACGTATTTAACACCCTTAAATACAATTAGCGTCTTGCGCAACGCCAAATTTGCGCTTAAATGATTTTTTATATCAATGCCCCAAATATGTTTAAAGAACTGTCAATACTTTTTGTGTAAAACGTATTTAGGCAGTTTAATATGATTAACTAATTTTATTTAAAGGCGATCGTTATGCAAGCGACCCTTAATTTATTTTTATTGTACATGACTAGATTGATAATATTGCATGTTTACAAAATTATACAAGTAGTCTATTATTCTATTCAAAAATATTAAGATTTTTTAAACATATTTGAAGGAGATCCGACAGTTCTTCTGCGCATCAGTACTCATTATTTGAACGTTATATCGTAATGATTGAAATAAAATCGCAACACAACTTCACATAAAATATAATGGCGACAAACTATAAAGTTACAAACTCTATGACAAACGTCATACATTCAGCGCGAAATACTAAACAATGCGTAACTATTTGTATGATTCGTGTTCATTACTCGAAAAATCGCCGAAGAATGGTGTCCCCACATGCCATTCCCGTCCATTAGGCTACCACGACGTCGTAGACTCATCGAGTGCCACCAGGGTAGCGCTGGCGTTCCAGTTATTTCACAGGTAAATAGTCTGCATACGCTTGTCTATGGTCAATGTACCAACTTTTGTCTACCGGTTACACGATTTCTGAAATCCGTTCTCTTGGCAATAAATGCCTTGAAACTGGCATCGACTTATTTGACTACTTCCAACATCTGATTTTATTCACAATAATACCTCGATGCCGACATATTGAATACATTGTTGGGTGCTAGTAATGGCTAACAATGGTATAGTTTCTACTTGTCTTATGCCGATTAGGTACATTCCGATATAAGCTAACATTTCAGTGAAGAGTAATAAAATTAAAAAAAGCACTAAGTGGTAAATAGTTTTAGGCGTTAACGAATACGAAAAACGTTACATCTAGCGCCTAAAGCGCTGAGTTGGCAACAGTGCCTTTGAGTTTGAGCGTTTCAAGTGGGGCTAAGAGCGTGCCATGAGGTGCATGTCTCGCCGTGGAGCTAGAGCGGGCACGGCGACGGGGGCTGCGGCAGGAACCAGCCGTGGAGGCACTTGGGCGCGGGGGACGGGGTGGCGAAGTGCGCACGCGCCACCTCCCTCAGCCCCCGCGCCTCCAGCACCACGAGCGCGGTCTCGTGGCTGCGAGCACCTCCCCACACCACTGCGCTTATCACCACACCGTCATCCTCCTCCTGAAAATGAAGACGCGTATTAATTGTAATGTAGTGTCTGTAATCTTCAGCAACACAAGAAATTGTATGAAGGCTAATTAAGATAAACAGTAGGTATTACGTCACGTATATGGAATCATTTAATGCTACATTAATATCAAGATTAAAATATGTAATTACGTGCATAAATTTATCAAAACAGAAAAATACAAAACCTTCGGGGATGCTCTACGAACATAATTAAGTTTTAGATGTTTTCACGTAGCAATTAAGATTTCTGTATTAGTCTTAAGTTTAATATAAAATTATTAAGCAATAATAATAATATTTATTTAGTACAGACTAAGTCCATAAAAAATATATTATTGCTATTATAATATTAAGATATGATTATGTCACGATGTAGTTTCATCCCATGTTCTATCAATGGTCCATTATCTTCAAGCAGAGCAGCGACTATTTTAATTTTGGGAATTATAGGTTTAAAGAACTTTATTTCTCATAAGAACAAGTAGTTCACTTACAATGAGATTAAGAAAATAATTATTAAGTAATAACATAAGTCTTAACACTAATGTGGTCCTATGCAGTCTGCGATGGAATTATGTTGTAACTAATTATATAGTAACATTATACGCATGGCATTATTATATTGTGCTCTTAGGCCCGCTTGCATAATGATCGCCTTTAAATAAAATTAGTTAAACAGATTAAACGGCCTAAATACGTTTTACACGAAACGTATTGACAGTTCTTTAAACATACTTAGTGGCAAATTTTGTGCTGTGCAAGACGCTAATCGCATTTAAGGATTTTAAATACGTTTTGTGTTGCTTAAATAAATTTAAGCAATCTTATGCGAGCGGTCCTAAATGTACAAATTCAAACAAGAAATCTAAAAAAAAAATTGCATAGTTTTCTCCATCGTTTATAAAGTCTATTCCAGTTGTTTTTTTAATTAATTTCTATGTACAGACACGGCATAGCTTAGAATTTTATAATATTATTGATTAGTTAGAATCACCTTTGCGTCAGGCGCTGGAACAAACACGGGTTCACTGGGGTAACAGTTTCTTTCGCACCATGTCCTAATTTCTCCGGTGTGCGTGTCTACCTTTATGATCTGTTAAAACACATAAAATAACTAACATCAATAATATGAAGCTTAATAAATAAAGAAAATAATTAAGAAAAACTTTCACATTAAAAAGTTTTTATTCACACACAATTCACTGGAAAACATTTGAATTTTGAAGGTAATTAATGTTATCAGCCAATCGCAGCCCGCTAAGGAACGCCTGTTAATTTTAAAGAGCAATTTTTTTATGTGTGCCAGTACTACATTTTCTACAGGCGCTTAATATAGTGACGCACCATTTTTGTATGCACTGACATAAATTCACTTATCCTGTGAGCTCATTAAAGGAAGAACATTCATTTAATCCTCTTGACGTTTTATTTTATCGTGTTTCCCACTACTGCTGGACGTAGGCCTGCGCAAGTCGGCGCCACTCATCCCAATCCTCCGCATTCGTCCTTCAGTCCAGTCCATCGGACTAAAGGGCGTCCGACAATACGTTTACGCAGACGTGGTCTCCCCTCCAGGGGCCTTATTCTGCTATTTAAATATCTTAGCGTTGCGAAGACATTCAAAGCACGATTACTTTGCGATAGTGTAAAAAATCGTATTCTACTAAATCCACAGAGCCGCGCGCAGTAATTTACTTACTCCTCTTGTATTATATTACTTACTATTATTGTATATACTTGTGTAAAGTATAAACAATAATAAATAATAATAAAAATAATAAATTTATTGCAACAACTATTTGTATAGCCTTTTTTGTCAACCCTACTGACCATCGACGCTTGTCATCATGAGGCTATCGGCAAACCTTCTGCGCACGGCTAGCGCTCTCTCGATACCGTCGCGGTAGAATAATAGTAAAAAAATTGGTATTACTACTAGTAGAAATAGCGGTAGCCTAAATGAATATTGAAAAACTACCAAAATTGATAGTGTCCGGTGATTTTGTGGAGAAAGTAATAGCAGAATTGGGCTTTAGAACAAGTCTGCTCCTTCGGCCATCGGTCCTGTGACAGACGTGATCGGCCCACTGTCACTTTAACTTGCTAATTTTGCGAGCTACGCAATTTCCGCATTTTCCATTGTTCTCTCTCTTATATCTTCATTTCTAATTCTAGCCATAAGAGAAACACCTGACATAGCTCGCTCCATAGCTGCTGAGCGACTTGGAATTTGTTGTTGACCAGTCCTGCCGTCATCCTCCACGTGTCAGGTCGTTTATGTAAGTTAAAAATTAAGTTCTATGTTATGTACTGCACATATCAATGTGTAATTGCTGTTTAAGGTGAAGAAGCGACAAGAAACGTCTAAGAAATACGAAGCTAACAATTCTGTTACTTCATATTTGTCTACCTCAAGCTAGTTTTTAACATACATAAGAATGTTATACTTTTCGAAGAATTAATGGAGCTATAGCAAAAACATCAGAAGTAAAAAAAAATAGCGGCGTGATTAACACAAGACATCTGGAAATTCACAGTGCAATATTTAAACTAGATGATAGATGTACTTACTTATAGTTGGGCCGTTCTATAGAACCACATTTGGCATCTATCAAACTGATTTTAGAAGTTACGTCTTACGAAAACTATCGATGATGACACATTTTGAAATTAAAATCGATATAGCGCGTCATACGTTACACCGGATCGATTAGAATAAACGATTTATTACTTAAAAACTATATTTTACATTTTGTTGCAATATATATTTTTTTAATTTTGGAAATATGCACACTTTAATCGAGAAGTTTAAATATAAATTTAAAACTTCTCGATTATACATCAATCTCTAGGTCGCGTCACTAATATTTAAGAAAAAAATGTTACGTTGGCTGCCTTCCACAAGAGACTCACAACGACCATGTTCACGACCGCGAATTTTCCCGTTACAGTTCCTTGCGGGCGTTATAATTATAACTCTACTCGAACGGGTTATGGAGCGTCGATGTCATTAACGACGAAATACACAAAATGTCATTTCGCGCGTCGAAAATCGCGCCTTTTTCAATGTCAATTGATAGAGAGAATTAATGCTCTATGGTCAACGCCCACTTCGACCCAGCTCTTGACATGGGTCGTTGTGAGCGCTGTGATTGAAAATAATGACGTCATTAGTGACATTTTCGCCACGACCAAAACGACCGTGGTCGCCATGTGGAACGGCAGACGGAGCATTTCGGCCGTTGTGAGATACTAAAGGAACGCGCCCGTTGTCATGTGTTACTTATCTAAAGAAATAAGCTAATTATGGTGTTTTAATTTAATAGAATTTATTTTGATACTGTTACAAAGTTAGTTGGTCAGTATTTATATGAAACTTCAAATGGGGCTTCTCATAACGGCTCAACTATAATACATATACATACAAATATCTATTATAATATAACACATCATACATACACAACCAGGGTTTTCTGCATCTACGTCTGAGCTGATAGCATAGAAGTATCTGTACGGTAATCCTGAAAAAGAAAAAAAAAGAAAGTTAATTTTCATTACTCAAGAATTACTGCTCATGTGAAAGTTAGTATTGTCATTTTTAGTGGATTATATAATTGGATCAAAGTTAAAATTTGAATAACATTGGCTACAGATAAGACAGAATATAGCCAGAACAAAAAAAATCGGTTAATTTTTCACATATTTAATTATAGCCAGGGTTTCTTTATTTTTAAGCCGTGGTAGCCTAATGGTTAAAATACACATCCCAAACTCAAAAGCGGGGATTCAAATACTGGCTGAAACGCATGCACCACTTGGGCAGTTTTCCATATTGTTACAACTATATACCACGTGCTAACAACGGTGAAGGAAAACATGGTCTCACGCATTAATATAAAACAGATGAGCCGCTCTGGAATAAAATATCCAACTATCCTTTACCCTGTCCGATAGATGGTGATACAAATTCGATCGATAATTCTATAAATTCCACTACATGGTACTAATAAATTATAACTTGATCTAAATTGGAATAAAGAGAAAGACAAGTATATTATAATAAAACTACGTTTTAACGGTTTTAAGCGCGGTAATTTATTTGATTTAGGTTTATCCGACGTTTCGGCCGCTTTTCAGTGGCCGTGGTCACGGAAGACAAAGATGACATTTGTCAAACGTGTATTGTCAAAGTTTTTATTCAGCCTACCGCCAACTTGTTCATTTTAATTATTTAGTTTTAAATTTTGTTTATGGATATTTTTTACTCTATGGGAGCCTAATCTAATTTACCACCGCTTCACAACATGTTGTGGCTTGAAGAGAAGAAGCGGCGCAAGAAACTCTTCAGCAAACATGCCTAGTTCTAAATTTTTTTATATAATATTAAAATGAGTGGAAGGAAAAAATAAAAGAAATTATCAGTCAAGTTGGTTTGTTTCGTTGCACGCAGAAAGAGCTCACAGTGTCTTGAGGTCTGGCAGTTGGTTTTTGCTGGGTTTGGGTCTTAATAGTTTTGATGATTGGATCCCAAACAGGTGGTACCTGCCAACCATCTTCTCTATTGAAATTTGGGTGTTTTTTGATTTCAATAGCCTCACGCATCATTCTTGGTATGAAACGATTCTCTTTCGCGAGGATTTGTGGGTTATCGAATCTGATGTAATGGTTGGGTTTATCCAGTGTGTGTTCACTGATCGCAGACTTCGTAGACCTTGTGTGTTTCATGTCAGCAATGTGTTCTTTTACCCGTGTTTTTATGCTTCTCTTTGTTTGCTTGTGTACAAGTCGCGAAAACTTAAGAAAATATTATGTGAACCAGTACAAGTATATTAGTTTCAAAGACATATAATTATATAACACTGTAATTTATGCCAAAAGTAAAAAACTGTACACATAAAACTTCATGAGGAAGTGTGCGAGATTCACCAAATATGATCATAACTTGTAGTTTTATGCTCCTAAGATCTCGTCAGTGCGATGTATTTATTCAACGATATTGCAAAGCTGGCGCTGAATCGAAGTTAAGTGGAATTAATGGAATTATAATTTGTGATGTTCCTGGAACACTTGATGGAGCTAGTTTCCTTACATTTTTATTCTTCGATTATGTAGGGGAGATCCATCGGGATGGTTCTTACCGTTGTAGACATCGTAGTGTATCCTGGGTGTTTCGCAGCCGAGCTCTGCCAGCAGAGTGGGTTTGACTTTGTGAAGTCGCCCCGCTTTCAAAGGCAGCCGCAACCTCTTCGGCCGCCCGCGGAACCACTCCGCATATTCTGCGTTACTCTGCATCGTCTATAAAACCAACAAAAAAGGGAAATAACAACGATATGTCATAGTAACCACCTAGCCGTTAATTAATGAATGAAAACACTTTATTGTTCATCAAAAATTAAACAAAAAACTAGGTAGAACGATTATTGAACAAAGGGCGGCCTTAGGTGCCATTCATTATTACGTAAGGGTCGCGGAGGGGGAAGAACCTATTCTTACGTAATATTTTCGGAACAATGATATTGAATCTTACATAAGAAAAGGGGGGGAGGGGTATCCTCACATGAGGGGAGGGGAGGGGGGGGTCAAAAATCCTCAAAATCATCCTTACGTAATTAATGAATGGCCCCTTATCGCTTATTGGCCAGTTCCTATATCTTACTATTCATTCACTTGCCCTACCATGGGTTGAATTTTGACATCACTCGTGTCAGTCGTGTGCAGTTTATGTCAATTTTTACCGAGAGTAGGGCAAATTAACGGTCGGTAAGATATAGTAACCGGGCCTAAAGTGAGGAAAATATTAAACATATTAATGTTTGGTTCAGAGCAGGACATTTTAATGACTTTCTCTGTTAGCGAAGAGGTATATACTTTTACAAACCTCAATAGCTTGAATGTACATCGCGTCCAGCGCCTTGGCGTCTTTATACGTGCACAAATCGACCACCAAAGTCTCGTCTTGTTCGTAGCAGTTTATTATGTGTAAGAAAAATAATGTCTCTGTCCTATATCGCTTCACTTCTTTGCCGTTCTTCCTGCTTAAGAGTACTACGTGTGTCTGGAATTAAAACAAGACAAAATTGAAACGAAATGCCCACTCGTGCAGTTGAATTCCTTTATAAATTAATAGAAAATATTTCCATGTTCGTGACAGAACAAGGATTGTTCGAGAGAGCGAGCGGTTTGGTTCCGATTTCTATTCTGTGTCTCTACTGTTAAATTATTGTAATTGTTGGTTAGTTGTATAACTGAGTGGGTAGGGGTAGTTTGTGTCGATTACCCCACTACGGCTCGCTCCGTCATCGCTCGAATATAAGTGTGTGGACAGAGCGACGAGAGCCAGTCCATCCTAGTGGATCTCCCCTACATAATAGAAAAATAAAAAAATGAACATACTTAACTTAACTTCAGATGGCGCTGTACAATATCGTTGAATAAATACATGGCACTGATGAGATGTTAAGAGCGTAAATTAAACCTCAAGTTATGGTTATATTTAGTCACTTGGTTTGAATCTCGTACACTTTTACATAAAGTTATCATGTGAACCATTTTTTAATTTGGCATAAATTATAAAGGGTTCTATGTAAGTTTTTTAAACTGTAATTTTAGTGTCTTTTCTTTTATTCCAATTTAGAACAAGTTATAAGTATAACTTATAAGTACCATCTAGTGGAATTTATAGAATTATCAATCGATTGCAGCAATTTATAACGCCATCTAGTGGTACATATAGAAATATAATACCGATTGTAACGCCATCTATCGGACAGGGTAAATGATAGTATGATATTTTATGCCTGAGAGGCTCATTTATTTTATATATAGTGTATTATCTATGAGCTAGTCTGCCTCTAACTTGTACACACATATTTGTGTTTACCACAAGTAAAGCTAGTTCGTGTTCGTGAATTGCAAGAACTATGTATACAAGTAAATAACTTACATCATAATTCGGGTACCAATGTAGCGTGGAAGCTAGTGGTTCATTTGCGAGCTGTGTTCTAACTATCCCACACACTGATACAGAGAGCGGTTGTTCCACTATCACGAAATAGTTTTCTGTTATACCTGACATATAAAAACATAAAAATCAATTATATATTTAAGTAATAATTTGATCAAATCGCAGACGTGTAAAATGATTAGGTAAAAAGCACCTTAAAGAAATTTGCTTCTATGAATAGATTAATGAAGGTAGATGAATCGAAAGGTGTTTGTCAGGATCGTCGCAAGCGGAGGTCCATCATCCCTGATTACCCCCATTTATCTGTATACTTTAGTAGATTCCTGCTTTATTTATTACCAAGCCGTGATCGAATTCGAAGGGCACGGGTTTGATTCTGGCCGGAACGCATGAACCACTTAGTCAGTTTTCTGACCTAATGTGCATATTGTTACAATTACCATGTGCTAACAACGGTGAAGGAAAACATCGTGATACAACCTGCACATCGAGATGATCGATGTGTCAAATCTGCCAAGCCGCCTTGGACAAGCGTGGCGGGTATACTATCCGTTCCCCTGTGGGACATTTAAGTGCTGATATTATTTATATATAATTGCTTTATTTGACCAATAATAAAGCACTTTGAACGTTAGTATGTCATAGAATGCGTATTGATTATCATATTGTATACAAAAGAGACTGGATTCGAACCTTGGCCGGGAAGCATGCACCACTTAGCAGGTTTCTGACCTAATATGCAATAATATAATATGCGTTCTGTTACTTACCATGTGCTATATACGTGGTAAGTAAAACAACTAAATTATTGTACGAGTGCTGAGTTAGCAACTACAGACTTGTGTTGTCCTTCCTATACTCCAACCAAAGGTTGTCTGGAAGAAATCACTATGGGCAATAAGACCGCTGATTATACTTGTATATTAATGTTCTTGATTTTATGTAGCATTTTTGTACAATAAAGTATGTACTATTCTATTCTAACGGTGAAAGAAAACATTGTAGTGAAACCTGTACATCTTCTCTTTCGACAAGCGGAGGTGTACTGTCTAGTCCCGGACATCCATGGGCTGGTATTATTAGTTTCTTGTCAATTGCTTTTAATGTTTTTCTTTTATATGTTTTAATGTCTTATGTAGTACATGAGTATGTAAGTTTTAAAAGGGTGATAAGTAGAGTTACCGAATGTATGCATGTAAGCTGGATGAAGTGACCACCTAGGTTTCACACTTCCCACTACGTGTGCTTTCTCGAACATGTCCCCTGAAAATAGGTAGACAAGATAAATCATTTCTTTGAGCTTAAAAGTTATTCAATATTGTTCTAGAATAATAGAAAGAAATTGCCAACTAGTTTTTTGTTAATGATAATTAGGTTCAGGTTTGACCACGATCACGCGTAATGTTAGACTTCGATGGGGTCGAAGATGGAGACGTGATGACCAGGCTTGTACTCTTCGGGAAGCACGGACTCTCGTAGTGTATTTCACAGCTCAGTCGTACGCAGAAGGACGGTGGAGGCAGAGTAAGTGGCAGGAGTTTTCTAGCTTTGTCGGAGCGCGATTTGCCTGGAGAGGTACACACTGATCCAGCCGAGTTGAAATCATTACACCGCGCCGGTGTGTACGCAATATTTACATTAGTCTATGAGAAACATTCGTAGTCTACGGCCAACCGCCAATATTCAAAAAATTCACTACGGAACGAAGACGAATTATTGTACGCGCAACAAAAATTATTGTAAAATCATATAATATCAAAATATACGCATATTTCAAGCAAAAGGTGCTTCAATGAAGACTTCCTACGCTACAAGCTTACTACATTATTATGTAATCAAAATACCTCCAATGCTTCTTGGGAACATTTTTATTGTTGAACTAACTTCTGCCTGCGACTTCGTCCGCGTGGAAAGTTCTTTTAATTATCCCACGGGAACTCTTTAATTTTCAAAGTCGGATCAAAAGTATCCTATATTATTTCTAATACCTCTAAGAATAGGTGTACAAAGTTTCATGATGATCGATTGAGTAGTTTTCGCGTGAAAGCGTAACAAACAAATTTACATTCACATTTATAATATTAGTAGGGATTAAATAAATGAATTGCTAATGCTTAGGCTCTATCTGGGAAAACGTTATAATCATTGACTGTGGTAACATGCGTCTTATTTAAAAATAACGCCGTTAATCAATTAAACGTAATTAACAAAGATTAAGAATGTCGCATCACATATTACGCAATAAACTTATTGTTACGTGAAGCGTTCAAGCTATAACATTATCCCAGATAGAGCAGTAAGGTACTTTAACGACTAACCTCCTTAGTCGTTATGGTATATTAAGAAACATAATTCGTTTAAATTTAGTCCAAGAAAAGTAGTCCAAAACTGTAAAAAATATTTACCATCAATGAAATGCAAAAAGTGAATAAGATTTTTAAGTACCTTTTTCAGTATATGGAAATTTCACCACCACATGACGAAGCCTGCCTTTAACGACTGACATGCCCACATTGTAAACATCACCTGAAATTACACAAAAAAAATCTTCAAATGTATTCAACGTTTCATATAGAACAGACCATAAACCGTATACATTAATATAAATAGCTCTGCCTTTAGTTTTTCTCATTACACTATTTAAAAAAATGGAAAAAAAACTAGAATTAAGCCTTTGTATATGAACGCTATTTTATAGTTTTATATTATTGCTCAGACCAACCAAAATATTGACGGAGTAAAGAACTCCCCATTTGTAGCACCTTTGGTGTTGCAAATGTCCATAGGCGATGGTAACCGCTTACCATCAAGTGGGCCGTCTGCCTGTCTGCTGAACTCATGCAATAAAATAAAAAAAACTCCCCATCGCCGACTGATTAGGCAGCCAATTACGCTACAAAAATGCAGACGCGCTACACGTTATTGCACCAGAATTATTTACCGTTTTGAAATACTTTCATGTCTTATTAAGTCTCGTAAGAACAATTCGGTGATTCAAGTATTCACAACAGATAATGTAGCAAAAATTGACGCAAAACAAAACTTGTTAAAAGTTCCCAATATAATTATCTATACTCATATTATAAATGTATGTCTTTGACGACCACGGGCCCGGACTTTTGGAGGGCTTGCGCGGGGCCATAGAAAGACCAACACGTAGAGGCCCTTTGACAAATTTTATGTAAATGTGGCGTGACACTGACCGTCGATTATCCCCGTCTACACCATATAATAATGCACCCAAGGACAAGCCCCGGCCAGTGTAGGAGTATTGTGGGAAATGAGGACAAAAAGTACCGGGCTATTGGGGTGAACTGCTAGTGGTACTGGGAGTCTGGGAATATGGGGACTATGGCGTCTGCCCGTCGCAATGTTCGGAGAACATGGAAAAATGGGCAGACGGTGACTCGCCACTCCCTGCATGGGCCCCAAAAAATGCCATAAAAGGCAGGGGCAACATGGGTATGAGTGGCTAAGGGGTGTAGAGAGGTGGGCTGCAGGTTCACCGAAGCTACTTCTGACGTGATGCCATTTATCACTTCCACCCCTGGAGCTTGAGTCTTAGCTCTAGCGATCTCCACTCCGTGCCGGCTGGCTAAGGGAAGCACGGAGGTGGGGGCCTTGCCTTGGCCCCCGGAGTCGGGAACGAGGTGTCGCTACTCACCTAAGGCTTCACCACAAAGTCCCCCTATACTAATATTATTATTAGAGCTATGAATGTCAAAGAAGCAAGTGAGGTGTGTAAGAATAAGCCTGAATGGCGCTCTGTTGTTCTTGCCTATCCCGCAAGGGACCTGGCGTGAAGTTATGTATGTATGTATGTATGTAATATTATAATGACGAAAGATTTGTATGCTTGTAACGACTAAACTCAATAACTACTGGACCGATTTCAAAAATTCTTTCGCCATTACAGTGCATTAATTACATTATCCCTTATTAATATAGGTTATATGAAAATTAGGGATCCGATCCGTAACCCTTCAATATAAACAAAATACGTGGCATTGGAATTGTTCTACGATTTTGATGAAATTTTATGCGTGTTTGAGCGGGTCCTGGGATGGCTTAGATCCACAATTAGACCCGGTAGGTGGCGTTGGAATCGGGCTCTAGATTTTTTTTATTTTATTTATTTATAATTCTTAATCCCTAAAATATACTAAATTAAAATAAACTGTTCCACCGTTATTATAAAAGTATAAGTTTCTTTTAAAATTTAGTTTCTGTTTTGAATTCGTATCGTCGACTTGATATTTGTGTATTTCGTTGTTAATGACATGTTCATCTGGAACGTAGCCATAATAATAAGACATTCTCGGTACAGCCGCATTAAATATGGTAACAAAATACGACTGTGGCTTGCGGTTATCCTTATCTCGTTTAAGTTACTATATAATTCTCTAAGATCATTAGAAATGTGTAAAATAACGTTTGAATAGTTTAAAGCGTGAGTTTCAATCAATATTACATTTCTAGTCTGACGTTATGGCTACTTTTCAACATATATATAAATATGATCGTATTTTTCAACCTTTTAACGTCGAACAATCAACTGAAGCGATCGATCGCCTTAAACGAAATCGGTTAGGAAGAGAATATATAAATATTTTAAAGGGCAATACACACCAAAGTCCCCGACCCGCCAACCTAAGTCGGCTGGCTAGTTGGTGGCTTCACTCATAGTTGAGATTAAATTAAACTTACCATTGGGCATAACATGCGGATGTGAAGTATGGTTAACTAAAGCGACGCAGTCCATCATGTTCTTACGTTCCAACGTATCTAAAGTTACTGGATCAATCCTAAAATCATAATTCATACTATCCTTTATTACATTACTAGAGTTTTGGGACAATCCCATTCAGTAGCACTATTTTGCTTACATAAAAACTTTATTAGGTTATATATCAGGAGGGAAGCCACGGGCGAAAGTTAGTATATATATAAAACTTCCGTGAAAAATTTCTAAGTGATGGTGAAAACCACTTAAAAATCCGTTACATAGTTTAAGAGGAGTTGCCGGATATACAGACAGACAGAAACACGGAAAGCGACTTTGTTTTATACTGAGTAAAGATTATTGGTCTTATTCATAGAGAGTTAAAGTTTGAATGCTTCTTTAAGAACCATAAAGATGTGTTCAAACTTACTCTATTTCTCTATGAATAAAACCGAAAGAAGATTTCCAAGAGGAGCTTCTTGGTCGACCAGAAAAAATACGAAATACAATTTAGGAAATTAGACGCCAAAGAACTTTACTACGTGCTGACAAGACTCTTTGTACTAACTGCTAATTGTTTTTAGAGGTAGAAATCCTTCACAAACTAGTCATTGCTCAAGAACGCCTGTTATTGAGCAGTGGCTGGCTCATAAAGGCTTCAGGAAATCAAGTTGACCCACTCCGCTGTACCTTTTATTACCTTAAGCCACGATTGTAGGAATAAAGCAGCAATTTTAAAATTAAATGAATTATTAAATTTTGGTGTGTTTTATTTTCATATCTTATAGAGTTCAGAAGCTATGAATACAAAGTCCAAGTTTTACACGAACGAAGTGATGAGCATATCGAGTAATGGGTAGATTAATTGATAAGTTTAACAAAATGAAAGATAATTAGTCTTACTCGTACCTGTGAATGACGGGCCCTTCAGTGAATGCATAAATTTCATCGCCAAAAGGATACAGTGATATCATTGCATTGTCAGACATCGACTCCCCTGGTTTAAAGAGACCTGCCACCCTGTAATAGATTTTTTGATAATTTAATACCTAAACGTCTACTAAGGCCTCTTGTATGAAAGGCACGGGTTTGCAGATGGTTGCAAAGCATGTAGTTCATATCACAATGGTATATGTTATTGTTTATTTTACGTATAATGTAAAAATAAAACTACTGTCATCGGCCAAAAAGATGATGGAATTGTTTATAATATTATGAAGAATTTATGTATATTAAAAACAATAATGGTCTTATTATAGATCCCTGGGGTACTCGATATTTTTCTTAACTTTATGCGCATTTTGGTACAATGTCTAAATTACCATTTTACAAAACTCTCTAATCCATTGGGAACAACTATTGTAATAGGTTTACCCTTCCACTACACATTGTACTGTCTGTATAACGAGGAGTGTTCAAAGGCATTGTTTGATATGGGGCCAACGCCTCCTCCCAACCGCAGACTTGCCATTGACGAAATGTTCATCCTGATTTCTTTGAGTAGCCACGTTTGAACTACGTAGTGACTCAGCAATCATCTAAAGAAAATTTCCCACCAAGGGTGTCTGTCCTTCTGCACCTAGACATGTGATGTATAAAAAATGTACCGCTCTAAAAAAATTCTTCTCCTGGTCATGCAAACGTCCGTAGGCATCGTTACTTAACCACTTTCCATCAGCCTTTTAAGTATGTTGCCTGCTTAAAGCATTAAAAAGACGTACCTGTCAAATATCGTATGGCAAGGGTCTGGCACAGACTTCGTTCCAAACTCAGTGACGACGATTCGATTGGCTGCCAGATTTTTCTTCAATGTATTGGAGCGCAGGAAACGGCACTGGTACGTGACACTGCCATCTTGAATCGAGAACCTGCTCATGGAAAATATATTAAAATGACGAAGATCAGATATTCTGCGTAACAGTGCACATTAAATGAACATAGAACATACTCCCAGTATCGTGATGACTGAAATAAAATCCCAACATAGTTTTACGCAAACTGTAACGTGACCAAGTACCAGGTTATTAGGTTTGTAAAAGGTTTGCTGGAATATTGGTCGTTTGTCAATTGTTTATCTAGGAGCTCGAGTTTTTCAAAATTTTATAACATTGTTCATTGGGCTCACTTGTAGACAAGATCGTCTGACTTTTGAACAGGTTTTATTAGCCGGAGTCAGGACGTATGGAACTATTTTCCTGGTTGGGCACTTAGAAAGTGTCATCTTGTGCATTGTGATTTTTCCTGTCTTAGATAGTGTTAGCTTGCATCCAGCAACAATCTACATTTTCGTTTATCAGTAATTAATAGCCTGTGTTTGACGGCTGGTAACCCTTTTTTTAATTTTTAATAGAGTGTAGAATAACAATACAATGCAATCGATACTGGGAGTTACATTTTGGGCATTGGTGTTTCGATTTCAAAACCTAAAAGAGCTGTCCCGTTTGAAACGCGCAAGTGGATATAATTACGAATCAGACAAACTGTAAAAGGAGAAATTATAATAGAGAATAGTTGACTAATTTGTAGGAACTAAATTGTGAACCGCTTATTAAAATGTAAGTAAAAGCCATACTGGCTAAGTGTTTTGTTACGTATTATGTTAAAGGAAATAGATGATTATGTTCGTAAATGTTAAATAGTTGTTTTTCTATTGCGAACCCATTAAACTTAGAATTGTGGCTAACAGTAGGGTTTTGGGTTTTGTTTGGAGGAAATTCTCTACTACTAAACTCCTTAGTCGTTATGATATTAAAAAACATAATTTATTCAAATGTAAACGACGAATGCCTCCCAAAA
Organism: Dendrolimus pini; assembly: GCA_949752895.1. Classification (NCBI taxonomy): domain Eukaryota; kingdom Metazoa; phylum Arthropoda; class Insecta; order Lepidoptera; family Lasiocampidae; genus Dendrolimus; species Dendrolimus pini. The sequence continues at coordinate 20,507,612 of OX457137.1, read as the reverse complement.
CAAGAGACTTATTGTATCGGCCCGTGAGCAGAACTCTTTTGTTTATTATTAAATCTATTAACAGTGTAGCCTTGGCGAAATCTGTGATTATAGAAGTATATAGTCTTTGGCAACAGAAACTTAATAATGTTTAAACTTATAATTCAAATTAATTATAGTCGAATGTTGACCAGTGGGCGACCACTAGTATTTGTTAAAAACTACAACAACAAAGTCTATATAACTCTAAAATAAATGGTACATACAATGTAGAATTCTAAAAGCAGCTAAGTCCGCCTCATTGTGAATACCTCATGTTAGTGCTATATTTGTATCCCATATTAATACGCGCTATTTATTTCTCTAAAGACAGTCTATTCATTAGAATGACACACGTTCGTATTTCTAAATAACTCTACGCCCAAAGTAGACATACAACGTCACCCAAATGATTCTTCTATACAGCGAATTATACCTATAAATAGAAAGCAATTTTGAAACCCCGCAAATTGCTTTGCGTAGGACGTTTGCGAAATGTGGATTTGAATAATTGAGCGATATGTACACAAGTACGTAGTACATTAAACCTCATTAATTTGAATAAAGATTGTAAATGGCCTAATTTATTTATTGAATAGTGGAATAAGAGTCGAAGGCACCTAGATTTTGTACGAGAACAGCAAGTTATGACGTAATAACTTCAACGAGTCAAATAGCGTATTAAATATTGTTTATTATAGTTATTAAATTACTGTTAGGGGAGTTAAATAAAAGTCAGAAGGGGGGCGCAGTGATCACGAAGAGAGATGATATTTCAAAATCTGACTAGTATAGGGTTGCCAGCCTCAAATTAAACAAAATTGGAAGAACCAGGACAATTCAGTTGTAAAACAGTTGCAATAGGAAAATTAATTATTAATGTGTAGTGAAAATACTAAATGAAATTCAAGTAATGATAATAATCATATTTTTTAATATTGAAAGTATTTGAATAAAATTGTACAAGTTGAAAGTTGGACACTCACGAGCTGTGAGGTCGTCTGTAACTTAAAAAAGCGGCGCGCGAATTTTAAAACACATGACCTTATCAGGGCGCTTTAAAACACATGACGCTGCTTAAAGACTATTTAGGACATCCAAAGACATTATTAAAAAAAAGAAATGTGCCTGGGAAAACAGGACGATTGGCAACTCTAGACTAGTATGACTGGCTACGTTCCACAAGAGACAACGACCACGTTCACGGCCACGATTTTTCCCGTTCCACATGCTTGCCGGCGTCACAATCGTAAACTCAAGTGGAACGGTTATTCGACCCACCTCTTGGCATGGCTCGTTGTGAGCGCTGCATGAGCGAAAATCATGACGTCATTAGTGACGTTTTCGCCACGACCGTAACGGCCGTGGTCGCCATGTGGCACGGCAGACGGAGCATTTTGGTCCTTGTGAGATACTAAAGTAACGCGCCCTATATGTACTTTGAAAATAAATTTAACCCTCGTTACATGTATAGCAAGCACCCTTAATCTTTGCTTTTTTCGCGATGTCATTTCATAGCTTGGTAGCCATCAATATATTACATCTTTCGTTTAATTTGTTCTATGTAGTCCCAGTAGTTTCTGAATGTTTGTGATATACAGACAAACCAATAACCGGATTTAGCATTGGTGATTACATACAAAGTCCTATTTTGCCCAAAGAACTGCGATACACTATCACCTTCACTACTTATTTGGATAATGTTCTGCTATTCTTTTAATAACAGCCTATAAGTGTCCCACTACTGGGCTCGGGCCTCCTGCTATAGGGCAACGGACAGTATACCCGCCACGCTTGTCCAAGGCGGCTTGGCATGTTTGATACATATCACGATGTTCGCATGTAATATTTATAATATTATGCACATTACGTCAGAAAACTACCTAAGTGGTGCATGCGTTCCGGCCAGGATCGAACCCGCGCTTTTTAAGTTCGGAACGCGTGCGTTGGCCAATACGCTACCACGACTTACTATTCATCGCTTTCTGCAAAACACAGCATGGAACTAACCTGTGTAGAAGAGCTGAGCTGTCAAATAGATGTTTGAAGCGCATAGAGCCCACCTTGAGCGAGCCGGGGCCGTTGCGAAGCAAGGTGCCGCGCAGCCATGGGGGCAGGGAACCTATACAATAAAAACATATTTAACAATCTTTTATTTAAATGTAAGTTCTGGTGGAATCTTGCAAGTAAAATTTGACCAACTTCTCGGTTTCCGATTGAGCTGAAATTTTGCATGAATATGTATATCACGTGACAATGCAATAATATGATACCATAGAGCTGATCTGATGATGGAGTCGAAAGGTGGCCATAGGAACTCCTGTACTAGACAAGATAGACGCGTCGTGTTTTGGCTCATTTTACTTGTCTTGGCTATCACTTTGCTCCTACATGATATGTAGAATCTCAAAAGTTTGTATTTAAAAACCTTTTTAAAAAAGCTTATTTTAAAAAGCAATTAAAATGAATAATCGGCAGACAAACACACACATTGTATATCCCAACTTAAGCAAGTTACGCTTGTGTTATGTGTAACATGCAACGGACCATTTCGGGGCTCATCTCAGACACAGTAAAATCATTACAGGAGCAGTTAGAAGCATATACTTATTTACAACCTTAGTGGAATTTAAAAAAATGTGCTTAAAATATTGTTATGATTTTGTAGGATGTAAATTCGAAAATGCCGTTGCAATTATCACATGACTTTTAGAAGTACACACACGTAATTCACAGTTCTTACAAGTATAGCCGAATACAACAAAGACATAACGTTATCATATAAATCGCGCAAAGTTAATCTTTGTAAGATATTCGAGCTGAACGTGCAGTAATATAACGCTTGATTCGCAGTCAGAACAAAACTGGTGCATTTCCCGACTGACTGAGTCTAGAAGTCCCTAGTAGAAATACCAACAGAGGAAAGAAGGTTTTATGACGTCTTACGGCGGTGTGAACAAAGAGATTAGCGTGAACAATAGATCACTCAAATTCAAAGAGGTAATAAGACACTTGCAAAGGATTAGTAACGGCTCGCAACAATACCTTTTTTTTAATTATCTCCTACTCCTTGAGTCGTATGCCTTTCTGAAGGTCGTGACCTTTTCCCACTACTTAGTTTTGGAGTATTTCCATAGGAGACGATCCAGGCAACATAAGTGCGTTATACATGGGGTCTTTTAGTGTGGTGCGGATCTTGGACAAACGCATCAGACTTTTGAAATACTGATTTTAAAGTTGTATCGACTTGAATATCCTAATGTTACATTTTAATATTAATTAAAGTGATCAATTATTTACTTATTAAGTTAGTTTGATACAGTTTAGGAAGATAACATTTTGTATATATTTTTCTGTCGTGGTAGCGTAATGGCAGTTTTCTGATCTAATGTGCATATTTTTACAAATACCACGTGCTAACAACGTTGAAGGAAAACATCGTGATGCAACCTGCACAATGCGATAACCGACGTGTCAAACCTGCCAAGCCGCCTTGGACAAACGTGGCGGGTATACTGTCCGTTCATACTATAACAGGAGGCCCGAGCCCAGCAGTGGGACATTTGTGGCCTGTTATTATATATTTATATTAGCATTGATATTTTATTTTATCTCCTTTGTTTTTTTTATTTAGCATTTTAATATTAGTATTTTTTAAAGTTTTCGCGACTAGTATACATAATGAAACTACGTTTTAACGGTTTTATGCAGTAATTTATTTGTTTTTTTTTATTATTTCGGCCACTTTTCAGTAGCCGAGGTTACGGAAGACAAAGATGTCATGTGTGTTCTGAATCTATATTTCAGCTACAAAAAATATACTTATATGAAGGTACTTTTCGGAACGGCGATGAAAAAAGTTATTAACCCCAAAAATGAGATAGTTCAGGCACTGTATCCACAGTTTACGCGAATGAAGCATAATGAACCGGAGTACCTTTAGGCTGGTGTGCACCGAAATTTAACCGACGGTTAACCAAAAATAATCATTGTTTTACCATACATTTTTGGCGATTATTTTATTTTAACCATCGATCAAAAGTCGGTGTACACCTACCTTAGTGATACTTTTTATCCTGAAAAATAGGATGTTTTCAGGATCTCAGAAATCAGATTTAACGCTGACGCGAGCGAAGACACCTTGGTAGCTCTTCCTGTATCTTACTACTCATTCACTTACCTTTAGCCAATACTAGATGGTTCATTTCTAGATTTCAATTTTGATAAATCCACCAAAGTGAAGACAATATTGATTTATTTAATGTCATTCATTGACTATCGTCTTATCTCTCCTGGGGCCTAATCCTGCTATTCCAATATATTGATACGTTTATACTAGCGGTCCCGGCAGACGTTGTCCTGCTCTGAAAAATAAAATCTAGGACCCGATCCCAGCGCCACCTATCGGTTCTATCTAATTGCGAATCTAAACCATCCGGGAATCCACTCAAACACACAAAAAAAAAACACCAAAATCGGTCCAGGTGATTAGGAGAATTCTAGAACCCGATCTCAGCGCCACCTACCGGTTCTAATTGCGAATCTAAACCATCCGGGAACCCACTCAAACACACAATAACAAAATCACCAAAATCGGTCCAGGTGATTAGGAGAATTCTAGAACCCGATCTCAGCGCCACCTACCGGTTCTAATTGCGAATCTAAACCATCCGGGAACCCACTCAAACACACAATAACAAAATCACCAAAGCCAAAGCATATCAAATAAACTTGCAGGTATGAAGAGGTTAATGAAAGTAGAAAGCGAAAGTTGTTTCTCAGGATCGTCGCAAGTGGAGATCTTCTATAGTCTCTACCTACCCCCATGGGAAACAGGCGTGATAATATGTATGTATGTACTATGTAGTAGAATTGGGCTCCAATTCTGTGAATTTTTACCATTTTTTTTAATTTGGTGGAACCGTCCAAAAAAAACCGGCTTGTGGTAAACGACCGCTTAGTATTATATAGGAACCGGCCATTAAGACATTATAATTCATGATTGACATTCATGTTTCTATCCGTGCAGGAACGGAGTAAGAATACAACTTCCTGCGACCGGGCGGCCTGTCGTAAGAGGCGACAAAACAATCCACAGCCATTTGCCTGACTGGATGGCGACCACCCCTGGTCAATAGTATGTCGCCATATCAACCCTGAGTTGTGTTCCGGCATTAGTGACCAGGTTCCAGTCTCCATTAAGAGAGCAGCAGCGCATTTGTAGCGCTTTTCGTGTTGCAAATGTCCATAGGTGATGGTAACCGCTTTCCCTCTAGCGGGCCGTCTGCCTGTCTGCTGAACACCTGCAATAAAAAAAATGACTTACCAGTAATGGTACCCTCTAGGGGTTCGGTGACTTCCTCTTCGCAAGACCGGAGCCACACACCAGAATCGCAGTTTGGATATAATTTCTCCTCGCAAACAGCCATCGCAAAACCGCGACTAAATTTCTCTATTATATTCCGATGCAATATAATGTTTAATATTCTAATAATATTTCAGATTATATATTCAAACGACATTTATTTTTTTAATTCGATGAATACATACCTGTTGATACCCCAATTATATAGTTTAGAAAAATATGTACCACTTTTATAAAATAATTGTCACTGCAACTACGTAGATACGAGTATATACGTTGTGCCTATTTTTATTTTTATTTTATCTATGAATCAAATAACAAAAACGTATATATAGGATACATACAATTAAAACTGATAATTATTTAAGAACGTTAATAAAAATGTGAAAATGTTTTGTTTAGCTGTGGTTTGTACCTAGATTTTCGAACGGGTGAATGTAGCTACGTCTGGGCGTAGACTGAATGCTGCGGAGTTGCGAAGTCAGAGGGTGGTTAGTGAGGGATGGAGCCGCCCAGTCGTCACGTGGGTGACCTTTCAAGTCACATTGTGCCATTTGAACTTGATCTCGGAAAGGTATTGGCTTTTGCACCACTAATAGGTACCTAAAAAAAGTTTTCATTAAACTTTCTGGTTGAGGGGGCTAAGTCTTTGTGAGACTACCTTATTGTGCTTGGTAACTTTCCGTTATTTACTTATGGTCTGGGTGTCTGAGATCGGCTTCAGAGTGTTTGGTTGTATGTCTATGTCCATACTAATATCAATACATGAAGCAAAAACAGTGCAAAAACTTTGTGCCCCTATTTACGAAAATTGCACGGACGGAGAAGTATGAAATTTCGCACACTAGTTATATAGACAAGGAGTGTACATTGCTAATATTTTTTCATTATGCATAAAAAATACATTAAATCAATAAAAACAACATTACACACACTACCATGTATTTGACACACTCGATTTGATATATCTCTTTTGTTTATTGCTAAATTCAAATTAACAGTGTAGCCTTGGCGAAATTTGTGATTATAGTAGTATAGTCTTTCACAACAGAACCTTAATAAAGTTCAAACTTATAAATTAAATTAATTATTATGGTCGAATTTCGACGACGGGCGACCACTAGTATGTATTATTATTATAGTCAGTTAGAAAGAACTTGCGAAAAAGGTATTTATAGTTCATAAATAACTTTAAATAAATACAACCCTTTCCTTCGCGGAGTTTGAGGGTTGCAGTGCGTTTGCATTTGTCAGGTTTCTTTCTCTTTTCTAGATTACAAATAGCAATATACGAGTAAGATTCGCGTCCTTACATAGTATAAAACAAAATCACTTTAGGCGTCTGTGTGTCCGTTAGTTGCTCCTAAGTCATGTGTCAAGTGGGGTTCGCCAGATCGGGGTAGCACAAGCATGCCCAGCCAAAACTGGTGCCACATTATTGCCACTCCCCAGTTAGGGATGCCCACTAAAACCCCTGGGTGTTTTGTTCTACGCCTTATGCCAGGTCTATTGGAAAATGGGAATCCTAACTCCGCGTGCCCTGGCCGGCGTCCATAAATTCTGAAGCAATATACGCCAACACATTTTAGCACTCGGTATAAACGATCCGCACGAACAAACTGGGATAGTCAGTTTGAAATATTTCGAGAGAATATGTCATCTCGTACATTATAATATCTGCGTAGTGTGTGGTACTTTTAGCTATTTAAGTTTTTATACGCAGATAAAATATTATCGTAGTGTGTTATTTAGGCTTTAGTCATAAGTTACAGTGACGAATATAATCCATTTTTTTATATTTTTTTTATAGCTGGAGTACAGCAAACAGGCTGACGGCCCACCTGGTGGAAAGCGGTTACCGTCGCCTATGGACGTTTGCAACATCAGAGATGTCACCAACGCGCTGCCGGCCTCGAAGAAATTTTATGACACCCTTTTTGAAAAACTCCATTATACGGGTGACTTTAAGAAGAAAAGCTATTAAAGAAACCTGCTTGGTCGCTTGTTTTGAAAACACATTGTAATACAATATTTTGAAGGAAAAATAATATCTCAAAGGCCATGGAAAATAGATATGCTCCTGACATTGAACAACGCCGGCTATATAGTTGAGGATTATCTGAACTGTTCAAGGGACAAGAGATTTACGGTATTTATATTTAATAGATGGCCTCTGTGCTCACTGCGATGGTGAGGCTTCGGATTCGATTTCTGGCATGGTCAATTTCGTAAACAAACTTTCCGTTATTTACTGTGGTCTGGGTGTTTGGGATCCGGCCCAGGGTGGTCCATTGTATGTTACTCATAGCATATGACATATCATAACTTGCTTAGCTTATGGACATACGATGTGTGTTTTTATCTGCAGAATTATTATTATTTTTATTCACTAGGATATGCTAGCGACTTCTTCCACGCTTGACTTAAAATTCCCGCGGGATTACTGGAACCTAAATTATCGCAGTATTTAGAAAAATTATATAAGCGGTCGTTTCAGTGACAATAAGGTAATTTTTATGGACATAAACAACTACAAACCGCTCCCGGGAAAATTTCCGCCGGATTTCCGGGATAGAAAATATCACAAGTTTTATTAGGTACATCAAATTTGCTATCGATCAGTGAACAAATCACGTTGGAATTCGATTTTTTTTAATCCGGTCGTTTTAAATCTTTCCCAGAATTCCCGTGAGATTCCCAGGATAAAAAGTAGCGCAGAAGTCTAAGAATTAGCTCTCGATCGGTCGATACAAGACTCTAATGTATTCAAGTGAAGCCGCGAGAAAACACTAAATTAGCAAACCCTAGATAAAAATGAGCAAGGTCATTGTATAAATAATTTTCTATCTCTTCAGCGCACTCGTAATGAGTTTCAAAATAGAAAACTAAAAACTGTTTCGGAAGTATTTTTAGTTCGTAAGAGCAAAAATATCTAAGATTTATTATCTTGGGTTTGCGTGCCTATCTAAGATTATGTCACTGTGTACGTCATATGGTTAAATGTAGTTTTTTTACGCAACAGGCCCACGATGGATAAATTGTTACAATCATGCTGGAATCATTATTTGCATTAGCGGTCGCCCGGTGGTCGAAATTTGACCATGATTAATTTAAATTATAAGTTTGCACATTATGAAGGTTCTGTTGTCAAAGACTATACTTTTATAATCACAGATTTCGCCAAGGCTACACTATTAATTTGACTTTAACAATAAACAAACAGTATATATGCGTGTGTGTGTCAAATACATGGTAGTGTGTAATAAATTTTTTTTTATGTTAGCGTATAGGCAAACTGGCAGACGGGTCCACTTGATGGCAAGTGGCTACCTTCGCCCATGGACATCTGCAACACTAAGGGAGCCGATGCGTTTCCTACCTCTTTGAGACTTTAAAAATCTGTTTACGCTCTTTTTGAAGAGCCCCATATTGTAGTGCTCTGGAAAAACCGCGGGAGGGAGCTCATTCCACAGCTTGCTCATATGTGGCATAAAAGAGCGAGCGCCACGTACAGTGGATAACTTCCAGGTGTCGAAGAAGTGTGGATGAACTCCCAGCCGCCGGCGAGCAGTGCGGTGGTAAAATGGCGATGTAGGTACCAAACCAAACAGCTCTTCAGAACACTCCCCATTGTACAGACGGTAGAAAGCGCTTAGAGCACCTCCGTCTCTTCTGAGACTCAAAGGTTCTAAGCCGTCTGTAAGTTCAGGATCGTCGACAATCCGGACCGCTCGGCGCTGCAAGGTGTCACGTGGGAGCAGCTGGTACTGAGGTGCCCCAACCCAGAGATGGGAGCAGTACTCCACATGGGGACGGACTTGGGCCTTATATAATAAAAGCCTATGTCCTGGTGCGAAGTACCGCTTAGCCCTGTTGAGCACCCCAAGCATTTTAGCAGCGATTTTCGCTTTGCTCTCCAAATGACCCCGAAATTGCACCTCGCTCGAAATGTCGACGCCTAGGATTCCGATAGAGTTGGAGATCTTGAGGGGAGTGCCCTGGAACTGTGGGGCTAACAAAGATGGGGCTTTTTTAGCGGTGAACGTGCAGACTTGTGTCTTTTTTATTAAATGTATTTTTATGCATAATTTAAAAAAAATATTAGCATTCTGCACTCCTTCTCTATATAAACTACTAGCGGCCCGCTCCGGCTTCGCACGGGTATCTAAAAAGTACTTTTTTATACCCTATAACAACCGGGGATAGTGTACCTTGCCAACAGTCCCCATAATACCGCTGCAAGGGCCCTCTAGCATCTAGAGAGCAGAGGAGTCCTCACCCCTGTTGACGAAGTGAGTTTACCTTTCCCGGGGCATTCTCCAGCACTGATGCGCTAGGATCAGCGTGGGCGTAACTACGTTCTAAGTCTCACGCTCTTCCTGCCATAAGCGCGGGGCACATGGGAAGAGGGTGGTTTTAGTGGAGTATTGAGTTTTCGAGTCTCCACACAAGCCGGCGATTTTACTCTGGCGCCCATTCGTGGTGTCACCTCTCGTCGTTTTGGTCTAATGATCTAAGCCCTAGTAAAGAACCCGGTTGTGTCCGAATTTCCCCCGCCTCAAAAAAAAAGCTTGCCAACAGTGTAGGAATTTTTCGAATCGGTTCAGTAGTTTCAGAGCCAATTCAATGCAAACAAACAAACAATCAAATCGGTCCGCTTTATAATATTTGAATAGATAAGTGTGCGAAATTTCATACTCCTCCGTCCACGCAATTTTCGTAAAAAATATGCGATTCGATTATTCAATTATTAAGTACTTTATAGGAATAATTAGAGTAGAATAGATAATATAAAATATGATGTGTACAATATTTCCGAACAATATCGAGGAAAAGCGCAACATGTTATAATTAAAAAAAACATTTTAAATTAGGTATGTTGTCAGCCTGTCTAGAGTATTCCAGCAATTAAAAATGTATTTTAAATTCTTACAATAAAGAATAATTATAAGCAATTCGTATATGACTTGGACTACAGAGCGCGTACCACGGGGCGGGATAAGCCCGGGGGGAAGCCCCATCCCCCTTCGGCCTCGCCCTAACTCCCTCAAGGCCATGATACAAGTTCAATAGACACAGCGTACAACGACATAGACCATGGCCCAACTGGGTTTGGGAGAAGGTTGTTATTCTAATAATATTGATAGCATTAATAACGTTTTATCTTTTTATCTCTTGCTAGATGTATCTCGTTGATTCATTCACCCGTAAAATGTGAACTTTACTGCTTCGTTTTTAGGTTACATTGTAATATTACAAAGCAGATCTATAAAAATAAATTTAAATTGTCTGATTGTAATATCAAAATAACAGCTCTTTATTAAATACAGATTGTTACATACCGACAAAGAAATGCGCACACCTGGCTGTCGTAAAACGCAGTTTATTACGTTTCCTGCATTCGGAGTTCTTTTGTTTACTTCTTGATTAAAATTTGCGATTAAGAAAAACACCTGTTGTTATCGTACTTGTTTCATGGCCGTCATTAGTGTCGAACTAATCCTGTTGTTATTCTATTGCGTCGAAGTTTGCGAGATGTGCGGATTAAGTCAGTAAACGCGGCCCTTTATCGCTATCGGTCGGTCAGTTTAGTATAAAACAATAACCGAACGGAGGGGTGGGGCAGTTAAGCGAAGATTACGATACTAGCAAGACGCCTGTAGTACTTTCGATTAGCGATATACTGACGGACTTTGAGGGCGTGTTATTCAATCGTGCAGTTTATATAGTGTCTAGTATATACATACACATATATAGTATACACATATATTTGTACCTGTTTTATACGTGTTTGTACAGTTCTAATAAAGTCTATAGTAATTCCAACGGCATTTTAATTCGAGTCCTGCGTAGCTCGTAACAATATGAAAGTAATATAATTATGTTATTACTTCAAACGTTATTGGCTGTTATTATAATATATCTTGTGTCAGAGGACGTATATCAGAATAGAGGAGTATGGAAGGAAAATACATATTGATTTAAAAATGATTGAAATTATTTTTGTCATTATATTTTAAAAGTGTGACGATAACAACGTATTTTATCGCCCGCCTTTTTATATAAACATTATTGTTTATTGTAGAATATATCACCTATCCAATTTCACATATAATCAAAACTAAATTATAAATAAATTACAATACAAAAAAAACTTAAGAAATTAAATACTAATATAAACATATTTACAATTAAAAGATGTAATCCAGATAACTGTCGGTGGGGAGCGTTCCCAAAATGCTGGCCGCATTCCCGCGTTGTATGGCAACGCTAATCCTTTGCATATTATGGTACTTTAATCAAAAAATCCGTCTGTCTATCAGTTTGCTCCGGCTAATCTCTGAAACGGCTGGACCGATTTTGACCGGACTTACACTGACAGATAGCTCATGTTATAAGAAGTAACTAGGTTACTTTTATTTTGGAAAAAAAAGAAAGGCCTGATTTGCATGCAAATGCTGATTGCATTAGTTGCATGCAAAAATAATTTATAAACTGGTATTACTGAAATTAGCACTTTCTAAGACGGTTTTTATGAAGGTTTCTACACCTTGGGTTGCAGCAGGGTGATATAATCTATAATCAGCGCTTACGATGCCAGTCACGTGTTGAAAAGATGCATATAATATTTTTGTAATTAATGGTAGATATAAACATCAACGTTAGTCTCCAAAATACAGGCTTCGCCTGGTTTGTTACCAGTAGGTATTTATGTAGTCGTCTCGTTAGCGGTTGATTATTATTCATGCAGTTAGCGACCGATCGACCTAACTGGCCATGGCTGCTTCTAGGACTACTTGGGCAGGATTGGGAAAGTAGATACAGAAACATGCCCATGGTACGAAAAAGTGGACACCGCGGCGCATACTATTTTAGAATGCGAAAGATGGGAAGAGGCGCGAAGGACAGCCCAGACAAATTTAGGTTCCAAAAAAATTAGGTTAGCGGACGATAATTATTCATCCAGTTAGCGGACGATTATTATATACATCCGGCTAGCAGACGATTATTATTCATCCAGTTAGCAGGCGATTATTATTCATCCAGTTAGCGGACGATAATTATTCATCCAGTTAGCGGGCGATTATTATTCATCCAGTTAGCGGACGATTATTATTCATCCGGCTTGCGGACGATTATTGTTATAATTAATTATTTCTATAAAATATTTTTTTTTCTAATGGGTAGATTAGATAAGTAGGTTTCACAATAAAGGATATCAGACACATCACGAAGTAAAAAAAAATATTTAGGAAAGTCAACTCCGTATATATATATATATATATAATATGCAAAAAACCGAATTAAGTTTTTATGTAAGTAAAAACATGAAATCAAACTGATGGTTTAAAGTTTAAACAATCCATGTCACAAACTCGGAGAACTACTTTTTATTGTTCGCAAGGGGGGGGGGGGGGGGCACAGGTGATACTTCCTCCTCGGGGTCCAATATAGTTGACATAATTAATTCATCAAATTGGGGAAATTAGCAAAACTCAATCTGGACACCCTGGGGAATGTAAACCTGCACAAGTGAGGCAACGTGAGTTCGCGAATGCGAATTTTTCCTGTCACGTTATTAAACAGCAACTGCTTTTGTCTAGACTCTAGACGCATAATGAAACCATATAGTATAGTATTTCTTTACATTCCCAAACGACAACTTTAATCCGCCTCTCAACAACACGGACCTAAAGTACAACAAGAATAGTATTTTATTTCAAACGATAAAAATGAACGAATATTTTATATTTTTGTTTTGGATTCATTCTCGCCCATTAAAGCGAGTGCTGCATGTTGTAGTAGTTTGAGATGAGAATAAGTTACTTAAAACTACGTTTTACCATAGCGGTTTTAAGCGTGGCATTTTATGTGATTTTTAATTTACACGTCCTACGTGATTGTTACTGTTTTTTTAACTAAAACATAATCGTCTTCAAACTTAATAAATGTTTAACGGACTTCTTTCTACAACATCTTGCAGTCGGGGAGTTTTTGGCGGGAACTGAAAAAAGACGTTGTGCTGTGCAGTTTTATTTACTAAAAATGTGTAAAATTACTCTAAAATGAACAATAGTTATAGGATATTGATAGTTTTTGAGTACTAATTATGTGTTTTGTGAGAAATGTGAACTGTATACTCAAATGTGCCCTTTGAGTTGTCACAAGAACTCCGTTGAATGGCTTTAGTTGATAACCTACAGTTCAGCTGAGCTATACATAGGCTTAAGAAAATGAAGAAACTATATTGTAATCTAAGATCTGGCTTAAAGGCCTGGCTTCCAAGTCATAAACCTATTTTATTTTATTTTATTGCAGGAGTTCAGCAGACAGGCAGACGGCCCACTTGTTGTAAAGCAGTTACCATCGCCTATGGACATTAGCAACACCAAAGGTGTTACAAATGCGCTGCTGCTCTCTTAATGGAGACTGGAACCTGGTCACTAATGCCGGAACACAACACAAGGTTGTTATGGCGACATACTCTAGACCAGTGGTGGTAGCCATCCAGTCGGGCAAATGCCCTACCACCTGGCAAAATATGCTGTGCCTGTAGAAATTATAATATTGGCACACGTTGTATCTCACTCTTCGGTGTAACAAGGGTTGCTCTCTATTTCCCTCGGATCCACTCATCAGAACCCGACAGGGTGGCAATGGGCCTTCGTGAGTATACCCTTTGGATTAAAAAAATTATTGAAAATTGGTTTTTAATTGACGCAGATATCGAGTAACTAATATACAAAAAAGAAAAAAGTCGGTTAAAAAGTGGAAGAAAGTTGGAAATAACAATCAAATAAAATGCCGCGCTTAAAGCAATTAAAAGGTAGTTTAAGTTATGTGTACTAGTCGCGAATACCTAAGAAAACTTAATGAGAGTCGGTTACTTTTGAATCTGTTACGTAGAACCGGTCATATGTATATTTGACCGGACCGGTAACGGAGCGGAATCGGAGAGAGTTTAAATCGTGAACGGCATTACAATATGAATCGATTCTTAGGGCGCGTTCCCACTTTGTCGTGACGACAGATAATCGTGTAGTTTTAAGTGTCGTGGGTTATATGTTTAAATGGAGGTGTTCACATATAGAACGACACGATTTACTGTTGTCTACGACATTTTTTGCAGTAATGACATATTGTCATGACAGTGGGAACGGCTAGCATGACAGTCGTAAAACGATAAAAAATTGTTACGACTAAACCGTGACGGAAAATCTATCGTAGTCACGATAAAAATATCGTCTCGTCGTTTACACGTGTTTTCCCTTCCCCCTCGCTGATGTGTAAACGACGACGACGAAGCGACTGCCGTGAAACGATAAAATGTCGTCGCGATCCAATGGGTACAGCTAGATACGATAGTCGCTAAACGATAAAAAAAATTGACGACAAACAATCGTTATAATCGGAACAGCTAGAGACGACAGTCGTTCAACGATAAATTAATCGTTACGACATAGTGTAGTACGCCCTTAGAGTGAATGACCATAGCACTCAAAATTGTACCAACCGGCAGCAAAGTTTGGTTATTTCTAGTCTCTTCCAGCACAATCCCATATGAACGCTATGTCACAGCGTGTCCATTGCACGTGGTCACGTGAATGAGTGCGGAGTAAATAATAAAGGAGCCTCGTGCAAAATAACAAACTCAATTTGCGTTTTGTTTCACGTGATATACCTATTTCACGTAAGCTTTTGATGCGGAAACTACTAATAACGGCTTGTTCATCTTTGAATCTTGCTTGCTATTTTCACTATTTGGAATACACAAAATTACATTATAACAGTTTTAAGCGCGACTTTTAGTTTGACTATTTATTTCGACATTTCGGTCGCGTTTTAATAGCCGTGATAACGGAAGATAAAGATGTCAAGTATCCTTCGATCACGTGGTCATGACTACTGAAAACCTAAGAAAATTCTATTTGGAACTTTTAATTATAATTCATTCTTATCTTTTGGAGTTTTAATATTATTTAAGCATTAAGTATACTCTGATTTTTATTACCTGGACTAAAATGATAGCTGCTATCGGCTTTTTTTATTCATAAGTGAGTTTTGTAAGGTGAATCAACAACTTACCACTGTGAATGGAATACTACAGAATTTCTATAAGTTTCAAGTTACAGTGGTGAGTTGCTCCAAGCTTGCAACATAAAAATAAGTCGTTCTCAGCTGTCATTTTAGTCCAGCTAATTAAAATCTAAATATTAATACTATCCGTGCAGGAACGGAGCAAGAATACAATTTCTTGCGGCCGGGGGGCCTGTCGTAAGAGGCGACAAAACAACCCGCAGCCAGGTGGTAGGGCATTTGCCCGCCTGGATGGCTACCACCCCTGATCTAAAGTATGTCGCTATAACAACCTTGAGTTGTGTTCCAGCATTAGTGACTAGTTTCCAGTCTCCATTAAGAGAGCGGCAGCGCGTTTGTAGCACATATTTGGTCACACATATGTCCATAGGCGATGGTTTTCCATCTGGTGGACCGCCTGCCTGTCTGCTGAACACATGCAATAAAAAAAAAAGTGTAATGTTAAATATCTTAATCTTATTATTGGAAAATAATAACTTACCACTTAAGAGCTCCGTCTAAAAGTGGCTGTTGTATAATATGGTACATACCGACAAAGAAATGCGCACACATGCCCATCGTAAAACGCCGTTTATTGCCTTCTTTGATTTAGGAATTCTTTTGCTTACTTTGTGTTTACAATGTTTAATCCAGAAAAACATGGTTTGTTATTGAACTTGTTTTATGGCCGTCGAAGCTTGCCAGGTGTTGCCGGATTAACCCGGCGAACGTGATCCTTTGTTCTATTATACAGTTTAGTATAAAACAATGCCCGAACGGAGGGGTGGGGCAGTCAAGCGACGACTACGATACGAGTAAGACGTGTGTAGTACTTTCGATTAGCGAAATAGTGACGGACTTTGCGCGTGTTGAATTGCATTGAATCGTGCAGTGTGAACTGGTTGCATCCAGTTATATTTGTACCTGTTTTATATGTGTTTGTATAGTTCTAATAAACTCTATAGTAATTCCAACGGCATTTATTTTAATTCGAGTCCTGTAGCTCGTAACAATATGTAATAAATATAACCATTATGCATCCAAGCATACCAAATAAATAAATAAATCTTTTTGAAAAATTATGTTTATTTTGCTGGAAATTGTAACACTGTTTTCAACGAGAATATAATTTTAGGTCTCATTACTATTAACTGTACTTCTTTATTTGTCTATGTGATATAATTATGAGCCATTAAAAACACTATCAAAACTTATTTATTATTAAATAACAATATTAATTAATTATCCGGGAATTGTCATTAGTCATATTTTATCAACTGTTTAGATTTCATTCCTCAATCGATCCTGTCCAAGATGCAGTTATTTTTTATTTCCATTCAATCTATTCTCTGTCCATTTGCCGAAGCGTTAAAACCAATGCTATAATAATTGTACTTTAACAACTATATTCTGAAATCGAGCTCCGTGTTTATGGCCAACAAGTGCCATGACAATTGAAAACTTGTCCGTATGAATCGAACATGAGTTTACGGAATTCAGTCATCTCTTTTTGACTATCGCGTGATTGTTATCATTTATTTCTCTTTCTTCTTTTTTCACTCTCTCCATCTCCGCCGGCGGAGCAATTGGGGCAAACTTTGCAGGGTGGTGGGGGGAGACAGGGGCATATTTGACATGGTTGCAAGCAATACTCGTCGCCCACTGCGTAACACCGGCCAAGGTTAAGCATATCCTCCAGATCGCACCTGCGAAATGAATTAAGTTAATGTCGAAAGTTTAATTTTTTTCCTTGGAAGTCCTTCCAATAAAATGTTTCGTTTGAAATGAAGAAGAATGTATTAGAAATGGGCAAGCTGTTGTTTCTTAATTGTATTCATATAAATCTTCACATACACAGTTTGACAGTAAAATTTATTCTATATTATCAGAGTCATACGCCGGTGGTAGAGGTGTATGAAAATCCATTGTTTACTCGCTAAGCTAAGAATAATATATTTAAAACGTTGTTTAACCTGCAGTTTTTTTAAATCTTCGGTTATTATAAACCGGAAACCTGTTTTAATATTACATAAAAAGTACGAAAACCTGCAAGAAGGTGGGTCAACTTTGATTCATCAATTAACTATTCTGAGTGCGATACTAACAATTTCCAGGAGGGATTTATCTATCAGCTAAACTTTAAGATGAACTATTATTATTCATACAACTGTCATTTTTAATTTTTATCTTAAATGTTATCCCTTCAATAATTTATAAGGAACGATTGAAAAAACTAGCCCTAAATTGATATAAAAGCTTACTTGCTCTCCTGAAGCATCTGAGTCTCAGCCTCAGTCAAGGTGGGCACCGCGTACTCGACGACACCTCCCTTGCCCATCGTGACTGGGGTGGCGCAAATAGGCATATTGTAACATTTCCCCGGGTCACCCTGCTCCACTAATGCGCTGTCTATAAATGTTGGCTTCTCGAACAGACCTGCATACCAGTTTCGAGAATTCAAGTATAAACCCCAAAATGCACTAAAAATCCTATTCACTTGAAAAATATTATTTTAATTTACCACTGTAACTTTTTTAGAACTTTCTACTACACATATAATTGAAAAGATAAACGGGGAATGGCATAGTTTTCACGATTTTGGGAGCTATATCTCGCCATCTATTTTATTGTATACAAATTAAGAAACATCGTTATGATTTTTGAAGTTCTTACTCATAACTATCTACAAATAGAAATTTCTTTCAAACTTCAGTTACTACATATATGAAGGTGAGCCATTGTTATTTTGACTTCATTACAACATAGTGTAGCGGCATACAGATTACATATTTCTACTAAATTCCATCCATATATGTAGTATATGAAAGTCAGCTTAAAAGGAAGGAAGACTTAAAAGCTTAAAAGCAAGGAATCAACTTAGTCATTCCTATTAAAAACGACAGTGACTTACAGATCGAACGGACATAGCAATTTCACAAGACTTCCGTTTTTTTTTCAAAATGATTTTAAATACCCTAAGAAGACGTAAAATAAGCATGGCAGTACCTTTCATGATATTCAGTACAAATCTGGCCGTGGAAAACCCAATCGATAGATGCCCTTGTTCGTTGTTGCTCTTCACCTTGCAGATGATGTCGTCAGCTTCGCGTACCAAACGCGTCAAGCATTCCACTTGCGTCTATATTTAAAAAAAAAGAAGTCTCTCTCAAAATTTAGCTCCGTCTCCCATTAGAAATTATTTATTTTCATAAATTAAAATTCACGATTGTTTTTTCTCTGTACAGAATTTCAACGAAGTGTATATCATTGTTATTTAATAAGGTTAATTATTATTATTATTATATTATTTAGAGGCTTTTAGTGATGATGTTGACAGCCCCATCCTACCCTAATTATACAATTTAGCATTCTTTTAGCTTTAATCACCGTTTTTACCATTTTATATATTAACAGAGTCGAGGCAGAAAAGGGTCGCGATAAAATGCCATGGAAAACATCCACGTGCATTAAATTGACTCCCAGAGCACCCACCAGCTTCTCTCCACGAGCTCTGGTCTGGACACATTCCACTAACAAATGCTGTAGTACGTCTTCAACAATATTGCATTGTAGACAATTTGGTGTATTGCTCCTTCCCACAATATGATAAAGTTTGTCTAGTGGAATGTTAGCGGAGAGCAATTTGTGCACGTTGAAACAAGAAACGGTAATCACCTATTATAATATAAAATTCTAATCATACCCAGTCTGTACATTGGAGCTATTTAAAAAAACAACTGGAATAGACTACATAAACGATGGAGATCATCATGATTTTTTTGGATTTCTTGACTGGTTGTTCGAGATTCATGTAAAAACGCCTATTACGATGCGATTCTCGCTGATCGACAGCAAATTCTTAGACTTAAAATCTGCGCTACTTTTTATCCTAGGCATTCTGCGGTCATTTTTATTTAAAATGGCCAGTTTAAAAAAAACGAATTCCAATGTGATTTTTTGATCGATAGCAAATTTGATGTAATAAAACGTGTGATATTTTATATCCTGGTAATCGCGCGGGAATCTTCCCGGGAGCGGTTTGTAGTTGTTCGGGTACATAAAATATAATTATACGGTCACAGTTTTCTAAAAAACGATGGCTTCCACTCTTTTTTACATGTTGTGATACTCAGCGTGTCGGGAATCCGGTAGGAATTTCATGTCAAGCGTGGACGAAGACGCGGGCATATTCTACTCTATAGATATTTATGTACAGAAATTCATCTCATGAACGTTCATCATCAATCCTTGTACACTTTGCTCGTATACACAACGGTTCTAAAGAATGTCTCTCTTGCGCTCCGTAAGGATTTAGAGTGAGCTCCTCGTTTATGATTTCCACGGCGCTACGATATGAGATTTTTCCAGATAACATTGGTGACGGCGATGGTAACCAATTTCCATCAGTAGGACCGACCGCATACTCCAGCTATAAAAATAAAAATCTTACCTGGGGAAAGTTCTTCGCTTTAGCAGCGGAGAAAACAGGCACCCTTGTGCAACGCCCCGTGCCGCATATGACGGGTGTGCTGGTGGAGCTTGGGTCTGTGCCGGTTATGGCGCAGAACAATTGGTTCGCTCGCATTGCATTGATCGCGTTCACGCCGAGAACACGTCGTTTATCATACACATTGGCCATTTTCAATGTCTGCAATGAATTCCGACAGGGATGGTTATTGGATTGGATGATAGGAAAAATGTTACAGGAGGAGGTGGCTTAGAGAAGATGATGAGCGAGATGATCCCCGTAGTTGACAGTGAACAGGGAGTCGAAGGCGTCGCTACATTTCCAGTGCTGTAGTGGGATACAATACGGTTCACTTGCGACCTCTGTGGTTGGGCGGGCTAAGCCTTTGCGCGCCTAGCACACTGCAACGCAGAAGTTCCTGGTTCGATTCCTCATTTGGTAAATTTCGGAAACGTATTTTCTCCATTATATACTATGGTCTGGGTGTCTGGTATCGGCCCCAGAGTGGTCCGTTGTATATTACCCATAATATATATATATATATATATATATATATATATATATTATGGGTAATATACAACGGGTATGGGTATGGCTTATAACACAAGCGTAACTTGCTTAACTTGGGGATATATGTACTATGTGTGTTTTTGTCGGTCGATTATTTATTTATTTAAAACAAAAAATACTTATAGAGAAAAATACTTTGTTATAAGTTTACTACAATACATCGTGCGTACGTCGTACATTAAGCAATTAGTTAATAATATTTGTCTGTCTGTCGGTCTTATGTGTTAAAATAAGGTTTTCTACATATTCGATTTGGAATGAGCTCCCCAGCCGAGGTTTTTCCACAGCTAGTGCTGTGGAAATATGGAGTTTTTCAAAAAGGGTGTCATAACATTTCTTCGAGGTTAACAGCGCGTTCATAACATCTCTGGTGTTGCAAACGTCCATAGGCGACGGTAACCGCTTTCCATCAGGTGGGCCGTCAGCCTGTCTGCTGTACTCCAGCTATTAAAAAAAAAATCTTGTTTTAAAAATATTCATTAATGGCTTCACTTTCATGTCTAGAGGCAGATCACTGTGTCGCTGTGCTTGCTTAAATGTTATACTTCTACCATATTTGGGTTTTAGTGCTGTTTAAGTAAATTAGGACTACTAACATGAATGCAGAGTGCAAAGTTGCAGTCAACGGGAGGCGTTTGTACTGCGATGATGGCATGAGGGCAGAACTGCGCGCAGGCCATGGTCGCGGTGCGCACTAGCTGCATGTTTTGCAAGAACAAGTCTCGATCTTGGATGTTGCAACTCGGCGGGAGTACGTAGCAACCGCCACAAATTAGCACTACGTCCGTATTCTGTATATCAAAGAGGAGGAGAAGGAGAAGCTTTTGATCCTTACAAGCTACTCTATAATTTGATATCATAATACAGTGGCTACGTTCCAGAAGAGACTCACAACGATCACGTTCAAGACAGCGAATTTTCCTGTTCTAGTGGAACGGATTATGGGGCATTGATGTCATAAACGACGAAATACACAAATGTCTTTGGTTGATTTGACAATCGCGCCTTTTTCAATGTCAAGAGATAGAAATAATTATTGCTCTATGGTCAATGCCCACTTTGACCCATCTCTTGACATAGGTCGTTGTGAGCGCTGTGTGATCGAAAATGATGACGTCATTAGTGACTTTTTGCCACGACCATAACGACTGTGGTCGCCATGTGGAACGGTTGACGGACCATTTTGGGCGTTGTGAGCTACTAACGAAACGCGTCCAGTGTGTATTTTTTTTAAATCAGCCTATTCCATTTTTAGAAAAGGTAATAATAATACCACTTTAGTTTCGGTCAAAATAGGCCCCGAGATTCCTTTGAGTGTTTTTAGGAATTTACCCCGAAGACCCACTCGAAAATTTTTATGTATATATGCAATTTCAATACCGAGAATGAATATAGGATACTTTATATTCCGGAAAGTGGAATAGTCTAATAATAGTGGGATAAAATCAAATAAAATTTCCGGGTGCGAATAGCTTGCTTATTTACGGTCACAATTTACAGCCACCTGAATATGTGGCCGACTTAGACCGGCTCGACCACCCACCGGCTTCCTTCGTAGAGACGTCCGACTACTACTAAAGAGGGAATACTTCGCTTACACAGTCTAGTTAACCGTAGCGTGATTAAGAAGACAATTTTAACAACTATCATATAAACTAAACGATACGTTGACTTCTATGGTTGTTAGAAGAAAACTTAAGTGATCAAACCTCCAGTGCAGGTTTAAGGAACACTCGTCCCTGATAAGCTTCCACCTCGGTGCTGGTGTCAATATGCGCCAGGTCATTCGCCACTCCTAACACGCAGCGCTCTGGGACGTCGTCGTACATCGCTAGGGTTTTTATAATCTTCTGCTGCTTCAAGAATAAACATGCAATTCGACCTACATCGCTGCCAGCACCTACCACGGTTACCTAATTAGTAGAAATATTATGAATAATTTTAAGTGAAGAACCGCTCATGTCACGCTACGTGGCCAATTACAGGGCGTAGTAGGTATCTGCACTCGCTAGGTAGCCTTCGGGAAGTGTTCCGCAACTTCAAGAAGCTGGTGGACTTCCTGGAGGAGCTAGGCTGGATGGAGTCGTCGAGTTGTGAAAACCGCCCGTTTGCAGAAATAAAGAACAATAGTAGGTACACTCTGAATATTATATCTCACTAGAGTTTACCCCGCTGCTGCGCCGCGGGTTAACCTCTAGTGCGTGTCTCTTGTTTATAGAGCAAGTGCTATAGGTTATATTATATTACATTTTTATGTATTTGCGCACAGAAGATTCACTTCATTTTATATCGCTAATTATATATACAATCCCCCGTCTATCTGTCAACAAAATAAATTACAAAACTTGACCAAAAAGGCCAAAATGGTCTAAATGACCAAAAGACCACAGTGACCGACATTGCTAAAATGACGGAATAGGCAAAAACGACCAAAAAGGCCAAAATAATCAAATAGGCCAAAATGACCAAATAGGCCAAAATGATCAAAAAGGCCAAAATGACCAAATAGGCCAAAATGACCAAATAGGCCAAAATGACCACAAAAGCCAAAATGACCAAATAGGCCAAAATGACCAAATAGGCCAAAATGACCAAAAAGGTCAAAATGATCAAAAAGGCCAAAATGACCAAATAGGCCAAAATGACCAAATAGGCCAAAATGACCAAATAGGCCAAAATGACCAAATAGGCCAAAATGACCAAATAGGCCAAAATGACCAAATAGGCCAAAATGACCAAATAGGCCAAAATGACCAAATAGGCCAAAATTACCAAATAGGCCAAAATTACCAAAAAGGTCAAAATGATCAAAAAGGCCAAAATGACCAAACAGGCCAAAATTACCAAAAAGGAAAAATTACCAAATAGGCCAAAATGACCAAATAGGCTAAAATTACCAAATAGGCCAAAATGACCAAAAAGGTCAAATGACCAAATAGGCCAAAATGACCAAATAGGCCAAAATGACCAAAAAGGCTAAAATGACCAAATAGGCCAGTGACCAAATAGGCCAAAATGACCAAAAAGGAAAAATTACCAAATAGGCCAAAATGACCAAAAAGGCCAAAATGACCAAAAAGGCCAAAATGACCAAATAGGCCAATTTTAACAAAAAGGCCAAAATGAAAATTATCCCTTGTCCATCCTCAGTATTTCATTTACATACGTACCGAATTTCAGCCAAATCGGTCCAGTAGTTTTTCCGTAAAAGCATAACAAACAAACAGACAAATATCATGTTATCCCGGAAACTATCCCATTTTTCGGGATAAAAAGTATCCTATGTTCATCCTCGGTATAGTTTCAGCCAAATCGGTCCAGTAGTTTTTACGTGAAAACGGAACAGACAGACAGACAGACAGACAGAGTTACTTTCGCATTTATAATATTAATAGTGATTACATATATATTATAATATTATATTTGTCAGATTGTCGAGTCTTGCTGTTCACATAGATACTGGTTCGATCTTATATTTTTTTATTTATTTAATTAATTACAAGACAACACAGGTCAATATATATACACAGATAAATACAATAATGTTATTAGTAATATTTTTTCTTATGTCTATGTTAGTTTTTTTTAGCTTGTAGGCAATCTGCCAAAGGGACCACCCGGTGGTAGATGGTTACCGTCGGCCATGGTCAAATCTGCATCAATAAGGGAGCCGATGCGTTGCCTACCTCGTTAAGACTTTAGGTATCTGTTTACGCCCTTTTTGAAGAGCTCTGTATTGTAGCGCTCTGGGAAAACCGCGGGAGGAAGTTCATTCCATAACTGGGACACATATGGCACGAAGGAGCGTCCACTACGTACCGTGTAGGACTTCCAAGTGTCTAGGAAGTGTGGATAAACTCCCAATCACCGGTGAATGGTGCGATGATAGTATAGCAACGTAGGCACCAAATCATAAAGCTGATCAATTATACAATTATAATTAATGACTAGCACTGATTTAGTCCTCTTAATGAGGGATATTCCCTTCAGGATGCTAGTGCTGCTACAACGTAATTTCCTTAGTAATTAAGCTGTTTCTTTACGCCATAAACCATCAAAGCTAGGTATGTATGCTTAGGCGAACATAGACGGCGCACTGCAGAAGCGCGGTCGCCCCAAAAGCACCCTGAGGTAATTATTGTATGGGACTCGTAGAGCGTTGTGAAAGCTTTGGGTGTATTTGAACCACAGACTTGCCGAGTAAATAGAGGTACAGTAAGCTTTAAACAACATTATTTTAATCACCTCTGTACTTCAAGCCAATCTACGGGCTAACATGTTTGGCCGGATTGACAAGCCCTACCTTCCACATTATCGTCCAGGACCTCCGTTAATGCCCCAGATAGGTATTTAAACTACTTAACTCTATCTATTGGAGTTGCATTGAGCATTAGAGCAAAATAAATAACCAATCCCTGTTCGGCATTTGTGACTTGGCTTTTGTACACAATGGCCGGAGAAACTGCTGGCGAGAGCGGGGGACATGCAGATTTCGGGTTGGCTTCGTCGCTACGAGACGTCAAGTATGAGCGGCACTATAGAAAGCAGTATATCATCAGTCCACTGCTGGACGTAGCCTCCCCAAGTCGGCGCCACACATCCCGGTCCACCTCCTACCGGCGACCTAGCTTAGGTGGTAAGTCCATCGGGCTGTATGGAGTCGGATACTACGTTTACCGAGACGCGGTCTCCACTCCAGGACTTGTCTGCTCCATCGGTCATCGATCTCGCGACAGACGTGACGGTCCCACTGCCACTTCAACTTGCTAAGTTTGCGATATATGTCCACCTTGGTTCACAGTTTACCCGACAGAAATCGTGGCTGAACGTCCGGTAAATGTGTCGTCGCCTATATTTTTATCGGGTCGCCCAAATGTGAACAGCGCCACGAAATACATATGCCAATATGCATTCGACATTTTGCTCCTTCTGGTAAAACTGTTAGATCAACCTAATGTGAACTAGCACTTACACTAGTGTAACAAACCACAAACCTTTCTCAGTGGAAAACGTGGTACCGGACATAACGTCTTACATTCTTTTTCGAGTTGAGCCAAAGTCTCGGACATCACAAAATTCTGATAGCTTCGTTTCGTTGTAGTAATATATTTAATGTTTGCTTTAGAATGCAGAAACACGTAACCTGCTGGACGAATCATAGCGTAATGTGTTTTTGGGAAATTGAGTTTGTAGTTACATAATTTTTTTTGTTGATTATTTTTACATTTTTAGGAAAACGTTTTTGTTTGATATTTATTTTTATGTTGAATCAACTTCTAGCATTGTTGTTCTCTGGGTTGTCATCAGTTGTCATTGTTAATGATCCAGAAAGCAGTACCTCTCCATATATTCAATATACTCTTTGGCAGTACCTATGGAGTTAAAAAAGGAAGCATAAATATTAACAGTATACTATTGTACATTATATTCATAGTATATTACTAGCTGACCCGGCAAACGTTGTTTTGCCATATAAACGATAGCTTCTGCCCGCGACTTCGCCCGCGTGGTGCGGTTTTTTAACTATCCCTGGGAAATCTTTAATTTTTCGAGATGATAAGTCCTATATGTTGAACAGGGATATAAGCTACCACCATACAAAATTTCATGTAAATCGGTCCAGTCGTTTCGGAGATTAGCCGATACAAACAGATAAACAAAAAAATTGAAAAAAATCTAAATTAGTTCTATTTGACTTGTTACATCCCCCTGACTCGGTTTTTAGCGTTTATTTTCATTGTACAGAAATTTGACCTCTACAATTTTGTTATATGTATAGATTGTACAGTGTACTGCACGCCAAGAATTAACTTATATAAGTTTTTGTTCGTCAAAAGGTTGCCTGGAAGAGATTGCTTTAAGCAATACGGCCGCCCATTGTACTACCTTATAGTTGAGACAACAAAATGTATTACTTTCCTTATGTTGGTGTATAATAAAGAGTATTGTTGTTTATCGAGTTTCCTTTGAATCCGTTTAATAGTGTTTAAGCGATGCTCGAACACAGACAAAAAACGGAATTAGCCCCTGATTTAATTTTAAAAACTCGTGGTAAGGTCAAAGGAGGCGGTTTCGATTCTGGCAAAACATGCATGCACCCCTTGCGCAGCTTTTTTCCCTAATGTACATGTTGTTACCATGTACTAACAACGGTGAAGGAAAACATCGTGATGCAACCTGCAAATCGCGATTACCGATGTGTCATACCTGCTAGGCCGCCTTGGACAAGCGTGATGGGTATACTGTCCATTCCCCTACAGTGGGAGGCCCGAGCCCAGCTGTGGGACATTTATGGGCTGTGATTTTTAATTCATTGTACAAACTCCATCATAATAATATAGATAGATAGATCTTGGCATGATTGTTACTTAATTTCTTTTTTATAGCTGGACTACAGCAGACAGACCTAATGGAAAGCGGTTACGTCGCGTATGAACGTTTGCAACACCAGAGATGTCACCAAGGCGCTGCCGGCCTCGAAGATATTTTATGAATTTGAACTTTTAAAGAACTTCATATTGCTGCGCTTTGGGAAAACCACGACCGGGAGCTCATTCCAAATCCCCACGGTGCGTAAGAAAACCGTTGCGTATAAGAGTGAAGCGGCTCTGGGAAATGGGGATGAACGCCCAGCCGCTGGCGGGCGGGTGGTAAAAGGAAGACGAAGGCACCAATCTAAACAGTTCCTAGAAACACTCCCCATTGTGCAGTCATCATTAATGAATTGTAATTTAAGCTAGAAAGCAAATAAAACACATGTGGAACAGACATCAATTTTTTTAATACATATAAGTTTCACCTATATATTACGTTTAACATTCAATTTGATTAATATTATATTGTCTACCCAAATACAGGTGTATAGTCCGAAACACGTAACATCACCGATGCAAATTTTGAACTAAATGTGACGAGTATAAATACAACAAACCAATATAGAGCTGCATTCTTTACCACTTTACCACAATGTAATTCGCTGCCTATGACATGAATTTGATTTGTAACATGAAGTTAGGTGCACTCTATGGACTGGGGTGAAGAGTTACATCATTAAGTCCGCGCCACGAAAAAGTTCCTGCGGAAAATAAAGTAACTAACACTGGCGGCTCAGCTATTTCATAGAATTTTGGTCGTAAATTAACCAAGAAATAAATTTATAGCTTTAATTATGGAATATTTTGTATTTATTTTTCAGTAATTATCTACATCGATTTACGGATTAGCAAACAATTACTCTGGCAGGATAAAGTACGGCTTAAGTCTGTGGAACTTTTTGGTGGCGCGGTTTATCTGAGGAAAATGCGGCAAAGGAGTTTTTGGCGGGAACTGAAAGGTGATGTTGTGCTGTGCAGTTTTATTTTCTAAAAATGTGTAAAATTACTCTAAAATGAACAATAGTTGTAGGATATTGATAGTTTTTGAGTAGTGATTATGTGTTTTGTGAGAAATGTGAACTGCATAGTCAAATGTGGCCTTTTGAGTTGTCACAAGAACTCCGTTGAATGGCACTAGCTGATTACCTACAGTTCAGCTGTGCTACACATAGGCTTAAGAAAATGAAGAAACGAAATGTATATTATAAATTAAGATCTGGCTTAAAGGCCTAGTTGCCAAGCCATAAATATAATAAAATAAATGCGGCAAACGGCCATCTTTTTTGTTCAAGTTGATCAAGATGATTAGTGTTATTAATAAAAATATTTGTAGAATATCCAATTAACTATTGTGAAATATATAATCCGCACAAAGCGAGAATCGTGAAACATTCAAATTACATACAAGAGGTAGTTAAGTTTGAAATGACATTACATGAAATATGAATGCTGCCCATTCCAACATGGGAATTAACAGTTGCAAGAAGGTAAGCTGAGATCAATGGTGATGAGCATTGTCAGGTATTAAAAATGAGATATGTTGGCAGCCCTCTCAATGATTGGCACTCTATTAACTTTTTCAAATCATTACGAAATCTTAATATTATTTCATTTTGTAGCCATACAGTAATAATAATAACTGGCCGCAGAGGGGCTTGGTGGCGAAGCTTTAGACACCTCGGATCTGACTTCGGGGGTCCGGGCCAGGCCCCGTGCTAGCCTTAGCCAGCCGGCACGGAATGGACAATGTACAGGTGTGTCAAACTATTATTTTGTTTAATAATAGTTTGAAACACCTGTACAAGCAAAAATATACTTAGGTCCTAATGTCGTTTACGACAAAATGGCGGTAAAGGCTCGATTTATTAAAATTTTGATTGAATTGACAGTGTCAATCAGTGAGGAGCGCCAACAAGAGCACTATTTCTTCAATACTTGCATAAACAATAACAGTGCCAGTAAAAAGAAAAGAAAAACTAAGATGTAAGAAAGTAAGTCCACGTAATTGAACACTGAAAAAATAAAAACTTCGTTTAAAAAAACCGACTTCAAAAACTAAAATGTATAAAATAACTTATTTCCAAAGCTATTATGCTTAGTAATTTTTATGTTTTACTTTGCACCGACTTCAAGATGTTTTAGATAATATATATTAATAATAATAGCTTTAGAAATAAGTTATTTTATACATTTTAGTTTTTTAGTTTTTGAAGTCGGTTTTTTTAAACGAAGTTTTTATTTTTTATTTGTTACTTTTTAGTGTCTAGCGGGTGTCTATGGGTGGACCTACGAATGGTGCCGCGCTTCTTAAAAAATATAGGTCCCAAGAACCGGGAACAAAAAAATGTTCGTAAAAGAAAACTACTGGGCCAAACTATGTCAAATTTTTAGGGGACCAATTGGAAGCTATTCCGCGTCGAACAAAAAAAGAATCACGTAAATCGAATCATAAATCTCAGAGTAATCGGTGTACATAAGGAACGGAGTGAAAATTATTTCCATGAAAAATGTTCATAAAATGAAAACTACTGGGCCAAACTAGGTAAAATTTTTAGGGGACCAATTGGAAGCGTCGAACAAAAAAAAACACGTAAATCGGATCATAAATCACGGAGTAATCGGCGAACATACATAAATAAAACCAAAAATAAAAAAAAGATCCCGACGAATTGAGAACCTCCTCCTTTTTTCGAAATCGGTTTAAAATGGAGTCAGACTGTCTCCGATTGATACTCAAAATCGGACAAAGTAAAAAAGGTAACTAACGCAATAATAGGCCTTCAGATCTCGTCTTGAAACTAAGTGCAAAACTTTACAGAAAATAACAAAACGCTAGAATTACAAGTTTTTTGTTTACAAATATTACGAAATCATAACGAATTGCAGAACTGATTAAAACATTAGTATTCATACAATAAAACCAATTATTGATAATACCCCTGCAATTTTCGCATCGGGAAACCTACGCGTGTCAGACCATACACCAGTATGTACATGTATCAATACAACACGGAGGAATTCAAATGACTAGAACTATTAGAGAGTGAAAGCCGCCCAGACAACTGTACAATTCGAATACAGCACTTTCGAGAAGTCAATAAGTACATTCTTTAAAAAATATCTTATTTCATTTTCTATAAATAGGAGTAACTTTGCAAAACGTAAAGCATCTACACATTTCTTTGACTTTGTAATTTAACTGCTGTTTCATGTCTCTTACTAGAGCAAGTTGGTAGAGCATATGGGATGCTTTGTTCCTTGGGTGGAAATTCTGTCACACCCGCACTGATAAAAGCCACTCTTGTCCTGTACATCTAGGCAGCATCTAGACTAGGTCCATAAAAATTGAAAAGCTGAAGAGTTTGTTTCTTTGCTTGAACGCGCTAATCTCAGGAAGGTCTAATTTGAAAAATTCTTTCAGTGTTTGATAGCCCATTTATCGAGGAAGGGTATATATCATCACGCTAAGACCAAAATAGGAGCAGACCACCAATGAAGACTGTTTCAAAATCAGGGGGTTGTTTTTAACTTACTTGTTTTTTAACTATTCCACGCGGACGAAGTCGCGGGCAGAAGCTAGTTAAAACAAATTTTTGAGACCAAAATAGTAAAATAATTAAAACTTCCTAATTACTTTTCTAAGTTTCGATTGATTCTGTAAAGTGTCTAAAAAAAAAAAGGTCAAAATGGGAGAAGTTATGTCTGTGGTGTTATCTAAATATCTAATGACGAAGGTTCTGGAAAGATCCGAGTTACATCTTTAATGGGCATTCCATTTTTTCTATGATCTAGTACTGTAAAAACACCACAGTAGACACGTAAAATAATTTAGGGCAGTGAAGCGTGGCCTGCACTTGAGCGACACAAGCAAGAACTGCGTGTCACGGAGATGAATATGCTGCGACCATTGTGTGGAGTGTACCAATGGTCTCAAAACGGGGGATGCTGAAGATCGCGCGAAATGGAGTAGAAAAAGTAGGAAAGCTGACCCTGGGCGTCGGAGTGAAAGCTCCGAACGCAACCGGGATTTAACGCTCGGATGATGACGATGATGAGACACGTAAAATAATAGCTCTAATTTGTATGTCTGTGAAATCACCGGACAACGAAGTAATTTTAATTTGCAATAAGAGTCAATTAAAATGACTGTTTGTGCAATGCTCTTTACAAGTGCAATTTCTAGAAACCAGCATTGATTTTAGTTCTATAGAAATTTGTGGTTTATGTTATCTAGATGAGTTTAAAGAAATACAATCGAAACCACCCCTTATCCATAATAGTTAGCTAACGAGGTTTATATACTCGTTAAAATAGAGTTATTAAAGTGTCTTTCATAATCGCATTATAAATGGGATTATGAATAACACGACTTTGCGGTTTTTAATAAGCCTATAAACCTCGTGTAAATAAATCTCTGACGACTTGTGTAGTTGCTTCACATTTACAGTACTTTTACAATTGTCACGGCTTTATTCATATTGAGTTACAGTAAGGAACTTACTCTACTCTAAGTCGATATGAATAAGACCTTTAATATATAAATTAAAGTTTTATGTTTTTAACACAAAACTGCATTTGATATTTAAAACTCTCCTAAATCTGTTATAATACAAAAAATATTTATACGATAAAAAATAACGAATTCATTATACAAGATTCAGAAACTTTAAAATTAATAAAAATATAGATTTTTCTGAAAATCACAGTTATGGCCATGTGAAATTATAATTTGCTTTAAAGTATTATGTATAATAATTACACAAAATATCTAATACACTACGTATATGGGATAGATCGATTTATTAATTAAATAAATACTAAATAAATGACAACATACATAAAAGTCTATCAACTCAGAGCACATTGTTTGTTTACATTACTAAATAAAATAAAAAATCTGGCACACGAAAATTCAAAACAATAAACATAACTCACATTTACTTGTAGCAACAAACAATAAAAATCGATGGCGCTTGACAGAGGTACAGAATGGCGATTATTTGTTGCTACATATTAAAGTAATTATTAATACAAAGATCCTATTAGATGTTAAAACTAGAAATATCTTAGTGGTATGTTTTCTCAGATCTGTCACATCACATAATTATAATCCAATATACTATTGAACGCAGAGGTAAGGTCGACCATCTTACACGGTTGTCGAACTGATACTGTCAGACAAAGAAATTTATTTTGTGTAGACATGTTCGAAGATCAAGTCTACAATTACAAAAATGTAAGTATCACTGTATCCTACCACATATTGTTTTTTTTATTTAGGTTTATGGCTTGACAACTAGGCCTTAAGCCAGATCTTAGTTTACAATATAGTTTTTTCATTTTCTTAAGGCTATGTGTAGCACAGCTGAACTTTAGGTAATCAGCTAGTGCCATTACACATAATTACTACTCAAAGACTATCAATATCCTACAACTATTGTTCGTTTTAGAGTAATTTTACACATTTTTAGAAAATAAAACTGCACAGCACAACATCTTCTTTCAGTTCCCGCCAAAAACTCCCCACATATTATGTAGCTTACAAAATAAATAGAGATGTGGCGACTATTACTTTACTAATACATTGTAATACACACGAGACTTTCTTTTTGACATGATTAAATTTTAATTGAGCTCTTTCACTTTAATGAACGATAACAGTATCTTAACTCCGACACGCTCGCATGCAGTGGTTGCGACTTGCGCGCGAATCAGCTATAAACGAAGCGTCGCGGAAATTCCCGAAATCGTGATCGACTTGGCCGACTAGTCGGCTTCTTTACTACTGACTAATCGGCCAAGTCATAATCGACACATATCTAAAAATAATTGAAATTTATCCACTAATGTCTAAATACAAATCAATATACAATTATAATGATAACAAATAATTAGGATTTCCCATGTCACAAAATCAGACTGCTGTATCAGTATTTGGATAATGTATTGTGTAATATGTTTTCTTTATTAATAATGGTCGTCATTTTATTTTAAAGCTCTTGATGTTAACTTTCTTAATAGTTAATGATAACTTATTGTAAATTTTAGTCGTTTTGTCCAGCTGTGAGCGTAAAAAATAGTTCTAAAATCTCTCAGAATGGCGCTAGTGTATACCAAAAACCGTTTATAACTCAGCAGTTATAAGTACGGATTAAAGTGTGCCGAGTTGATTATGATATGTAATTGTTTAAATTGAATTCCAACAATACTTTCTAGTTATTTTATAATATTTACTGATATAAATGCTTTGTTTAAAATGTACCCTCTGACTACAGTGAAT